>CM039121.1:11882747-12482747 GCA_022036555.1 Microstegium vimineum
TCATTGGTAGACCAGCTTTGAGTGCTTTCTGGTTATGGCCAAGCTGTTTGGAGAAACGCCCCATTGCGTTTTTGGAGAGGTCGTCGAACACTGTGGGAGTGTTTTGGAGAGGTCGTCGAACGTCGTCTGCATTTTGTAGAAGTCATCGAACGCCGTAGGATTTTTGTAGAGGTCGTTGAAGTGAAGAAGGTAGATGTTGGACTAAACTCACAATTAACAACTATTGAAATTGTTAATTTTCAGAAATTTGGATTAGCCTTTTTAGAGTTAAATTCCTCCTTTAGTTTTTGGTGATGCTGTCAGGATTAAACTGTAACCCCCACCCCCAACACATACAAAACAATGCAATTCGACGTTTGCTTCTCTCTTAACAGCAACATCTCCAAATTAACATATACAGGTTTAAAAAATGTTCAGGGTAAACATGATTAAAAAAAGGGGAAGTGTCGAACAAATGAACCTGATGCTATATGGTTGAGGGAACCCATGTTCATCTTCTAATTCGAGGGTGGCTTCAACATATCCTTGGGCGCCCGAGGCTGTGGCGTCGTGGTTGGCGCTGAAGCCCTGAGCAGGAGATGACGTCCTTGCCGGAGACGATGTCGGCGGCATGAGGGACGAAGGCACCGGCGTAGTCATGGACGAAGGCAGCGGTGTCGGCCCCGTCCTCGATGGCGGCGGAGTCGGCCCCGTCCTCGATGGTGGTGGTGTCGGCCCCGTACCTGAAGCTGGCGGCGGTTGCTGTGTACTGGATGGCGGCGGCGCCATGCCCTCAAGGGTCGATAGGATCTACTGGATGGAGGGTTGCTGAGTAATTTGGGGGAGGGGATGGAAACAAATATGCACGGTTATAGGATACAACCGCCCACGATTGGCGCTTTATTTTTGGTGAATGGTCAAAAAGGCCGCCAATTTTTAGAGGGAACAAGGACACCTGCGTGAGTTACATTAGATTTGTTATTTTTCATTTAAACTTATTGTTCTGGATATGGTTGGAAAATTTGGGAGCCAAAATTCTCGTGGCTGGATAGTAGATGTGACAAACCTTAAAAAAAAGAGATAATGTTAGGCATACCAGTCATATAATTGCTAATTTATTTTTTATTCTTTTGCATGCATATGTCAGATTAGAGCCCATCTAATACTTTATGTTAGGCACACATACAATTTTTTAAAATTTATGGCTGAAAAGTAGTAGTATTAGCTAGTAGTATTAGTACTGGTAGTAGTAGTAGTAGTCGTCATCGTCACAGTCATAATAGCCGTAGTCGTAATCGTCCGGCATGTTCGTTTGGCCGTTTCTGTGGCCGACTGATGTCGTTGGTTGTTTCTCTGTGAGACCAAAACACAGTTTTTGGTGGTTGAGCGAACAAGGCAGTCGTAGTAGTAGTAGTAGTAGTAGTAGTAGTAGTAGTAGTAGTAGTAGTAGTAGTAGGTAGTGTGTGGTAGTAGTAGTAGTAGTAGTAGTAGTAGTAGTAGTAGTAGTAGTAGTAGTAGTAGTAGTAGTAGTTAGTAGTAGTAGTAGTAGTCGTAGTAGTAGTATAGTAGTAGTTGTGGTGGTGGTGGTAGTAGTAGTCATCGTCGTCGTCATAGTAGTAATAGTAGTAGGTAGTAGTAGTAGTAGTAGTCGTAGTAGTAGTAGTAGTGGTCGTAGTAGTATAGTAGTAGTTGTGGTGGTGGTGGTAGTAGTAGTCATCGTCGCCGTCATAGTAGTAATAGTAGTAGTAGGTAGTAGTAGTAGTAGTACGTAGTAGTAGTAGTAGTAGTAGTAGTAGTAGTAGTAGTAGTAGTAGTAGTAGTAGTAGTAGTAGTAGTAGTAGTAGTAGTAGTAGTAGTCATCGTCGTAGTAGTATAGTAGTAGTGGTGGTGGTGGTAGTAGTAGTAGTCATCGTCGCCGTCATAGTAGTAGTAGTAGTAGTAGTAGTAGTAGTAGTAGTAGTAGTAGTAGTAGTAGTCATCGTCGTAGTAGTATAGTAGTAGTGGTGGTGGTGGTAGTAGTAGTAGTCATCGTCGTCGTCATAGTAGTAGTAGTAGTAGTAGTAGTAGTAGTAGTAGTTAGTAGTAGTAGTAGTAGTAGTAGTAGTAGTAGTCATAGTAGTATAGTAGTAGTTGTGGTGGTGGTGGTAGTAGTAGTCATCGTCGCCGTCATAGTAGTAATAGTATAGTAGGTAGTAGTAGTAGTAGTAGTAGGAGGAGGAGTAGTAGTAGGTGTGTAGTAGTAGTAGTAGTAGTTAGTAGTAGTAGTAGTATAGTAGTAGTTGTGGTGGTGGTGGTAGTAGTAGTCATCGTCGTCGTCATAGTAGTAATAGTAGTAGGTAGTAGTAGTAGTAGTCGTAGTAGTAGTAGTAGTGGTCGTAGTAGTATAGTAGTAGTTGTGGTGGTGGTGGTAGTAGTAGTCATCGTCGCCGTCATAGTAGTAATAGTAGTAGTAGGTAGTAGTAGTAGTAGTACGTAGTAGTAGTAGTAGTAGTATAGTAGTAGTAGTAGTAGTAGTAGTATGTAGTAGTAGTAGTAGTAGTAGTATTAGCTAGTAGTATTAGTACTGGTAGTAGTAGTAGTAGTCGTCATCGTCACAGTCATAATAGCCGTAGTCGTAATCGTCCGGCATGTTCGTTTGGCCGTTTCTGTGGCCGACTGATGTCGTTGGTTGTTTCTCTGTGAGACCAAAACACAGTTTTGGTGGTTGAGCGAACAAGGCAGTCGTAGTAGTAGTAGTAGTAGTAGTAGTAGTAGTAGTAGTAGTAGTAGTAGTAGGTAGTGGTGGTAGTAGTAGTAGTAGTAGTAGTAGTATTGAGTAGTAGTAGTAGTAGTAGTAGTAGTAGTAGTAGTAGTCGTAGTAGTAGTATAGTAGTAGTTGTGGTGGTGGTGGTAGTAGTAGTCATCGTCGTCGTCATAGTAGTAATAGTAGTAGGTAGTAGTAGTAGTAGTCGTAGTAGTAGTAGTAGTGGTCGTAGTAGTATAGTAGTAGTTGTGTGGTGGTGGTAGTAGTAGTCATCGTCGCCGTCATAGTAGTAATAGTAGTAGTAGGTAGTAGTAGTAGTAGTAGTAGTAGTAGTAGTAGTAGTAGTAGTAGTCATCGTCGTAGTAGTATAGTAGTAGTGGTGGTGGTGGTAGTAGTAGTAGTCATCGTCGTCGTCATAGTAGTAGTAGTAGTAGTAGTAGTAGTAGTAGTAGTAGTAGTCATAGTAGTACAGTAGTAGTTGTGGTGGTGGTGGTAGTAGTAGTCATCGTCGCCGTCATAGTAGTAATAGTAGTAGTAGGTAGTAGTAGTAGTAGTAGTAGTAGGAGGAGTAGTAGTAGGTGGTGTAGTAGTAGTAGTAGTAGTAGTAGTAGTAGTAGTAGTAGTAGTAGTATAGTAGTAGTTGTGGTGGTGGTGGTAGTAGTAGTCATCGTCGTCGTCATAGTAGTAATAGTAGTAGGTAGTAGTAGTAGTAGTCGTAGTAGTAGTAGTAGTGGTCGTAGTAGTATAGTAGTAGTTGTGGTGGTGGTGGTAGTAGTAGTCATCGTCGCCGTCATAGTAGTAATAGTAGTAGTAGGTAGTAGTAGTAGTAGTACGTAGTAGTAGTAGTAGTAGTAGTAGTAGTAGTAGTAGTAGTAGTAGTAGTAGTAGTAGTAGTAGTAGTTGTAGTAGGAGTAGTAGTAGGTGGTAGTAGTAGTAGGTAGTAGGTAGAGTAGTCGTCGTCATAGTTATAGTAGTAGTAGTAGTAGACAAACAATTTATAAAAAGGAACAAAATTAGTATTATTTGAGTATAAATAGGTTTTTAAAAATATAAATATATATGGGCATGGACAAAAAAAAATTGGGCTGCCGAAGGCCAGTGGGCTTCGCTAGGCTCAACCAGAGCAGGAGCCTGGCAAAGCTAGGCTCGACCGCACCAGGAGCCCAGCAGAGCCTCACCGGCCCAAGCAGGCTCAGTGCAAGTATAGAAACATCAGTATGCCATGTATTTCAAGGAGTTCGAGATGGCACACTAGCTCAAGCTTTTAACTTCAGTTTGTATTCTGTCAAGTGCCGAGGTGGTACTAAACGGAAACACTACTTGACATTATTGGTTCTATTCCTTTACAAATTGCAAATGGGCCGGCCCACTCGATTTTGCACTTTACTTAATGCACCCACCCCTGTCGTTCCCCTTCCCCTTCCCGTGAGCATTCCAGATTCCTTGCCCGCTCTCCAAATCCCCACGGGCGACAGAAGCGAGGGCGATTGGAGGTTCCGGCGGTGGCGGCGGCGGAGGCGGAGGCCGAGGGTGCGGCAGCGACAGCGGCAGCCGCATCAACGACAATGGGTGGCGACAAGCGCGGCCTCCACGCTCAGTCCCAAGCGTGCAACCCGCTCGGGCAGTTTGCCCCAAAACCGAGGTGTACTACATCTCCTCCGACTCCGACTGTGAAGTTCCAGCGCCTGGGATGAACCGCGGCAAAGGGGAGGCGTCAACCCTGTTGAAGAAGAAGGGCCCCATGAGAGCTGGTAAGGGCCTGGTCTCCTCCGCGAAGGGTGGGAAATCGGTCATCAAAGCAGGAGCTTCCGTCGGAGTCAACAAGAAGGGGCGCCTGTCGGATCCAAAGGCCGACAATGGGGGAGGTTCCGGCGGAGTCAACAAGAAGGGGCGCGTGTCGGATCCGAAGGCAAGCAAAGGGGAAGCTTCAGGTAGAGTCAAGAAGAAGGGTCTGGTGTCGTGCGCAAAGGGCGGTGAGTGGGTAGTGTCATCCTCGTCCAAGAAATGAAGTCCATGCTGATGCAAAACGACATCAAAAAGAAACTCTGGAAGAAATGAAGTTCATGCTGATGTTGGTTGTTCTCTTTTGGTCATGTATAAATGCAAGTACTGCATTCTGATGCTGGTACTCAGTTGGTTAGGTTGCTGGTAGCTGGAACCACTATAACTATGTAGTATTAGTTTGTTGGTTTCTTAGATGGGAACCACTCTCACTCAGACTTTGTAATAAGTAGGTAGTGCTTGCTGGTGATGCTATGTAGTGCATGGGTTTGCTGTGAATGGAACTTATGCGACAATTCCTCAGTCGAGGACATGTTCTGCAACTGAGAAGTCAGTTGCCTATCTAATATGAACTCATAAGTCAATTCCCTGTCATTTTCCTAAGCAGCATGTGTTTCCTGATGTTAAAGTTTAAGTTCTGAGTTGTGTTCTCTGAGTTGTAAGCGAGGTGAACAGTGCAAGTTGCGGCTCTGTTCTTTTGAATATTGCATGGGAATGAGTACTTTGAGCACTGTAAGCATTTCCAATACCTATTCCAGCTCTTGGAGAACTGACTGTTGCCCCTACACTCAGTGAGACTCAATGAGGGATGTCTTTGTTGGTTTTGGTGTGTTTCTGGAAAAGATGATGGCAACGTTTTTTTCTTGAATATTTGCCTCATGTTTGTCCATTTTGAATCCTCATGTCAATGATCATCAGCTGATGTACTGTTACCCCAATATTTTTTTAAAAAAACAAAGACTTAAGCCCAGCTTATATTGAAAGCAAACCAAATATCTGCTGGGGTTACCAGCATACAGTTTAACAGCATCTCATAACAACAAAAAGGTCCCAGAAGGGGAAACGAAAATAGACTAAAAAGCTATAGCCTGGAGCGCCTTCCAGGAACAGTTTTGTGCACCATCCAAACCAACTCCAAAACACCTCTCAAACAGCAACAAACAGCTCCAAAACCTTCCAACTCAGACCACCCCAACGTAGCATCACGCCTCAGAGCCAGCGATCACCATTCATGTAGAGTCTAAAAATGAGTAAATGATGGAGCTAATTCAATTCTAAATCCAAATACAATTGAATAATGGATGGCACTCTTTTTTCCCACCATCAGATTCTAAAACATGCCAGTAAATGATGGATGCCAAAAATTCAATTCAATTTATACAAAAGTATTGTTTCCTGTAGCATAGTTTTAAAAAAATGAATCATCCTCAGACTCTTCTCCCGTAGTAATGAAAGGAGGCACGACTCCATCAGCAGTGTATGTGTCATCTGGGTCTTCGTCTTCATCAGATAGGTCATCATGCTCCGGTTCAGGCATGGCTATCGCAATAGCCTCCTCAATAACAGAAGCATCAACACGAACCCCATCAACGCCAGACCTACTCCAATTACTTAATTCTTCATTTTGCTGTTGATTCAGGTCTTCAACTCCAACAATTGAATCCAGATCGATCTCGCCCACCTCTTCAGTACCATCTCCTTCAGGCATGGCAAACAGGTTTCTAGGTTTCACTCTAACGACACTGCACCAATCTGGTTTCTTTCCGTGTCGCATATAACACACTTGCTCCGCTTGTGTGCTAAGGATGTAAGTTTCATCTGCATACCTAAACCGAGTGACATCAATATCTATAAATCCATATCCATCCTTACTGTACCCTCTAGATTTGCTTGTACTTGCTGCAGGTACATCAAACCACTCGCATTGGAACAACATTACTTCCTTCTGACCATAAAAATCAAGGCAGATGATTTTTCTAAGGACACCATACCAGTCCATGTTTCATGTGCTTGCATCACCCTTCACAAGTACACCACTATTTTCAGTGGTTAACGAATTCTCTATCGAAGAAACCCGGAAAAGGAACCCATTTACAGAACACCTTCTGAAAACACGAGCAATATGGCTTGGACCGCGTGATATATAATAAATCATGTCATCAATTCCGCTTTCTACACATAACGTGCTGATCTGTAGTTAGCATCATTTTGAAAATATATTAGGGACAACAAATTGACAAGTACCATGTGGAAAATAAATAAAAAAATATGGATAAATAAATGACTCACTTTGCGCTGAAACCATGATACAAAATACTCCTTGTGCCTTCTATCAACATTCCGAAGGCTGGTATTCTTTAGCTCATCCATATGCTCACTTCATCCCACATCAATAAAAAAATTACTCATTAGTTACATATATATATATATCATAAATATTCATGGAAAAAAGGTGAAAACTTTCGATTGCGATAACTAAAGCACCGGATAACTAAAGCAATAATACCCCCCTGGCATTGTTGATGTCAGTGCCTAAATCTGGCTATCATAGCAAGTTGACTGAGACAATATGGCAGATGGAATGTTCAATGATTCCTAAATAGAGCACTGACTATTAACTAGAACTGGCTCCAACAATAATGAATTAACGGTTTGGTTTCGCAGCATGTTGGCAAAAGACAATAATGGCAAACTGGCACATGCATAGACTGTGTTATTGTTAACTAGAGGAGCAGGCTATGAAAATCAAACTTGTCTTGAGCAATAATGAATAAAATCTGTACACTCTCTTTTCTGAAATAAGTTGAGGTAGTCAAAGGGTCTTTCCACAGCTCCAGTCTATTTGTTCATCATATCAGTCTACGCTAATTAAAGCAGTAAACACAATGAAATACAATTCACCACGATTGAAAAAAAAGGTGAAAACTTTCGATTGCGATAACTAAAGCACCGGAAGATGAAAACTTACTTTATCCATGGAGCGAGCTCGTCACAGTTGGTTAATATGTAATGCCTCATCCTCATCATATCAATATTAGAAACTTCCTCGAGGGTAATTCCTTTCCTAGTGTAGTCAATGTTCGCAAATATACTCAGCCCAGACGGTGGTTCACTTCCAGCGGCGCTTTCATGATGCTCCGGACGATTAAGCTTCGTATCTATATTTTCAAAGAAGCGAGAGAAAAATGTGAGGCACTCCTCATATATATACCCCCTCTGCAATTGAACCTTCAGGGTGGGCTTTGTTCCTCACATAAGATTTAATAGTACGAAGGTACCTCTCAACTGGATACATCCATCTATAGCAGACAGGGCCTCCAAGCAGGGCCTCAGCAGCAAGGTGAACTGGTAAGTGCATCATAATATCAAAAAAGCAGGTGGAAAAACCATCTCCAACTGACAAAGTGTCGCCCTAATCGAAGTGCTCAATTTTTCAATTTCTGAAGACTCCAACTCCTTTGAACACAGTGAGTTAAAGAACCTACTTAGCTCGATCACTGGGATGGCTGCATCTTTAGGCAATATGTCAGGCACCACTAAGGGCAATACTTTTTGCAAGATCACGTGGAGGTCATGAGTCTTAAGTCCAGATACCTTGCAACCATTGACGTCCACACATCTCCTAATATTTGCAGCATAGCCATCAAGGAACTTGACGCCATGTAAAAATTTGCACAGAGTTTCCTTGTCATCTTTGCCAAGAGAGTATAACGCTGGTGGCAACTTGTACTTACCCTTTTCTAGCACTGGATGTTGGTCTTCCCTTATACCCAAATGCAGCATATCAAGTCGAGCCTTCTCACTGTCCTTGGATTTACCTGGCAAGTGCAGCAATGTCCTGATTAAGCTCTCACATATGTTCTTCTCAATATGCATGACGTCCAAATTATGTCGCACAAGCAATGATTCCCAATAAGGAAGCTCAAAGAAAATATTCTTCTTCCTCCAGTTGTGCCACCTATTTTCTTCATCACATTGCTTCCTTTTCTTTGTATCCTTTCCAAATATCACTTGTTCGAAACTCTCATAATCTTGCTTCACCTGCGCACCACTGAGCGGCTCTGGAGCTTCCCTGGTTTCAGCCTTGTTGTTGAAGCTCACCTTGTTCCTTCGCCACTTGTGATTGTTGGGCAAAAATCGACAATGTCCCATATAGCAATGCTTTGAACCATATTTTTGCCACAAGTAATCAGTATGCCTATGACAATAAGGACAAGCAAACTTGCCTTTTGTTCTCCAACCAGATAACATCGCATATGCGGGGAAATCATTAATTGTCCAAAGCAGAAGTGCACGTAGAGTAAAATTCTTCTTCTCCTTCTCATCCCATGTTTGAACTCCTTTAACCCATAGCTCGAGTAGCTCATCGATCAGAGGCTGCAAATATACATCAATGTCACACCCAGTTTTAAAGACAAAACATGATGCAATAATCTTATGTGTACCCAGAGATCAGTTACACACATAAGCCGACAAATTATCAAAATTGTATCATCACAAGTGTTTATTACATAGCGAACAAGTATTTAAATAATGTCTATTACATAACAGCGGAATATAAGATAACTCTCGCGAAGCTCCATAGCACAGGGACGTCAACTGGTTGACCCCAAACCTAGTAGTCCTCTGGATACTCCTCATAACTCTGATAATCTGGTACCCATCCGGGATTTTTATCCAAAGTATTGAAAAGAAATGAACAAGCGTAAGTACTTTCGTACTCAACAAGTATATATGGGGTTCATGAGGCTCAAAAGTATGACACTGGTTTACTGCGATAAGCATTTTAATTTGTAACAAAACTTTATAAGTGGTAGATCAAAGTTATGCTTAAGTCCCCAAGTTAAATTGCATGATCAGGTAAACAAATGAACAAGTAACATAATGTCATGATAAAGTGATTCATAAAGGTAAACAACAAGTAACTAAAGGTTCTGTGAGTTTTCCGGGCCGCTCGTGTCCGTGAGCACGGCTGATATACCAGTTTTTAACACTCTGCAGAGTTTGTACACTTTACCCAAGAGTCGTGTTTGCCCAAATGCCCCGGGATCATGACTCCCTTAACACTACTGAGGTGAGCGGGCAGGGAACACTGTGAAGTCTTTCAAAGGGGTTCGCTGACATACCACAGACAGTACGGATCCACGGGCAAGGGGTATATAGGAGCCCCGGGATGGTACACACACGCAGCGGTCCCCACTCCAGCCGCTACTGCAACCGCTCGTCAATGGCAACTTTCATGAACTGCCGCATGCGAGAGAGTGACCCTAATACTGAACTAAAGCCAGAGTCATATAGCCCTCATGGTTGTATTGTATGTCCTAGCTTTTGCTGACAGATAGGGTCCTAAGTCCATGTTGCTAAAAAGTCAAGTTTTACTTTATCATCTCATGTAGTCATTAATCAAGATTAAAGGATCATGCTTATTAAAGAGGAGCACTAGCAATAACTACCCATATGCAACGGTAACCCATAGGATTTCAAGGATCAAGGTAATCAAATCTAGGTAAACCCTATGGTGACAATATTAGACACATGCATATGATTTTATTTAGAACATCATGAATAGGCCATCAAGGAAGATCCCATATAATACTTGCCTCGTTCAAAGGGCTCCTGCTGCTGCTCCTGCTCAAAGAAAAACTCCTGGTCACCCACGTACTGCTCACCATCTGTACTCGATCACCACATCACATGCAATCACGCAGAGGCATAACATGCAAGCAACAAAGGCTATAGATTAGAACAGTACACCAAACATAATAAAACAAAAGGAAAAGTTTATAAAACAAATCTACGTACCACTACGATCACATAGACGTTTGAATCACGAAAAACGGAGCTATAACGAAGAAGATATGATTTAAACGGGATTTTGAAAAGAGCAAGATTAAAGCACTACGGAATTAATTTTCTTTGATTTTCAAAAGTAATTAACATAGATGAAAACTATACTACTGGATAGAGCATGAAATTACGGATCTAACGCAACTTGAACGGGTCGATTTGGATTTAAAACAAACAATTTATAAGCATTTGAAATAGAGTGGCAAAACTGTAAATAAGATTTTTCTTTTTATTTTTGAATTAAAACGGAACTGAAATGAAATGCGCCTTCCAGAACAGAAAGCGTAACAAGGGAGTGCGCCTTAGGACCGCGGGTTCAGCCTTTAAAAAGCGCGGGGTCTCTTTTGCAAAGTCACCAGCCGAAGGGGTACAGAGTCCTGTGATCCGTCCGATCTAAAACTGACGGCCAAGATTAGAAAGGGAAAGGAGGGCGGCGCTCCTGGCCGGGACAGAACAGAGCGCGGCGGCTCTGCGTCGACGGGAAACATGGACGGGGCGCACACAGGCGAGACAGAGGAAAAAGAGAGGATTGGCGGGTTCGGGGGGGTCTTCTTACCGCGATGCGAGGCTCGGGGGTGGTTGAATTGGAGTGGAGTAGCTTGCCTACGGCGGAGCGACGGCGGCGGCGCTGGACAAGGTCGTGGCGGCACTGGGTGCTTTTGCGGGGCTCCGAAGGGCGATGTGAGGGTCGCAGGGTGCGGAGGACGAGCTTTTATAGCTCAGAGCTGCTCCACAGAGAAGGAGAGGGGCGGATTCGACGCGGATTTGCTTTCGGCCGCGAAGGTAAGGCGGCGGTGCAGAAAGGAAAGAAGAGGGGAGGGAAGAAGGGAAAGGGAGGTGGCGGCGCTTGGCTTGCACGTCACGGCGCCGCGTTGGCTAAGGAAGGGGGGCGTTCCCCTGCCCCGAATCGAACTCAGCCGGGAGATTCCACCGGAGAGAGAAAGGAAGGGAGCGGGAGGGAGAAGGAAAGAAAGGAGAGAGGGGAATCCGACAGGTGGGGTCCACTGTCAGCCGCTGAGAGGGAGAGGGAGAGCTGAGCTGGGCTGTCCCGTGCGCGAGGGGGAAGGTGGGCCGGCCCAAACCGAGAGAGTGGGGGGGCGAAGGAAAGGCCTCGGGCCAGATTGCAATGAGGGAGAGAGAGAGAGAGAAATGCTTTTCTTTTTGATTTTGAATTTCCAAACACATTTTCAAATGAAACTTTGAATTCAAGTTTGAACTTTGCAAATTCCAGACAATACAAAGTATTGTGCACCAGCATGCATGCAACAATCATGTTTCTAGTTGACAAATTTTATTTCATGAATTCTTTAATTAATTTCCCTATGTTATAATGTCCACACAAAAGCATTTCAATTTACTTTTAATCTATTTTAAAAAATGCAAGAATTGAGGGTGTTACAATCAATGTTCTGTCCAGGAGATTTAGGCCCAGGTATCAACATCGACATCATCCAATAAGGTTGTTTCATACATAACCAAGGCGACAGGTTATAAGGAATCAGTATCACAGGCCAACAAGTGTAATTGACATTCAACATCCCAAATGGATTGAAGCCATCAGATGCAAGTCCCAGCCTAACATTACATGGATCCGAATCAAATTCCTTATAGTTTTCATTCACATGCTTCCATGCCAAAGAGTCTGCTGGGTGACGCATTTTCCCATCACGGACCAATCCTTCCTTGTGCCACCGCATCAATGATGATGTTTTCTCTGACATATATAATCTTTGTAATCGAGGGATAAGTGGAAAAATACCTTAGAAGTTTGCAAGGAGTGCGCTTCTTCTTTGCCCCAACACTTTCTTCACTAGACTCGTCGTCCTTCTCAGAATTTATGTCATTCTTCCATCTACTCTCACCACATGTTGGACATGTGTCCATATCAGCAAAGGACCCACGAAATAACACACAGTCATCCACACAAGCATGGATCTTAATGTATTTGAGGCCAAGGTCACGAATAAGCTTCCGTGCTTTCTCATATGTATCTGGAATAGAATGGCCTGCGGGAATGCATCTGCGAATAATTCAAGTGCTTTCCCTGTGGACTTGTTACTCCATCCGCTCATGCACTTAAGCTGAAATAGCCTGAGCATAAAAGATAACTTGGTATAACGGGAGCCTGGCCCCAACACTTGTTGTGCTTCTTTCAATAAATCAAAGAATTTCTTTGCACTCTCATTTGGCTCTTCATTTTCATTACCACTGAACGCAAACCTAATTAATGCAGACACCAGATTGTTAGATGCCGACGCCTCATTTGTCGGACCTTCACTTATTGCATCCATATGATCATTGCGAGATCTAGCATTAACTTTCTCATTCACGAAGTTCTGGTCAAACCCTTTACTTAATAAGTCCATCTGAACACTGGATCTTGTTTTGTACACGACTCCACGACACCTTGAACATTGACACCGTGCAATTTCTAATGCATATGTGCCATCAAAAATAGTGTCAATATATTTCTAGAGTCCGGCTTGCCAGTCATCTATTTGTCTTGGCAACTGCATCCAGCTCCAATTGTCATCATCATGTGCCATGATTTCTATCTTCCAAATGTCACAATATTGACTCTTCCTGAAACATGATAACCGACCATTAACTAGGAAAAAATTACACAAATATATCTATATGGTTCTGACATAAATAGAAGAAAACCTTTAAACTGTTTATTATATGGTAACTAATTGGAAACAAATTTAGATGAATTAACAATTTATTATGTCTCATTTAGATCATAACAAATTTATAATAATAAATTCTTGTCTCTAATTTTGTTTTTGCAGCTATCTGCTATTGCCTACATACATATGGTATATATCTTTTAACCTTACAACACAGGTTTACATATGAAAGATACCTATATATAAATCATATAATGATATGAAGAACAGTAATAAATTGATGATGAAATTTAACACAGGTTTACATGCGCGCAGGTTTAACACAGGTTAACACATACGAAGGTTTATAACAGCCTGACTCATGCCTATTTCAGTTCTAATCCATGACCAAAGTTGACGACATGATGATGAAATAACAATGGATCAGTACATGATGGTTGATATATATAGCTACGTACCTATGACAACTACTGCCGGCTATTAAGAGTTGAAGGGCAGCGACGCTGCTTCGAGCAGAGAA
Source organism: Microstegium vimineum (assembly GCA_022036555.1). Taxonomy (NCBI): domain Eukaryota; kingdom Viridiplantae; phylum Streptophyta; class Magnoliopsida; order Poales; family Poaceae; genus Microstegium; species Microstegium vimineum. The sequence goes on from CM039121.1 coordinate 11,896,249, forward strand.
CAACGCCAATGTCCACGGCTCTACCCACTACACACACCACCACCAAAGACGGCAGCAGGTCAGGGACGACACCTCTCGCCTGGACCTGGAGACTGGCAGTGGCGGAGGACGGAAACAAAATAAGGTATGGCGGAAATCGATAGCAAAGTAATCTCTTGGCCCATATTCGCTTATAAAAAATGACTCCCAGGAAGAACTCCCGACATGAATTTTCACATAATTTTTATAAACTTTCAATAGCCAAAATTATTCCTGCCTTTTTTTCTCAAATGATTCCTAGCTTCATTCACCCCTAACTGATCGAGCCCTAAAACAGTTTATACAAAGATGCCATGACCGTCCAGCACAAAATATATAAAGAAGCATATTGATTATTTGAAGACACAAGTAAACAGCTGAAACAAAGAGTTTCAGGTTTTAGTCCTAACCTTGTGGCCGTGATTACAAAAAGAGTGAAGTGTAGAAACCGTGCCAATCTAATAATGTTGGCCTTGTTGCAAGTTACAAACTTGCAGGAGGACGAAGGAGCAGAAAGTGCATGAACCAGGAGGACGGCGGCTTCACGTTACGAGACGCGATCGTGTGCGGGCGGCGGGAGCCGGCCGTCTCCTAGATGATCCTTTGTCACGTGATCGTGCTGAGGGGCAGTGGCCAGCGGGCGGCGGGCGGCGTATGGACGTACGTCTCTCCTCGATGAAGACAGGCAGGTCGGGTTGTTTCGTCCGTCAAAAAGTCACGGCAAAAACGCAAATTGATCTGATTTGGCCGGCAAACGTAATATATTAGTTCTCTTTCCATATTTTAAAGGATATTTTATTAATATAGTTTTCTATATCAAATTTTGACATAAACATATAGCAGTTGTATTGGCAAGGCCCAATGCGTTTAAACTAACTAAGACATCCTGTGATCAAATCCTAGGTGTAGTTTGTTTTTCTTTTTTTAATCACGAATATAGGATATTGCAACCATATCTATAAATTTCATACATATTAGAACTTTTATATAATAAAATAATAAATCTAAAATTTGATTATGAGATACAATAAGAATTAGTTTTTATATTACGACTACAAGTCTACAACCATGATCATCTTAATATTGAACACCAAGAAATATGCACGCAACGCAAATAAATCGTGGTAAAAGTAAAAACTTGTTGCAACTATCAATAAAGCGTTGCAATATGAACTTAGAATTGCAACGCCAAACAAACTGTACGCAACGCAAACAAACTCGTGGCAAGAGTCACAAGATATTGCAACCATCGACTAAAGAGTTGCAATATCATTTTAGTTTTGCAACGCCAAAAAAAAACCCTGCAACCAAAAAAAATGTTGCAATACTGAGCTTTTTTTTGCAACCATCATATAAAAGTGTTGCAATATCAATTTAGTATTGCAACGTCAGTAAAAGTCCCGCGACGCAAATCAAAGTGTGGCAACAGCGGCAACTTATTGCAACCGCACTATATTTCGTTGCGATAACAATTACTTGTTGCAACGATCTTCATCTTTTTTGCCACGAAACAATTTTTGTGGCAAAAATTTCATCTATCACAACGAAAAGGGTAAATGGTTGCGAGAGCACTCCTTTTTGCAACGAAATCATTGACGTTGCCCCGAAAGAGCGTCGCAAAAGGGTCAAAATCTAGTAGTGAGTGTCGTGTGTCCTTTTGATCTAATAGGAAGGATACATGAATTGCTCGCTAGATGACCGAGGTCATCCTAGGAACGAACAAGTAGTCACTTGTCTACCACTTCTTGTAGTCTCCTAATGTTTATGTCTGTGACCTGTTCTTCAAAGGTTATTCTCTTTGCATCTTCAGAAAGGAGTCTAACTTCATCTGTCCAAGATATAGATCTTTGAATAAGATTTGGAAGATAACCAAGGAGAAGCGCACAAGAAAATATCACACCAGTGTAACTTTCGCAATGGATTAGGACTAACCACTGACGATACCAGTGCGTGCCGAGCAACAACCTTGTGTGCGCGCCCACAGGAGGCTCTCGGTTTCGTCACAACACCATAGAATGCTCATCATAACACCACTACCAAACTTACACCAAATGAGAAATTTCCAGTGACTCAACGTGGTTTGCAAAAACAAGCACCACGCAAACAAGGATTAGCAAGCGAAGGTAGTCACAAGGTTAGGAGTCAACAATGGTTGTTCCAAGGTAAAGACAAGGCATGTGAGAACAAGGATTGTCACATGCAGACAAAAGAGCGTCAGGTTCTTACTTCGAATCTACGTACAACATGTATTTACCAAGGAGAACACGAGACAAAAGATCACCATGAGATTTGATCTTGTTGAGCAGCAACAGGAGATCAAGATATATCAACGTCCAAAGATTGGGAAAGTTGGAGATCAACCAGTGAGATTCCAGGGATGGAGTTGATACAAGGATCAAGGACTCAGTCGATAAAGCAATGATGTGATCTGCTAGGAAAAGATTCCAAAGCAAGATAGATAAAGATCAACGTTGCACCGAAGACAATCTGGCGTAAAGAGATCCGACAAAGGTTACGTCTTCATACACGGGAACACAATCATATACACAAGCAAGCATTTAAGGGAACTAAGCCTTAGTTCTGAAGACAATTAAAGCATAGCCACCCAACACACAAAGGCTAACAAGCACATCTACCGGTTTCAGCTTCTAAGAGAGAGAACTTGATTAGAGATCATGATCATGAGATTAACACCACTTGAGAACTAATCCAAGATAAGGCTATTCGACACTCGAATGCTCACTGAGGACACGAGAGGTGACAACTATTTTTCCAACTAGGTAACAACACAACCATACATGCATCATGATCTCAAGCAAGCATTGGAAGAATCAATCAATTTAGCTTAAGCAATCACTAGCAAGCACAAAACTTCACACATACAAGCATTTGGCTATACCAACGAACACACATAATTATGCAAGCATGGTGATTAGATCTTCTAAGTTCTATCCTTTAATTTCTTTTACCAAGTAGGTGTAGGTCTCTTCTCAGGTGGAGAAGACAAGTTTTAATTTACATCTAACAAACTTGTTTTCAGGCATGCATGACATAACAACATGGTTACATCGACATGTGACGAAACAACAAACTAGATGAACATAATACTTTTAATTTGGTTACTACTTTGGTAACATGAAAGGATGAATGAACTATATTTAATAGAAATCAACATTTCTACTAAAATGCCAATAGTTAAGAGACACCCTAATCATGCTAGCAAAGTTATGGATTAGCCTTACTTTAAGTGTTTACATGCATGTATAAATTTACACATCTAGCAAGATAGAATTGATAACTGTTATTACTAGTACATAGCAAACTTTAGTGTTTCATTAAGAGTTTACTACAACACTCAAGATTTTAAACATGTGCACCAATTTTACTAAACCTTAGCAAGCATGTTACTAGAAAGTTATGGTAAATTATTTTTATAACTATGTGACACCTATAATTCTCATATTTATCTTGGGATGAGATTAAATGTTAACATAGGTTCAAGCATAACTGCCTAATAAGACACTTACATAGCAGGTTTAAAGGATTGGTTGTTACATTATGTGACAAAGCTTAATAGACACTAAAGCATGTATTATGGTACATTCTAGCTTCAAGTTTAATTTAATGCTTTGAAAGCACCAACCAAGGTTAAAAGTCATTGCATGCAAAACATTTTCACACAACAACTTTTATTATTTAACTCAGTAAGGCAATCATCACTCTAACCATGCAACATACAACACGATAATTGATAGCAAGTTTTATAGTTGCATTAAATAAAGTATTTGAAGACAAGCTAACCAAAATGGTTTAAACCAAGTTGGACATCCCTAGCTCATGTTAGGTATTTTAAGGACCAAGCAACATTTCTTTTCACAAGCAAGGAGACGTCACCAAACATACCATACGAGACTATTTAAGCAACATGGTTCAAGGCACATCTCTCTAATTTCTAACAAGAAACTAGCACATCATCTAGATCACATATTACTTATCATTAGAAGCAAGGATGAGAGGAGCATATCCACGCATGATGCAACAATCATGATTATGCATGCTCGTCCTATTTGTCCTCACAAGATTGTCAGCGTTAGGAGGCAATCACGTTCTATGTCGGTGATATAACACGCATGTTGACGGTCCTTAAGTACCAATTTTAACCGTCAACTAAACAAGGAAAAGGATCTAAATGAAACCACTAGCTAGAATTAGTCTTTATACTGACAGAATTCCACGAGTTTTGGTGAATGTCTGTTTCTGCAGGGGGTTATCAGGAAATACCAAGGAAAGGCCCACATGTCATGTTTACATAGAGATAATTAACAACCGTACAATTTTCTATACTCTAGAGGGTTCCAGAAGACACGAGAACGAGCAGGAAGCCGAGGGGAGCCAGACCCAGGGCGCCCGCCCTAGGGTTTAGGGCGCCCACCCTACCTCTGGAGCCAATCAGGCCCAACTTCGCGGATTATGATCCACCGCCTTTGAGGATGAATCTAAACCCTTCATATAGGTCGGTTTGATCCAACGGCCCACGTTCATTTGAGGAGGCTATATAAGGAAGGCCCCTGACCCCCCTGAGGATCATCTCATCTCATTATTCTTCTCCAGAGCAAAAGCTAGGGTTTCAATTAGATGTAGAGAAGGAGAGAGGTCCCTCTAGTTGTCTAGATCTAGTTCTTCTAGTTAAAGTTCATCTAGTTGTAATTAGAGGTGAGAGAGAGGAGGAGAGAGCTAGGAGGAGCCGGATCTGTCGGATCTTCCTCAACATTGTACCTTTGCAGCATGTGGTTCGGAGCAATCTCCAAGTTCTTCATTTATTATTTCTAAGTATCTTATTTTAGTTCTTACTTTATTCTATTTACGGGATCTCCGCTCGTATCGAGTGCTCTAGTCTTCATATGGGATTAGAGTAGTAAGCGATAGTGTAGACGTGGTGTCTAGACTAGAGTTTACCTGAGTTTGCGCCCAATCCTACGGATAGTTGTGGTAGCCCTAGGGGTGACAGCTCTGTAAGGCCTTTGTAGTCCACCACGTTCGGGTTGGTGTTTTCGTAGAGATTTTGGTAGCCTCTCCCGACTACCTTTTTCCCAGTCTTTATTGAGAGTCGGGAAGGTACTGTTGCTCCAAAGTAAGTAGAGTATCGTGGACCTTTGATTAGATATTCCCCTCAGAAAACTCTAAAATCTCTCTACCCAGTTATCTTATCTATCCTTGGATGCTCTTAGTTCCTTATCTAGTACACTTCACGTTCCCCGTGGAAATCTATACCCTTGGAATACTTCCGGGTGAAAGCTACAGTGGTATCCGCGCGCCTGCGGATTTATCTGTGTGCGTTAAGAAATACCAACAAGCTTTCTGGCGCCGTTGCCGGGGAACGGTAGTTGTGCTAGTTTCGAACCAAGTCATCCGTTTGCCCTTTTTCCTTTTTCCTTTTTACCATCTTTCTCACCTTACCATATTCTTCTTACAACATAAATAAATACTCTACTCCAAAGGGCGACTTGTTGGAGATTCCACCTTCTTCACCCCTCATTCTTATAAATGGCTATGAGCTTTGCCCTGCTTGTATAGCCTTGGTTTGGGAGCAATCTTTCTTTAGCCTTTGTTTAGTTTTAAATCCATTTGAAAATTTGATTCATCCAAGTTTAGAGGAGGCCCCAGACAAGGCCAATTTGAGAGTTGCCAATCTAAGTGGAATTTTGAACTTACATGAAGAATCAACCATAGAGATTGGAGAGGAAGATGATATCAATGAGCATGGAATATATTCCATAACTATCTCTTTAAATCCATGCTCATATGAGACATCTCCCGAACCCGTTGGTCTCTTTATCATTACCTTTTATGACATCTTCAACACCCTCACACTTTCTGTTTACAAATACTTTAAAAGGGTAGTTGTCGATGCATATGTTTATCATAAATTTTGCAGATCTCATTGTATTAAATCTTGAGATAGGTAATGGAGGAGACACCATGTCACTAAAAGCACATCTTAAAATGTTTCCCAAGGACAAGCTTAGTGTCCTAAAACAAGCACCTCTCAGATCTTAACATAAGTGTTCACCTTTTTGTTGCCTACCTTATGAAACGAGCATAGAAATATATGATTATATTCCTTCGGGTATTTTTGTCACTAACCTTTCCAGGTATAGAGCAGAAAGAATGAAGGAATGACAAGCATAAGGTATGTCCAACCAATTATTATGCAACATTGAATTTCATTTATCCAATCTTGATTTTTGCAAAATTCAAGCTTGGGGGATAACCCATCATAAAAACACCTTTTGTCATGTTGCTACATCATCTTATTTGTACCTACCTTTAAGGCATGCTCAACTACTAAAAAAAATCATCATACTCTTTCATCTCCACTTGAGTAAATCTCCATAATACTTTCATGCTACCTTTGTTTGCTATAGTATATGTTTAGGTTTTGAAGTATTTTCATACACTTTTAAATTATGCATGGTGCTTAGTTTGAAGGTATTTGATTTTACTTCTAAAGGCTTTTAAATTAAGCGTGGTGCTTAGGTTAAAATGTCTTCCTAAATTAATCTAGACTTGTCTTGGTTGATTTTTGAACTGATAGTATACTAGAGTAGACATTGGATATTTTGTTGGACTAACCCTGCAGGAAAACTTTCAATATCAAATTGGGAAGTCCTGAGATGAACTCATACTAGAGATGAATAGAGACACACAAACTTCAACAACCTTCATAAGAGAAACACAACTAATTCATCATAGATGAATTCCATGGAGCAAGGAGAAGACAAAGAACAAAATCTACAACCGCTCAATTCCATGGAAGAGGGTGAACAAAACTTCAAGAGAAGACCAACATAGATGTCAAGATCAAAAGAACAAGGATAAGAGAGGAGTGGAATAAGAAGACAGGGCATTAATGCACAACCAGTTGATCAAGGGAAGCTCCCATGAAGGTACGATGCCATAATTCTCCAATGACAAAGGTAAAGGTAAGTAAGCATCACTCTAAAGGCCTTTCTTTGATTCTGGTATTCACATAAATAAAGATCTAAACATGTTTGAGCTGCAACTTTACTTGATCCAACCTGATTATCTCAACATGTTAGTTCTTTAAAGCTTGATCCTAACACCACTTCTTAATCTCATAGTCTTAACCATCTAAAATGTTGCACATCCAACCTTGGAAAATGATAATCTCAATGATCTAAAAATAAATTAGATAATCTTTTCATGTGTTCAATCTAATATGCCAAGTGTTTATGAAATGCTACATTCATGCTCATCCTCTGGACTGATCACTCATGTCATGGCTAAATAAAATACAACTCTATCTTGCTCAAATATATTTAGGTTAGAGATGAATGAATAAACTTTTGGTTTTGTTGGTGTTTTTCCACTAGCAGAGCCCATGCACTTGATCTCTGCCTTGTTTCTATGAGCAGGACACTTCTTCACCATGACATCAAGAGCATGGGTGGATGACACCCTACCAATAAAGAAAGGAGATCCAGGGAAACCTGTCATTCCAACCTCCATTGGAGCTTACACTTTTGAAGAAGTGGTCTATGACCTTCGAGCAAGTGTCAACATCATGCCAACTTACAGATCAGACACTATGCTATCCCAAGGGAGTTCTTGAAGAAGTTGTATGTAACCATGGAGCAAGTGTCAACATTATGCGAAGCTGGCAGATCAGACACTGCTATCCCAAGGAATTCCTTAATATGTCAGCATACGAGTTGGACACTCGTTTGTATGGGTAAAACCTTGTGATTGAAGAAACAAGCAGAGATGCAAAAACACTCATTATCTTGGGACGCTCATTCGTGAGAACAGATAATGCCATCGTCTACATAGATAGCACGAAGATCTATTTCACTATCAAGGATGAGAAGGAGAGATTCACTTTCATGAAGCATACACTCAAGGCTCTTACTCATCCTAAGATGACATACATCTACGAGGATACAACTGTTGCTACAAGAAAGAAGAACAACAATAGAAGGAGGAAGAGTAAAGCTCATCAACCAAGAGAAGACCCAGATAATTAGCACTATTGATTTAGTGTATGATCAACTCCTTCTATCACAATACCTCGCTAAGCTGGGAGATCCAGGAGTACCTACCATTGATTGCAAGATCAAGGAAAGTACATTCTACAAGATATTCTACAATATTGGATCAAGCAGTGACATAGTGTCTAAGGTGGCCTACCAATATTTCTATGGTAGTAGACCACTGTACCAGACATATGTGTAGCTACAGCTAGCAGACCAAACATCATGATCAGAGATCACTATATTCCCACCAACTTCATGGTTTAAGATATGGGAGATGAAGATGAGGTCCACCTCATTCGAGGAAGATCTTTCCTCAACACCACTAGTACAATCATCTCCATGAAATCATGAGAGATCCATTTCCAATTTCCTGAAGAAAAGAAACAAGCCACCAAGGATGGATGGACAGACTATTTGGGAGAATTAACAAGATATGAAGATCAATTCAATAATAAAGATAAGAGTTCTCCTAGAAAGAAGTCATACCACCAACAGAGGATGTATCACCTGCTATAGAGGAAAGAAGAAGCAGAACCTCAGACTGAGAAAGTGTGGAAGAGGAAAGAGACTTCATCGGAAACACCAACACAAGAAGAGCAAACATCCAAGTATTCATCAGGAGTGGACCACACTCCTTAAGACATTTGAACCAGAAGAGAGGTCCGGTTCGACGGACCTAAATCTCCGAACCTTAGTCGAAAGGTAAACTCGGTAAGTTATCTGCATATTTATTTTCCTCTGCATTGCACTCTAGCATATTTACTTTCCAAATATTTTTAGTACTATATAATCCTTAGTATAATCCATTGCATAATCATCTTAATCATAGCATATCTATATTATTGCACTGCATTACATCATAAAAAGAAAAACCTTTATGCCCCATGTGAATAAGTCTTCCAACTATTTACTGTGGAGGCATAAAAAATTATTGCAATAGTCATTTGCATATAAAATTGAAAATCTAAAAATATATTTGAATATTCGAATTCTGCAAGGCTCTAAGCAATCAAGGCATAAATGGTTTACCGCTAACGCTTAATCTGTTCCATGAGCTTTGTTGTCTATTTGAGTTTAGCAGGATTTGGAAAGACTAGACAGGATTGGATGACTTCATCTACTTTGAGAAGTACATCAACTATCATCTTTGAAGTCTTAGAGAAGTGAAGTAAGTCTACACTGTCTAAATGAATGACTATGTCAACATCCAGCTTGGGGGAGAGCACCCCCATATATCCAGGTAAGTATCCTTATCCTCTTGGGTTTACTTTTATTTAGATATTAGTTGCATAAATTAATTCAAAAAAATGTGAGCACATGAAGGTTCACACTATTTAGATACTTTTTATATCTATGGAATTTTCATTGTCTACTTTATCCTTAATAGAGTTTCCTATTTAGTAATAATAATAAGTGTGTTTAGAAGTTGCTAATAATAAACTGAAGAACTCTAATGATAACTCTATGGAAATGATGAATAGTTGGTATGCCGTAATTCCTTTCAAGTACCTAGTTTTTAGCCTTGAATTCTCCCGAGTTTTAGATATAACTGTTTTGACATGAAGATTTGCTCTGAACCTGAAACTTGTGGGTTGCGAATGCTTGAGCTAAGTCTAGGTAGTTGATAGGTATGATATGAGAAAGTTGAGCTACTGTTTATCTTGTTCCTAGCAATACTGGAGTTCTGCAGAATTTATCTTTTGAAAATTAAAAATATTACATGATGAGTCTCTGTATGACGAGAGCTTGAATTCCTACCACAGCCATATATACATGCCTGGTAGATTAGGAAAACATTCACCATCATATTTACTGCTTGTATTTGCATTGAGTTTTGTCAAGCTTTGTTGACCCTTAGAGACTTGTCATGCTTTTAAAATCAAGATCACGTACACTCCACTCATATATGCTACTTTTATCCTGGAGGTATGCATCCACATATATGCCATTCAGATCCACCAGAAAAATGCTCTACTCCTACCCTGGGAGTAAGTAACCAAAAATATCCCAGTTCTCCACCTATCCATATATTCCATTACCACAGATATAACTGCTCCAAGGATTTCCTTGTTATCATCTCTCAAAAGTGTTATTATAGAAAGAGACACGGGGTTGTGAAAAAAATAATAAAGAGAGTAAAACATGGACAAGTGTCCTATCAAAACAATGGGTACATAGATGCCCGCCTCTCTAAAAAATAATAATAAAAAAAATAATCAAAAATAATCAAAAGAGAGAGGTATGTATATATGTATTCAAGGAGCAGAGTAGAATTAGGTTTCCATCATACACCCTCATATATCCACCATACACCATTATCTACCACATATCCACCCTCATACATCCACCATATATCCCATACACATGCACATCTTGATTTGATTGTATGACCTGTTTCTCTGGATCCATTGTTTGACTTTACAATATATGCTTTGCAAGTATGTATACGTTGTTTCTCCCCACCTATGAACTCCATATATGCCTATTAGTTATAGGGTGAGAGAGAGAGAAGGCACATTGTTACTCTGTCTGTTCCAAAAATAATACATATTCTGAGAGAAGGCACAACACCATTGTCGCCTTGGTGAGGATCCACAAATACCACATATAGAGAGACTTGAGAGGGTCATACAAAAGAGACTTTGAGTTTTATTTTGAAAACTTTGCAAAACTCCAGGATGAAGGTAAAGTGAAGAGCTTGAGACATAGTACTTGGCTTGATCATTCTACTTTTCAATTACTCAAGACCCAAGTGATGGCTATAAGCCCCATGGTTAAAGGTAATATGGGTAAGTTTGAAAGTCAGAATAGTTTACTCTAATCCAGAGGAGAATTCTTGTTTGAATGCATGTGTACCTTTAAGGCGTGAAAGCATTGTAGCAACTCCTGATCCATCATTGAGTTCATCTTTGCTCAGGGACGAGCAAAAGGTAAGCTTGGGGGAGTTGTTGACGGTCCTTAAGTACCAATTTTAACCGTCAACTAAACAAGGAAAAGGATCTAAATGAAACCACTAGCTAGAAGTAGGGTTTATACTGACAGAATTCCACGAGTTTTGGTGAATGTCTGTTTTTGCAGGGGGTTATCAGGAAATACCAAGAAAAGTCCCACATGTCATGTTTACATAGAGATAATTATCAATCATACAATTTTCTATACTATAGAGGGTTCCAGAAGACACGAGAACGAGCAGGAATCCGAGGGGAGCCAGACCCAGGGCGCCCGCCCTACCTTCGGAGCCAATCAGGCTCAACTTCGCGGATTATGATCCACCGCCTTTGAGGATGAATCTAAACCCTTCATATAGGTCAGTTTGATCCAACGACCCACGTTCATTTGAGGAGGCTATATAAGGAAGGCCCCTGACCCCCCTGAGGATCATCTCATCTCATTATTCTTCTCCAGAGCAAAAGCTAGGGTTTCAATTAGATGTAGAGAAGGAGAGAGGTCCCTCTAGTTGTCTAGATCTAGTTCTTCTAGTTCTAGTTCATCTAGTTGTAATTAGAGGTGAGAGAGAGGAGGAGAGAGAGCTAGGAGGAGCCGGATCTGTCGAATCTTCCTCAACATTGTACCTTTGCAGCATCTGGTTCATAGCAATCTCCAGGTTCTTCATTTATTATTTCTAAGTATCTTATTTTAGTTCTTACTTTATTCTATTTACGGGATCTCCGCTCGTATCGAGTGCTCTAGTCTTCATATGGGATTAGAGTAATAAGCAATAGTGTAGACGTGATGTCTAGACTAGAGTTTACCTGAGTTTGCGCCCAATCCTACGGATAGTTGTGGTAGCCCCAGGGGTGACAGCTCTGTAAGGCCTTTGTAGTCCACCACATTTGGGTTAGTGTTTTTGTAGAGCTTTTGGCAGCCTCTCCCGACTACCTTTTTCCCAGTCTTTATCGAGAGTCGGGAAGGTACTGTTGCTCCAAAGTAAGTAGAGTATCGTGGACCTTTGATTAGATATCCCCCTTAGAAAACTCTAAAATCTCTCTACCCAGTTATCTTATCTATCCTTGGATGCTCTTAGTGACTTATCTAGTACACTTCACGTTCCTCGTGGAAATTGATACCCTTGGCATACTCCCGGGTGAAAGCTACAGCGGTATCCATGCGCTTGTGGATTTATCTGTGTGCATTAAGAAATACCAACAACACACTCTCGATATATAGCTAGTCGTTAACTAGTTCATACGTATTCGAGGTTAGTGTACCTGCATAAGATTTTATTTTAGCCCATCCCAATAGTATGAATATCATGCATTGCTGAAATTAAATCTAGATACTCACATAGGTGTACACCCTGTATACACGTAAGCAGTATATGCACCCTTTTCTCGTCCTAATGACGGCATCGTCTCAACAGACGACAACACCCACACAAGGATGCCTTCTCATAATCGTGTGTAAAACAAGATTATTGTCCAGCATCATATAAGCATTCCCCTAGATCGGCAGTGTATCCGATCATACTCTCACAACTCACCTTATCTTAGGCGTAGCGGAAAAATTTGATCCATACAACACCATTCAAGTGAATGGCCCCCATACTGTTCCAACCTGTATGGGCAGGTAAATAGAAATATGATGCAATTCCCCCATGTTAGTACTTAAATAAGCCACCTAGAGTCCTAAGCTGGGCTTAACTGGAGGATGTCGCTAGCATAATTTTGCAAATTAGTTTCGACAAACTTGCCTATAGCTAAAGTTTTAGTTAAAATAACCTTTTAAAAACAAAACTTTCTTTTAAAAGCCGAGTTACTGATAGTATTATACTTCACCTATGCTCTGATACCAGCTGTAACAGAACCGCCCAAATTACAAAAACTTAAGTCCAAAAATCATCGCCAACGCGACAACTTTCGTCCTTAGGCTTTCATAATCCCGGTAGTCCGCCGAGTGTCACGAAAGACCTCGGTAAATTAACGTCACACCCAAATCGCTAGATTAAGTAAATACAAAATCATTAGGCTCAGAGTTTGCAGTGGAATAATATCACATTTGAGTTTACAAATAATAATATAAGTCTAGGTTCAAAAACCTTTTAATAAAAGAATCATACCTTTGAAACAATATTAATAAGATAAGTGGAGATACATTGCTAGCTTTATTCACATCCTCCAACAACAACATAGAGAGAAGAGATACTAAAGAATCACCGTGCCCACTAGTGGTTAGCCACACCTTCAGCAACATGAACCCTTCACCTGCAACAAGGTGGGATAAACCCTGAGTACTCGAATGTACTCAGCTAGACTTACCCGTCATAAACTAGACATAAAGGACACCAAGGATTATGCAGGCTTTATAGAGGTAGAGTAGCTAGGACTCTCTTTTGCATAAAAGCATTAATGTAACTTGTAAGTACTTCAGTGGAGCTTGCCATATTTTAGTAAGCATTACCTGATATCTAAATTAGCACATGTACTAAGCAATACACTTGATTAAAAACCAAGGATAACCAGTTCACCCTTCTGGTCCATCATATCATTTTCATCGTAACCATTCAAGTAGATTATTTGTTCCCACGCCAGTGTAGCAATTGTCAAGTTCTCACTAACGGGGAGAGACCGCGATTCGAATCGAATTCCTATCCAGCCGGAGGGTTTATTCCTCACCTAAACCTCACAGTCCCTGTACCAAGAGACGCGGCAGTCGCCTAGTCTACCTTTCAAACCAAGAACGCTTCCTATAACCCCTGAACAAAATCGAGGACCGCCCGGCACCTGGTTCCTCCTAACTAGGGATCAGCTAGCTAGCCAGGCACTCGGCCTTACACTCCGCGTCCTTGTCACCCCGCACCGAATTGCGGTTATGTTCGTTCTTGGTCCGGCCAGTAGGTAGGTTTCGCGGCTCGAACGAGTTATCTTGCTAGCTAAGGGTTGAGGCATGCGTTCAACATGAGAAGAGGGACACCACCCGATCGGCCCGCCAAAAAGGCAGACACATACGCAAGGTACCGGCCTAGGGCTCGCAGCTCAGCTAGATGTTGCCGGTATCAGACGTACGGACAATTTACCAACCTTCTCGGTTGCCTTTCCAGTTCATGATATCATTCAACCCATCGGTGTGCCACGTAGGGCATTACGTGACATGGGGTCACCGAGGTTCTATATTAATTTAGCGGTGCTAAACATCTATCTTTTGCTATACTATCAGGTTAACAAGGATATATGTATAGCAATAGCAAGGAGGGTGATATGCATCAATTAGGTTCACACAACTCCTATACTTAATGCAACAACATAGTATAACATAGTAAATTGATATCATAAAGTAGAGAGTTAGAATGCTCCGGGGCTTGCCTGGGACCAACACTAGGTCAGTGTTCGTTAGAGGTCACTCGCTTGGCAAGCACCTTCGAAGACACTTCCATCTTCGGACTTCGTCCATCAATCACCACCTTCGGGTTAGCTCCAAGCATCACGTCCTTCACGTATGTACTTATCGTACCTAAATGAAATGTCGATGCATGTGCATGAATGCGGGGAAATGGTAACACAAGATACAATTACACACATTCAAGACAAGCATACGGTTATACAAGACACACACATAAGCACCAAGAGTTACTTATAACTAGTTAGCTAATTATCATCACAACTTAACATAGAAGATAGAAAGCACACCAAGCATGATATACTATTAATATCAAGACACACCCTGGCAAGTATTCATCCAACGAGTTTACTTAATAGATTAAACTAGCAAGAACAAGTTAAAGTATTTAACTTACACATGCAAGTTTGGGACAACAACATGCAGTCATGGTTTTAATCATAACTAGATTTATACTAATCAAATAAATATGATTCTTACATATTTGGAAATATAATTAAGTTATCTACAACTTTATTAATACCATGCAAAGATGATTTAATAGTTAAACAACTTGAAATAATTGAAGAACACATCTCTGTCTAAAACGGGGACAGATTTGGCAAGCCTTCTTTAAACAGCTATAACTCGAGATCTACAGTTCCTAAAAATATGAATCAAGACAATCTGGAAAGTTTATGAAAAGTTCTACAATTCATTCAACATCAGAAATTTATTATTCACAATTTAAGTTAGTCAAAATGCACTTATAAACAGATCTGTCCAGGGATTTGGCAGATTCTAATAGCAACTTAGAAAATACACATCTCTCAAACTAATAGAGATATGGCCACCAAAATTTAACACAAGCTAGATAATAATATTATCTAAAACTTTGGTATTCATCATACTAACAGAAAACAAATTTTAATACATGATAATAATTATTTCCCAAACACTCTACATGCAGCCAAAACAACCATATATCAAACTTGTTATTTTTATAAATCATAAACCACTTAACAAATGCTCCTAAAAATTTAACCAAATATCACACATCATATAAGAAATACACCATAATTATTTTATAATTTTTGGAGCATTCCTTAACAGCGATAAATATTTAACCAAGTGATTTACTTGAATCTACTTGAATGGTTACGATGAAAATGATATGATGGACCAGAAGGGTGAACTGGTTATTTCGGGAATAATTATTTGCATCCAAAACCCTACAGTTAGTGAGTATTTAATTAACCCATATTAGCAAACACATGAGTCACAAGAATATTTACAAATAAACACCGCGAAAAGCTTCTGCTTGCGGATCGACCCTTCTTCTTCCTCTGAACAGAGAAACGATGGCGACGACAGCGGAACTCGGCAGTCGAGGACGGAGCTGAGGTGGCCGGGACGGGGAATCGGCGGCTTGCAGGCGAGCAGCTGGCCTGCTCGGCCCAGCCAGGCACGCCGGGCAGCAGCGCCCTACTGCTGGCGAGCAGCGGCAGCAGTGAGCCGCTCAGCTCCTGCTCGGTCGAGAGCGAGACGTCGAGTGCGGGGCCGACCAAGGCAGCGGCGCGGTCGGGGAGGCGCGCGCTCCCAGCGGGGCAAGCAGCAGCAGGCGGCCCGGCGCTTGCTCGCGCGCGCAGCACGCCGGGGCGGGACACAGCGCGGCGCGAGGCGCAGGAGAGTGCGGGGTCGTGCGTGCGCGGCCATGGCGCGCCGGCGGCCGGGGGCAGGGGCGAGCATGACAGGGGCTGGGAGTCCTCATGCTTCCCCTCCTTCCCTCTCCCTTTCTTCCCTCTTCTCTGCTCTCTCTCTAATGGCTGAACGTGAGGGAGAGGTGGGAGAAAGAGAGAGACGTGAGGAAAACTAACTGGGGGAGAGGAGCCGAGAGAGGGGGCGACTGGGGGAAAAAGGCTCGGCCTTTTACTCGGGCCACGAGAAGTGTCGACATTCTGTCCCCCACTCCCATCTAATATCTCCAAATAATTACGAAACTGCCACTATGACTAATTTCTAGTTTCCGGATTCCAAACCGTTAACCCGAATGGTCGTCTGAATATACCGTTGCGAGGGTCTCGACGAATAGAGCAACTTGCTTTAAACGGCACAGTCAAATTCCAAATGGTTTGCGAATTATAAGTTCCCGGAGAAAATCTCACGGGGACCGAAACTGCCAATTTGACGATATTCGGGCATCTGTTTCGCTACTTTCAGCTCTAATTCAGGTCTTGACGGTTGAACGAGTTTTGTTCGACTCCATCCAATCTACATCTTCTCTTCAAGTTGCATCAACATGTGAGATCTCCAAATTGTCGGTCAACAACGGTCAAAATCGTCATCGGTTGCGCTCGGATCCGGGATCGGAATATTTTCCGGTCATTTTCTTTGTTTCTGGGCAATACGAACCTTTCACGACTTTTGTTGTAGAGTTCATCTGGAGTATTTTGGGCGAGGTCATGAGATTTGGTTGAGCTTGTATAATTATATCCGCTTTATAAAGTAAATCGCTTAATTATAAAAGTCGTCATTTCATGTGACATTTTAATTCCGAAGTTCACGAAACTTTTCCAATAGTTCATATAGATAGAAATAGATATAAGGCACATAGAATAAATACCTTATCATAATTTCCCGATGTATGAACTATAGTCTCTGATTATCGGTTGATCCGATATAATTAGGCTTAATCACTTTTTAGCCCATGATTAACACCGAGGGTGTTACAGGTACGACAAAATGTCTTGAGTGACTCTTTATGCCCTCTTTATACTTTGAATAACATAGTCTCGAGGACGAGCAAAGAGGTAAGTATGGGGGATCTTGTTGACGGTAAATATGAGCTATCTTATCACCATCAAAATACTGTCAACATCCTTATGTTCGAAGGAAAACAAGCATAACCTGAACATATTGTGCCAAATAACTAGTTTCACATGTCCCTTGACTATTTGATGTAGGTAACGACAAATGGGGACTTTTGGGAGCTAGTGGACCCACATAGGGGGTCGGCCAACCACCCTATGAGGCCACTAGGCTTCCTAAGCCCCCATGATCTATGTAACATCCTCCAGATCACTTTCTACCCCTTGGATCCAAGTGTGTTTCCTCCCAACGGTTCAGATTCACATCATGAGGATCTATGGGCCCACATTAAGGAGATAAGCATGACAATCAACCCAGAACCAACATCCAACGCATATGACAGGTGGGACCAACAGCCAAGACACAAAGGTGGGCCACATACCCCTATATGTGGTCGGCCGATCGTCCCTATGGCAGTTTCAACCCCCTCAACCGCCTCACTCACTCCCCACATGGTGGAAATCATCACCCTTCATCCTTAGGCGGTTCTAAAGTCGGTTGATCCTACGGTGGATGATGGAAGTGACGCGGATCGCTGATGTGACACTAGACTCTACCTCTAGCTATAAATAGACCCCCTAGAGCTCCCTTCTCATTCATGCCTCATTGGAGGAACACTACTCATTAGTCTCCTAGCGGAGCTCTCTAGTAGTGCTATGTTGGTTGGAGGAGAGTGAAGGAAGTCTCCTGGAGAAAGCCCCGGGCCTGTCGGGAATCTTCTCCGGAGTTCTTCCTCAACGGATGTGAGTCTCTTGTAAGTTTAGCACTTGTAAGTAACTTCTTCTAAGTTCTTTATGGCATTCAGTATTCTAAATCTAGTTTAGCTGTTATACACCATCTCGCGCTTGTTCATCGCTTTGCTTTGAGTGAAGTGCTTTAATCTTAGGCCAAGGTTAAAGTAGTAAGATAAGTGTAGACGTGGTGTCTAGACTAGATATTACCTTTTAAACCGCTTATCGCGCGGATTGTTTGTGGATGCTAGTAGAAGGTGATAGCTCTATCTAGTCTTTGTATTCCACCACGCATGTCAGATAAGTTCTTAAAAGGTAGGGCTTCAATACAACTTGATGGCGTGGTCCGGTTAGAGTTTTGTCCTCTTTCTGATCTATCCCGTCGCCTCCTACAAGAGAAGGGCTGATAAAGCCAGTATAACCAGCTATACCTTGTTAGATTTATTTGCTATATCGAACCTCTCAACCTAGTTATCATAGTCTCCCTTGATCCATCATAGGACATAACCATATTCCTAGTTAACTCACTTCTCATTCCCTATGGAAAATACGATACCTGGAATACTTCTGGTGAAAACTACACTTGACAATCGTACGCTTGCGGTCTCTTTTTCCGTTTGCCACCATTGATGTCAACACTGAGTAGGCTGAGGAGGCCAATATCGAGGCCATGGGTGTCCAACTCAATAGAATCTCTAAGAAGATTGAGGATTTCATCAAGCTATTGGATAGGGCCATGCCTCCGAAGCACTAGGAAGTGAACTGATGCCACTTGTGTTGTACATTGTTGCTATGATCAAGTTGGTAGACATGTTAAGCACTTTAATTTAGTTGTAGTAGTGGTGGTCAAGACAATCTAGCCTATATGGCTGTGCAAATGGCTATGATGAAGCCAATTTGCATATATTATATATCTATATTGTTGCTGTTATCAAACTGTGATGCATGTGTGTTAGTCATGAAGATACATATGTTCACTTGTAGTACAAATATCATGTGTGATGCATATGTGCTTTATCAAACTGTTATCAAGTTTGTTAAAACACTATCAAGTTTGTTTGCAGATGGATGAGAAGGGAAAAAGATCAAAAAAAGAAAGAAAGGCAAAAAAAAGGGTGACGCTGCAGGCTCGACCCCAAGACCTCCAGAGTCAGAGGCAAAACGGCCTTCCATTGCACTAAGAGTTTGTGAGTTCAAGAGGGATACTCTAACATTGCTTATGAGGAGTTACTAATTCTTTGTTTTACATATTATAAAAACACATTTTCAGAGTAGAAAATGACCTCAGATGAAAATGTCATATCAAGGAAAGTTGCTATGTTCATCAAGATGTACAACTTGTAGTCATGGTGTTTTTTCATGTGACTTAATTTTTTCAAGCCGGACCCTAGAGATAAAAGCTCGCATTCACATTATAAAATATTATCGAAATTGACCAAAATAAATTAAATTAAATTAAAAATTTAATGAAGGTAATATGTGCTAATTTTATTGAAATTTGACCAAAAAAATTAAATTGACCAAAGTCTACCCACCAAACCGGTTTGAACCCGACCCATTAGCAGGCCTACGCGCACATCTCTCACACATGTCGTTTATACATGCATGAAATCAAGAGCGGCAGTTCCACTTCCTACGTCTCGCCCCTTCGTCTCCCAAGTCCCCAATCATCAGTCACTTCCACTTCCGCCGCATCCTCGACCTCGTCTCCCGCCTGTTGGCACAAGTTATGACTATCTTTTACATATCTAAAATGTTGCCACCAACCTCTTGATCAAGGATAAAACAAACACAGCATGAGCGTATTTTATCAAATAACCAGTTCCACATGTCCATGAGTGTTTGAGTGCAGGAATGAACAAATGAAGCAAGTGAGAGCCAGTGGGACCCACATAGGGGGTCGACCGACCACCCTATGGGTCCACTTGGCTCCCCTCTCGGCCATGATCCAAGAGAAGCATCCCAGAGTGATTTCCAACCCTTGGATCACTCTGTGCTTTCTCTCAACGGCTCACAAGCAAAGCACATGGATCCATGGGCCCACACCAAGGAGATAAACGTGACAACCACCTCAGAACTAGCAATTAATATCAATGACAAGTGGGGCCAACATTAGGATAGCAGAGGTGGGCCAGAACCCCCAAGAGGGGGGTCGGCCGATCCACACCTGGGCCCACCAGGACCCACTCAGTCCCTGACCAGTGGGACTTCATCCAAGGAGGCAAGAGGTGTGTAAGCGTGGTGCTTATACATTAACTTATCCTTGGTTATCGCTTGCTGCACGTATTGTTTGTGGTAGCTAGCAAGAGGTGACAACCTTGTCTAGTCGTTGTATTCCACCACGTGTTTATAGGCAAGTTCTTAAAAGGTAAGGCCCCCATAAGAAGAGGGCGCGGTCCGGTAGGAGTTTTGTCCTCCTACTGATCTATCCCCTCGCCTAGCATACTTGTATTGAGGAAGCAAACTATAGTGTTTAGGACTAGTTAATTAGCTAAGTATATTGAAGTAGAGTGAATTGCTTAGGAGTCCCTTGTACTCTCTCGTTGTCCTCCCACCTAGCTAATCTGTCTAGTCCGTTTTAAGTATCATTTACCTAGGCTCTTTCATTCATCAACCCCTTCCTATCACATTTATCATTTACCCCCCTATACTAGTTGGTACTCAGTTAAGGTACTTTCTAGGATCCCTCTCTAATTATCATTTCTAGCCCAGCTTTCCCTTGGGATAAAATAAATTACGATACCTTGGAATACTCCTAGGTGAAGTGCTACAGCGGTATAATCTATGCGCTTGCGGATTTATCCAATAGTCATAAGAAATACCCATAAGCATTTCTGGCGTCGTTGCCAGGGATAGGGATTTATCTCTATTTTTGGTACGATGCTAAGAAGTGTCAACACTGCCGCATCCTCGCCCCCGTCTTCTCCACCGCCACATCCTCGCCCCCATCTCCTCCATCGTCGCATCCTCTCCTCCACCGCCGCATCCTCTCCCCTGTCGCCCGCTACATCCTCGCCCTCGTCTGTTCACATGGCCGGTGCAACTTCCTCCACGGACAGCTCGCCCTTTCCTGCCGCCATTGGGGCAACGCCGGCAGGGCAGCACGAGTCACCGAAGCGGAAGCGCGACAGGAGGGGAAGAAGGATCCTGCTGCCGGCGAACCGGCTGAGGACCACTACATCGGCGCAAAAGGAAGCGTCCGCGATTCCCGATGTGCCTCCTGGCTTCCAGGAACACCACCGCCATGCGCATCCCATCCAGGTGGAGGAGCTTCCCCCCCCCAAAGGTTAGGGCGGAGGAGCCCCCCCCATGGTTAGGGTTTTCTTTTGTTAAATTCATTAAATGAGTAGATATACTATGTTTTGAATTGATTGAGATTGATTTAGCACTTCCAATCAATGTTTTCTCAAATTTGTCGCAACCTATGTGTTAATTTCACTTCTGACTATATATGGTATGAATCATTGGCCTGGTATTCAGTGGCTTGATCAACCTTGATTTATTTCCACCAAACTATGTAGATATAAGGTGGCTATTGGTATTGATCATGAACAAAACTATTAATCATCATGTAAATCACTCTAAGTATTGATTGGGCGGATTAATTCATTGCTCGATGATATTTATGAGGTGTAATGAGACAATGTGACAGCTGGGTTGTAGAGTGTTGTGGTTGTGAGCATATAACCGTGAAACTTGTGATCTTACTGTTTTGTACTAATCTAGTACTGACATATATATTCCTGGTTACTTGCTATTTTTCTAGGCTCTTAATTCTTGATCTAGAACCTGTTATTTAACTAAGATCTTAATTCTTGATCTAGTACTATTTTTTTATCTTAATTCTTGATCTAGAACCTGTTATTTAACTAAGATCTTAATTCTTGATCTAGTACTGTTTTGTGATCTTAGTTAATTCTTGATCTAGAACCTGTTATTTAACTAATCTAGTACTGATATATTCCTGGTTACGCGTTAAGTTGGAGAGTTGGTTACTTGCCCTTTTTTACATTTACTAATCGTAACTCTATTTTTGTTAATGAAGAAAGCTGGTTCCCCCTATGTGTTCGTAATCAACGAGAAGATGACAGTCCATTGCACATTTTCTCATGACAGCGATGAGGAGACAAAGGATTGGCCGTGGCCTAGGACCAAGGAGGTGACATTGGCTCCTGCACTTAAGATTCCTAAATTTGAAATATATATACATATGCTAACGGCCGGACACCTTTGTGAATTGACAAATAAGGAAAAAGGGCGAGAACGTTCGTGTCCTCCTGAAGCGCAAGTATTTCAAGGAGCCGGCACCCTCAGGCTCTTCTTCCCCCTCCGTTGGCAATTAACTAGGATGGTGGACTGTCAACAAATGCTCAGTAGCTAGGATGATTGTTCTTATGTATCATGACTTAAGCACTTGTGTAATTAGTTAAGTACTACTGTTAAGCACTCCTTAAATATATATATATATATATATATATATATATCTTTTATCTATTTATCTCGGTTGAATGGTTGTCTTCTTTGGATGTTATATGGTTTGATTTCACCATCAACGATTATTAATACAGTAAACTTATACAGTAGACTTATACAAAGGTACATGAAATATAAAACCTAACCATAATACATGAATATGCAAGTTAAAACTGAGCCATAATACATGAATATGCAAGTTAAAACCACATCAAGAATAATACATGCCTTAATACAGTATGTTTCTGCAAGGTACATGAATTATGCGCCATCAACTAATAATAAAATAGACTTAAATAAAGAAATCATCATCCTCGGGATCGCCAACAGTTGTAGCTGGTGCAATGACTCCATCATCAATATATGTTTCATCATCTACATCGTCTTCTTCTTCCACAATTGCTGCTTGATCTGGTTCAGGAACAGATTAGGCAATTGCCAGTTGAATAACACTTGAATCTCCACTAGAGCCTTCCAATCCTGGTCTCCTCCAACTTGACAAATCCATACGTTGGCGTGCTTCATCACTCATGTCTTGTACACCCACTTCGAGCAAGGATATGTCCATGTCACCGTCATCTTTTTCACTTGATTCTGGCATGGCAAACAAATTCCTAGGCTTCGTTGCGGCAACAGAACACCAATGAGGCTTGTTTGGTATGTCAGCATAGAAAACTACTTCAGCTTGTGTTGCCAAAATATAGGGGTCACTGTTGGTATTTCTTATGACTATTGGATAAATCTACAAGCGCACAGATTATACCATTGTATCACTTCACCTAGGAGTATTCCGGGGTATCGTAATTTATATTCTCCCAAGGGAAAGCGGAGCTAGAAATAATAATAAAAGAGATATCCTAGAGATCACCTCAATTTAGTACCAACTAGTGTAAGGGGATAATCGATATAAATATAGGAAGGTGATGATGTAACAAACCGGTAAAGATAAGTAAGAGATGACTGGTGAGTATAACTATGTGGGAGGACAACGAGAGAGTAAAAGGACTCCTGTGATTCCAAATCTACCTTTGTGAATTTAACTATGGCACTGAGATGAGACAAACATCGATTGATTCCTCAATACAAGTATGCTAGGCGAGGGGATAGATCAGTAGGAGGACAAAACTCCTACCGGATCGCGCCCTCTTCTTACGGGGGCCTTATCTTTTAAGAACTTTCCTAAGAACACGTGGTGGAATACAAAGGATAGACAAAGCTGTCACTCTCTTGCTAGCTACCACAAACAATCCGTGCAACAAGCAATAACCAAAGGCAAGATTAAGTATAAGCACCACGCTTACACCTATTCTTACTACTCTAATCGTTTATACGACAACTAGAGCACCCTATGACAGGCGATGATCGCATATAGGAAAGGCCACAAGGATCTCAATCTAGTTTATAACAACTAATTGACAAGATAAACCACGACAATACTATAACAAGTATAATATTGCACAAAGTAAAGACTACGTAAAGTAAAGAAGGAATATTGCATAAATAAGTAGAGTTTTACAAAAGGGAAAAGAGACAAGAGCTTATACCAGATCCTCCGGGAAGACAATTCCGGAAAGCCCGAGCTCAGCTCAACTCAACTCTAACTCCCACACTAGAGAACACCACTAGACTAATCTCCACTTGAGAACAATAGTGGTTTGTATGGATTACATCATGATTAGAAAGGGAGGTCTAGGCCTCTATTTATAGTGGGGGTGGAGTAGGGGCTACTCCAGCGCCACGTCATCGATCCAGGGAGCTTCAATCCTCCTCCCTTGGATCAAACCATCATAGAACCGCCTAGGATGGATGGCTTGGATTTCCAGCATGTGCTAGTTGATATGGCGGTTAAGAGGGACCCAACCGACCTAGGGGGTGATCGGCCGACCCCCCCTATGGACAGTGGGCCATCCCCTAGCCTTGTGGGTGTGGCCCCACTGGTCAGGGACTGAGTGGAGGCCAGGTGGGCCCAAGGGGCGTTCGGCGGACCCCCCTGTGGAGTCTCTGGGCCACATCTTGCTCCCTGGTGCTGGTCCCACTCATCATAGGTGTTAGGTGGTTGTTCTGAAGTAGTTGTCGTGTTGATCTCTTTAGTGTGGGCCCATGAATCCTTGTGCTTTGTATGTGAGCCATTTGGAGAAAACACAGAGTGATCCAAGGGCTAGGAATCACTCTAGGAGGCTTCTTCTGGATCATGGCCGAGGGGGGAGACCTGGTGGGCCCACAGGGTGGTCGGCCGACCCCCTATGTGGGTCCCACTAGGTCTGTTTTGCTCCATTTCTTCAATACTGCACAAAAAATACTCATGGACATGTGAAACTTGTTAATTTATAAAGTATGCTCATGATATGATTGTTTTATCCTTGATCCTGGAGCTATTGGTAGCATTTTAGTTATATAAAAGAGCATCATAATATGTGCCAACAGTCACCAGAATATCGAGAACGACTAGTATCAATGTCGACAATCCCATACTGATCCTTCTTATATCCTTTTCCTTTGCTCGTAGATGCAGCTGGTACATCGTACCAGTCACACTCAAACAAAGTAACTTTTTTCCCTTCTCAAACTGAAGAGCAATTATTTTTTTAATCACTCCATACCATGTCATATTGCCGGTGCTTCACACAAATTCCACTATTTCTCATGTTCAGTCTTTTCTCTGTAGAAGCTGTTCGGAACAAGAAACCATTGATAAAGCATCTAGTGAACATACGGGCTCGAGGATCCGGTCCTTTATCAAGTGCATGCAATAAGACGTCATTAATTACATCTTCCTTAATTTGCTTGGTGATCTGCAAAACACAATGCAAATAATATGATTCAACACTACCAGTGAATAACACATATGTCCTAAAACTACAAAATTAAATGAATTAACTACTCACTTTCTCCTTAAACCAGTCTACAAATTGCTCCTTGTGTCGTTTTCAAGGTTTCTTATGCCATCTTCCCTGAGTTTGTCCATATCCTCACTGTTGCATTATTGTAACACATATTCAAATATTTAGTAATATACCTATTTAACTCAAACAATAATGATGTAACGAAAAATATGGAACTTACTCAACCCATTGTCTGGCCTCCTCACAGTTGGTTGCTATGTAGTGTCTCATCTTCAATAACTCTTCTCTGTCAATTACCTCCAAAACAGATCCCTTCTTGCTGTAATCAACATCGCTAAAAATGTTGAGCCCAAATGGTGGCTCATTTATAGTGGCACTTTCATGACGATCAGCTTGATTCAATTTGGTATCAACGTCTTCTAAGAAATGAGAGCATAACGTCAAGCACTCCTCAGAGATATATCCCTCGGCTATCGAGCCTTCAGGATGCGCTTTGTTCCTCACATAGCCTTTCAATGTACGTAAATATCTTTCGACCGGATACATCCACTTAAAGCTCATAGGACCTCCTAGTTTAGCCTCTTCAGCTAAATGAACCGGCAAATGCATCATGATGTCAAAAAAAGGTGGGAATACCATCTCAAGGCAACAAAGAGTCTCTCCGATGGAACTGCTAAGCTTATCAAGATCTGCCGGTAGTAGCTCCTTTGAACAAATTGCATTGAAGAACCCACTAAGATCAATGAGTGGGACCACAACATCTTCTGGCAAAATGAAGCGTATAATCAAAGGTAACAACTTATATAGAATAACATGGTAGTCGTGAGTTTTAAGACCAGAAACATTGCAACCTTTGACGTCAACACATCTCTTTATATTGGAGGCAAACACATCAGGCATCTTCACTCCTTCTAGAAACCTGCATAAAATTTCCTTCTGGTCCTTAGATAATGTGTACAAAGCTGGTGGCATAGTATATTTATCATTCTCCATCACAAGATGTTGATCCTTCCTCATACCAATACTTTGCATGTCTAGCTGAGCCTTCTCACTATCCTTACATTTACCACCAATTTGAAGCAAAGTTCCCAAAATGCTCTCACAGATGTTCTTCTCAATGTGCATCACATCCGAATTATGCCTTATAAGCAACGAGTCCCAATAAGGCAAGTCAAAGAAAATACTCTTCTTCCTCCAATTGTGCCACCTTGTTTCTTCTTCATGTTGCTTCCTCTTTCTTGTTGCTTTCCCAAAGACCACTTGGTCAAAAGATTCAAACTGTTGCCTCACTTGTTGGCCAGTCAATGGTTGAGGAGCCTCCCTATTTTCCGTTATGTTATTAAAGCTTACCTTGTTCCTACGCCACCTATGTATCCGTGGCAAAAAGTGCCAATGCCCCATGTAACAATGCTTGGACCCATATTTTAGCCACAAGAAATCTGTGTCCTTGTTGCAGTATGGACATGCAAACTTCCCTTTGGTGCTCCAACCAGATAACATTGCATATGCAGGAAAATCATTGATTGTCCAAAGTAGAAGAGCATGAAGCATAAAATTCTTCTTTACCTTCGTATCCCATGTTCTAACATAATCTTCCCACAGCTCCTTTAGCTCATCTATGAGGGGACGGAAGTATACATCAATATTGTTTCCAGGAGACTTGGGTCCTGGAACCAACATCGACATCATCCAATAAGGTTGTTTAATACACAACCAAGGCGACAAATTGTATGGGATTATGATCACAGGCCAAGTCGTGTATGTTGTGCTTATCATCCCGAACAGATTGAATCCATCTGATGCTAGAGCAAGCCTAACATTACGAGGTTCCTTTGAAAACCACTTGTATTTCTCATCCACATGCTTCCATGCCGGGGAGTCTGCTGGGTGACGCATTCTGGCATTACTAGGCAATTTTTCCTGTTGACGTGGTCCCCCGCATATATAGTCTCTGCAGCCGAGGAATTAGTGGGAAATAATGTAGGATCTTACATGGAAAACGCTTCTTTGGTGTATCACTGGTGTCACTAGTATCGTCATCCCCCTTTGCACCACCTACATCATCCTTCCACCTAGACTCACCACATACTGGACATTTGTCGATTTTTTCATTTTCCTTCCAAAATAGTACACATTCATTCTCACAAGCATGTACCTTGTCATAGTCCAGACCTAGATCTCGAACTACACTTTGCACTTTCTCCAATGTGGTTGGGACACAGTGACCTTCAGGTAGCACAAGTGAGAACAGATGTAGGATTTTCCTCAAGCAAGCGTTACTCATACAATGCATGCACTTAATCTGAAACAATCTCACAATAAAAGAAACCTTAGTAGCCTCCTTACAGCCTAGATACAATTCATGTCTTGCCTCCTCTAGTAATTTATAGAACTTCTTGGCACGCTCATTTGGCTCTTCATCTGCACCTTGGATAATGTCCCCATGTATACTAGCCCTGATTAATGCTCCAACCATCTCCTCGTTTTCATAAAGGTCGTTATTACCTCCTCCTTCACCATCATCATCGTCGTCTACTGATCCTCCAAGCTGGTCACCGCCTTGATGATATTGTACTTCTCCGTCTTTGATGAAACCCTCATCAAACCGATTGGTCAGAACATGTTGGTGAATCTCACGTCGCATTTTGTAGACCATGCAACGACATCTAGCACATGGACACTTTGCAGTTGTTGTCCCAACAAATATGGTGTCCATAAATTTGTTGAACTTCTCTTGCCAAACAGGATCAGACCTGTCCATGCGCATCCAACTTGTCCCATATTACCATGACTTTATCTTGTGCTCCTCCTAGCAAAAATCTGCAAAACAATTGGACGATATATATATATATATATATATGCATGCATAAGTACAACTCATCACATGTATATATATATGTACACAAATATAATCCAAGATTACAAACCAATTATGAATGCATTAAGATCTACACACATTGGCCATGCACGCACCTAATTATTGTTGCCGCACACATCGATCACCGGCGTACGTCGAAGCAGTCGCGATGTTTCTTCTCTTCGCCGGCTTCTGATCGATGCCCTCCTATATTGATCGATGTGTCGCTCGATGGAGTTGCGCACGTCAAGCCGCAAGATGAACCATCGACGTCGACGAAGCCAGAACGGATCAGATGAGTTCTCTAGGGGGACGCAGAGGATTGATGATGGGCCTGGCCCTTAGTTTTCTATTTACCCAATTAAGAGGCCTATTAAATTTCCTATAGTAGTATATCACAACGACAACCGAGATTTATTTGCAATCAAACACATATGTGGCAATGGTATTGCGAGACATGGCTGACCGCGCGACATCGAGCAGCGATGCGGGATGACCACGCACATGAGCCCAACAACCCAAGAGTGCGCTCGCACAATTAATTAGATTGCTAAATATATAAGAATAAACTTTTGAACCTGACAAGAACTAGTGGGTTAACTTCCATTTAACATTTTTATTCAATATTAAAGGTAACAAGAATCTAACCACACAATTCATTTCGTGCAATAATTTATAAACATGATGCTCATGACATGATTTAATAAGTTGATTTAGGAGTAACACCAAGGGTGTTACATGACGGCCGCGCCACTTCCCCACCACCGGCAGCGGCTCCGAATCCTCCACTAACCGGCACGGCTCCTCCTCCCCTAGCCGGCACGGCTGCTCATCCACCGGCCGTCGCGACGCCTGAAAGACCTCTAGTGTTTTGGGTAATTGATGAAATCTAAGTACTAACCTAGATCTAAGTGTTTGAGTATGTTTAGTACACTAGGATGAAGTGAGGATGACAGGTAGTGGAGCAATGATAGAGGCTAAGGAGAAAGCCATCAAAGGCTCACACTTGGAGAAGAAAAGAGAAGGAGGAGTCCCTAAGCTAAACAAGGCAAAGGTATAAGCTAGGGCTTTTCCATTTTGGTGATCAAGACACCTAGTGGGTGTGATCACATTTAGGATAGGTAACTGTTCTATTAAGAGGGGAAAATAGTATGTGGTTACAACTTTCAAGTGCCATTAGGTTGATCATGAATTGCATTGCATCTCTTCCTAATGTGCAACCCTTGTAAAACTTGTTAAAATATGCCAACACACGAGCACAAGTCAGTGAAACACTTGGTGAAGGCACATGAGATCAAGGGAAGAAAAGAGAAGTGGATTCTCACCAAGACAGGACCTCCGGACCAGTTTGCATGGGAGCTCCGGACCATAGGAGGTGGTCCGACGGCTTGCTCCCAACACTGGCTGCCTCACTGGGAGGCTCTGGACCAGTGATCCGAAGGACCTCCGGACTATTGTTCAAGTGTCCGGTGGCTCGGTCCCAGCCAACAGAAGATGAAGACAGGCTCCGAACTAGAAGGTATGGTCCGGTGCTAGGCTCCGGACGAGTAGTCCGAAGGCCAGTAGTTTACTGTATCGACTTGGTCGAAGGTCAGCAAAGGCTCCGGACCAGGTGAATTGGTCCGACGGTGACTTCCGGACCAAGAGTCCGGAGCTTGGGTGCTCACTGCATAAACTTGGTGGAATACCTGACCGAGGCGTCGGACCAAGGCTCCGGACTATGGTAAGTAGTCCGGAGGTCAACATGTCAGCGCGCCAATGGTCGAATTCAAATATGGCAGGACACGTGGCGTCCGGAGGAGGCATCGGACCAAAGCTCCGGACCATGTGCATTGGTCCGAAGGTCGCGCAGAGTGGTCCAACGGTCTGTTTTTCAACAGCCCAAGTGCATAACGGCTAGTTCCTTTGAGGGGGGCTATTTAAGGAGTGTGGCCGGTTCAAGCAGGCTCTCTTGCACACCTAGACATTGCATACTCATTGTGAGCTTGTGACACAAACTCCCACTCATCTCATCATTGATTGATCATCCATTTGAGAGATTTGAGTGTTCTAGTGCATTGCTTGAAGTGAGTTCATCTAGTGGCACTTGGGAGTTGATACCGCTGCGGTTTTCTTGTTACTCTTGGTGATTGCCATCACCTAGACGGTTGGAGCAGCGGTGTGGATTCGAGAAGCTTGGTGATTGTGCTTCGTCGACCACAAGTAGTGATTGTAAGGGGTTCTTGTGCCTTCCCTGTGGGAGATCACAAAGGTAACTCTAGTGGATTGCGCGTGTCGTTGAGTGCCCTCTCTTGTGTTGGTTGTGCGACACCCGATTGCGGGTTTGGCGTGTGATGCCAATTAGCTTGTGAACCTCCAAGTGAGTGAGCTGACACAACAAGGACGTAGCTAGTTGGCAAACTAGTGAACCTCAGGAGAAAAATCAAGTGTCAACATCTTGTCTCCCTTGTGATTGATTGGCTATCTCGGAGCTCTCCATTTGATTGGTTCAATCCTCTACACATTGGTATAACTACCCTACTCATCTCTTGCATTACTTTCTTCATACTTGCAAGTAGTATAGTAGGTTGTGCTTGTGTGCTTAGTAGCTTGTGTAGGCATTGAGTGTGATTGGAACCAATATTAGGCTAACATTAGTTGATAGGAGGCTTCGCATCACCCCTTAGGCTAGCGCAACATTCGCTCCGCTTCTTGTAGTACTAACTTGTTATTAAGTTTGTTTTAGAATTTCAGTTTGGGCTATTCACTCCCCCCACTAGCCTTGGATTAGGACCTTTCAAGTGGTATCGGAGCTGGTACACCATTGATTTGAGGCTTAACAACCTACGGTGTGATTATGGCTCATATCAACAACATGAAGAAACCACCCAAGTTCAATGGCACCAACTATGGATATTGGAAGGTGAAGATGACCGCTCACATCAAGTCGATTAGCCGGAAGGTGTGGCTTGTGGTGGACAAGAAGTTTGAGGTTGCAAATGAGGAAGCTCCCACCCCGCAAGAAAAAGAAAAGCTTCAACACAATGACATTGCTCTTAGTGCTATCCATGAGGCTCTTGATGAGAAGGTCTTTGAGCAAATAAAGAATCTAGAGAGTGCTCATGAGGCTTGGAAGAAGCTAGAAGAGTCTTTTGAAGGTACACAAGTCGTCAAGGGGGCCAAGGCATATATTCTCAAGAAGAAGTTTGCAAGCTTCAAGATGAAGGATGATGAAAATGTGTCGGAGATGTTTCATAGACTCCAAGTACTATTCAATGATCTCACGGCTCTTGGTGAGAAGGTTGAGGACAAGGATTTCTCTCACAAGTTCTTGAGGTGTCTTTCTCCCCGGTTTGACACTCTTGTGACCTTGATTGTGAGAGGTGGCTTGAACACCGTGACTCCTAATCAAGTCTTGGGAGATGTGATGACCTAAGATGATTACCGGGACAACAAGGAAGAAGATGTGAAGAAGGTAGACAAAAAGGATGAGAAGAAGAAGAGCATAGCTTTCAAAGCTACTTCATCACACAAGAGCAAGAGCAAGATTGAAGAATCTAGTGAAAGTGAAGACCGAAGTGGTAATGATGTTGATTGTAACACCCTAGGTGTTAAGCTTGCATTGCATATCATTTCATGAGCATGAGAACAAGAATCATTGCATTCATGCATTTACATGATCACATGAAATGATAAACCCTAGTGATCACCTTGTTTTTCATGTGTGTATGTGTTAACCTACACCTAGCTTTGAGTGAGTTATACTTTTATAACCAAGTGCTTGATGTTTTGATCACTAATGACGACCTAGAAATGCTTAGGGATGAAAATGAAACCATGTTTATGTTCATGATCAAGTCAAATTAAGCTTTCTAGGGTTTAAGCTTCTAGGTTGACCCTAGGAACCTTTTTGCTTGACTTAACAAATCAACCTTGTTAATGACCTTGTTTGACAAAGTGGGTTTAAGCAAAGTTGTAGAGTTTTTAATGCTTAACAAACTTTGTTTAACCACCTTGAGGTGATTTGGACCCTAACATCCTCTAATTAGCCTTTTAAGGCAGGATTAGGGGCTGTTTTGGATTCAAATTTTGCCTAAGTCCTAAACCGACATTCAGTTTGAAAGTTACCCTGTTTGAGTGCTTATAGTTTGAAATATAGGCACTTTCAGTTAAACCAAGTTACATCATATTTGGAGTCCAACTATAGCTCTATCTACTGATGTAATTGGTTGAAGCTAGTTTGCAGAGATTAGGGAGTTAATCACGTTGCAAATCGCTCCGTTAGTCGGTCTGATCGGGCGTTTGAACGAATGAGGAAGAGCAGCGCGCCAATCATGGCCGACCGTGCCAGGCATTGCGTGCCACGTGGCAGTCGTACGCCGGCGTTGGCCCCGTGCTTGTACGCCCGCACACTCCATCGACCGACAGCGCCGCACACTCGCCTCGCTCTCTCCCTCTCTTCTCTGCTTCGCGCAGGAAAGTAGCCGCCGCGCCATCGCCGAGCTCCACCGCACTGCACACAGCCGCATTGGCCACCAAAATGCAGCCATCGCTTCACCTTGCTCCGCTCCACAGTTTGCACCGACCAGTTGCCGCGCTAGCCGCACAGGTGAGCCGGACCATGCAACACCGCGGGCGCCATTGACGACCAAAGCTCCGCTGAGCTTTGCGCCGCCGTGGCCAGCTCAATCCAGCCCCTCTCCCTCTCTTCTAGCTCTTGTACGTGGTAGCCTAGAGGTTGTAGGTTCTCACCGAGGAGTCGGTTGAAGCTAATAGGGCTAGGGTTCGCTGGAACGGGAACTCCACCGCGCGCCAGCGCACGACACCTGCAACGCCGACGAGGGTTACGCTGGGCTTCTCAGCACCGCTCGTGCCCGTCTACGACACGTTAGGGTTAGCTGGTTAACTTGTAGTTAGATAGCCAGAGTCGGTTGAAGCTTTAGCGCATCGCCGCCGCCGGAACAAAAGCGTCGCGCCGCCGTGAACTCACCACCGTGCCGCTGTGCATGTGGCCGAGCTCATCGGAGGGCTCGCATGGCCCTAATCCTGGCTAGATCGAGCCGCTAGGGTTCCATGTAGGTCTAGCGCCACTAGCTTGGCCAGTAGAAGCTTGCGCCGGCTAGCGTAAGAGCCAAAACACCGTCGTGCCGCCATGGTCGCCGTCGAGCATGCTCCGGTGCGAATGGGGTACAACCGGTTACACGGTTAGATGCGGGTTGCATAGGGGAACACCGCTATGGGGTTGGTTTGGCCGGAAACCACGCCACCGGCGAAGGACCGACGGTCAATCACCTCCAGTGCATCGGCTCTGTGGGGAAGAACCTAACTAGTGGGTCCCACCTGTCATAGAATCTATATGTGTTTCGTTTTTGTTCTTTTTCAGTTTTGTTTGCTAACTTTGGAAATGCATAACTAATTCCAGAAAAATGCTAAAAATGTGAAATATGTTTTTTTAGCTTGGTTATGTTTTTCTCTATGCATGAAAAATATAATATGACCCATTGTTACTGTTCTTTTGTGTTGTTTTAATAAGAATGACAGCAAGCTTTATATTCTTAGTTTAACTTGTTTAATTCATAACTGGAGTTTGATATGTGATAAAATTGTGGTTCTTGTTGTGTTAAGTTTCTCCTAGCATGAAATTCCCTTGAAAAATGCTAAAGTGCCAGTTACCTTTAATTTGAGTGCATGATATATCTCTTTTGGTTAAATGCTTAGTTAACAACATGCAATCTTGTTTTAATTGTTAAGTTAGTTAGGTGTGTTTCCTGTGCTTGTTAATTTTTTTACATGTGTTACTTGCTAAGTATGAGCTAAGAAAAATATGAAATCTGTTTTTTCACACTTTTTAAATTGTTTAAGTAATTATGGTGTAAACTGTGTTTGTTCTCTCATCACCAGCAAAGTAATAATTTTAACTCATTTTTAAATATGTTTTCTATTGATGGTGTGAATACCAAAGTGGTAGCTAATTATGTAGCCTTACTTGTCTAATTGTAGCATGATTTTTGGAATGATGGTTAAGAGCTTTACAACTGTTCTAAGTTATAGCTGAAATCTGTTAAACAGCTGGAACATGTTTGCTTGATAGAGTTGTTTGAGCTACTTATGTTTAGTTTCAGCAGTAGCTACAATTGACTTTTTTGTAGATAACTTGTTAATATATCTGGTGTTAAAGTTTCAGAGCCATAACCTAGTTAGTTTAACCTTGGTATATTTTACAAGTTCAGCCTTAAATCTGTGTTTTCCTGTTATCTTCTAAACAACTTTGCTTGAAGTGTCTGTTAGGCCTTTTTAATATTGGATCTAGCTGGAGAGTGTATGGAATGTTTTGTAGACAATTTCATAAGCTTTCCAGAATGTCCAAGTTTGTAATTTTTGGTTGTGTGTAGCCTCCTCTACATAGTTTTCTTTTAGCTGTTGTTTTAAGTGTTTATATGCTATGTTGTGAATGTTTCTACGTAATGTGTGCCTTATGTTGGTTAAGCAAATAGCCTAAAATATAAGCATGTTTGAGTTGCAGGTGTAAGAGAGCTTACCTCAGAGGAGAAGCTCTATTATAGGTTGCTAAAGACGGGTAAGTGTTAATTTCTCTTCTGGGGAAGAGATTTGCACCTACTCGGTCAACGAGTGTAATATATTGCATAACACATTCATCATGAGCACTCATTCATGTGCATTAGACATGTCTCATTCTTAGTATATGACTTTTCATATAGCTATGTGGATCATCATACATGTATACATGCATCTAGGATCGCCGAAGGGAGTGACACTGTTGGAGTTCGGGGAGCCAGAGGGAGGAGTCCCACCGGAGATTCAAGCTCCAGGAGTTCCAGAAGAAGGAGAACAGGGTTCTGAGCTTCCGGAGTGCCCAAACCACCTTCCCTCCACCTTTGTGAAATGCAAGCCCCGGAGCATTATACACCTCTCTTACACTTTTTTTAAGTATTTTACTTACCAATTGAACCACTTGTTTGTGCATTAAGTTAATAAGATTTGAATGAAACTCTTGCTGCATTATACCTTGTATAACAAAAGAACCTTGTAGGCCTAGGATCGATAGTGAAGGTGACCCGTGGGCTACCCGAACGATAGTGAAGGTGACCCGAATAAGTGTGCCAGCAGGCATATGTTGACACCAAAGTGGCAAACGGGTAAAAGACCGCAAGCGTACGGTTGTCAAGTGTAGCCTTCACCGGGAGTATTCCAGGTATTGTATTTTCCACAGGGAATGAGAAGTGAGTTAACTAGGATTATGGATATGTCCTATGATGGATCAAGGGAGATTATGATAACTAGGTTGAGAGGTTCGATATAGCAAAGATATCTAACAAGGTATAGCTACTTATACTGGCTTTCTCAGCCCTTCTCTTGCAGGAGGCGACAGGATAGATTGAAAAGAGGACAAAATTCTAACCGGACCGCGCCGTCAAGTTGTATTGAAGCCCTACCTTTTAAGAACTTATCTGACACGCATGGTGGAATACAAAGACTACATAGAGCTGTCACCTTCTACTAGCATCCACAAACAATCTGCGCGATAAGCGGTTTACAAAGGTAAGATCTAGCCTGGACACCACGTCTACACTTATCTTACTACTTTAACCTTGGCCTAAGATTAAAGCATTTCACTCAGAGCAAAGCGATGAACAAGCGCGAAAAGGTGTATAACACCTAAACCAGATTTAGAATACTGAATGCTATAAAGAACTCAAAAGAAGTCACTTACAAGTGCTAAACTTACAAGAAACTCGCATCCGCTAAGGAAGAACTCCGGAGAAGATTTCCGACAGATCCGAGGCTTTCTCCAGAAGAATTCCTCACTCTCCTCCAACTAGCATAACACTACTGAAGAGCTCCGCTAAAAGACTAGAGAGTAGTATTTCTCCAATGAGGCATGAATGAGAAGGGAGCTCTAGGAGTCTATTTATAGCTAGAGGTGGAGTAGGGGCTACTCCGGTGCCACGTCAGCGATCCGCGTCACCTTCATCAACCACCGTTGGATCCAACCGACTTCAGAACCGCCTTAGGCTGAAGGGTGATGATTTCAACCATGTGGGGAGTGAGTGAGGTGGTTGAGGGGGTTGAAACCACCATAGGGGCAGTCGGTCGACCCCCCTACTAGCTTGTGGGCCCCCCTGCTCCTCCTGGTTGGTGTCCCACTGGTCAGGGACCAAGTGGGGGCTTGTGGGGCCCACCTATAGGTCGGTCGACCACCTATAGGGGTCTGTGGCCCACCTCTGCCTTCTGGCTGCTGGTCCCACCTGTCATATGCGGTGGATGTTGGTTCTAGGTTGATTGTCACGCTTATCTCCTTGATGTGGGCCCATGGATCCTTGTGATGTAAATCTGAACCGTTGGGAGAAAACACACTTGGATCCAAGGGGTAGAGAGTGCTCTAGAGGGTGGTTCTTGGATCATGGAGGCTTAGGAGGCTTAGTGGCCCCACAGGGTGGTCGCCTACCCCCTAAGTGGGCCCACTAGCTCCCAAAAGTCCCCATTTGTCATTACCTGCATCAAATAGTAAAGGGACATGTGGAACTAGTTATTTGGCACACTATGTTCAGGTTATGCTTGTTTTTCTTCGAATATAAGGATGTTGACGATATTTTGATGGTGATAAGATAGCTCATATTTACCGTCAACAAGATCCCCCATACTTACCTCTTTGCTTGTCCTCGAGTAAAGGTTAAAAGATAACAAGACTATGTTATTCAAAGTATAAAGCAAGCATAAAGATTCACTCTCAAGACATTTTGTCATACCAATGGGATATGTGGTACTGGCTAACATATATCCTTGAGAAGTTGAGAAATGGAACAACTCTCAAGGCAAAGTCATCTTCCCATTTCATATTTTAGTACTTGGAGTTTTTGATAAATTTTCCAAAAGAAATCTCATAAGTCAACTTACTCCTCTTATAGTACTCTAAGTCACTCAAAGTGTATGATTCCTTACCAAGGCATAAAGAGGTTGCCTTCTTTGTATCCCCCTATTTCTAAATGGCTTATGTGGAGCTTAGGTAGGGATAGACAAGGTAGCCAACTTGCATCACTTATATTGTAAAGTCAAAACAAGGATCCAAGGAGAATAACGTCATAATCCTAGATCAAGATGTGCATGTGTGTGGACAATGGTAGATAACTAACATGTACTCCTTAACTATGTATATGATCTCTCTAACTTTATAATTACTTGAGACATGGCTATCATCAGAGAGATTTTTTTAGAAGAGCTTTGCTCATCATCATTTTTTTCATTTATGATAGCCATATCTCGTTTGAAGAAATTGGAGAGAGATCATAACATTTATTTCTGGAGTATTTATTGGATGAACATGGATCATGTAAATGGACAGGCATGTTTTTGCGTACTCCCAGTGTAGAAGCAGCGATAAATATGTGGTGTGTACGTGATCTTGATCTTTGAACTATGACATAATTCTCAACAAGGATCACAAGGTTTGACCAAACTCAAAGTAATTACAAGACGCATATGAGGAAGGTTTTGAACATGCATAAGTATTTATGGCTTTGGTAGGAATTTTCTCACTATAGAGGAGTAGTGACATTATGGTTTTGTGACATTTTCAAAAATTAATCTACAAGAACATTAAGTAGAAAGGGTATGAATCATGAGCCGAGACTATATCACATTAATCAACAACTTAGTCCATATGATCTTCCTATCAAAGAATTTTCCCACTAGCATAAGCAAAAAGCAAGAATTTGTCTTTATGATGCTTTTGCCCTTTAAACGTCATAGATCATGTCACTTTTCAAAATTTTAATTTTGGATGTGATCTTCTTGTTTTATTCAACATAAAAAGGAATTTTAACTAAGTGATGAATTTCATGAAGTCATTATTTTTATTTTATTTTTATTTTTGAAAGGAAAATGAGTAAACAAATAAAAAGCATAGAGGAAAAAGGGAGAGACGTGGCAAACCAATCAGAATAAACGTTTGAAGTTTAATGGATGCTGGTTGGTGGGCCAGGGCCCTATAAGCACGGTCGGTCGACCGCCCCTTGGGGCCATTTAGCCACTTCGATCTCTGCAACAGAATTTCTTACCTCTGAATGTTGATTCACTCTGCCCATTCTGCATTTTGGCCTCCAAAGTGCATCGGTCGATGCACAAAAGTTGCCATTCCGGTCCAACTTTTTTGTGGAACATGTCATGAGTGTGTACAACATGGTTTAGTGGTCAAACTGGTGTTTTGACAAGTTGGAGTGTCGATCAACCTCCCCCATACTTGTTTTGGGGCATGCTGAAACTAGTGACAGACATAGATCAAATGCAGGGTTTCTGCTAGGCAAAATACCAGCAGAACCAAACTCTTTATTCAATTCAAAACTTCTTAGGCACTAGTTACATTGATGAAAATAAAATGATTGGAAAATGAATCTAAGTGCCTAACTTATTAGTGGACTAGTGATCTATGGAGATGGAGGGGCAAAGAGATCCTCCCTCTTGATTGCCTGGGCCAAGCGCTTGATCTTCGCATTAGTGCTAATGCGAAGATCATTGAAGTTGTCCTCTAAATCCAAACGGGCCATTATCTCCTCTGCTGCCCTCTCTGCTACCTTAGTATTACTCTCTCTAAGCCTAGCGACTATGCGCAGCAGCTTCTCCATGTCTCCTTCTTCATCTTCTTCCTGGAACTGGCCTGGAGGGCCGGACTGTCTCAAGGGATCTGCGTGTCTCCCTTCGTTCCTCAGAGGTGAGAGGAGGGATAAGCACCTTGCCTATCCCCAGTCCACCATGAGCCCTTTAAAGGCGCATCCACTTCGGCGTTGATGGCGAGTACGAGTTGGTGTTGCCCGTACTTGTGTCGCCTTCGGTGGTGGAGACGATGACCTTCTTCACTCCCAATTGGCCGGTGGTCGGCCTTTTGGGCGTCACTGGTCGCGCCGCTGGCTTGTTCAAGTTGCGGCGAGGAGACATCGAGCGAGCGATGCTCCGCATCCTCTCTGAGCTCCATGCCCCGGTCGGCCGACCCCCCTAGGGGTGGTTGGCAGCGCGGGCGGCGATGCCATGGCAAGCGGGGCGACGTCGAGGACCTCGACGACCATGGCGTCAGTGTTGATGAAATCTTGAGCCTTGGAAGGGCTTCCATCGATGGGGATGAGTGGCATCTTGCCATTGTTTCTTGGTG
The DNA here is from genome assembly GCA_022036555.1 of Microstegium vimineum. Lineage (NCBI taxonomy): Eukaryota > Viridiplantae > Streptophyta > Magnoliopsida > Poales > Poaceae > Microstegium > Microstegium vimineum. The sequence continues at coordinate 11,935,545 of CM039121.1, forward strand.
GAGCCATGGTGGTGATCAAGGTGGGTGTGAATGAGTGCAAGGAGTGGTGCTGGTGTTTCTGGTTGTGAAAGAAAGCAAGGTGGAAGGAGGAAGAAGAAGGAGAGGGGGTTAAGAAGGAGAAACCCAACATGCAGGGCCTTCGTTCTTGCTCGGATTGTGATGAAACCGAAGGGGAACGTTGGCCCAACGTTCCTGTGCAATAGGAGCTTTGAACGAGTTCGAACCACGGTTGGTCGATCGCTTTTTGAAAGTTATGGTCCGACCGAGCCAGGTTCTGATCTTGTTCGGGTCAGGTGAGTCAGGTCGTGAAGTTTTGGGCTGATTGGCCCAAAACAACGGTCGGCCGACTGCCTTTAGAGGCCAAATGGGCCGACCTTTTTCGAGGGGGGAGTCAAGGCTAAATCTAGGCTATTTCTAAGCCCATTCTTGAAATTTGAACAAAAAAGTTAAAACATGTAGATTTTAGTTCTAATTGGGATTAAGAACAAAATCTATCATATCAATTTCTTGTTCAGGAGTTTCATGTTCATGAAAAACTTTAAGACGTTGGCCATTTACCTTAAAGATTTTGCCATCGTCGTCCTGGAGTGTGATTGCTCCATGAGTCGTGGCGTTGACAACGAGGTATGGCCCTTCCCATTTGCTTTTCAGCTTCCCGTGACCGAAGAGCTTGAATCTTGAGTTGAATAGCAATACTTTGTCTCCTGGATTGAATTAATTGACCTTGATTCTCTTGTCATGCCATTTCTTGGTTCTCTCCTTGTATATCCTGGCATTGTGGTATGCTTTCTCTCTCCACTCTTCTAATTCTAAGATTTGCATTTTCCTGAACTTTCCAGCAACTGGCAAATCCATATTCCATTTCTTGATTGCCCAATGTGCTTTGAACTCTAATTCTACAGGCAAATGACATGTGTTCCCGTATACAAGTTGGTTTGGTGTCATACCAATTGGGGTCTTGTATGCGGTCCGATATGCCCAAAGTGCCTCTAGTAGCTTGTGCTTCCAAGTCGTACTCATCTCGTCCACGGTCTTCTGCAGAATGTTCTTGATTTGTTTGTTGGATGATTCTGCTTGACCACTTGTTTGAGGATGGTATGGAGTTGCAACATTGTGCCGGATTCCTTGATTAGTGAGGAACTGGCGGAAGCCTCTGAAAATGAAGTGAGATCCCCCGTCACTTATGACTAACTTTGGGGTTCCAAATCTGAGGAATATCACTTCATGGAACATTCTCTTTGAATTGGCTGCATTAGCTTTGCGGCAGGGTAATGCTTCTACCCATTTGGGCACGTAGTTCCTATCAAATATTTATGAAACCACTACTATGACAAAAGTTCAAAATATTTATTTATATTTATCTCTTCTGTATAAAATTTTGAAGGTATAAGTTTTTTTTTATAACCATGACATCCATAATATAGCTGTTGTTTGCATATTACATAATGTGATAGCATTAACATGTGTATATAGGATGTTTGTGTGAACCACGTTACCAGGCAAATTTAAACTGATCAGCGAGTCGGCTTCAACTACGCTCGATGTGGTGGCTCTCCAAACCACCATGAAGGCGTCGCTCTTTTTCCTACTACATCGCGATAATCTACCTTCGATCTAGATCACCCCATGAGTATGTCTAGTGACGTCTTGATCAAAGCGCGCAAACATGACACCGAGCAGCAAGGCACCGACCAGCCTAGTAATAAGCTTGAAACTTAAACTCCCTCGAGGAAGGCCAAACAAAAAATAAAACAGAACACGACACATGGAGCCGCAAAATATTTGATAACAAAAAACTAAGGTGTATATATATGGACATCTCCGTGTCTTTTTTTTTTAAAAAAAGTACAGCAAAACCTAATTATCTTAAAATAAGACTGTTAATTGGTTTAGACATGAGCTATTGTGACTCACATGAGCACATGTTATATATATATATAGGTCTAAACTAGATGAAAGAAGTTCTCTTTTGCCTGGTCGTTATAGGAGGTGGACTAAAAAAAATAGAACGACGAAAAAATGGGTAAAATTTTTACCATTATTATTAGGAATAGAGGTATAGATATATATATATATATATATTTCTAATACTTTTCACATAATTTATGTGTATAGGTCGAGACGGAAGAAATTCTCTATTGTTCGGTAGTTAGAGAGAGATGGACAAAAAATTAAAATAGATGGACGAATGGAAATCAGGTCTTCCAATGATAATAAAAATGTTAAGAATTTCTCAAAAAAAATGTTAAGATGTTGATTTTGATGAGGTCATTAATGTATCATTTTCAATTGATATGTGAACTTCATAAATAATAATTTGTCTTCGCATGTCTTCTTTATATCATATTTATTTATATTATTTCTATTTTTATATCATTAAATGTAATCTTTAATATACGAAATCTGTGCCATGCTTTCTTGATCGTATTAAGCCACGTTGCAAGCAGCTGAAACAGCCACGTCTTCGGTCTCTAATTTGGCCACGTCGTCTGCTTTTTTTTTTTTTTTTTTGACAACTGCATATATTATATATTAATAAAGCAGCCGAGTTACACAATTGTCTTCTAAGAAAGACAAGATTACATCATGGTCCTGTGACCTGAGAAAAAAGACAGGGCGTCAATGACGCATACACCCGGATGGATTGACCGCGCTATGCGACAGTGAAGAGTGGGTCGGTGGAGCCATCAAAGTAGAAATATTCCGACAACCAAATGATGATGTTGATGTCGTTGCCACCAGAGGTAGAAGAAGCTCGAACCGTAAACCCCAGGTGGAGGCAGAGTCGTCGAACCATCGCCACAGAAGAAGCTGTCTCGCTGGAGCCCGGAAAGGTAGGACCGCTGGCTGCAAGGTAGAAACGGAGAAGAGTGACGACAGAGGCAAGACACGACGAGAAGCATCACGTCGCCTGCTTTTGTTGTCGCTGTCTGAAACGAGCACTAGATTCTCGCGGTGTCCAGAAACAGCACAGCGCGGCTGCGGCGCGCCCGGCGCCTCGGGCCTCTCAACCTTCACCACACACAACAACGTTGAGTTATGAGTTATCTACCTCGGCGGCGGCTCCCGAGCTTGAGCACACCGGCGCTCGCCTCTGTCTAGGAAAAAAGCGGCGGCGCCAGGCGCCTCGGGCCTCATCACGCAGCAACGCGGATCCAGGATGCCAGGTAACCTCTCCTCCGCCATTGCTGATCTGATTTTCGATCCGGCCGCCGGTGGGCGTCCCCGGTCCATCCTGCTGCTTAGGGAAACTCACTATGCGTGCTCTCCATGTGTTCGTTGAAATGACTGTTCTGCTACCCGCTTCATCGTCATCTCTCGATCGGCCCAGCGTAGCTAACCCGCATCTATGGATCCGTACGGACCGTACCTTGGTCGGAGGGTGCCGCGCCGGGATTTCACCATCCCAATCGGGCCTCTATGGATGTTGTTCCGCACGCCGCCGCGATCGTTGCACCTAGGGAGTCGACTGCACTCGTGTTATCTTGTCGTCCCTGCATGAGCAACAGTAGTGGCCAGCACTGCCCCTGCGCGACGGCCCGGCCCTCCTCCCCACGCGTCTGCTACGCGTCACCCCTCTTCTCCAGCTATATATAGCCATATATATTCATGCCATGCATCAACCATCCAATAAACTGCATCTCTGCCACCATTGTGGGCCTTGTGCCTGCTGCTTGTGGTTGCCGGGCAGAGGCAGACCACTCTCCGAGCCAACCATTGCATGTTCATCTACTCAGATCAGGCAATATCGCTGCTCACCACCAAGGAAGCAAGCCAGGCAACCCTCTTTGCGTGCTTCTGTGAAAGAGGTCTATGTTTGTCCATTCAGGAAGTTGTAAAATCTATAGAAAAACAACGGGCTAGATAATTTAGTATGTTTATATTTGTACATGCCTACATGGTGCCTACCGCATGCTCAATGAAATATCTAGAAAGTAACTATGACCTTTGATTCGTCGCCATATTATAATTTTCAGTCCATTTGCCATGACAAAAGGCGTCCCTCACCGATATTTTTGCTCTCTGCCATGTCTTTTCAGATGTTCATTCCGGCACAGTGTCCTAGCATAGCACATGTTAGAGGAGATGCAAACAACTATGATAATGTGTGTGTTGTGTGATGAAGTTCCTCCATCAGATCCTATAAATCTGATATTTGCTATCATGGGTGATAGAGAGGGAGCAGAATGATATGCCGACTAATATGGAGAACAAAGGGCAATGGCAACTGCACTAAGAGGTACATTTTTCTAATACCATGATCTGCCTATATTTTTTCTCCTCAATACTAAGTATGAACATACTTATTCTAAAATGTAAAATTACCATGTGACAGCCACATACTTATTTACATTAGTAGAGTACTCAGAAAATTTTCTTCAATACTGTACAAACTATTAAGTGCCTTCATCAATTTTTCTTTGCCCAATTCAATATGGTAATACTTTTATACTGAATTTGGATTGCACCAAAACTTAATCCAACATAAACATGTTTTGCAGCATTCTATATATCCATTCATCTACATATTTTTTTGCATCACTTGCATCATGTTGTGTATTCATCATTCTTTAATTTCTACAGTTCTTTGATAATCTTTAGTTTTGTGAGTTGCAGGTTAAACCGTAAATCAAGATCCTCTGAGTTTTGAGGAAGGGAAATGCTTTTAAATTATAACTATGGACAAATCTTAGCTTCACATCTAAATCAGTAAGGTATATAGATGGTTCAAATCTCATTTGCTCAATAAATAGATTTTTCCCATGAGATTGGAAATAACAAAATGAATTAATTTGTATGTATTCTTTAGATTCTGAATTGTATTGGGTCACATCGAGAATTGCTGAGAACCAAGATCATGATACTCCCAATTTTGTAGCCTACAATGCAGCACGTTGCACGCTGCGAAATATCATCCTAATTAAAGTCTTCCATTGCTCCAGTATGACTAACATTTTGGTAAACGTGTTCAATGGTATTTTTAGTCTGCGCCCTTTGACCATTGCCGATATGCCATGCAGCGATTTATCTTCATGCGTGCGCAGCAGACATAGCATGATGATTGAGTTGAAGAGAGACAAATTTAGCTGTATAAAAATGAGATCATATTACATTTCCCAATATTATTTTTGAAGCATAGTTCACAGATAAAACACTGCGATACAAGCTACACAATTAATTCGATTGTTTATAAGTCCTCATTTTGTTAAATATTGCAATTGCTAAAAGCATTCGATCCAAGTACAGGAATTACATGACAGATTTGTTGCATATTTTAGCACATAGCTACATCAGCAACCATATGTTAAAAAACTTTGGAGTTCATGCCTTTTATTCAAGATTGATCTCTGAACCACACATTTCTTATGTTGTCCTAATTAGCTGGCCACTCCAGCAAGGGCGCGGCAAAGCCGCGCCTGGTTTTCTAGTAATTAACTAAATGCTTAGAATTGTTTTAAGAAAACATGATGTTAGTATTGACATATGCTTATGAGTTACGACACTGCAACTTAATGTCCACAGTTCAGCATCCATAATCCGCTATGTAGACACTAATTCACGGCAAAGCTGCTATCTGGTATTTTTTTTCTCAAACACGACTTCACGTGTCATTTCATTAAGTAGAAGGGGGCCGAAAGAACGGCAAGTACAACACGACACGAACAGACGCCACAGAGACTGTGACAACACAAACGAATGGATTAGAGTTCATTCTTTGCTGGCACAGCAGACCAGCAGGGCAGGGCTCAACGTCGGATGGAAGCCTTGAGGGTGCCTCAATGGAGCCTTCATGAAGGATATGACGCCCGCGGGCGCCAACTCTGTTGACGTTGCGCCCTAGGGAGCTTTCGCTCCCGAAGTGGCTCCCCCAGCGGCGGTCGGGGAGCGGAGAGCGACGACGCCTTCAAGAAGGTGATGACGCAAACGCGCCACCGTCGTCAGATCCAGCCGCGAGGGCCGGGAAGGGGTTTTCACCGATGCTCCCAGTGACCGCCTGTTGGTGGCGGGGGACGACCATCATCACGCCGGGGCGGAGCCAACCCGTGGCCTCAACGCCTCAGCGAGAGCGATGGACGCGACGATCCCGGAGACGCCGTTGGATGTTATCGTGTTGCCCGCCGATAAGCCGAGCTGAGCCGGGTTCCGGAGGGGGGAGGGTGAAACCGGCCCGGAAGGGCCCGGATCAATCTGGTATTTATTACTTCGATCATGAGAGATGTCGGTGTAGGCCAAAATGATAAAAAGAAACAAGTCCGCACGAATGGAGTAACAGATGCTTCTGGGAATCCCAGCACAGCACTTGTGTTGGACATGAACTGCACCTAGCTGACCTATCATCACGCGTTTGATTTGCGTTGGATTTCCAGATCACGAACAATCAGATCAGCAGACAGCACCCATCTTGAATTTGTTCTCCTTAATTTGAATATTCAAGCAACAGAAGCTATAAAAAAAAGTCAGTTAGGATGTTTTCAACCATGACTGCGCAATCACTTAAACAAAAAGGTACAAGCAAAGCAATCTCATCTCGCCAAGAAATTTATATGGTTGATTAAACTAGAACAAAGTACTTTTCCATCTTTTCTCCGAAAAAAACTAACTGTATGGCAGTCAGGATACAGCACTAGTAACTCCAAGATCAGAACATCTTGTTTTTTCTTTTGACAACTATTTGACAGATGAAGTTCCATGTGGTACTTTGAAAACGCCGTCTTATTTGACACGCCTCCACCACCGTTTGATCCATCCCTTTTTTTCATTTTGCCTGTTTCCATACGGCTGTCTTTCTTATCTGCTTGTGTTTTGTTGGACTTCACACTGATAACGCTGCACGCAGACACTATATAACATCTGCAGGGCCTTCTAAATTCCATTGTCATCGTTATCAGCTGTCACATACTTCTGCAGAAAATTTGAATCCCAATTTCCGGCTCCAGACATATCTCCCGAGTGCTTTTCCAGATGATGTTAATGGAAGGGTCAATAAGGGGAAGGAAAACCTTTTCTTCGTTTCCTGAATGAAAAATATGATGCAGGAAAACTGCATATATTATTACATTAAGGAGAAACAAAATATTTATAAGAAACGCAGACTCCAAATCGAACACATAAATATAGTTTGATCTAGTATAAACTGGATTGTAACTTTGGTTTGTGCTTAACTTTACTTGATTTTCAAAAGAAAAAAAAGGATAACCATACAAATTTTATGGCTGCAGCAGTGAGCTACTATCATGCCCATCATTTGGGCATGAATCATTATGCTGATTTCGAATTGTAACTGTTACATGGAACTATGAAGTTTACAGAACGAAACAAAACGTATTTGCTTACCTCCTGTCGAGGTAAGGACGTAAGGTTGCCTTCTTTTCCTGCAATGCTACGAAGGTCGTGATATAAAGTCATAAACTTGCGTGAAAGGATGGCTGGATGGGGACAAGATCCAGAATCTGCAATACCAAGAGAATTGGAACATCGTATATGCGATCTTTTGCATTAGATAACTGTGCTTCTTACCTGACGATACTCAACTATTGTAGGAATTGGATTCTGACGGCTTCATGCCATGCAGTATGATGATACTCAACTAAGTTGTTGGAATTGGCTTTTGCAGCTTCATGCCATGCAGCGATAGTACTGGTAGTCACTACTTTTGCCATTAGAAACTACAGAAAAAAAAATATAGTTAGATTTACAGCACAGAGCATAATGTGATTTTTGAAAATTCATACCTCATCGCAATCTTGAAATTGATATGCCTGAAAGAAGTTCCCAAGAGCCTTGTGAAACTATGTGAAATCAGAATATATCGAGAATGTGTCGCCTTATTTGGGATCCATGATAATATTGCCTCTACTCATCATTACTAGTATTTCCTATGTTCAGAGCTAAAACATCTTATAATTTGGCTTCTCCCTGTCTTACCCACTCCTTGGTGCCGCTGGCCGGCAAATCGTCCCAACGGGAGCGCTGGGTCGGCCAGGACTTAGCAGGCATGTTCGGTGATGTTTCTCGGAACGATGGGGACGGGGAAATATGAAATGAAGTTCAACACTAGTACGATGTTTTTCTGAAGGTTTTTGCACCAACTGTTCCCCGCTTTTAGAAGATCTTTCCATTGACTGCTCACGGGACAGGGAATATAACCGTTCCCAGAAGCAAAGTTCCCACAACACGGAAGCAAATGCCGGGCAGCGGAGCATCCATACCATAGACATACAGCACCGTGCACGCATGGCATACCTATATATACACTCTACGGCACCGGAGCTACAAAGCAGTTCACCAAACAAAAACGTTTTACATTTGTTGCTATGGCATAGGCATGGCTACAAAAACTTCACAGCAAGAAAGCTATCCGGTTCCTCCGCTCCAACGATGCATCCACAGTAAGTAACGCTGCTAACATGATTGTATTTCGACAGAGCATACTGTAAAGATGGGTTAACGAGGATACCCTTGGCCGGCCCTCGGTTGCGTGTTAATATAGGCAGGAGAATATCCCTCCTGCAGCAACTTCAAGGCCAACCAAGGAAACGACGGCCGCCCTAATGGTGGTGGTGGTCGCGGTGGTTTCAATCGCGGCCCAAAGGGTGGTCGCACCGGTGCTTGGTCACCGAACTCCAAGTTTGTGGAAGGCCTCAAGTGTCAGATCTGTGGTATTGACGGGCATCCTGCCTACCGGTGCTTCAACCGGTATGATTAGCGCTACAACGGCAGCCGTCCACAGAAGTCCGCCTCCTTTGCGTCAACCAACTACGGGGTGGACACCAATTGGTACATGGATTTGGGTGCTACGGATCACATCACCGGCAAACTGAACAAGATCACCGTCCGTGACAAGTATCATGGAGGAGAGCAGGTGCACGCGGCCAACGGATCAGGTATGGAGATCTCACATGTTGGTCATAGTACATTGCAGTCCCCTTTGCGTAAAATTCATCTCAAGAATATTCTTCATGTTCCAAGTGTTGATAGAAGTCTAGTTTCTGTTAACCGTCTCACTCGAGACAATAATGCCTTTGTTGAGTTTCATCCTGAACATTTTCTTAAAAGGGTAATTTGCTATTGGACACCCAAAGTAGAGCACATTTGCTGGTGGACATTGTACCCACTTTTTTTTGCTGGGGGACACTGGGGTACGTAGGGCATGAGTGTCCAGCAGCAAAAAAAAAACAGGCACCAGTGTCCAATAGCCAATTTAGCACTTTGGGAGTGTCCAACAGCCAATTTTGCCTTTCTTAAAAAGGAACAGGGGACGAAGAAAATAATCCATAGAGGCAGATGCGAGGCAGGCCTCTTCCCCATCAAGCTATCCTCCAGTGAGTCGTCATCCAATAAGCAGGCCCTTGGTGTCTCCAAGGCATCTGTAACGATCCACGATTTCCTCGAAGAGAAATCCACAGATTACAACATAATGTGATAGTTTCAAGAGTACAAAGCTATCACATTATTGATATATAGTTGATACCACAGTCATTCATCGTAAATTACAAGTTACAAGTATTACAACTTAGAGACTCACACCCTACTACAACACTCTACTAGCGGAAGACACACGCGAAACGATATCAGAGTAGAAGCAATGCGCCAGCGGGTGAAGGCTCCTCCTTCACAGACAACCTTGAGCGTAGGACAAGACCACCTAAACCTCCGGATCCTTGTTGTTGTCGTCGAAGATAGCATCCGAACCTGATAAATAACTTTCAGTACGATTTGTACTGGCCACTGTTTCCCACCCTATGCTTTGCTTTTGCTTTGTGGAAAGTGGTATGCAAGGGCTAAAGAAGAGAAACTATTTCTGGATGTGGTTTTCCTATGCAAGTTCATTATTAAGTAATAATAATATAGTAGTAAGTTGTATATCAAGTTTTAACACATTTCCCACACATCCATCCCATCCACACACATCTCACCACACACTCTCACACTCTCTAGGCGACAAGGACAACTCCCTCTCGTCCTTGTCTCAGCGGCTCATAGCCGGATCCTGCAAAACCTAGGGGGAGAGAAGAAAGGACTCATCTCACTACTCAAGAGAAGCGTAGGTCAAGGAAATGTCCATATTCGGGGACATGTCTATACGTATAGTTCGATCAACTCTGTAGAGTGTGTACACCTGTACCCACAAGATCACCATCATCGGCATGTGCACTGCCTAGGCTGATACCGGGCTGTCTTCCAACCTGGAACGATACCATCCTGCCACTCAGCCCTGGGGCTCCCCGGCGCACCGACAAACTGAGACTGGGAGACGCAGCACCTGGCCACGGTGGTACTGCGCATCTAGGATGGTGCGGGATCCCAACACCGGCACCACCCACCCTATCACCTCACAACCAAGCAGTAATGGCATCGTCCAGATTGGTCGAACATCCATCCCCCGCCCATTCAGGGACGAGTGGTGTGTACTAAAAAGTCTCATGGTTCCGGTCCTCTCGAAATCCAGTTCCTAAGTGGGATCGGTCATCTCCTCAATCGGGGTCCTCCCCCGTGCCATCACAACACCTCTATCCCGGGGCTCGCCCCGGGATCTCCTCAAAACGCATGTACCCGCCATAGGTACCTCATGTGGGGATGCCCAGGTCGCACCCCCGGCAAGACTCGTCCCACGGGCTCGTCGTAGGGCCTGTCCGATCGACTCAACCCTCTCCACACACCCAAGACACACGCCAAGATCTCCCCAGTTATTATCGTTATACCGGCACACAGTGCCTAGCCACTCACAAACAATCCTCCACTCAGCGTCACATCAATGACATAATGCGAAGTAGAAGTAAGCAGCGAGCAAGTAAGTAAAGCAGATGTCTATCCTAACAGCGGTGTGCAGGGGTAAGGTTGCGACAAGGTAAAGGCTTTCCAAGCAATCTAGCATGCAACCTATCAGTTTAATTGCAGAAAGTAAAGCACTAGCATCTATGTATATGCATGTCTAATAGGATTCTACAAGGTTGGGTGGGACGTGGCACCTGTTCATTTAGATCCATAATCATCCATATCCTGTTGCTGCTCATGCCTCCTGCCTCCAACAGATCACCGGTTCGATCAACATCACCCTCGATACAACTACCTTGGCATAGCGACAAATAAGGAAGAAAACAATCAATCCTTGACCAAGATCCAACTCCCAAAAGACAGCAAGACGAAGAAAGAGCAGCTAAGGACAAAAAGAACACCAAAGACTTAGCCCTCACGGAGGGGGTCCGCTTTCCTTGGGCTCACAAAAAAAACACGAGTGGTTGTCTGCTAAGTATAAGCTCGAGTCATGACTCCGAAATAGCCACACTTCCGTGGTTGATAGTGTCGACATGTATGGCTTCAAGAGAAAGGGGCCTAGACCCTATCTTAACTTAAACTTACACCACGGCTTGTAGTCTTTCGATCCGAGTGTCATGGAAATTGGCAGGAACCAAAAGATTGCAAGCGAGAGAGGAAGACAAACACAACAGGGTTTGGCCATTGTAGCCTTCTACCCCACAAGTCACAACTAAGCACGAACAACTAAGCGCGAACAACAACGCAAATCGCAAGAGTTGTGACTTGGTCCCATGGTACTTCAGCTTACACGCCACGGAAATTGGCGCAAGCAAAAGAGAATGGGACACGAGAAATAGGGAAGGGTTGGCTAGGCTGTCCATATCATGTCCTTGGTGAAGATAGTTTTCTGACGGTCGATCGGGTCGACTCGTATGGTTCCAAGGATATGACATAGACCATAGCTTCGCTAACCAGAAGAGAGGTTGGAACGGGGCAATAAAGAAAAGGGAAAGTGGTCTACTTCTCCCAATCCACACACCATGGCAAAGGCGAGGCATCAGAAAGGAGCAACACACAAGAGAACACACAACACCCAAATCCGCTTGTAGGGTACCACGACCTACGTGCACTAAATGGCACCTAAAGACTCCTAGAGCCTTAGCGGTGCGGTTGTCACCGCAAGGACCTAAGAAGCACCACGGTCTAAAATAGGTACAAGCATACATGAACTTGAGCACGAAATAGCCAAGAGAGAGAAGGGGAGAGAAAAGGAGGCACCTCCCTTTGATCCACGCGCCATAGAATTTGACGGTAATCAAAGGAATGGAACAAGGGGTTCGATAAACAAACACCAAATGGAAACAACCAAGCGAAAAGAGATCGGTTCCTCAACACTTCGATCATCACGTCATGGCAAAGGACATGCATCAAAGTTGGAACAAGAGCGCTCAATCCACGTCTTACTGGATATACGAGGATCGATAAAAGAGGAACAATCCCCGCATTCTCTCAACCACACGCCATGGTAACAGACGGAGGTTGAAGGAATAGAGACACAAGCTTGCAGTTCCTCGAACAACACCAACTCGCAGGGAACCACGACCTCCGTGCAACTAGAACAGCGCAAAGCAATCCCTCAGGTTCTTAGCAGTGCGGTTGTCACTACAAGAACCGAAGAGATTCTATGGTCTAGGTGGTACAACCATACGAGATGGGTAGGAAGAAGAGAAGCAAAAGAAGGTAGAGTCCGATGGTCATTAAGAGACAACTCGCAGCCATGAAATTTACCTGCAAGAGTTGGCGTCCGTTGATTTCACGAAGGTTGTCCCCTAACTCGAATCCCGCTAGACTAGGTCACAGAGGGCTCGCATCGTGTGGATAATAACCACGTCGATAACAACATCGACACCGAGCCCACCATGGCCAAAGTCTAGGGACAAGGATAGGAGCTAACGATCGTGATCCAATGGGGACAACTAAACACAAGAGAAGAGATCATGCTAGGCATCACAATCATGGCAAGACAAGCTTGCGATCGTCACGCACAGACACGTCGCTCTCACAATTGGCTTGAAGGCTCAGTCCACAGGCAAACGAAACACCACAACACAAGAACCAACACACAAAACATGACTGACAAAGGAGTAGCACATCCCATAGCACAAGAGATGAATAGACCGGCGCGAAGGCACGACACAGGCATAGATGTATATCATGTATGAATGTACCGTGTATGCAACATGAATGATACAAGTATGACTAGCAAGGGTTTTTGCTGACGTCGTGGACGGCGTCGGTGAGTTCCAAGGACTCGACCTTGAAGAGTAGAGCGATGACGGGTTGCTGCAAGGGCCGACGGAGCGTCCGGACCGGCACGAACACTCCTTCCTGCAACACAAAATCCACGGCACGAAGGCCAGACAGAGCGGTAGGTGGGCAGGGGACATCGGAGCTCCGGCGAACAGCACAGACAAGTCGCAGCTCCTCTGCAATAGTGAAAATCATGGCACGAAGGCCGGGCTCAGGTCTGCACAGTGGCAATAGAAAAAAGGCGAGGCTTTTGGGCCAAGAAGGCTCACCGGACAGGGGAGACCCAACCACGGGGTTGTGGCTGGCCGAGAGGTGCTGGACCTCCGGCGAACCACGCTTCGCTGCGGTAGTGAAAAACAACGGCACGAAGGCTGGTCTCAGGCAAGGTTCACAGCTATGCGACAAGGTGGAAAACAGAGGCTGTGTAGGCTCACCGTCCTGCACGAGCGGCGTGGAGGTTCAGCAGGACAGCGGGGTCGGGATCGTGCCATGGCTGCGTCGACGTCGTGGCTGGCACATCAGTGGCATGGCAGCAGCGGCTGAGCACGGTTGTGGTCGGCGACGGGCTCGGCGAGGCGTGGTGAGGGCGAGCCGGCGGACGACATCACAGCGTCGAGGAGGCGTTGGTCGTGGACGACACCGTGGCGGTGATGTCGCCGTGTGGCTCGGCCGTGAGCGCGTCCGTGAGGTCATGGTGAGGACGGGGCGGAGCTCGGCGCGGCGTGAACAGGGACGGTCGGGGCAGGGCCTCGGGGTCGGCAGCGTGTCGGTGGAGCAGGCCGGCATGGATGAGGAGCTGCATGGTCGGCCTGGCTCCCGCAGACAGCGCCGAGGTGGAGCGGTAGCAGTTGGCCCTGCGGTGTCGTCGCGGCGTCGTGGCTCAGCCGGCGCTGCTGGCAAGGTGTCGGTGGCGAAGCGGCATGGCGTCGTCGTGGCCGTGGTGAAGACGACCGGCGTGGAGGCAGAGCGGGGCCACAGCCCTCGCGACCGGCTTGTTGAGCCGCCGAGCACCACGGGCATCAGGCCCACATGGCCTCGACGCCATGGAGGTGCATGGTCTGGGCGATGGGGTGATGGTCGAGGGCTCCGGCCCAGATGCAGACGAAGACGGCCTCGTCGCGGTCGCCGATGAGGACGGTCGTGGTGTGGGCACGACCGGCCGGCTGCTGAGAGGAAGGCCGAGGGAGAGGGAGATGGCGGCGGCTGTGGAGGAGATGCGCGAGCGGCGGCTGGAGGCTTTTATGGGATCGCCGCGGGCTAGGGTTTGAGGTGCGGACGGCCGGATGCCTCGGCGTCCGTACCTCCGGGACCCGTGGCAGCATCAGCGTCCGTGCCGCGGGGTGCGGGGCGTGCACGCCAGTGGAGTGCGTCGCGCGGGCGAGTGCCCTCCTGGCGGCGGCGCCTGGGAGCGGGTGTTGGGGTGCTCTGCCCCTAGGGTTTGGGGGTGGGGCGTCCGGTTGGGCCAGTTGGGCCGAGGGAGGGGTAGGCTGGGCTTGCGGCCGACTAAGGAGGAAGTGGCGTGGGCTAGTGGGGGCGCGAACGGGCCGGGCGTATGGCAGGCAGGCCGAGCGGCTGGAGGGGAGGGACGGCAAGATTGGGCCAGAAGGACGGCTGGGCTAAATGTAGAAGGGGAAAAAGGAATTGGGGTTTCTCATTATGAATTATATGATCTGAATTTGGGATGGATTCTAACGGAATTCTCTTGAAGACTTTAGAAAGAAGATATTCAAGAGAAAATGAAAAGGAAAGGAAAGGCATAAGTCGATGTGAATTTGGGAGTGGTTCATAAAGGATTTGACTCACAGAATTTTAGAGAGGTTGAGAGACAGGTGACAGGAAAATCAAGGAAGGGAGTTGGAAGGCCTTCATCTGGGGGCTTTGACTTGTAGAATTTGCAAGAGGTTCAAAGGAACTCGCCATGGATTGCATACTCAAAAACAAAGCACAACACAAAACTCAAGGCACACACCTACAATCAAGTCTATAAGTATGCAACGGCTTTATCGGTAAACTCCCAAAGGTCGGCTTCGGTTTTTACCTAGCAACTACATGCTTCACACTATGCATAAAGAGTTTTTGAAAGTCCAAATTTTTGGTTACCAGAAACCCGGGTTGTTACAACATCCACGTCATTATGGCATCATAGGCTTGGTCATCCCTCCACTTCGGTCGTCCAGCAAGTCCTTAGTCATCATAGTCTTCCTTTTAGCCGAGATAAGAACAATAATCATGTCTGTGATTTGTGTCAACAGGGCAAAATGCATCAATTGCCATATCCAAAATCAACTAGTGTGTCTACTAGTCCTCTGGACCTTGTGTTTTTGGATGTTTGGGGTCCTGCTCCAACCTCTGTTGGTCGTTATCAATACTATGTGAGTTTCATTGATGATTACTCCAAGTTTACTTGGTTCTACTTGCTTTGACATAAGTCTGATGTTTTTCAATGTTTCCGTGAGTTTCAAAGCCTAGTAGAGCGCCAATTTGACAAGAAAATCCTAGCCCTGCAAAGTGATTGGGGCGGGGAGTATCAGCCTCTTATTTTTTTTTTCAAGAATGTTGGGGTCACACACTATGTTTCCTGCCCTCATGCTCATCAACAAAATGGTGCAGCCGAGCGCAAACACCGTCACATAGTGGAAATGGGGATCACCTTGTTAGCTCATGCATCTATGCCATTAAAATTTTGGGATGAAGCTTTCCTTACCTCTGTATTTTTGATAAATCGTTTGCCATCTAAGGTGATCAATAACCAATCTCCCATTGAGCACCTTTATGGACATACACCAGATTATACTTTCCTTCGCACGTTTGGATGTGCGGTATGGCCAAATCTTCTGCCATACAACTCACGGAAACTTGAGTATCGCTCTAAACAATGTGTGTTCATTGGTTACAACAATTCTCACAAAGGGTTCAAGTGTTTAGATCCAAAAGAAGGGTGTGTCTATATTTATAGAGACGCCATTTTCGATGAATATGTTTTTCCCTTTGCATCCCATCACAAAAAATGTTGGTGCACGTTTGCGCGTCGAGCTTCATCTTCTCCTTGAAATTCTCCAAAATCCTTCTACGCAATTTGGGGATGCACTTGTACGTGATCAACATTTGATCTCTCCTGGTAATACTAATGAATAGCCAAGTGCTGTTGAGATGCAGGTTCCATCAAAAAAAATTTGGGGACAACCAGTGCCTTACTTGATCAAAACGGTGGCAGTAGCAATCGGCATTTCACGTGCCGGACTTTGGGGAGCAGCACCGATCCCGGTGCTGATTCACCTACGTGGCGATAGACACCATCAGCCTTGGGAGCGGCTCCGTCTGTCGGGGCAGAGGCAGGTGCCTAGGCCGGGCCTGTGTCTGGTGGATCTTCTGCGTCAGCCGCGTCTCCACACCGGTCCTCCTCGCCACACGCTGATCCGGTCGACGGGGGGCAGCAACAGACGACCACGTCCACGTCGAGCTCTCCAGCCGAGGCTGATCTGATCGGATCAAATGTGGCGGCATCCGGATCCGGTGCTCCAACTCCGACTGCTACTGATCCTGTGGCATCTGATCCGCCTTCTATCACCCAACCCACTACACGGTCACAACACGATATTTTCAAACCCAAGCAATATATAGATGGTACTGTAAAATGGTGCATGCATACTATTTTGGCTACTGATGAACCTCGTAGTATTGATGAAGCACTTCAGAGCCCTCATTGGGCTAATGCTATGGACAATGAGCATCAGGCTTTGCTACGAAATGACACTTGGCATCTTGTTCCTAAACCAAGAGGGAAGAATGTCATTGGGTGTAAATGGGTGTATAAAGTTAAGAGAACAGAAGAAGGCTCCATTGAACGCTACAAAGCTTAGCTAGTGGCGAAAGGTTATAAACAAAGGTATGGAATTGATTATGAAGACACTTTTAGTCTAGTTGTAAAGGCAGCCACTATCAGACTAGTGTTGTCAGTTGCTGTCTCAAAGGGGTGGACACTATGACAGCTAGATGTTCAAAACGCCTTCCTTCATGGTCTCCTAGAAGAGGAGGTTTACATGCAGCAACCTTCAGGTTATGAAGATAAAAAACATCCTAATTATGTTTGCAAGCTTGACAAAGCTATCTATGGGTTAAAACAGGCCCCAAGGGCTTGGTATGCTCGGCTATGTGCCAAACTACAGTCTTTGGGTTTCATACCATCTAAGTCAGATACTTCCTTATTCTATTTCAATCATGGAAAATTAAGTATTTTTGTATTGGTTTATGTTGATGATATAATTGTAGCAAGTTCATCCTCTGAAGCTGTTGATGCACTGCTCAAGAACTTGCAGAAGGACTTTGCTCTAAAGGACCTGGGAGAACTGCACTTCTTCCTCGGCATTGAAGTCAAAAAGGTACCAAATGGCTTAGTCTTAAATCAAGAAAGGTATGCCATAGTCATCTTAGCCAGATCAGGCATGAACAAATGTAAAGCAATTGATACCCCTCTCTTTAGTACTGAAAAATTAAGTGTGGAAGATGGTAATCCTCTTGGGCCTGAAGACTCTACAAAGTACAGAAGCATGGTTGGAGCTCTTCAGTATCTAACATTGACCAGACCTGATATATCCTTTACAGTCAATAAGGTCTGTCAATTTCTACACTCGCCTACCACAATACACTGGAGTGCTGTGAAGAGGATTCTTTGATATGTTCAGGGAACAATAAGTCTTGGGTTGAAAATTGGTGCATCAAAGTCAATGGTGGGGAGTGCTTTTTCAGATTCTGATTGGGCCAGGTGTGTTGATGACAGACGATCAACTAGAGGCTTTGCAGTGTTCTTGGGCAGTAATTTGATCTCATGGAGTTCAAGGAAATATGCAACCATGTCAAGGTCTAGCACTGAGGCTGAATACAAGTCACTTGCAAATGCAACAGCTGAGATGATCTGGATACAAAAATTGTTGACTGAACTGAGGATTCCTCATAACCCCACGGCGTTATGGTGTGACAACTTAGGTGCAACCTATCTCTCTGCCAATCCAGTCTTTCATGCAAGAACCAAACATATAGAAATTGATTATCATTTTGTCAGAGAAAGGGATGCATCTAAGTTGTTAGACATTCGGTTTGTAAACTCAGGCGATCAGGTTGCAGATGGATTCACTAAAGCTCTACCACGTGTGAAGTTGTTAGACTTTAGGAACAATCTCAACCTCATTAGTGGCTGAGATTGAGGGGGAGTGTTAAAGATTGGATATCTTCATGTATAGTCTAGGATCTTTTGTATATGGTAGTTCCTAGATTATAAGCATATCTTGTTGATCTCAATAAACCGAGATTTGCATATAATCTAGGTACTACCATATACAAAAGATCCTTGACTATACATGAAGATATCCTATCTTTAACACTCCCCCTCAATCTCAGCCACTAATGAGGTTGAGATTGTTCCTAAAGTCTAACAACTTCACACGTGGTCGAGCTTTTTTGAAGGATCGAGAACGGCGACCAGAGGGGGGGTGAATGGGAGCCTCAAATTTCTCTCGAAATATTCGGGCCACTCTTCCCAAAAACCAAACCCAGTTGCTGAACCCCAAAGACGAAATATTCGTCGAAATATTCAGACGAAATCGGAGAATTGAGAGCTCACCGGCAGTGGAGGAAAACTCACCGGAAACCCCAAAGACCAAGTTCTCAACCTCTATTGAAAAGAGGCAAGAACCTAGGCAAAATGGGCGAAAATAGCAAACCAACAGAGAGCTCCAGACCAGTTCAGGCTGGACCTCTGGACCAAAGACGAGTGGTCTGGTGGCTGGTCCGACGCTCTCACTAGCCGAGACCAAAACAAGCAGAGAGCACCCGACCTCCGGACGACCTGCTCCGGACTAGTCCGACGCCACCTCCGGACCAAGGAGAGTGGTTCGGTGCTCACCTTCCACACTGCCGAAAACTATGCAGTGAGCACCCTTGCTCTGGACCACCCGTCGGACCACCACTGTCGGACTATGCCAACTGGTCCGACGCTTGGCACGCTCTCAGACAGAGACCACCGGACCAATGGGGTATGGTCCGGAGCCTCAAAAGCGAGTAGTTCGGAGCTTGGTCCGACGCCCTTCGCTACTTGACACATCTGAGGTCAAGACCACCGGACCACTTGCTATGGTCTGGAGCTAGGGGAGAGTCGTCCGGAGCCTAGTCCGACACTCGCGAGCAGAGCTGCTGAAACCCGTGAAAACAATTTTCTCTCCACCAAATCCTTCCAAATCACGACCAAATGTTCACCAATAGCAACCAAACTTTGTAGGCATGATCCTAGTGCTATGGAGGAGCTATCCCGAAGAAATCATCTCTCAATTTGGTGTGAGTAAACGAGAAGAAGAGATTTGGGGGAAAAGAGAGAAAAAGAAGAACGCTGCAAAGATGCTCCTCACGAATACTAACAACTTGGTTCAAACGGATTTGCAAGAGCTACTCCCTACAAAAAGAAATCATCTCGGGAAAAAGAGGGAGCAAAAGCAAAACGCGAAGAACACAAGCAAAACGGGGACATGGTCAAGAAATCGAAGCCACCATGGCTTACGGAGGTTACGGCCTCCGATTCCTCGCAACAAACTCAAGTTCTTATAGAGGTTGGTGAAATCAACCTAGGGATCTCATGAACTAGAGAGAGGGTAGAGAGAGAGAGTTGGGGCAAATGATTAGGGTTCAAGAGATGGGATGAGGAATACCCCTTCACCCCCTATTTATCGGGCTTTGGTTATTTCCCAAAGACCCCCCTAGATACATGAGTGAACTACCTAGCCTAAGCATTGCAGTCCAAGCTCCGGAAAATATCTCCCGCATTTTGAATGGACGGCCCCGCTTCCGGCCAGGAGTTGCTGTCGCCTCGATGCAACCTCCAGGATTCCGCCATGTGTCATCCCCGCTTCCTCGGAGGCTCCGCCCGGGTTTTGAGGCCCAAACCCGCGAAACCCGCCACCGGTAGCTTTTAGCTCAACTACCGAACCTCGAGTTTTGAAGCCCAAACTCAGAAACCGTCCTCCGATGGTTTTGAGGCCCAAACCACCAAACCGCATGGCTATGGCTATGGTTTTGAGGCCCAAACCACCAAACCGCATGGCTATGGGATACAAGAGGTTGGCCAGAGAGATCGTCTCCTTCTACGGCATGGGTATCATCAACTAGGATACATTCAGATTGTTAGAAAACAAGCATGAATATCAAATCATTAGTATGGATTGTTTCATAGAGATTTGTAAGTTGATACCAACCGTGCCGACTTTCATTACTGTTCTGTAGGTGGGGCGATACAAGAGATTGGCCAGAGAGATCGTCTCCTTCTATGGCATGGGTATCATCAACTAGGATACATTCAGACTGTTAGAAAACAAGCATGAATATCAAATCATTAGTATGGATTGTTTCATAGAGATTTGTAAGTTGATACCAACCTTGCCAACTTTCATTACTGATCTGCAGGTGGGGGGATACAAGAGGTTGGCCAGAAAGATCGTCTCCTTCTACGACATGGGTATCATCAACTAGGATACATTCAGACTTTAGAAAACAAGCATGGATATCAATTCATTAGTATGGATTGTTTCATAGAGATTTGTAAGTTGATACCAACCTTGCCGACTTTCATTACTGTTCAGTAGGTGGGGGGATACAGAAGGTTTCCCACAGAGATCGTTTCCTTCTCTGGCATGGGTATCGTCAACTAGCAAACATTCAGATTGTCTAGTGAGATCGTCTCCTACCGCATGGCTATCGTCAACTAGCATACATTCAGATTGTTAAAAAACAAGCATGGATATCACATCGCTAGTGTGGATTGCTTCATAGACATTTGTAAGTTAATACCAACCTTCGCCACTTGGACAAATGTTCTGTGTGTGGGGGTGACGGTAGTATGCGGTGACGGTAGTATGCCCCAGGAAATCATCTCTGGCATTGGCTCCATCATCTAGCATATATTCAGATCTAGATGGGGAGGCGGTACTATGAGCAAAGAGACCATCCAGAGCATGGCCACCAGCATCTAGCATACATTCATATTCAGATTGTTATAAGTACATTAACATGTATATCAAATAGCTATAGTGAATCGATTGATAAACATTTGTAAGTTAATAACAACCTTGGCAGCTTTCATTATTGTTCTGCGGGTGAAGCGAGTCGGGGCTTTGCTCATAGCGACCCTCTCCATCTCCAGCAACGGTACGACCTTCTTGCTGAGAGCAGCCATCCGTGGAGCCGGGGCTGCCGACGTCCCTATTAATGACTCCAGTTAAATCATGAAGACTAAATCCACTACTGGCGGGTGCGGTGGCTCTTGCTGACCAAGAATTCTCTTCATCTACTGCTAATCCATACTACGCTTTATTTTTACTAATGGACCGGGTTTGATGGCGCCCTTCCAATGGTGGTGTAGTCGATGGCCGCTTCAAAGACTTTCGACTATGATTTATATCAGCGGTGCCTTTTGTCCTGCTGGCAGAGCCTCCTCTATGCCTTCTTGGACCAACACAAACTTTAGCACCAAGCATATGGTATGTAAATATTACATTGGTATCCAAACAGAAAAGGATTAAATTGTACATACACAGCAGAGCAGGGGTGTACAAATAAGCGCCAAACTAGAGCTTATGAGGAGATCATTGATCCGATAAAAAAGCAAGTGCAGCTACAATAATCTCAGGTTCCACCACCTCAGTGCAGTACACATCATGAAAAGAGATCTCGGTACCTGTTCCTCCTCTTTGACTGGCTAGTGTTTGCTGCCGGCTCCGAGGTCTCATCGTCGTCGCGGAGCGAGTGCGGCAGGCGTTGACGATGGGGTACCGATCCGAATCTGGATCCGGCTAGGGTTCAGTTGGATGGCGACGGTGCCGAGGCCGGGGATCCAGATCTCTGTCAAGCTGTTGCGGCGATGGCGCATAGAGCTCGGAGCGAGGTGGGCATTCCAACGGGCCACACTGCTTGAAAGTTTTAAAGTGGAGAGGGAAGCGGGAGCGGGAAGAGAGACTGGTGCGGCTGCGAGAATAGGAGATGGGGGCGAAGAAAGCCCGTCCTTGTGCTTTTATGTGGCCAGCACAATACCATAAGTGCCCTTGCCTTAGGTGAACATATTTTCAGCGTGGAAGGGCAAAACAGACACATCAACGTGTTGGCAGGCGCGGAGCGAAAATTTCGCAGAGATTCCAACCTTCGGGCGGGAAGACCGCCCCGTATGCGGGTCCCAAGCAGAGACCGCCACATATTCTACGCTTTTTTAATAGCAAGATGTTTACGATCGGAAAAAGTCCCCAGCTCCATGAATTTAATGCGCCGGACAACACGTTGGTGGCCGGCGACGTTGCCTTACTAATCTCGATCTCTATTTGGCTTATCAGAGAAGCCATGCTTGTGTACCAGCCTCTTATGTAATATTTTCTTCTCGTGGCCATCTCTGTCAGAAGAAGCTGTAGCCAAAGCATGACCTAGCACGTCATTCCACTTCCAGTTCCTCAACCCTGCACCGCGGATGCAAAGCGATGGCTTTTCCGAACACAACAAAAAATTAATGTGAAAAAACCAATGGCATACATAACTATACTAAATTATTGAAATGCTTCCCGTAGTTCTAGATCGTCTCATGAGTACCTTGGCAAATTGGGCATCTGGTAATCCTCTTGGTTCGCTGGTGCTCCATAAAAAGCAAATGTACCTGTTGACCTTCCTCATCTCCCTCACTGTCCGTGAAGTTGGCACAAAGAGGAGACCGTGTGACTTGTAGATTACAGCCATATTGATCACGCAGCATGACCCCGATCATGTACGGCAGGGCAGCGTTGGTGCATGCGTACCTGATCTGGTCGTCGCTCAGGATCTTGTCATTCCAGTCTTCAAAACATGTGTTGGTCTTTTTATTCACCACGACCACGCTCAGCAACGTATCCACGAGCTCTGCGAGGCTTGGCACTTTGTACCACTCCTTGTCGTGGATCATGAACGGCACCATGGCCTGAAGTTCCACCGTATTGGAAAGCTCGATCTGGTGTCCATCCGGCAGTCGATCGAAGTCGTTGGCAAGATCGACGCCAATGAAAACATGGCCTTCCTCCGAAAGGAACTTCTTGAGGTCGTCGGGAATACTATCGGCGACGCCTATCTGGAAGAGAAGGCACCTATCGCCAATGCACATCTGGATGAGGGCTATCTTTCTTTGATCCTTCTCAAAAAACTCCGTCTCAAAACCGACGATGACGGCCGGGTGCTCCAAGTCGTCGCAGACTTCATGCAGAAAGCGACCCACCGTCTTGGATGAGGACATGACCGTAACCATGAACTCTTTCTTTCCGACTTGGACTGGGATTTCCACATCGTCCATGGAGCAGGAACCGGAGCAGGAGAGGGATGATCGGGCCGTGGCGCGCAACGGAGATGAACTATCGTCCATGGAGCGGGAGTGTAATGATGTAGCAGTGGAGCGGTAGGGAGATGAACTATCTCCCACGTAGCGCGCGGGAGTGGGAGCGATTGGGATGAACTGGTGGGGTTCGGTGCCTTGATGATGACGAACTGGCAATGCGAGGAGCGGGAAGTTTTATAGAAAAGGCATTTGAGAAACCCGATGCGACCCCGCTGCCAGTTGTGAAACTCGAAGAATACAACTGCATGCACGCGTGGGGAAGATGCACCCGGATCGTCGCTTAGTAGCCCGCCACTCGTTGGGAAACTGGAAGGACTCAACTGCACGCGTGGAGAAGATGCACCAGATCGTCGCTCAATAACTGCGCACCAATAGCAATGCATGAATTGCCCACCTTCTGGCTCGCATCTTGCAGCGAGGACGCATCTCGCCACATCCTAATGCATAATGAAGGAGGCATTGATATTGAAATGCTATTGCGCATAGGAAAGTCATGCTATTGCGCATGAGAAAGTCCGACGACTA
This sequence comes from Microstegium vimineum, assembly GCA_022036555.1. Classification (NCBI taxonomy): domain Eukaryota; kingdom Viridiplantae; phylum Streptophyta; class Magnoliopsida; order Poales; family Poaceae; genus Microstegium; species Microstegium vimineum. The sequence continues at coordinate 11,959,519 of CM039121.1, forward strand.
TGATATAGACCGCGTCGGACAGTATTCTCCATAGTTTATCCTCTTTTTCTTGTGATGCTTGTTACTATGTCATTTAGTAGTTTGTGGACTAACACTATAGCAAATAGTATTGATGTCTAGGACATAAAATGCAAGGGAGCACACCGAAGCAAGATTTGTTAAGAAGAACTGCACGAACATGGACTTCGGAGGGAATTTGTTCAAGTGCAGTGAGACTCCAAAACATTAGACCACAAATGATCACTCAACCGCAGCGTAATGGCTGGTGGTTGTATCCCTCGCCGCCCCTTTGGATTGCTGCCGCGTGCACCAGTTGCTCGCAGAGTGCTCGTCGACGCGATCTGGCTGAGGTCTAGTTTTGGATCTTTTCCTACAAACCCAACTATCGGTGCCTCCAGCGGTGCAGGCAGGCAGGCAGCAGCGGACAACGGGCCAAGACGCAGGGCATTCACCAACAGAGCATTTAGTTGTTGAATTTCAATAGGTCAATTCCATCCAAAAACTTTGTACAGTTTTGTAGTTGTTGAATGTCTCTGGGAACGCCAGAAAGTCCGGCCACCGGATATTTCATCCCGTAGGACAACTGTGAAGGGTTGCCTGTTTTGAATGTCGTATCAATCAGTCTGATTGCAAGCCGATAGCATTGCACAAATCAAGTTCATGTAGGGTCAACATAGATCAATGCCAATATGACCTAACGACCTGAGCCACACAACGCTCAACAGAGTTTGAACCACCTAATACAGAGTTCAACAAAGGTAAACACAAGCATGCAAAATAAATATGTCTATGAATAACGAAAGAACATTTGATCCCTTATTTTTAGAACAACAAAGTAGTACAACGCAGAGATACATCAAATTGAGCTTTATTTTTCTTCTCCCCTCAAAATAAACACCTAAGCCAACACAGCACACCAAGGATCCTCCGCCGCTGCCACTGCCGCACGTGTCGAGGGAGGGGAAACAAAATTCCCATGAGTCGCATATATCTAATTCCATAGATACTAAACGTTCACATCATCTCACCATTTACCTGTTGTTGGTATTTGTTAAGTGAAAATGGAATAAGAAGGATTCCGCAAGCGCACAGAAAATACCATTTTAGCATTTTACCGGGAGTATCCAGGTATCGTTATTTATATTTTACCACAGAGAAGCATGGGTTAAAGAATCTGATAAATCTCTATCATGCTCTACTAATTTAGTAAACCAACTAGACTAAAGTAGGGGTAAATTATATATGAAAGGAGTTATGGATGACATACTCATGAGAATTCTAAGATAAGTGAGTAGCTAGCTAAAGTGATAGGACAACGGGAGAGATCAAGGTTCCTAAACACTTCTCTATTACTTTGGTTCTAAGTAACTAAGGTATGGGTAGATATAACAATAACACAATAGCACTTTGGAGCAATAGTACCTTTCCGACTCTCGAAGAAGACTGGGAAGAAAGTAGTCGGGGGAAGGCTGCCAAAAGCTCTACGACACCAACCCGAATGTTGTGGAATACAAAAGTCTTACAGAGTTGTCACCTCTGGGGCTACCACAACTATCCGTGGGGTTGGGTGCAACCTCAGGTAACCTATAGACTAAACACCATGTCTAATCTATCGATTACTACTATAGTTACTCGAGATAACTAGAGCACTCAATACGAACAAACTGAAGGAATACGAGGTTGCTACGCTAGCCGGAAAACAAAACTTTTCGACCTCATAAAACAGGATCTACTGCTAGTTATAGGTTACGGGATTACCACTAGACGCGCAGGTGCAGCGGAAGACGACTTGATGTAGTCGTGCGCGTCGCAGCAGGCAGTGCAGTTGCATGGTCGTTCGTCTCAACGTCCCCTTCGTGCGGTTCGTCCTTGTGCTCCAGATGCAGCACCTCCGAGGAATCCCACACGTACAGGGAGGAAGCGTTGCGCCTCCGGACTGCTAGGTCCGCGAGGAGCAAAAGGCGCGAGCGTGGGGAGGCGACGGCGGCTGCCAAAAGGTGTGGATCAATCTCGCCCCGCGCCCACCCCTTGCTTATATAGGCGTCCTGACGAGCTCCCACGTTGGAGGCCCATTAGTAACCCTAAACCTAGTCTAATTCAGGTCCAACCCGAATTAGGCTTCCAGCCCTTTAAGCGTGCGACCCTATGGGCTCACGCATACATAGACATGGCCCAAGTACTCTTACTCGACCAATAGTTGATAGCGACCTCTAGCAAGGCGTGTCAACTCCTGTGCATACGCTATGATCATATCAGACGACCACTATGACCATGTACAAGTTATTCCCTTTGCCACTCGATATATGGTTCAACTCGTGGGTTAACACTTAACACAAGCACGGCCATGCATTTGTTGATCCAATCACATGAGTGATCCAGTGATATCTCTCTTACGAAGAGAGGGGCAAATTCCATCTTGATTGTCTATGTCTCATAGCATGTTTCCCGACCACCCAACGACCACCTTTATAACTACCCAATAACGAAGTAGCGTTTGATAGTCCCTAAGTAGATCGTTTCACATCTTGAGTACATACCACAATCTCAGGTCTAAGGACATAACGTACATGACATGAATAGAGACTTTCTCTTGTTGGGTCAGTCCAGCCTACATGTCTCACATGTGCCCACATTATTAGTTTGACATCTCCATGTTTATGACTTGTGAAACATAGCCATCAACTAATACATGTGCTGGTCTAATATTCAAGTGTGCTCTTACAAGAATGCCGACCAGGGACAACTTTTAGAATAACCATTCAGGTAATTGAGTTCCACAAACAATTCACATAATCGTCAATCAATACTATTTGTCTATAACGGATATTCAAAGAACACTTTATTAATCATGGATACAATCGGAATATAATCATCTACATGATTAGCTCTAGGGCATATTCCTAACAGTCTCCCACTTGCACTAGAGTTAATCTCTTAGATGTCTAATCCCCATAGACCTCAAGTGTGCCTCATGCTTAGCCTGTGGAAGAGCTTGTGTCAAAGGATCTGCAACATTCAAATCCGTATGTATCTTGCACATTTTGATCTCATCTCGACCGACGAACTCTCGAATAAGATGAAACTTCTGCAGTACATGTTTGTTCTTTTGGTGATTCCTTGGCTCCTTAGCCTGTGCTATCGCCCCATTGTTGTCACAATGTATATTCAATGGGCCGGACGTATTTGGAAACACACCAAGCTCAATGAGGAACCTCCTCATCCAAACACCTTCCTTTGCAGCGGCAGAAGCTGCAATGTACTCGGCTTCTGTTATAGAATCAGTCACCGTCTCCTGCTTGGAACTTTTCCAACTTACAGCACCACCATTTACTGTGAACACAAAACCTGATTGAGACTGTGAATCATCTATGTCAGTTTGGAAGCTAGCATCGGTGTAACCATTTACAACGAGCTCCTCATTACCTCCATAGATTAGGAACACATCTTTAGTCCTTCTCAAGTACTTAAGAATGTTTTTAACAAGTGTCCAGTGACTCTCACCTGGATTGGCTTGGTACTTGCTCGCAACACTTAGAGCATATGAGACATCTAGGCGAGTACATATCATGGTGTACATGATGGAACCAACTGCCGAAGCGTATGGAACCTTACTCATTCGTTTCCGCTCATCAGCTGTCGAAGGACACTGATTCTCGCTGAAACGTATACCATGTGACATAGGCAAGAACCCTTTCTTGGATTGTTCCATGTTGAACCGTTTCAACACCTTGTCAATGTATGTCTCTTGACTTAATCCTATAAGCCTCTTTGATCTATCTCTATAGATTTTGATGCCCAAAATGTATGTTGCTTCTCCTAAATCCTTCATAGAAAAACTATTATTCAGTGAAGTCTTTACAGATTGCAACATAGGAATGTCATTCCCAATCAATAGTATGTCATCCACATACAAGATTAGAAATACAACAGCGCTCCCACTTTCCTTCTTGTAAACACAAGGTTCTTCTTCATTTTGACGAAAGCCAAACCCTTTGATCACTTCATTAAAACGAATGTTCCAACTCCGAGATGCTTGCTTCAACCCATAAATGGATTTCTGTAGCTTGCATATTTTTCTAGCATTATTAGGATCAACAAAACCTTCGGGCTGTATCATATACACGTCCTCCTCCAAATTTCCATTTAGAAAGGTTGTTTTAACATCCATCTGCCAAATCTCATAATCGAAATAAGCAACAATTGCTAGAATGATCCGGATAGATTTAAGCATCGCTACCGGCGAGAATGTCTCGTCGTAGTCAACTCCTTGAACTTGCCGAAAACCCTTTGCAACAAGTCGAGCTTTATAGACGTGAACGTTTCCATCCATATCCTTTTTCTTTTTATAGACCCATTTGCACTCAATAGGTTTAACCCCATCAGGCGGGTCAACCAAGTTCCAAACTTGATTGTCTCCCATGGAATCTATCTCGGATCTCATGGCACTTTGCCATTTCTCGGAATCTGGGTCCATCATTGCTTCCGCGTACGTTGCAGGTTCGTCATCGTCTAACAACAACACTTCCCCACGTGCCTCACGGATTCTTGCTGACCTTCGTGGTTGTGGTGGTGTTTCTCTTGCCACAGGTATCTCAACTTGTTCTGCTACATTAGCATCACTCGTAGAGTTATCTCCTATTGGCTCATCTTGAACTTCTTGAAGATACACCTTTTCTACACTTTTCTCTTTGTTGAGAAACTCTTTCTCTAAGAAAACACCATTCCGAGCAACAAACACTTTGCCCTCTGATCGGTTGTAGAAGTAATACCCTAAAGTTTCCTTTGGATATCCCACGAAAAAGCATTTGTCCGACTTGGGTGTAAGTTTATCTGACATAAGTTGTTTGACAAAAACTTCACAACCCCAAATCTTTAGAAAAGACAAACTGGGACTCTTACCAGTCCATATGTCATATGGTGTCTTGACTACGGACTTAGACGGTACCCTATTCAATGTGAAAGCGGCTGTTTCTAGAGCGTATCCCCAAAATGAGAGTGGTAGGTCTGACTGGCTCATCATAGACCGAACCATGTCCAACAAAGTCCGATTACGTCGCTCGGACACGCCGTTTCTCTGAGGCGTTCCAGGTGGCGTAAGCTGTGGAACAATTCCGCAACTCTTTAGATGATTGCTAAACTCATGGCTCAAATATTCGCCTCCTCGATCAGATCGCAAGGCTTTAATTTTCTTGCCACGTTGATTCTCTACTTCATTCTGAAATTCTTTGAACTTTTCAAATGTTTCAGACTTATGCTTCATTAGGTAGACATATCCATATCTACTAAAGTCATCAGTAAAAGTTATGAAGTATTGAAATCCACCTCTAGCTGTCGTGCTCATTGGTCCACATACATCACTATGTACGAGTTCCAACAAGTCAGACGCCCTCTTAGGAAATCCTTTGAATGGCGCCTTGGTCATCTTGCCTAGTAGGCAAGCCTCACATGTCTCGTATGATTCAAAATCAAACGAAGCTAGAAGACCATCATCATGGAGCCTCTTCATGCGATTCTCACTTATATGACCCAAACGACAATGACACACATATGTAGAACTTAACTCATTAAGCCGAGGCCTTTTAGCATTAACATTACAGATAGGTGTATCATCAAGATTTAAAATAAATAATCCATTCACAATGGATGCAAAAGCCACAAACATGTCATTCTTTGAGATCACACAACCATTATCTTTACTCGCAAATGAATAACCATCCTTCATCCAACATGAAGGTGACACAATTTTTCGACTTAAACTAGGAACAAAATAACAATTATTCAACTCCATGATAAATCCTGACGGGAGGTGAAGTTGCATCGTCCCAACGCTCAACGCAGCAACTCTTGCATTGTTGCCCACGCGGAAATCAACTTCGCCTCTTCTCACGCTTCTAATTCTTACCATTCCCTACATCGTATTGCAAATATGAGCAACCGATCCGGTATCAAATACCCAAGAGTTAATGTAAGAATCAGCGAGAAAAATGTCTGTAACATAAACGACAAGTGTACAAGCAGCGGGAGTACCTTTACTACCGCCATCCTTCTTTAAGGACTCCAAGTACAGCTTGCAGTTCCTCTTCCAGTGACTTTTCCCCTTACAATGAAAGCATATCGCTTCAACAGCTCGTCCATTGTCCTTAGGTGTAGGAGGAGGGTTTGGCTTAGAGATCTCATCTTTAGCCTTTGCCTTCTTCTTCCACCCAGCCCTCCTTTTAAAGTTAGGCTTGTTTTGGACCGCCATCACATGGCTACTGCCTGCTGCCTTCTTGATATCAGCTTCTGCTGTTTTAAGCATGCCACATAATTCATTCAAGCCCTTCTCCGCCCCATGCAGATGGTAGTTCGAGATGAAGTTTCCATAACTGGGCGGAAGAGACGCAAGAATGAAATCAGTTGTCAACTCTTGGCCAATTGTGAAGCCTAGCTTCTCCAACCTCTGAGTGTAACCAACCATCTTGATTACATGTGGACCTACAGGTGCGCCCTCAGCCAGCTTGGTTTCTACAAGCGCCTTAGAGACATTGAACCTTTCAGTCCGCGCTTGAGTTTGGAACATATCTTCAAGCGCCACGATCATATTGTTCGCTAAATGATTGTTGTCGAACTACATCTGTAGATCAGGTTCCATACAAGCAAGCATGAGGCAACCCACTTCAAGATCAGCATCACATGCTTTCTTGTAAGTTGTTTTCTCTGCAGCAGGCACATTATCATCAGGTTCATCTGGTAATGGGGTGTCTAGAATATCTTCCTTTTTCTCAGCCCTGAGAACAATTCTCAGGTTGCGGATCCAATCCGCATAATTTGTTCCATTCAACTTATCTTTCTCAAGAATTGATCGCAAAGTAAATGGTTGATTACTGGGAGCCATCTACAACAAAAGTAATGCAAAATACTAAGACAATGTATCCATGAAGGAGTAAATTATATCAAAATATACTCTCACTAAAATCAATATCCCTCAATTGATACTTAGTGATTCAAGACCCACAACTAACAAGTCAACTAGTGAGCTTTAGCATCACCGCTAGAAGACATGGTAGATCGGTAAGCAACACTTTGCTAATCATATCACATATGACTCTTGTTGTTGGGCAGCATCTCTATGCTACGCTCAACCTCCCCATGCTTCAAGGTCCCTAACCGTTAGGATAACCTTGTTCAAGTAACCAAACCTTCTGCTTGTAAGTGTCCGACACGAACCTGTCTAGTCAAGGAAAATCAGTGGCACCCTAATTTCATAGACCCACCACCAATCGTACAAGACACGTGACAGTGCAAGGTTTGGGGAAGCATTCAACTTAAACATTGTTGAGGGATCATTCTACTTTACTATCATATTCATGTAGACAAAACATAATAGCGAACAACAAAAGTAGAACAAAATGAGAATCACATTCACACATAGTGACTTGGCATGGCCTTTTAAATAATGGTGATCTCCATCTCCATCATCTTGCCCATCATGGTGATCACCATCTCTATGATCCACGTGTGACATCCTTCTTGTGATAAGTCCTCCAAGAACTATCTTACCGCAAGCTGTACTAATTACATAGTCGCAAGATCACAAGATGGCACGCAGGCCAATACATCAAAAGATAACACATATGGCTCCAGCCGTGTTGCTTACATGTCACGCAGGGCATGAAAATTACATACAATCACATAGGCCATACCAACCACATCAACTCCTACAAAAACAAGTTAGGCGTAGAACAATTCTAGGCGCTATGACAGGTAGCAACGGCGATCCCGCTAAAGCGCCCTGAACACCAAGCGGGATTACATAGATCGCATCTATGGAATCACTATGAAAATCTCATCAGACTGATCTCATCAGCTAAAATTGACTGGGATTACATAGATCGCATCTACTCCCGACGCGCATCACATGCGCCCGGCTTATGACCTAGGTTTCAATTCGATCAATCTAATTGATCTCCAACTCGCCCTGACTGGATTTACTTGTATCTGTTAACTCGGATGCCGGAATTCCGACCGGTACGAGTAGGTTGATGCAATACCGTCGCAGCAAGACATGAACCAAAGTCTGAGATTCATCATAAAACCCGCATATCACCATATGCTAAGATCTGAACCTATAACGAAGCAGTAATGGCTCTAATACCACTGGAGGAATACGAGGTTGCTACGCTAGCCGAAAAACAAAAATTTTCGACCTCATAAAACAGGATCTACTGCTAGTTATAGGTTACGGGATTACCACTAGACGCGCAGGTGCAGCGGAAGACGACTTGATGTAGTCGTGCGCGTCGCAGCAGACAGTACAGTTGCGTGGTCGTCCGTCTCAACGTCCCCTTCGTGCGGTTCATCCTTGTGCTCCAGATGCAGCACCTCCGAGGAATCCCACACGTACAGGGAGGAAGCGTTGTGTCTCCGGACTGCTAGGTCCGCGAGGAGCAAAAGGCGCGAGCGTGGGGAGGCGACGACGGCTGCCAAAAGGCGTGGATCAATCTCGCGCCGCGCCCACCCCTTGCTTATATAGGCGTCCTGACGAGCTCCCACGTTGGAGGCCCATTAGTAACCCTAAACCTAGTCTAATTCGGGTCCACCCGAATTAGGCTTCCAGCCCTTTAAGCGTGCGACCCTATGGGCTCACGCATACATAGACATGGCCCAAGTACTCTTACTCGACCAATAGTTGATCGCGGCCTCTAGCAAGACGTGTCAACTCCTATGCATACGCTATGATCATATCAGATGAACCACTATGACCATGTACAAGTTATTCCCTTTGCCACTCGATATATGGTTCAACTCGTGAGTTAACACTTAACCCAAGCACGACCATGCATTTGTTGATCCAATCACATGAGTGATTCAGTGATATCTCTCTCACGAAGAGAGGGGCAAATTCCATCTTGATTGTCTATGTCTCATAGCATATTTCCCGACTACCCAACGACCACTTTTATAACTACCCAATAACGGAGTAGCGTTTGATAGTCCCTAAGTAGATCGTTTCACATCTTGAGTACATACCACAATCTCAGGTCTAAGGACATAACGTACATGACATGAATAGAGACTTTCTCTTGTTGGGTCAGTCCAGCCTACATGTCTCACATGTGCCCACATTATTAGTTTGACATCTCCATGTCTATGACTTGTGAAACATAGCCATCAACTAATACATGTGCTGGTCTAATATTCAAGTGTGCTCTTACAAGAATGCCGACCAGGGACAACTTTTAGAATAACCATTCAGGTAATTGAGTTCCACAAATAATTCACATAATCGTCAATCAATACTATTTGTCTATAATGGATATTCAAAGAACACTTTATTAATCATGGATACAATCGGAATATAATCATCTACATGATTAGCTCTAGGGCATATTCCTAACACAAACATCCCATGCCAAGATGTAACAACTATACTAATCATACTTATGAAAGGCATAAAGTAAATAAACAAGATGAATATATATTAAAGCATAGGATCAAACCGACCTTATCCAACGACTTTTATTGAACCTCAAAGGCGGTGGGAGCATGATCCGCGAGGTTGAGCCTGATTGGTCCAGGTTAGCGGGCTACCACCCTGGGCGGCCGCCCGGCCACCAGACCCGATCGGGCTCCCCTTTGGTCGAGAGCCTTCTCGAACCTTCCAGATTACTGACTAGTGCATGGAGTCCGATTATCTCTATGTAAACCTGACGTGTGGGCCATTCTTGGTGCTTTTCAGTTGACTCCCTGTAGAAACAGACATTCAGCAAAACTTGTGGAATTCTTTTAGTATAACCCCTATATCTAGATGGTATTTATATTTAAGTCCTTTCTCAAGTCTCGTTGACGGTTAAAAAATGACATTAACTACCGTCAACACCTGTCGAGGCACGCTAGGCATACTCACTGATCTAATTGAGCTCTTCCTGTTTCTCTTCGAAGGCACGCGCGGCATACTCAATGAGCTTATGGTACTCCTCCACATGCTTTCTATCGAACTCCACTGTTTCCGGTCGAACCTTTCACATCTCCCTCACCATTTCATTCAGTTGATTGAGGACCGCAGGAGAATATTCTTGTTTAGCTACAAGCCGTTCGCGACGCATTCTCTCCTGCGAAATCCAAGCAGTAAGCATCAGCATAAAGATAGTGACATAGGACTTCAGTTGAAAATCCAAGGGATTATGGACTGGACCCTGGAATCAATGAGGAGGGTGGCGTAGAGATTGAGTTCTTTTGGATCCTGGGTGCCGGCCATTGCACCCGTCCTATTCCTCAGTTGATTGGTGAGTGCGGCAGAATATTCCCGCTGAGCTACAAGCTGTTCGCAAAGCATTCTCACCTACAAAATTCAAGAAGTAAACATCAGCTTATAGATAGTGGACGAGGACTTTAATTGAATATCCAAGATATTATGCAGAGGACCCTGGAATCAATGAGGTGGATGAATTCGAAAACGTATTCTTCTGCTTCTTGGAGGCTGGGCGATGCGTCCGTCTAGTCGTTGGGGGCCGCCTCCATTTCCTCAGTGTTCCTCAGTCCGTCTAGTCTTGTGCTTCCTAAGTAATGAGATCAATGAGATAGAAAATAATCGTTGGCACTGGTGGAGTGAACGTCATTGGCATCGACAGAATCAAGTGCAGCTTAAAGATTAGTGGCATTGATTTGCTGCCTCCTACCAGAATCATTCCCTGTCCCGCATCTATCTAAAATTATGGGATATGGCGATATGCCTCGAAGGTTATCAATCTAAGCAAAATCCCCATGTCCTGTACTGTTGTAGATAAGGCAAAACCCGAATGAAGAAACAAACGGTAAAAAGGGGAGAAAGAAGACTGCGGATCGGATCTGACGCCTTTGCTGTGGCACACAAGCAACGTGGACGCCAATGCTGTCGCGCCCCACCGGGAAAGCCCCGCCGCCTGCCTCCAAATGGACGTCGGAACCCGCACAACACACCGGGGGATCCTTACTAGTGCACGTATGGCCTCTAGTCCCGGGTCGCAACCCCCCTCTGCTCCCGGTATGCCAGCCGTGGTTGCTAATCCGGGACTAAAGGTCCCCCTTTCGTCTTGGGTGGACAACCGGGATAACTGGGGGCGCAATTATCTCGGTTGGCGTTACCAACCGGGACAAGAGGATTCGTCAGGCATGCACCAAGCGTTGTCACGAAGCACATCTCTAGTCCCGGTTGGTAATACAAACCGGGACTCTGTGGTCAATTTTTTTTTCTGTTAGTTTTTTCTTTTATGGTGTACTTTTTCATTGATTAATCTGCAAATACAATTAACAGTGCAAATAATTAAAATTTCTTATATATTACAAACATGCTCAAATTCATCAAGTTCATACACAACATGAAATTAAAATAAACTTCATCTAAACATAGTTCATTACATATAATAAGTTCATCACACCTAGCTAACAACCAACACTAACTCAAAATCCTATCATTTCAACCCGCTTGAACATGTATTCGGTGAAGTGCACGTCATACATTTCATATCCTAAAACTTCACTGATATACCTCAATGCATGGACCAGTACACTCTCCTTTGCTTCACAAGTTCGTTCGCAGGGTTTACTCCAGAAGATCAATCATGGTGCAGAATTTTCCTTCACTACCTCAATTCTTTCCTGAATTCCCTCTGTAGTGAAAGTAGACGCACCATACCTCCAAGTGAAACCACCCATTTGATAAAGAGCTTGGGATAAAATGGCTTGAAAGCTACAACCTGCGAATGTCAGGTTGTGCTCCTCAATCTGCAAGTGTTGAAAAAATATTGTGGTTATGATCAAAGCCATGGACATATATAGACAACAACAAAAAATCTTAGAAGTTGTAAACTGACCACATCAGCGGTGTTGTTGTCAACAATAGATGCACAATAGGTTGCAATGTCATGGGAGAGACCAATATCCAAAGCTCCAGACCTCATAGAAGACCAAGTGGGAATTTTGTACCCTCTTCTTTCAAGTTCATTCAAACATTCTTGAACAACATTTTTTTGTGCTGCAAGTACCAAGCTCCTCTTGTCGCCGAGACAGTCGCTTCCTCGGTGGCCAGTGGCTCCTTGTGTACACGAAAGAAACAATCGAGCAACTGTCCAACGCGAATCATTCTTTGCAACGAAAATCTAGATTCCTTCTCTGCAGAGAAAATAGCGAGAAAGAAGAGAAAATTAGGCACCCAGTGGCCTGTGCTCCTTCATGGGCACTGGCCTCCACTTGTAGTCTCTTGGTGTGGGCTGCAGTCTGCACAGATCGAGGTGCCAAACTTCTGATTATCGGATGTCGATTTGGTCACTCGGCCATCGGCGACACGTTGGCTTGCTAGCTTCACCAGGAAGACGGGGAGACGGAAAACAAGCGTACTGGTACTCCCAGCGGCATGGCCCTGCTAAGCGGGCACCGGCGACCCCTGGGAAAATGGAGGGCAGCTGCAGCAAGGCGGGTGGCAAGGAGAGCTCTGTTCAGTAGAGATCTCTCCCCTTCTGTCAGAGCCGCCGGTTTAGAGCGCCGAGAGCGGCGGCGGCGACTCGTACGTGTTCCTCACGTGAAATTGAGTTAGGAATCAGTAGGAAAAGTACTAAATTATCCTTAAGTACGATTAATTATTATTTTTAATTACTAAAGACTGTAAATATTTTTTAAAGGAGGAACCACCGGTTCCTCCCCACCGTAGTAACAAAGCTCATATTTTAAATTATCAGTAATTTGAGAATGTTTTCAATTTGCAGAAGCATGTGCAGACAATGGTCTATCACCATCACCATCGCCGTGCCGTACTTGATTTCATAACGAGCTCGTCATTGACGATTCGCTCAGCGCGCCGGCCCAACTCCAGAATGGAATGCCGGCCGAGCCAATGGGTCATGCATGTGAGCCAGTCACATAGATAGATAGTATGGCCGGCACGCGTTTCCTTTCGGCAACAAGGACTGCTGTAGGAGAACGAAAAGCTCCACCTTTCTCCTCCACGCTCGATCAACGCACATGCGCATGCCCGGCCCTAATTCACGCCCCCTCCTTGCTTTATGATCTATATAAATACTAGTTATTATATATTATATTAGGTGCAACCACACAATGACACAACACATAACTTGGTTTTTGCTCTCTACCTTATTTGTCTGGGTGGCCACACCCACACGGATAACATATTAGCAACGTATTTTCACAACGCTTAGATATGCAAGAGCCTAGCTTTTTTCGGTGATGGCAACAGTTCAAGGGAATTGGGAAGCATGTGGCGTGAAATTCGTAAAGTAGTAGCGCGGGCGATGCTTGCCTCCACATGGACTTGGAGATTGTTTGTTGCATTGTGTTATGCAGCTAGCTAGCTAGCGGACGGTAGGCGGCGATGGATGGGTGATCGGTCAGTCCCCGTACATGCTAAACAGCGTACATACTCTCTCCATGTCTGATTTAGATGTTGTTTTAGACGAGGTTTGAGTTAAATATTAGGAATATAAATCGTCAATAATTTGTCAATGCAGCTTAATGCACCAGATGCTAATAACCAACCCAGCTCAATGCATATCATACATATTGTCTTCACTTTGTTGGAAACCTAGCAGCTAGCAGCCCCTACCGGCCTCCCAGTCCCACCCGCGCACGCCGGCGCCTCCCCATCCGGCACACTGCACCACATGTCCACCCCAATGCCTCGCCCCTCTCCCCCACCGGCGCCATTGCACCGCCACAGTGAGGAAGGGGCAGGGCGGCGCCTCCTCTCCCCTCCTTGCCCCTCCAAGATCTGTTGGCGGTCCTCGGCGATAGTGTGAGATGGCGGCAGCGTGGCTCCCCACCTATGTGCGGTGGTGGCGGTGGCTTGTGCGACTATAACGGCGGTTCCCCATCGGCATGACCAAGTGGTGCATGGTGTGCGCAAAGGCAGAGCCTTTTTCTCTTTTGTTTCATTTTTTTCTTGGCAAAAATATGGTCATATAGAAAATTGGTCAATTCGGTTTATAACCAGAACCGGACCGAATTTATCGAGTATCCAACTGCTTGGTCCTAAGAAATTTTAGGAATTGAATGGTTCTAGTTTTTAGGGAACCAAAATTCATCAGAATCCAAGGAATCGAACTGATTAGTTCAGTTAGAACTGAATGTCCAGGGTGACGTGTGGCATGGGCGCGTCCAATGAAGTGGAGTGGACATTGAAGCACCACCAAGGTGCAGATATCGTACTTGCATTATATTATTGCTCCTTTACGAATACAAATATTTACAATTTAATAATTAATAATTCAAATCTATATATTATGGCATATGGATGTAAAATAAATGTCTCAAATTTAGATTTGCATTTAGTTTTCTACTAGATTTTGATGATTACATATATCTACTAGTCAATATTTTTAGTAGAACAAAATTATCATGCACATAGAGAATATGTCCATATAACACCTGTAGATAATGACAACTTATATAATAACATCTACAAAAATATTTTAATATACTTAAATATATCAAAAATAATAAAATTATAAATAAATACTATCAATAAATAGCTTAAAATGTACAAGAAATAATCTTAGCAATAAAAAAAAAGCTAGAGTATTAAAATGAGCCATATTAAAATAAACCTTGATATGTCATAAATAATGAAAACATTCATATAATCCTATTAGACATATAGATAAGTTTCAACATTTTAAATGGTGCATATTATTTGTCTATTAAAATTGATTGCATTTACATTACCAATTAGTTACGGATATAAATTTTAGATGGTTTTACAGGGTACTTTGGTATTTGCGGGTAAGGATAATGTGAAATATTTCACAACTTTTTTTTATTATGTGTGGAATCGGATAGAGAAACATATAGGAATCGAATATGGATGCATCCATTTATTATCGATATTAGAACCAAATACGAACATGGATAATCATTAAAATGAATACAGATATCAGATCTTTTGGATCTTTTAACATCCGGAGCAATTCCAAGCTCATTGTACAGTCATCCATCTAATCTTGCGCATGTGCATACTTGGCGTATCGTGGCCGACAGCGACCTGCCTCACACAATGGTGATCTCATCAGCCTTTTCGAAGGCGTCCCAATGTGCCATCAACCCGTGCTCCGGCTTGAATTAAAATCTTAGGGGACAGAAACATTGTATGCTCATATATTTAATATTCGCATCATATTTCATGTTAGAAGAAGTTTTGATTTTTTGGGATACATATATTCTAATATGCACTTACATATACACTATGTCCAGATATATAGTAAAAAAATATATCTGGAAAAACTAAATGTTTTATAATTTCGAAAGGCAAGAGTAGCTGTGTAACTAATGAATTAATCTCATATAAATACTCTATAATCTCTATTGAGCTGTGTCGTAAACTTATCAAATACATACTAGTTTCTTCATATATATCAATAGTTTTTTTTTCTTTCTACAGGGCACCTCTATATGTCATGAATATGCATTTACAGTTGAAGACCTTAGCTTCATTTATAGTGGATATCTTTACATCCCATATCTCATGACTTCTCAAAATTATATTTTAATTTTTCAAATTTTGATATCATCAATTATTACATTTTTAGGTCAGTTTAGATCATCAACCACAATGTTAATTATTATGACAACATATATGAGTAGTCAATTAAACCTACACCATGTCACTCAAAATAACCTAGTGGTAGAGTTTGAAGTGAGATATAGAATAAGTTAGATGTGCTAATATCGAAAGGATATTCATATTTAAACTGCGTCAAAATGTATAAATTTATCTAATATTATGGCCATGGCAATTCGTGATGCATCAGTACGTATACCTTTAATCCTTCATTGCTTCATCATACTGTCAATAGCAGTTAGCTTATCACGATGGCTATAATGGATAGGCGGTATTGTTCCTTATCCATCAGAAACCAGCCATCCGTGCATCTACAACTCCACATTAGCGTGGTGGCTCTAAAGTTAGGAAAACAAAGATGTAAGTTGTTTTTATTCTTATCATCAATGTGTATGTGTGTTGATAGCTTTGTATTTGACCAAATGCAAGCTACTAGTACCTTTTAAGGAGGAGACCCCTAGGATCCAAAGGCCCGGTGTGGCTAAACAACTCGACCCCCACTCCCTTAAGTCAGGTTTGGGTGTCTTGAAGGACCGTGTCAATAGTTAGATTTATTCTCAATGCACATGCTATGACGACTCTGAATCCACCCTCATATGGTTGTGAAGTGAAATGGTTTAGCATGTATGTCAAAATCCTCTTTTCCATGCTTGGCATCTCTTATGCCATGTTCTGTTGCAGGGGGTCCCACCCCCAAGATTATTCTTTCCACACTAGGATATTGGGTGGATCTCAGTCTATGTCTCTATCTCCGTTGGTGATTATTTCCAATCAGCCTTAATCCCCTTCCACCATGACATGTTTAGTAGGCAGGGATCACTAAGACGACTTGCATTTGATAGCAAGGGAAGCAAGAAAAGCTGAACACCTGAGCTATATATATGTTACTAATGTAAGAAAAATAGTGTAAGCAGCATGTATGAGTAATTTAGTATGCAATGCATGCAAACAAGGACGGACAGAGCATGTGCATTCAGGTAATTCCACACGTTTGCACTAGTCATTCTATTGTAAAATCATTGTGCATTGCATACTCCTGTGAGTTCATTCACGACATAGCAAGATTGCCCAAATATGTAACTATTATGGTAGATGCAATGTGCTAATATGTGAAGAATTATAGGACAATGGGGTTCATTACAAAACTAGTTTTAGTGCCGAAACTTCATAGAGATAAAACAAAGATGATTTGTTCATACCGCAAGAATCAGCTACAACGCAAAATTGCACCAGTTTTCTTTCTCACCATCCATATTGTCCTCAACGACACAAGAGCAACAAGGAGAGCAATTGTAATGTTGCAACTGTCTTCAAAACGATGAAGCATCTAAAGGTGCCGCCACCAAATAGCACACACGCCGAGGTGTGGTCATAGGTTGCCTTCTTAACGATGCTTCCTAGCTGACATGGGCCATGCAGTGCTCCACCACCACGAGCCCTCCACAGCGATGCAAGATCTAGTGAGCCAATAGCATGCCCATGTGCTCGCCTCTGCTCGAATTTGTTCCATGACTCATGTGGAGGGTGTGCATACCACATAGGGGTGACTGAGAATTGTGGGAACATGTCAGGGAAGAATCAACAAGTGGACGAACCAAATGCTACTTTCATGGTGGAACATGATCGAATCTGCCTAAAATCAAACCTATACATCATGCCACAATCACCCCGACGGGGAATGGTCTAACCAAACAAGTCCTTAACAATTTCATGTTTAATGGTTGGATGAAAGGGTTAGCTTCATGTACTTTCATAGTCTTTGTTAGTTGGTATAGTTGGTCTCATCATATTGTAATACCCTAAATCTACGCTTTTTAATGTAAGTATAAATATACACTAAAAAAGATTAGAAGTCCTTTTCACCTCTGTGTTTTGTTTGGGACTATTTTTGCAAGAAAATACATGAAAATGCACTGTCAGTATATATATTACTTATGTTCTAATTTGTGTTTTTGCGATTGTTGACATTCGTTAAGTGCAAAGAGAATATGAAAGATTTCTGCAAGCACAAAAAATATCATTGTAGCATTTTACCAGGAGTATTCCAGGTATCGTTATTTATATTTTACCACAGGGAAACAATGGTTAAAGAATTTGTTAAGTTACCATCATGTATCTACTAACTTAATAAACCAACTAGACTAAAGCAGGGGTTAATGACATATAATAGTAATTAAGGATTACAATCATCACACATGAGAATCCTAAGATAAATGAGTAGTTAGCTAAACGGGGGAGGACAATGGGAGAGATCAAGGTTCCTGAATACTTCTATATTACTTTGGTTTTATGATAACAATAGATGAATAAATATAGCAATCACACAATAGCACTTCGGGACATCAGAACACTAGCCACGGAAAGGGATGAGAAGGGGGCTAGGAAGCTCCGACTACCGTCCTGCGAACACTAACCCTGACGTGGTGGAATACGTAGGCCATCAGGTCTGTCACATCCTGGGGCTACCACAACTATCCGTGAGGGTCAGGCACCACCTCAGGTAACCTCTAGTCTAGACACCATGTCTACACTATTAATTACTACACTAATTATCTAGGGTAACTAGAGCACTCGATGCAAGCGGAGATCCTATGCTAAAGTATAACAACTATATTAACCAATGATAATATGCATAAGAAGATAAATATATTAAAGTATATGTCTTACAAGGATAAGATACAAGATATACCAGATCGCTAAAGACTCCTCCAGAACTGGAGCGCAACTCCGCTCTCCCTAACTTCCAACTAGAACTAATCTAATACATTGGAAAGTCTAGCCCTAATTCTCTAGAGTTGAGAGAACATTCTTTCGAGGGACGCCTCTACAACTCCATGATGATGGATTCAATGAGATGCCTCCAGGGGGTCTACCCCTTTATTTATAGCCCAGTTGGATGCACGACAGCCGTTGGATCAAACCGACTTAATGTAGGGCCGACATGAATCTTAGAGGCGGTGGAGGAATCCTCAAGAAGGCGGCGGTAGGCGGGCCCAGGGGGGTGCCGCCCGGCCCTCTAGGTGGGCTTCTCGGGCCACGCTTCCTTCGGGTGCCTGTTGACTATAAGAATGACCCTTTTTGTCACTATCAAAATACCGTCAACATCCTCAAAAATAGAAGAAAGGCAAGCATAACATGAGCATATTTTATCCAATAACTAGTTCCACATGTCCCTTGAATATTTGTTTGTAGGTAATGACAAATGGAGACAATTAGGAGCTTGTGGGCCCACTTAGGGGGTCGGTCGACCTCCCTATGGGGCCACTAAGGCCTCCCATGCCCCCATGATCCGAGTAACACCTTCCCAAGTGATCTTGAACCCTTGGATCAACTTGTGTTTTCTCCCAATGGTTCAGATTTACATCACATGGATCCATGGGCCCACATCAAGGAGACAAACGTGACAAAACATTCCAGAAGCATTAGATGAAGTCCATGACAAGTGGGACCACCCTCTAGAGAGAGGTGGTGGGCCACAGACCCTTGTAGGGAGTCGGCCAACCTCCCCAGGGTGGCCACCACCCCCCCACTTGGTCCCTGACCAGTGGGGCACCTTCTAGAAGGACCAGAGAGGGCCCATAGGCCATAGGGGGGGGGGTCGGCCGACCTCCCCTAGGGTCGGTTCAGCACCTAGTAAATGCCATACTCACTACACACATGTTGGAAATCAACACCATCCATCCTAAGGCGGTTTAGAGGTGATGGATCCAAGGGTGGAGATTTGAAGCCATCTGGATTGTTGACATGGCACTAGAGTAGCCCCTACTCCACCTCTAGCTAGAAATACCCCCCTAGAGCTCTCTTATCATTCATGCCTCATTGGAGAAACTACTTAGCTTAGTGGAGCTCTACGGTAGTGCTATGCTAGTTGGAGGAGAGTGAGGGAAGTCTTCTGGAGAAAGCCTCGGGCCTGTTGGGAATCTTCTCCGGAGCTGCACCTCAGCGGATGCGATTCTCTTGTAAGTTTAGCACTTGTAAGCGATTCTTCTGAGTTCTTTATAGCATTTAATATTCTAAATCTGGTTTAGTTGTTATACAACTTTTCGCACTTGTTTATCGCTTTGCTCTGAGTGAAGTGCTTTAATCTTAGGCCAAGGTTAAAGTAGTAAGATTAGTGTAGATGTGGTGTCTAAGCTTAATCTTGCCTTTGTAAATCACTTATCGTACAGATTGTTTGTGGTAGCTAGTAGGGAGTGATAGTCCTATCTAGCATCTGTATCCCACCACGTGTGTAAGATAAGTTCTTAAAAGGTAGGGCCTCAATACAACATGATGGCGCAGTCCGGTTAGAGTTTTGCCCTCTTTCTGATCTATCCCATCGCCTCCTGCAAGAGAAGGGTAGATAAAGCCAGTATAACCAGCTATATCTTGTTATATATCCTTGCTATATCGAACCTCTCAACCCAGTTATCATAGTCTCCCTTGATTCATCATAGGACATATCCATGATCCTAGTTAACTCACATCTCATTCCCTGTGGAAATACGATACCTGGAATACTCCTGGTAAAGCTACACTTGACAACCGTACGCTTGCGGTCTTTTACCCGTTTGCCACCTTTGGTGTCAACAAGTTTTCTGGCGCCGTTGCCGGGGAACGGTAGCTGTTTTAACTAGTACCTTTTGGTCCTATTTTATCTTTTTTTGATTTCATCCTTTCCTTCCACATACACATATGGATCAAACACCTCTATTTGAATATGGTTCTCCAACGGGCGCTAGCTTGGAGCCACCTAGTTCATCTTAGGCCGTGTTGGCTGTTCGTTATGAACTTCGCCCAAGTCTCATAGCGATGGTTTAGGAAAAACCTTTTTCTGGGGATGAAGATGAAAATCCTTACACTCACCTACGTGACATTGAACAATTGTGTTCATGTGTCCACATCCAAGGGATGAGGCGAGGTACTCTTAAGTGGAAGCTATTTCCGTTCTCTTTGATAGGAAAAGCCACACAATGGTACGCTCGCCACGTAGATAGTGCAAAGGGAGAATGGGAAAAATTGCAATCCAAATTTTGCTTAGCTTTCTTTCCTATCCCCCGTGTTATTCATCTTCGAGTAGAGGTCCTAACGTTTAAACAAAAGGAAAAGGAATCTCTAGGTGCGACATGGGCCTGTATTTTAGATCTATCGTCATCCGGCCCTGATCTTGCTATAACCGAGCCTACATTGTTACAACACTTTTATGGCGGTCTTAGCAGAGATTCCGCACAACTTCTTGATATCTCTTCCGGGGGAGCCTTCCTGTGTTTACCCGTTAGTGCAGGGAAGAGTCTTCTCACGAAGATTCTTGAAAACACCCCTTATACTAACGTTTATGATGAGACCCACAGAAGAACAAAAACCAGACCCCAAAATAGAAGCAACATCGATAGCCGAAACTCTTTCCTCTAAATCCCAAGATCCTTCTATCAAATCTGAACCACCAAGGGAAGAAGAAATTCAACCCTTGGAATTTCCTCTTGATATTGAGGCTGATTTATTTTCCGATTTTGGAAATGTCTTGAATTAATCTGTGCAAAAGAGGTCTTCTGCTTGCAAAGCTCCTAACCTACACATTCCTAGTTGCATAGAGGAAGCCTACCTCCAGGAGATAGTTCAAGAGCCAGCTTCTATCATGAGCAACGAATGGTTAGAAGAGGCCGAATCTTCGTTCGAGCCAATTCGAATCCTTTCTTCCTCCACAACCATTCCTTGCCAAATTAATAGAGTAAAATTAGACTCTCTTTATGATCCTGCCGTAGGAGTAAGCGTTATGTCTAAATCTTTAGCCAATAAGTTCTTGAAGCTTTCTTCAGGACAATTGATTGAGAGTTGTGGGATCGCACAAACCATTCCTACACTAATTAACAAAGCCAATATCCTCTTAAACTTCTTCATATTTGATATAGAGGAATTTGACTTGTTAATTGGGCATCCACTCATGAGATTTCGTGATGGATCTCTTGACGGAAGCCATAAGGGTCATCTTGGGAGTAACATCAAGCTCTCGATTCCGCTAACCAGCTCCATAAACACCATAACGGAATCACTTCCAGAATCTGACCCCATAGAGGAAGTGATGGTTGCATCTCTTCTAGAATCATCTCATCCTGATCTAGAAGAAGATGATAAAGATTTCATCCAAGAAGAAGACGATCTAGAAGAACCTATAGATCTAGAGAAATCCAAACCTCCATCTAAGCCCTGTATAGAACTTAAACCTCTTCCCGCTAGTTTAAGATATGCTTTCCTAAACAATGATCGTGAGGTTCCAGTGATCATAAGCGACAAACTCTTTCCTGAAGAATCCTTTAAACTCCTCACTATATTAGAAAAGCATCAATCAGTCTTAGGCTACTCTCTCCAAAATCTCAAGAGCATTAGTCCCGCTATTTGCACTCATCGCATTCCCATAGAACCCGAGGCCATCCCATCTAGAGAACCTCAACGTAGATTGAACAATGCGATGAGAGAAGTAGTAAAGAAGGAGGTCTTGAAACTCTTGCACGCAGGGATCATCTACCCTGTCCCTCACAGTGAATGGGTTAGTGTTGACGGTCCTTAAGTACCAATTTTAACCGTCAACTAAACATGAAAAAGGTTCCATATGCAATTCACATCTAGCTATAGGAGGGTTTACTAATGAAATTCCACAAGTTTTGGTGAATGTCTGTTTCTACAGGGGGTTATCAGGAAATACCAAGGAAAGGCCCACATGCCATGTTTACATAGACATAATTATCAACCGCACAATTTTCTGTACTCTAGAGGGTTCCAGAAGACGCGGGAAGAAACGAGAGGGCGAGTGAACCTAGGGGCAGGGCGCCTGCCCTACACCCTTGGGCGGTCGCCCTGGCCAGACAACCAATCAGGCTCTGCCTCGCGGATTATGGTTCCACCGCCTTTGAGGTTGCATCTAACCCCTCCATTAAGGTCGGTTTGATCAGACGGCTGACGTTCATTTGAGGGGGCTATATAAGGAGGACCCCTGCCCCCTGGCTAAAGGAAATCCATTATTCATTTACATATTTTCCAGAGAGGATTCACCAGAGAGGATCCCTTATGTATTTATTCTCTAGGGATTAGCATTCAAGAGAAACTATCCTTAGTTTCTATGTGAGATTAGAGATTACTCTTCTAGATTGGGAGAGTTAGAGTGGAGGTGTGGATTGGAGGAAGCCCAGCCTGTCGGTGTCTCCTCTCCGGTTTGTACCTATGGGATCAAGTCTCCAAACCAAAGGCTTGCTCCTAGGATTTCTTCGGTATTAAGTTCTCTGTTTTATTATTCTTTGGTTTGTGAGTTTACTTTATTCTCTTCGCGTAGAGAGTAGGGTAATCATCTCTAGCGTAAACGTAGTGTTTGGGCTAAGATACTCATAGATATCCCCTGTCTAGCCAGACCTGTGGTAGTAGCTCGGAACGTGACAATTCCGTAGATACCTTTGGATTCCACAATCCTGTTAGAAGGATCGGTAGGGTTTATAGGCCGCATGCTAAGCATCCTCTATGGTGTCTCTTATCTCAATGGTTCTCCCCAATAGAATAATAATGCATATCTTGCTTAGACTAGAATGAGAGTGCAGTCGCAGTCTTCTCTATATCACTCATATCAAAATCACCTTGTTTGTAGCCTAAAGGATAATAGCAATAGATTTGGTTAGTCAGATGCACCCATTCTCCCTGCGGAAAAACAAATAACAATACTCTGGATAATTCCCGGGTGAAGTGCGCACCGATATCTGTGCGCTTGCGGATTATTTCCCAGTGATTCTTCTGTCTGTGTTAACAAATATCAACAAGCATTTATGGCGCCGTTGCCGGGGAGAAAGACGGTTTGCAAAGATAATCTCGAGTCTTGCTATTATCTTGTACCTATACTTTTATCTTTTCTTATCTTTTTCAATTTCTTTATTTCTTACCTTTTCTATCCCTATAGAAAATCTAAATTTCACGCCAGGCATATTCGATAATACTTTACCTTTTTCCTTTTTACCATCTTTCTCACCTTACCATTTTCTTCTTACCACATATATAAATACTCTACTCCAAAGGGCGACTTGTTGGATACTCCACCATATTCACACCCTATTCTTATAAATAGCTATGAGCTTTGCCCTGCTTGTATAGCCATGGTTTGGGAGAAATCTTTCTCTAGTCTTGGTTTAGTTTTAACTCCATTTGAAAATATGAATTATCCAAGTATAGAGGAGGTCCCAAACAAGACCAATTTGAGAGTTACCAATCCAAGTGGAATTTTGAAATTACATGAAGAATCAACCATAGAGATTGGAGAGGACGAAGATATCAACGAGCATGAAATCTATTCCATAACTATCTCTTTAAATCCATGCTCATATGAGACATCTCCCATACCCATTGGTCTCTTTATCATTACTATTTATGACATCTTCAACACCCTCACTCTTTCTGTTTACAAAAACTTTAAAAGGGTGGTTGTCGATGTGTATGTCTATCATAAATATTGTAGATCTCGTTGTGTAAATCTTGAGATAGGTAAAGAAGAGGAAACTATTTTTCTAAAAACCACATCTTGAAAGGTTTCCCTAAGACAAGCTTAGTATCTTAAAACAAACATCTCTCAGAGCTTAACATGTGTATTCACCCTTTTTGTTGCCTACCTTGTGAAACGAGCATAGAAATATATGATTATATTCCCTCGGGTATTTTTTCACTAACCTTTCCAGGTATAGAATAGAAATAATGAAGGAATAACAAGCATAAGGTATGTCCAACCAATCATCATGCAACATTAAATTACATTCATCCAATCTTGATTTTTGCAAAATTCAAGCTTGGGGAATAACCCATCATACAAACATCTCTTGCCATGTTGCTACAGTATATTAGTTGTACCTACCTTTAAGGCATGCTCAACTACTAAAAAAATTCATCCTACTCTTTCATCTTCACATGAGTAAATCTCCATAATACTTTCATGCTACCTTTGTTTGTTATAGTATATGTTTAGGTTTTGAAGAATTTTCATATATCTTTTAAATTATGCATGGTGCTTAGTTTAAATCAAAGGTATTTGGATATTACTTCTAAAGGCTTTTAAATTAAGTGTGGTGCTTAGGTTAAAATGTCTTCCTAAGTAAAATTAGATGTGGTGTCTAGGTTGATTTTTGAACTGATAGTATGTTGTAGTAGATATCGGATACTAACCCCTGTAGGAAAACTTTCAATATCAAATTGGGAAAGTCCTAAGAGAAACTCACATTGGAGATGAAGAGAGACACATGAACTTCAACAACTTTCATAAGAGAGACACAACTAATTCATTATGATGAATTCCATGGAGCGAGGAGAAGACAAGGATAACCTTAAACCACTCAATCCATGGAAAAGAAGGTGAACAAAACTTCAAGAAAAGATCAATAAAAATTTCAAGATTGAAAGAACAAGGATGAGAGAGGAGTGGAACAAGAAGGCAAGCTATTAATGCTCAACCAACCAATCAAAGGAAGCTTCCATGAGGTGTTACAGGGCCATCATTCTTCAAAATTAAAGGTAAGTAATCATCACTCTAAAAGCATTTCTTTGATTCTGGTATTCACATAAATAAATATCTAAAACATGTTGAGCTACAACATTATTTTATCCAACCTCATAAACTCAACATGTTAGTTTTTTAAAGCTTGTTCCTAGTACAATATTCTTGTTCTCACAAATTTAACCATATGGGCTAAAAAAGTGCTACACTCATACTTATCTTTTGATCTTATCACCCATGTTATGGTTAAACAAAATACTCAATTTTGCTAAATATGTTTAGGCTAGAGAAGAATGGATAAAACTATGGTTCTATTGGTGTTTTCCCACCAACAAAGCCCATGCACTTGATCTCTGCCTTGTTTATTTGAGCAGGACACTTCTTCACCATGCCATCAAGAGTATGGGTGGATGACACCCCACCAATGGAGATAGGAGATTCAAGACCTATCATCCCAATCTCTTTTAGAGCTTACACTCTTGAAGAAGCTATCTGTGACCTTGGAGCAAGTGTCAACATCATGCTAAGCTTGCAGATCAGACACTATGCTACCCCAAGGCAATTCCTTAATATATCAGCATACGAGTTGGTCACTCGTTCGTACTAGTAAACCTTGTGATTGGAGAAATAGACAGAGATGAGAAATCCCTCATTATCTTGGACGCCCATTCTTAAGAACAACTAATACCATCATCTACACGGATAGCGCCAAAATCTGTTTCCCAATCAAGGATGAGAAGGAGAGGTTCACTATCAAGAAACATACACTCAAGGCTCATACTCATCCTTAGAGGCCTACGAGGACAAAACTGTTGCTACAAGGAAGTAGAACATTAACAATAAAAGGAGGAAGAGTAAAGCTCAACAACCAAGAGAAGACCCAGATGATCAACACTATTGATTTAGGGTATGGCCAACTCCTTCTATCAAATACCTCACTAAGCTAGATGATCGAGGAGTACCTACCATTGAGTGCAAGATCAAGGAAAGTACATCCCACAAGACATTCTGCAAAATTGGATCAAGTGGCAACACAGTGTCTGTGGTAGCCTATCAACATTTATATGACAGTAGACCACTATACCAGACATATGTACAACTTCAGCTAGCAAACCAATCATTTCGATTTCCAGAGGGAATAACAAAAGACATCATAATCAACGATCACTATGTTCCCGCCGACTTCAAGGTTTCATGGGAGATAAAGATGGAGTCCACCTTATTCCGATCATAATAAACAAGGAAGATTTTTCCTCAACACCACCAACACAATCATCTTCATATCAAAAGAGGACTACTTCCAATTTTCTGGAGAGAAGACGTATTGCTACTTCAATAACCACACCACTTATGAGAAGACAAGGAATCATTGCTCTCAATGCCAAATGAAACAAGCCACCAAGGATGGATGGCTAGATTATCCAAGAGAACGTTAAGATATGAAGACCAGTCCAATAATGAAGATAAAGATCTCCTGAGTAAGAAAGTTGTATCACCAACGAAAGATGTATCACAAGCTACAAAGAGCAAAGAAGAAGTAGAACCTCAAAATAGTGAATTGCAAGAAGTGAAACCTCAGACCAAGAAAGGGTGGAAGAAGAGACTTCATCAAAACATTAACACAAGGTGAACAAACATCCAAGTCCTCATCAAGATTGGATAACACTCCTGAAGATATTTTAACCAGAAGAGATATCCGGATCGACGGACCTAAATCTCCGAACCTTGACCGAAAGGTAAACTCGGTAAGTTATCTGCATATTTAATTCTGCATTCCATGTCACACTCCAAAATTTCCAATTTTGGATTGTGCTTAGAAATACTAAATAAAATAAATGATTTCAATGTTGATATAAAATTTTTCAAGATTAGTTTGAGTTTGTACAAATTTAGTATAGGAAAAGTGAATTTATAAACTTTTCTAAATCAATTTGACAGGCTTGATTGTTGTGGTGGTTGTTTGTTGCTTTTCTGGGTGCATGTGAGTGTGTAAAGTTTTCAAAATGCGTTTAGTAAATCGTTTATCGGTCTCCGGTTCGTATCTATCTTTTTCTATAATCAAATTCTGCACTCTCGATCTTAATCTTTCTTCTAGATATTCCTAAGATCCTTTGTCTTTTGATCCAAATCATTCCCTTGAGTTCATAATTCATCAATATGTCTCTAAATTCTTTCCGGAAATTTTTCTGGCTTTTTCTGGATCTTTTTCCTATTTATCTATGAGTGTAATCTAATTTTTAGATGCTCCAAAATACTTTTTTTATGACCTCCAAACACTTTATTTAGGTTTATCATGTTCCAAAGTATCTCTGAGAATTTCCTTCGGAGTAATTTTCGTAGCTTAAATACCAATTCTGAACCTATCGGTTTTTCTTCCTTTTGTTTCTTGCAGCTTTTGCCATAACGTAATATACATAATCTGAAGAAGCAAGCAACTAGGCCATATCTTTTATGCTTAGACGTAAGCATGTTGATATCTTTGTTTCTGTTGCTACCCGACAAACCAAATTATATTTCCTTCTAAACTGCTGCACCCGTACGCAAGGATTTTCATACATCCTTGTCGTTTACCGTGTATGTCTATAAATAGCTAGCTCAGCTTTTCGTATCCTTTTCCTAACCTTAGGAAACAAACCAATCTATCACGACGCACGCCGCCGCCTCCGTTTGAGAGTTTCTCTGAGCTGCCATGGGGCCATTGAATGACTACACGTTGTTGATGCCTCCTCATGACCGGTGGAGCTCGATCGTTGTTGCCACGGGCACGAGGAGAGTCCGGCCGTCCATCAAAGATGTGCTGGTCACCATAGTTTCATCTGCTGCAGCTACCTCTCCTGTCGTCGTCCGTATTTCATCCAGACCCGTCATGAATCTTCAAGGAGACGGACACGGTCAATCTGCTCGTGGAATACGTACGTCTCGCCTCTCTGTCTGTGAGCCTTTCTTTATCAAATACGTGATCTGCACAACTCATTAGGTCGTGCGGGCCTGCAGGTTCTGTTCCATGATTAAGCTAGGGAGGACAGCATGCAAGCGTGTTGCTCCCATTAGTTCCTGTGTGAAGCTATCACGATGCCATCATATATCACGTGTGGATGCAAGAAGATGGCCTGCCATCCTGTTAGTAGACAGCAAACGTCCATGAGTCAGAGCAGCAATCCACCGGCCAGAGAGCAGTCTATCGGATGATCAAGTTCTCTATCGAACAAAGGTTGTTCGACAAGCAGGTATTCCCCTTTTCTATCCAATTTCTGCTAATGCACGATCCGGGTTCCGAATCTAGGTTCTCCTATAGTCCTATGCTAATGATAATCCTGTATTCGTCTATCTACGAAGCACAACCCTAGCATCTTTAATCTTGTATCCTTTAACCTTGTTTCAATCTGTTCCTTTTTCGTTAGATTCGTATCGTTGCGCTCTACACAGTAGAATTAATGGTTTTTATGTAAATCAATTATAAATTTTTGTCAAATTAAATATTAATTTAATTAATAATTATTCAATAGTTTTTTAATTAATTAAATATTATTTAGGTTTTAATTCCTCTTTGTACCATTTGAGTTGCATTAGATTCATGCTGATACGATCTATAAAATAGTGATAAAGTTTATTATCATGTCACATGTTTTTCCATATATTGTCAAATATTAAATTGATTAAATATTGTTGCAACTAGTTTAATAATTAAAATCAATATAGGTTTTATACTAAGATCTCTTGTATAGAAATATTAATATGAGTAACTGCTAACCTTAATATGCTTCTAGAACATAAGTTGCTTGGTTTAAACATGCACCATATACTTAGATGCTCTCACATGTCTAATTTGCTTTGTAACGATAAATCTTAACTTGTTTAATGGATTATGTGATCATGTTTATAAATAAATTCGATTAGTTTAATTTGGCTTTCATAATAAATTGTGATTATGTCCAAACTGAATTAATACTTAATCATATACTTTTCTTAATTAACATCAATCAAGCTTGTAGTTATAGTTCCGTAATCGGCATCTCTTGCGTTCTCTTATATGTTGTTTTATCTTTTACCTGGTGTATTGTTCTTAGTTGCCTCCTTTGTTTGCTTGTGTGTTTGTCTATGTGTGGTGCTTGCTACGAGTAGAACGAGAACCGCTTGTGAGCGATGAAGATCAAAATATGTCTACCAAAAGTCAAGTATGTGAGACTTGCGCATGTGAAAGACAAGTATGACATGGGATTATCCTTGTTGTCCTATTCATGAATAATTAACTACTCATATGTATGATTTCCTTGTTCACCATAGATTGATTCTAGTACTTGTTACCCTGATACCTTGTGACCTATGATTTGATCCACTATATATGATTAGTATTGCTAGCGCTCATACCGGATGTATATGATCTTAACGTGTTAATGACTATATGCAATAATGATAAAACTAGCTTTTTAGCAACAATGGATTATAGGAGCTTATCTGTCGGCAAAATCTGGGATATATAGTACAACCACGAGGGCTATATGGCTCTGGCTTTAGCTCAGTATGAGGACCTTTTCTAACTTGTTCACTGGTTACCTTTTATGGTGCGAAAGGGGCGTGGCGAGACGGGTATAGTGTGGTTCCTAATCTATGAGTATAGCCGCGATGGAGTGTGCCATAGACAGGTTGGCTCTATATCCCCTATCATGAACCTTGCGCTCCTAACTTGTTAGACGAACCCTTGAAAGGTTTCATAGTGTACCCTGCCGCTCACCTTGGAAGTGTCTTGGGAGTTGCAAACCCGGGCAAATGGGCAACACGACTCGTGGGTAAAGATGTACACCTCTGCGCAGAGTTAAAAACTATCATGATAGCCGTTCTCACGGACACGAGCGGCTCAGAAAACTCACAAAATTATTGGGTTCTTATTTCTATGTTGACTATGAAAGTTATTATTTATTTATTGTATCATTGTCATTTACTTTATGATCATGGATATTTAAGCTTAAGCATTACCTTGGCAATTGTTGATAATTAATATGCACTTGATCTATTTAAAATGTTTACCGCTATGAACCATGCATAACCTTTTGAGCCTCATGAACCCCATGTTATCTTGTTGAGTACCACATGTACTTACGCTTGTTTTAATTTTAAATACTTTGGATAAAAATCCCGGATGGATAACAGAAGATGGATCTAGTAAGTTTTCTAAGGAGAGCTAGGCGTATGCAACCCCTAGTCAACAAGTCCCTGTGAAGTTGAAGTTGGAGCTTGAAGAGAAAGTTTAGTAATCGTTCCGCTATACCCTGACGTAAGTGTTAATATAAATATGTTTTCGATATATAATATTGTTTCTAATATTTTTGTTTTCTATTGTTATATGTGTGGACTTTCAGGGCACACATATAATGATCCTGGTTTTGTTCTTAAAACCGGGTGTGACATTCCACCACCATAATTAATTCTTGCGCTATTAACCAATATAAAATCGAATTTGCATATTTAATTTTCACACTGCATTAGTTTAGCTTACACACTCGAAATTTCTAGTGTTGTTTTGCTCTACTATCATCCATTGCATAATCACCTTCATAAACTTAAACAAATCCTTAGCGCCAATCTATTAAGATACTCAATTGCATTAATTGCATTCTAGCATATCACTTATAGGTATTCCTAGTATTATTCTCATTCCTCATATTCTCCATTGCATAATCATCTTTATCATGACATATCTACATTTCTGCATTGCAAAAAAATCTTTAAGCCCTATGTGAGAGAACTTATGGTAATATCATAAGGGAATTTACTGTGGTGGCACAAAAATAATCTTTTTTTGCTTGCATCATAAAATAGAAAATTCTAAAAAAGAGATGAGATATTCAATTCCTGCTATAACATATTAAAGTTTAAATTAGCTCATAAGAATATTCAATTACTCTTTTGGCTGGCCGCTAACCCATTGTCATAATGGAGCCTCGAGTTTTGTTTGTTCTTGTCAGAGTATAACCATGCAGGATTGAAAGCACCAAAGAGGAGTGAGCCCAACCAGGAGGCCACTTCCAAAGATTATTCAAAGCAGCTATAGCAAACATCCAGCTTGGAGGAGGGCATCCCCCAGTTATCAGGTAAGTATATCTATGCTATTATCGAGTCTATCTTATAATCATAAAAATATAAAAAAATATGTGAACATATGAAGGTTCACCATAGTATCATAAGAAAATCTAAAATTGCTAAAAGCATATGGGCACATGAAGGTCCATGTCTGTCGAGTCTTAAGAGTCCTAAATAAAGATATATATATATATATAGTTAGGGTGTGTGTTTAATTTGTTTAGAGTCAATAAAAGCCATGAACAATAATTTTGTCTTGGAAATGATGAATAGTTGCTTTGCCGTAATCCCTTTCAAGTACCTAGTTTTCAGCCTTAAATTCTCTCGAGTTTTAGATATAATTATTTTGACAAAAGATTTACTCTGAACCTAAAACTTGTGGGTTGCAAATGCCTGAGCTAAGTCTAGGTAGTTGATAGGTATGATATGATAAAGTTGAGCTACTATTTATCTTGTTCCTAGTAATACTAGAGTTCTGAAGAATTTATCTTTTAAAAATTGAAAATATTACCTGATAAGTTTCTGTATGACGAGAGCTTGAATTCCTACCACAGCCATATATATATGCCTGGTAGATTAGGAAAATATTCACTATCATATTTACTACTTGTATTTGCATTGAGTTTTGTCAAGCTTTGTTGACCTTTAGAGACTTGTCATGCTTTTAAAATCAAGATCACGTAAACTCCACTCATATATGCTACTTCTATCCTAGAAGTACGCATCCACATATATGTCATTCAGATCCACCAGAATAATGTTGTACTCCTACCTTGGGAGTAAGCAACCAAAAATATCCCAGTTCTCCACCTATCCATATATTCCATTACCACATATGTAACTGCTCTAAAGATTTCCTTGTTATCATCTATCAAAAACTTTATTATAGAAAGATACTTGGGGTTGTTAAAAAAAATATATAATAAATAAATAAATAGAGTAAAACATGGACAAGTGTCCTATCAAAACAATGGGTACTTAGATGCCCGCCTCTCTAAAAAAAGAAAAGAACGAAAAAAAAGAGCAAGCCCAAGTTCTCTCAAAAAATTCCAAGTTCCAAAAGAGAGATGTATATATATATATATATATATATATATATATATATATATATATATATATATATATATATATATTTAAGGAGCAGAGTAGAATTAGGTTTCCACCATACACCCTCATATATCCACCACACACATTTATTCATCCCCATACATCCACCATATATCTCACACACATGCACATCTTGATTTGATTGTATGCCCTATTTCTCTGGATCCATTGTTTGACTTTACAATATATGTTTTGCAAGTATGTATGCAATTTTTCTCCCCACCTATGAACTCCATATATTGCCAATTAGTTATAGGGTGAGTGAGAGAAGGCATAACACCATTGTTGCCTTGGTGAGGATCCAAAAATACCACATATTGAGAGACTTGAGTGGGTTATACAAAAGAGACTTAGAGTTTTATTTTGAAAACTTTGCAAAACTCTAGGATGAAGGCAAAGTGAAGAGCTTGAGACATAGTGCTTGGCTTGATCATTCTACTTTTCAATTGCTCAAGACCCAAGTGATGGCTATAAGCCCCATGGTTAAAGGTAATATGGGTAAGTTTGAAAGTCAGAATAGTTTACTCTAATCCAGAGGAGAATTCTTGTTTGAACGCATGTGTACCTTTAAGGCATGAAAGCATTGTAGCAACTCCTGATCCATCATTGAGTTAATCTTTGCTCAGGGGCAAGCAAAAGGTAAGCTTGGGGTTAGTGTTTACGGTCCTTAAGTACCAATTTTAACCGTCAACTAAACATGAAAAAAGATCCATATGCAATTCACATCTAGCTATAGGAGGGTTTACTAATGAAATTCCACAAGTTTTGGTGAATGTCTGTTTCTGCAAGAGGGTATCAGGAAATACCAAGGAAAGGCCCACATGTCATGTTTACATAGTGTTGGTATTTTTTATGACTATTGGATAAATCCGCAAGCGCACAGATTATACCGTTGTAGCACTTCACCCAGGAGTATTCCGGGGTATCGTAATTTATATTCTCCCAAGGGAAAGCAGAGCTAGAAATAATAATAAAAGAGAGATCCTAGAGATTACCTCAATTTAGTATCAACTAGCGTAAGGGGGTAATCGATATAATGATATGAAGGTGATGATGTAACAAACCGGTAAGGATAAGTAAG
Organism: Microstegium vimineum; assembly: GCA_022036555.1. Lineage (NCBI taxonomy): Eukaryota > Viridiplantae > Streptophyta > Magnoliopsida > Poales > Poaceae > Microstegium > Microstegium vimineum. The sequence continues at coordinate 11,992,861 of CM039121.1, forward strand.
AGATGACTAGTGGGTAACTATGTGGGAGGACAACGAGAGAGTAAAGGACTCCTGTGATTCCAACTCTACCTTTGTGAATCTAACAATGGCACTCAGTTGAGACAAACATCGATTGATTCCTCAATACAAGTATGCTAGGCGAGGGGATAGATCAGTAGGAGGACAAAACTCCTACCGGACTGTGCCTTATATTTTAAGAACTCGCCTAAAAACACGTGGTGGAATACAAAGACTAGATAAGGTTGTTACTCTCTTGCTAGCTACCACAAACAATCCGTGCAACAAACGATAACCAAAGGAAAGATTAAGTATAAGCACCACGCTTACACCTATTCTTACTACTCTAATCGTGTATATGACAGCTAGAGTACCCTATGACAGGCGATGATCGCATACAGGAGAGGACACAAGGATCTCAATCTAGTTTATATCAATTAAATGACTAGATAAACCACAACAATACTATAACAAATATAGTATTGCACAAAGTAAGACTAAGTAAAGTAAAGAAGGAATATTACATTAAATAAGTAAAGTCTTACAAAAGGGAAAAGATACAAGAGCTTATACCAGATCCTCCGGGAAGACAACTCTGGAAAGCCCGAGCAAAGCTCAACTCAACTCTAACTCCCACAGTAGAGAACACCGCTAGACTAATCTCCACTTGAGAACAACAGAGGTTTGTATGGATTACATCATGATTAGAGAGTGAGGTATGGACCTCTATTTATAGTGGGGGTGGAGTAGGGGCTACTCCAGCGCCACATCAACGATCTAGGGAGCTTCAATCCTCCACCCTTAGATCCAACCGACTTTGAACCACCTTGGATGAATGGTATGGATTTCCAGCATGTGCTAGTTGGTATCGCGGTTGGCAGGATCAAACCGACTTAGGGGGGTGGTCGATCGACCCCCCCCTATGGCCAGTGGGCCATCCCTTGGTCTCTGGATGTGGCCCCACTGGTCAGGGACCAAGTGGGGGCCAGTTGGGCCCAGTGGGCGGTCGGCCGACCCCTCTTGGGTTCTCTGGACCACCTCTTTCTCCCTGGTGCTGGTCCCACTTGCCATAGATGATGGGTGCTAGTTCCGGGGTAGTTGTCATGTTGATCTCTTTGGTGTGGGCCCATAGATCCATGTGCTTTGTTTGTGAACCGTTGGGGGAAAGCACAGAGTGATCCAAGGGTTGGAAATCACTCTGGGATGCTTCTCATGGATCATGGCCGAGGGGGGATACCTGGTGGGCCCACAAGGTCGTCGCCCGACCCCTATGTGGGTCCCACTGGGTCTCCTTTGCTCCAATTCTCCACTCCTGCAACAAAATGCTTATGGACATGTGGAACTTGTTATTTTATAAGATATGCTTATGCGATGATTGTTTTATCCTTGATCCTGAGGTTATTGGCAGCATTTTAGTTATATAAAAGTGTATCATTTTTTGTGCCAATAAGATCCCCCAAGCTTAACCTTTGCTCGTCCCGAGCAAATAATCAAACTTAGCATCAGTGGATCAGGAGTCGCTACTATGCTTTATATTTCAAGAGTACTATATCTACAAAAGGCATACTTCTCTTTTAAATGGAAAAATTAGCAATAAAGACTCACCCATATTACCTTAGTCCTTCACGGGGCTTATTGCTTTATCCTTTGTCTTGGGCGGTTGAGAGATAGAACAACTTGACTTGAGCACTAATTTTCTCATCCTTGCACAAGTTTCATATCGGAGGTTTTGTAAAGTTTTGTAAAAGAAAACTTAGTGTTCCTCAGATGGTACTCTCGAGTGGCTCATAAGGTGTATGATTCCTCACCAAGGCACATATCAGAGTTTACCTTCTTTCATTCTATCTCTAAAGTTTATGTGGAGCTATAGGTAGGTATCAAAGATGTAGCAAACTTACCTTGCATATATTGTAAAGTCAAATTCTGGATCCAAGGAGAGAAATGTCATACTCTTCGATCAAGATGTGCAAGTGTGTGGAAACATGACAATTGATCAATACTCCTATATATGATCTCTCTTTCTAACTTATAACTTTGAGACATAGCTATCTTTATTTTTCTATGAGCTTTTGATTTGCTCATTAATTTTCTAAAAACTTGGGACCTTCATGTGCCCCTATATTTTTTTATTTTTTTTTTCAGAATTTTGCATAGTCTATGTCTGATTTTCTAGCAACATACTAGAGAGAGATTTTTCTACTAGAGCATGGAGTATGAACTATGTGAAAAATGTAAGGCATATTTTTGCGTACTTCCAGTGTAGAAGCAGCATGTATATGTGGCGTGTACGTGATCTTGATCTTGGGAGCATGATAAGTCTCTCAACAAGGGTCACAAAACTTGACAAAACTCAACACAAAGCAAGCAGCTTATGTAGAAAGCTTAAATCATGAAAGAGCATATATGACTTTGGTAGGAATTTTCACCATTGAGGAACAAAAAGTGGTTTTATCATTTTAATAAATATAAAACTCCGATAGTCATTCTTGCTTAGAACAATATTATAGCAGCTCTTATCTTGTCATATCATATCTCACAACAACTTAGACTTAGTTACAACATTTGCAACCCACAAAAGTTTCAGGTTCATGATGATTTCTTTTAAGCCAAGTAATCCATACTTAGAGAAATATCAAGTTGTAAACTAAGTACTAAAGAAACATTTAGCAGGGCAACTATTCATCATTTCCATAGGAGATAAATTTTCATGATATGTGAGAGTAGAGACAAGTCTTTTTATTATTATTATATATATTTTATATATAATGCTGAAATAAAAAATTAAAATGCTGAAATAAAAACATACCTTAGTGGGGGAGGGAACCTCCCCAAGCTTATTCCTTTCATGGTCCTGGTGGAGGGAAATGCATGGGATGCATTCCCTGTCGGGCGTAGAACATAGCCCATTGCTGGGCGTTGTGATCTCTCAGTGCTTGCACTCGCTGCTGATTCTAGACCGCGTTCTGATGGAGAATTCCATGCTCCACTCGTAACTCACCCACTTGATTAGTGAGTAAATTCACATCGTGACGGAAGTCACGGTATTCTCTTTCCTGTGAAGAAGCAAAAGAGAACCGTGCACTTTGGATGTGTGATGCTGATCTCTGAAATCAGCCACTTGAGCTGGAAAACTCTGTGGTACTGGCAGACTCATCTACAAAATCTGGATCAAGAGATGTGCCTTCTTCTGGTGCAGCATATGCCATGCTGCATGTCACCCGTTGACCTGCAAAACTCCTACGTCCTTCTCGGGTGTCTGCATTAAAGGTTAGTCGCCTACACCTATACAGTTTAAGTCTTTCATAGGGAAGTAGAATTCTAAGTGTAGGTTCACCATTCATATAAATGACAGTATTATTTGGTCCATTAGCCAGTGACCTTGCAAAAAAGTAAGACATATCTAAAACACCCCTAGGTGTGTCCAGGAAAAACTGGTAATCATCTAGTTGAGCCAAGTTGCGCATAAACTTAGTGATCATGGATGTAAACTCAAAGGGTCCTTTTCTTTTAATGGATGAACACTAGTGATCTACCCTGGCACTAATAGGGATAACAGTAATCTTATTTACCATGGCAAAAAGAATTCTCAGCTCAACTTCTGTTACCGTTCTTACATCATCTCTAGGAAACAGGGTTATTCCTATCCAACAACGCATGAAACATAAAGTGGGATTATGCATATCACTTGTTCATTGGTATCTAGCATTGTCTTTCCCAGAAATCAGTTTCCAAAATTCACGCCTATTAAAACCTTGGGTAGCATGTTCAAGATTAACAACACATTTTTCTTTACACCAAAGAACAAGACCAAATTCTTTCCAGGTAAAAGTAAGTGGATGATTAAGCAACCGGAAAGAAAGTCTTTGAGCATTTGTGTTAACGGTGCTTAGAAACTCTAGAGTTAAAAGCTTACTTCCTGGGTCTCTAGACACATCCCAAAATTCACGAGTCGACCCCATGACTCTAAAAACTTCATCAAATTCTTTGTCTAACTCCATTTTTTCTAAGAGGGTAGGATCAATTACCTTGGTGTGCTCGCAGTTGTGTACCTTCAGTTTGTTGAAGGTGGTCACTTCATGAGGTGTGAGCTGGATGCCGGTTTTAGGGTCAGTGACCCATGATGATTGATCCTCCGAAAAATTGGCCAGTTCGTAATGACCGGCACTATGATGTTCTTGCTCATAATCACCATGGCTAGCACTGCTAGCCATGATTTCAGTGGCACCCGACCCGTGCACTGACTCATGCCTTAAATCATGCCTTGAATCAATCGACATGATCTCGGTGTTTTATGATGAGCTTCCTCCATGGGAATTTCTGGATGAACTCCCACTAATCAAGCTACGCACCTTCTTGAGTGCTTTCTTGAGGGACTTCATCTTACCGCTCTAACTAGCTAAAGTCGTACCCTTCTCTTGATTAGCGGTGAAGCTTATTGAAGAGGAATGGCTAGGAGTTTTGGCTTGTGAGCTTGCTGGTCGAAAGTGTGTGCTTGAAAGAGTTGCTCTGCTTGTGTACATAGAGCAAAGAGGAGGGGAGAGTGCCAGAGGTACTAGGGCCCAGTCGACCGACCGTCCATAGGCCCTCTAAGTGCTCTGCTTTGCAGGGTGGTGGCGTGCAAGAAGATGCTCGACATGGATGGGATTGGAGGGGTCTCCATTGCATCGGCCGACCATCCCATTGGGTGCTCTGATGATGGTCCTTGCACCATGCCAACTTGAGTGGTAATGGGGTGCAAGGAGACGACAGGAGCCATTTGGCTATGCCAGCTAAATAGCCAAAGATGCTTGCTCTTTTGGCCTTGAGTGATTAGAGGAGAGAGATGTATGGCATGGTCATTTGCTGGTGGTTCATGATCAAGAAGTTATGGAGATGATAGGAGAGTCTGGCTCCTAGTGATTAGTGATATGCTTCTTGTGATGAAAGATGGGAAGATGTATGATTGTTTATAGAAGAGGTATGGTGATTGTGGTCTTGCCAAGATGTCTCTCGTGGAGTATCCAAGGATGGCATGATATTTGTGGCATTTGAGTGGTGAGAAATAAAGTGGGGAACAAGGAAAGGATGAGAAGTCAAGATCATGTCCCCTCCTTGGCTCCTAGCTTGATTTCTCACGGTGTAGACACAAGGCATCTCGAGGTAAAAGAAAAAGGAGAGAAAGAGAGGAGAAGGCCCGGTCGACCGATCACTTATTGTGATCTTTGGCCTCTGGTACCTGTTTTAAGCTTGGTACCTCGAGGTTGGGAAAAGACAGAGGGGTGTGGGGCCCAAGGCCCGATCGACCGACCCCACCTTGCCCTCTAAAGGTGCTGGGTTTATGACACTAATCTTCCTACACTAATTAAAATGCAATGCAACTTTCGTGGATGAACATGATTCAAAGTTTTATGGGTTAAATTGAATTTCAAAGTTTATTATGATTGAGCATGATTATGTTTTGAGACTAAAAAGGGAAAATGATCATATAAAGAAAATAATTCAGGAATTTCAAAAGAGGTTGCGAAAGAGAACTTACCTTTTTCTGAAGCCAAGATATCAGTTGGTGGGATTAGGACCGTCCTCCTCACTTGCTCGTCGGATTTGCTGACGTGGTTTTGTAGGTGGGGCGGTGCATGGCTTGATCACCTTCTTTCGCCATGCCCGTTTGGTTTTGCTCGAGGTTGTTGATTCACTTTTGTCAGGTAAGTATAATTAACGTAAGGATCGATTTCAAATACCTTGACTATGGAGCATTCCTCTATTTTTGGCTTGAAGTGGAATATCTCCTGGGTTCCATTGATGTTGAATTGAATTTCTCCCACTCCTACATTGATGTGTGCATTGGCAATGTTGAGAAATGGCCTTCCTAGGATGAGTGGAGTCTTCTTGTCTACTTCCATATCCAACACCACGAAATCCACGGGGATGAAACATTCTCGTATCTTGACGGGAATATTTTCAGCAATCCCCGCGGGGTAGCGAATTGATTGATCCGCTAGCTGCAAACACATTGGTGTAGGGGACAAAGTAGTATGAGTTAGTTTATCGAAAACTACCTTTGGCATGACGCTGACGTTTGCTCCCAAGTCGCAGAGTGCATGCTCGAATTGTTGAGTCCCGATGGAGCAATCAATGGTAGGACACCCTAGGTCCTTCTTTAATGGTAGCTGGTTAAGCATAGCAGTGCTACACTCTTCCGTTAGCTTGATGACTTCGGTGGTGGGTAACGGACTTTTGTTGTTGAGGATAGTCCGCAAATACTTGGCATAGGTCGGGACCTGCATTGCATCAAGTAGGGGAATATGGACATATAATTGATGGATTACCTCAACAAATTTCCCAAAGCGCTCATCTGAAGATTGTCTTCTTGGCTTGTGTGGGAATGGTAGTAGTACGATTGTGTCGTAGTACTCATGTGGGGCCGTTTTCCCATGGAACCTGATAGGGTCCTGGGGTGGTGTAAGTTCTTCCTCGGCTTCATGTTGTTCTTCTGCCTCAACTTCTTTCTCCTTTCTTGTTGATTTTCCTGAAGTGTTAGGATATGGTGGCTCATGAGTGGTCTTACCCCCTCTCGTGGTCACCGCATTTATACTAGAAACTTTTTTAGAATTACCAAGATATGAAGCAGAAGATATCAATTAAGAAAGTTTTCTTTCTATCATGCTATTGAAATTCAATGGATTCCTTACAACAGAAGCAAAGTCATCCATTTTATTGTTCAAGGTTTCAAGGGTCTTATCATTAGCAGCTAGTTTATTGTTTAGACTTTCATTAATCCTAGCTTTGCTTAAGACAAGATCTTTAAATGAAGGCTAATTAAAATTATTAAAGCTCTTACCTCCATTACCTTGATAGAAGGGTTGTGGTTTTGATCCAGATTGCTGAGGTCGAATCTCATCGTTGTTGATGAAGCTCACGCCTTCATTTGTTTCGGGACAATTGTTTCCCGAATGATTTCCACCACATACCTCACACCATTGTTTTTCCTTGTTAGCCCATGTGGAGGCATAGTGTTGGATGGCTTCTCTATCCTTCTTGAAATTGGCTCGTTCTTCGAGTTTCTTCATCAAGAGATCCATACTTGTGGAGAGTGCACTTACTTCATGAATGGTTTCTACACTCTTTTTTTTGACCTGGAGCTTTTCATCTTTCCACCCTTGATTTGTCACCATCTTTTCAATGGGATCTCTTGCTTGTGACATTGAGTGAAATGAATGCTCCTCTTGCGGCAGCATCAAGGTGACTACAAGCTATTCTTGTTAGCCCATAGTAAAAACCTTGAATCAGGAGCCAATCTTGAATTTCATGATGAGGACATCCCTAAATGTACTCCTGGAGACGTTCCCATGCTTCGGGAATAATCTCGTCCGCTTGTTGTTGGAAGCTAGAAATTCATCTACGAAGAGCAGTGATTTTGCCCATCAGAAAGAACTTCTTGAGGAAAGCATCGGCACATTTCTCCCAAGTGGCAACTTCCTCAGAATGAGCATAGAACCATTGTTTCACCTTCTCGAGTAATGAGAATGGGAAAAGGCGGAGACGAATGATATCTGATGCAACATTCTTAATGGAAATGGTGCCACTTACCTCAAAGAAGTGTTGGAGATGTGCATTAGCATCCTCATGGGACTTCCCGCTAAAAGGGTTGGCTTCCACTAGGTTGATCAAAGCTGGCTGCAGCTCGAAGGTAGCACCCCCTATATTAACGTCTGGTCCTTGGGCCACGTGAGCGACGGAGGGAGCCGAGAAGTCAGAAATAGCCTCTTGAGCCATAGCTTGCTTGATAAATGGAGTGTAGCCTCCTTCCTTGAGTGGATCCAAGTTTGAGGTGAGCTTTTGAGGAGACACTAGACGATGTCTAGAGTTTCTTCGAAAACTCTTAGGATTTTCAAATGTGGTTGCTCGAAACTGGAACTCACTCATACAATGCCTCGCTTCACAATTAGGAAAGACAAAGGCAAGGGGTAATCCCCTACAACTATTTGATAACTAATTTGATAGTAAACTCTGGATTCAATTCTATTAAAATTTCTAGGCTATGCTTTCCCCGGCAACAACGTCATAAATGCTTGTTGGTATTTCTTATGACTATTGGATAAATCCACAAGCGCACAGATTATACCGTTGTAGCACTTCACCCAGGAGTAGTCCGAGGTATCGTAATTTATATTCTCCCAAGGGAAAGCAGAGCTAGAAATAATAATAAAAGAGAGATCCTAGAGATTACCTCAATTTAGTATCAACTAGCATAAGGGGGTAATTGATATAATGATAGGAAGGTGATGATGTAACAAACTGGTAAGGATAAGTAAGAGATGACTAGTGGGTAACTATGTGGGAGAACAACAAGAGAGTAAAGGACTCCTGTGATTCGAACTCTACCTTTGTGAATCTAACTATGGCACTCAGTTGAGACAAACATCAATTGATTCCTCAATACAAGTATGCTAGGCGAGGGGATAGATCAGTAGGAGGAAAAAACTCCTACCGGACCACGCCCTCTTCTTACGAGGGCCTTATATTTTAAGAACTTGCCTAAAAACACGTGGTGGAATACAAAGACTAGACAAGGCTGTCACTCTCTTGCTAGCTACCACAAACAATTCGTGCAACAAGCGATAACCAAAGGCAAGATTAAGTATAAGCACCACGCTTACACCTATTCTTACTACTGTAATCGTGTATATGACAGCTAGAGTACCCTATGACAGGCGATGATCGCATACAGGAGAGGCCACAAGGATCTCAATCTAGTTTATATCAATTAAATGACTAGATAAACCACAACAATACTATAACAAGTATAATATTGCACAAAGTAAGATTAAGTAAAGTAAAGAAGGAATATTGCATTAAATAAGTAAAGTCTTACAAAAGGGAAAAGATACAAGAGCTTATACCAGATCCTCCGGGAAGACAACTCTGGAAAGCCCGAGCAAAGCTCAACTCAACTCTAACTCCCACAGTAGAGAACACCGCTAGACTAATCTCCACTTGAGAACAACAGAGGTTTGTATGGATTACATCATGATTAGAGAGTGAGGTATGGACCTCTATTTATAGTGGGGGTGGAGTAGGGGCTACTCCAGCGCCACATCAACGATCTAGGGAGCTTCAATCCTCCACCCTTAGATCCAACCGACTTTGAACCGCCTTGGATGAATGGTATGGATTTCCAGCATGTGCTAGTTGGTATCGCGGTTGGCAGGATCAAACCGACTTAGGGGGGTGGTCGATCGACCCCCCTATGGCCAGTGGGCCATCCCTTGGTCTCTGGATGTGGCCCCACTGGTCAGGGACCAAGTGGGGGCCAGTTGGGCCCAGTGGGCGGTCGGCCGACCCCTCTTGGGTTCTCTGGACCACCTCTTTCTCCCTGGTGCAGGTCCGACTTGCCATAGATGATGGGTGCTAGTTCCGGGGTAGTTGTCATGTTGATCTCTTTGGTGTGGGCCCATAGATCCATGTGCTTTGTTTGTGAACCGTTGGGGGAAAGCACAGAGTGATCCAAGGGTTGGAAATCACTCTGGGATGCTTCTCATGGATCATGGCCGAGAGGGGAGACCTGGTGGGCCCACAGGGTGGTCGTCCGACCCCTATGTGGGTCCCACTGGGTCTCCTTTGCTCCAATTCTTCACTCCTACAACAAAATTCTCATGGACATGTGGAACTTGTTATTTTATAATATATGCTTATGCGATGATTGTTTTATCCTTGATCCTGAGGTTATTGGCAACATTTTAGTTATATAAAAGTGCATCATTTTTGTTGCCAACACATAGACATAATTATCAACCGCATAATTTTCTGTACTCTAGATGGTTCCAGAAGACGCGGGAAGAAACGAGAGGGCGAGAGGGCCCAGGGGTAGGGCGCCCGCCCTACCCCCTTGGGTGGCCGCCCTAGCCAGGTAGCCAATCAGGCTCTGCGTCGCGGATTAGGGTTCCACCGCCTTTGAGGTTGCATCTAACCCCTCCATTAAAGTCGGTTTGATCTGATGGTTGATATTCATTTGAGGGGGCTATATAAGGAGGACCCTGCCCCTAGCTAAAGGCAATCCATTATTCATTTACATATTTTCCAGAGAGCATTCACCAGAGAGGATCCCTTATGGATCTATTCTCTAGGGCTTAGTGTAACACCCTAGGTGTTAATCTTGAATTTGCATATCATTTCATGAGTATGAGCACAAGCATCATTGCATTCATGCATTTCCATGATCACATGAGATGATAACCCTAAGTGATCATCTTGTTTGCATATGTGTATGTGTTAACCTACACCTAGATACATATAAGTTATGCTTGTTTAATCCAAGTGCTTGATGCTTTGATCTCTAATGACCATCTAAAAATGTTTAGGGATGAAAATGAAACCATGTTTATGTTCATGATCAAGTCCAAATAAGCTTCTAGGGTTAAGTTCTAATGGTTGTCCCTAGAAACCCTTTTGTTTAATCTAACAAATTGACCTTGTTAATGACCTTGTATGAAAAAGTTGGTTTAAGAAAAGTTGTAGAATTTTTAATTCTGAACAAACTTTGTTTAACTACCTTGAGGTGATTTGGACCCTAAAATACCCTAATTGGTCAATTAAGGCTGAATTGGGGGTGGTTTTGGTTTCTGAAATTGCCTAAGTCCTATATGCGTTTCAGTTTGAATGTTGCCCTGTTTGAGTGCTTGTAGTTTGAAATCTAGGTCGTTTTAGTTCAAACCAAGTACACCAAAGTTGGAGTTCAACTATATCTCTATCTACTGATGTGCTTGGTTGAAGCTAAGACACAGAGGTTAGGGAGTTAATCGCGTTTGAAAACGCGCTGTCAGTCGGTCAGATGGCCATTTCAAACGGGAGAAGCGTGCCGAGCGCCGGTCGGTGGCTGACCGCGTCAGGCATCGAGCGCCGCGTGGAAGCCGTACGTTGGCGTTGGAGCCGCGCCGGCCGCGAGTTTGGACGCCCGCACACTCCACCGCACGACCACGCCGCTCACTTGCTCCGCTCTCTCCCTCTCCTCTCTGCCTTGCGTCCGACAGCGGAGAGTAGCGCCATTGCCAGAGCTGCGCAGTCACCAAGCTCCACCGCGAAGCACACCGCCGCATTAGCCGCCAAAACGCAGCCACAACTTCGCCTTGCTCCGCTCCATCTTTTGCACCGCTCAGCTTCCGCGCTAACCGCTCAGGTGAGCCACACCGTGCAGAGCAGAGCCACCATTGATGATCTAAGCTCGGCCGAGCTTTGCGCTGCCGTGGCCAGCCCAATACAGAACCCCTCCCTTTCTTATAGCTCTTGTACGCGGTAGCCTAGAGGGTGTAGATGATCGTCGAGGAGTCGGTTGAAGCGATTAGGTTTAGGGTTCGCCGGAACGGGAACTCCGCCGTGTGCATGCGCACGGCACCCGCAACACCAACGAGGGTTGCGCTGGGCTTGATAGTGTCGCTCGCGTTCACCTAGGTTGCATTTGGGTTAGCTGGTTAGGTCGTGGTTAGATAGCCGGAGTTGGTTGAAGCATCCGTGCCTTGCCACCGCCGGAACAAAAGCACCGCGCCACCGTGAACTCGCCACCGTGGTGCTGTGCATGTGGCCGAGCTCATCGGAGGGTTTGCACCGCCCCAATCCGGGCTAGATCGAACCACTAGGGTTCAGTGTAGGTGTAACCGCCGCCAGTTTGGCCGGAGAAAGCTTGCGCTGGCCAGCGCAAGAATCGCAGCGCCGCCGTGCCGCCATGGACGCCATCGAGCATGCTCCGGTGGACCTCGGGTACAACCAGTTGCATGGATCGATGCGGGTTGCGAAGGAGAGCACGACCATGGGGTTGGTTCGGCCGGAAACCTCACCGCCGGCGAGGAACCGACGGTCGAGCACCTGTGGTGCATCGGTTCTGGAGAGGAGAAGCTGACCAGTGGGTCCCATGTGTCATAGACTGTGGAGTGTTTCTCTGTTTGCCAACTTTGGAAATTCATAACTAATTCTAGAAAAATGCTAAAAATGTGAAATCAGTTTTTTTTAGCTTTATTATGTTTTTCTCTATGAACGAAAAATGTTAAACAACATGTTGTTACTGTTCTTATGTGTTGTTTTAATTAAAATAAACAGCAAGATTTATATGCTTAGTTTAACTTGTTTAATTCATGACTAGAGTTTGGTATGTGCTAAAATCATGGTTCTTGTTGTGTTGAGCTTGCCTCAGCATGCACCTCCCATGAAAAATGTTAAAGTACCAGTAACCTATAATTAAGTTGCATGTTATAGTTCTTTTGTTTAAATGTTTATTTAATTGAATGCAACTTTGTTTATTTTGTTAATCAAGTTATATGTGTTTGTTGTATTTGTTAATTTTTGTACATGTGTTACATGCTTAGTATAATCTAAGAAAAAAATGAAATCTGTTGTTTCACAAATTTCAAGTTATTTAAGTAATATATGTTTAACTTATGCTTGTTTTCCCATCACCAGCAATGAAGTAATTTTATCTCCTTTTTATATGTGTTTTATGTTGTTCGTGTGAACACTAAAGTGGTAGATAAATATGTAATCTATCCTGTATAATTTTATCATAATTTTTGGATAGATGGTTAAAGGCTTTATAATTGTTCTAAGTTATATCTGTTTGCTGTTAAGCAGCTGAAGCATGTCTTCTTGTTAGATTAGTTTAAGCTATTTATGTTTAGTTTCAGCAGTAGCTATAATAGATTTTGTTGTAGATAACTTGTTAATCTATCTAGTGTTAAATTTTCACACCTATAACTTGTTTAGTTTAACCTGGTTATATTTTACAAGTTTAACTTCAAATATGTGTTTTCCTGTTTTCCTCTAAACAACCTTACTTGATGTGTCTATTAGGCCCTTTTAATGATAGATCTAGATGGGGAGTTTATGAAGTGTTTTGTAGACAATTTCATGAGTTTTCCAAAATGTCTAATTTTGTAATTTTTGGTTATGTGTAGTTCCAGCTACACAGTTTTTCTTTCAGCTGCTGTTTTAGTTGTTTTATATGCCTAGTGTGTTGTTTAATCATATAGCTTAAAGTTAAAGCATGATTAGTTGCAGGTGTTAGAGAGCTGACCAAGGAGGAAAAGCTCTACTACAGGTTGTTAGCTAAGGGTAAGTGTAAACCTCTTGTCAAGAGAGGAGATTTGCACCTACTCGGTGAACGAAATAAAATGATGCATAATAACATTCATCATGAGCATTAGACATGTTTATTTCTAGTATATGACTTGTCATATATGTGGATCATCATACATGTACACATGCATCCAGGATCGCCGGAGGGAGTAACCTTGCTGGAGTTCGGGGAGATCGAAGGAGGAGTCCCACCAGAGTTGCAAGCTCCAGAAACTCCAGAAGAAGGAGAACAGGGTGCTGACCTTCCTGAGTGCCCTAACCATCTTCCCTCTACCTTCGTGAAAGGCAAGCCCCGGAGAATTATGCACCTCCCTGTTTCTATTTAAAGTATTTTACTTACTATACAACCACTTGTTTGTGCATTAAGTTAATAGGAGTTGAGATGAAACCCTTTACTGCATTGTATCTCCTTGTCCACTAAAAGAACCTTGTAGGCCCAGAATCGAAACCCTTGCTTAGCCATGCTTAGACCAATAGCGTGGGAGGTCTATCATCCCCCACAAAGATAGGATGCTGGTCACGGTTGGCTATATTTGCTATCGTGGAAAATAACCATGTGAAAGTAATAAATCGAGACCGGGCGGACAAGGTGTTGTGAGCCACTTGACTTGGAGATCTTGTGAGCGGGTTCTCTCTGCCTGTGTCGTTAGGCTCTGGACCGTGGTTGGACATCTGCCGAGATTGAACGCATGCCTCCTTTCATAGATGGCCGAATAACTCGTTTTGATCGCGAAGCCTAACTATGTGGGTTCGGGCTGGAATCTCCCCCTATTTGGGTCATGAAGACCGCGAGCGGACTACTAGACCGTGGGCAAGCACCCTGATCGTCCTGGCCTGGCACCAAGGGCAGGCACTACTTGAGCTACCTGGCTACCGTGAGTCGCTACTCATGCCTGTACATGGAGATCCACGGGCTACCCGAGCGACAATGAAGGTGACCCGCATAGGTGTGCCGGCAGGCATGCTTGGGTGTGATTGAGGAATAAACCTCCAGCTGGAAAGGAATTCGATTCGAATTGTGGTCTCTCCCCGTTAGTGAGAAACTTGAAAGATCTTCCTCCCACTGTAGAAACCTGAACTCTAATAAGTAACCAAAAGATGGTTATATGGTTTTGATGCCAAGCACAATATGGTTATTATTGTTTGATAACTCAGTGATTGCTCTAGTACAAGTGCTAATGAGATCTGTTAAATGTCACTCAATCTACTACTAAATGTTGTTTTCTAATGATGAGAATACATGAGTAATTAGGATGCTCTTTTATGCAAAATTTATGCTATATCATGAGATCCACTTGATAAATCCTTGCATAATCCTTGAAGTGTCTATGGTTATGTATCTATCTCTCTGTCGGGTAAGCCTAGCTGAGTACAATTGAGTACTCAAGGTTTCTTTACCCTTGTTGCAGATGGTATGGTGTATTCTGGCTATTGTCAGGCTTGCCTCTACCCTGCATGTGATGATGAGTGAAGACCATGGGCAATGGTGGATCCTGATGTCTCTCCTTGTTGCTTTTAATGGGACTGTACTAAGCCTGGCACTATATTTATTCTAAACAGTTTGCAATGGGTTTTGTGAAACCTAAACTTTCGCTACTTTGATTTGAACTCGATGTTGTAATAACACTTCTCTAAACTCTGTTGTAATATTATTTCGTTTCGAACTTATCACTGTGGATGTGTGATTACTGAATCTAGTGTTCGGTCTCGGGTTGTTACTCATTGTGGTTTGAGATCCTTCAAGATTTCTAGGACTACCGAGCTTATATGGGCTCTAGTGTGACAGAGTCGTCAGAAATGATGACCATTGCACTAGTGCTCTTATATGTTGGGCGGTTCCGTGACACTTAGCATTCAAGAGAAACTATCCTTAGTTTTGATGTGAGATTAGAGTTTACTCTTCTAGATTGAGAGAGTTAGAATGGAGGTGTGGATTGGAGGAAGGATACGTTAGAGTCAGAATTTCCTCTCCGGTTTGTACCTATGGGATCAAGTCTCCTAACCCGAGGCTTGCTCCTAGGATTTCTTCGGTGATTTGACTTCTAATTCTAGTAAGTTCTCTGTTTTATTATTCTTTGGTTTGTGAGTTTACTTTATTCTCTTCGCGTAGAGAGTAGGGTAATCATCTCTAGCGTAAACATGGTGATTGGGCTAAGATACTCATAGATATCCCCTGTCTAGCCGGACCTGTGGTAGTAGCTTGGAACGTGACAATTCCATAGATACCTTTGGATACCACAATCCCGTTAGAAAGATCGGTAGGGTTTATAGGCCACGTGCTAAGCATCCTCTGTGGTGTCTCTTATCTCAACAGTTCTCCCCAATAGAATAATAACACATATCTTGCTTAGACTAGAATGAGAGTACAGTCGCAGTCTTCTCTATATCACTCATATCAAAATGACCTTTTTTGTAGCCTAAAGGATAATAACAATAGATTTGGTTAATCAGATGCTACAGTATATTAGTTGTACCTACCTTTAAGGCATGCTCAAGTACTAAAAAAATATTCATCCTACTCTTTCATCTTCACATGAGTAAATCTCCATAATACTTTCATGCTACCTTTGTTTGCTATAGTATATGTTTAGGTTTTGAAGAATTTTCATATATCTTTTAAATTATGCATGGTGCTTAGTTTAAATCAA
Organism: Microstegium vimineum; assembly: GCA_022036555.1. Taxonomy (NCBI): domain Eukaryota; kingdom Viridiplantae; phylum Streptophyta; class Magnoliopsida; order Poales; family Poaceae; genus Microstegium; species Microstegium vimineum. The sequence goes on from CM039121.1 coordinate 12,008,604, forward strand.
AGGTATTTGGATATTACTTCTAAAGGCTTTTAAATTAAGTGTGGTGCTTAGGTTAAAATGTCTTCCTAAGTCAAATTAGACATGGTGTCTAGGTTGATTTTTGAACTGATAGTATGTTGTAGTAGATATCGGATATTTTGTTGGACTAACCCATGTAGGAAAACTTTCAATATCAAATTGGGAAAGTCCTGAGCGAAACTCACATTGGAGACCACCCCGATGCTCAAAGTAAGACCACCTTCACATGCCCCTATGGAACATATGCAATGTCTTTCGGCCTATGCAATGCTCCTGCTTCTTTCCAAAGGTGCATGATGTCCATTTTCTTCGATATGATCGAAGAAATCATGGAAGTTTTCATGGACAACTTCTCTGTTTATGGAAATACTTTCAATGATTGTCTTGAGAATCTAGACAGAGTCTTACAAAGATGTGAAGAAAAGCACTTAGTCCTGAACTTGGAGAAATGCCACTTCATGGTTCACGAAGGCATAGTGCTAGGACATAGAGTGTCTAAACATGGGATAGAAGTGGATAGAGCTAAGATCGAAGTTATAGAACAACTTCCACCTCCCACGAATGTCAAGGGAATTCATAGCTTCCTTGGCATGCAGGCTTTTATAGACGGTTCATCAAAGATTTCTCTCAAATTGCCCATCCTTTCACAAACCTGCTAGCTAAGGATGCACCCTTTGACTTTAATGATGAGTGCTTAGATTCTTTTCACTATCTCAAGAAAGCACTTGTCTCAGCTCCAATCGTCCAACCCCCTGATTGGATACTTCCTTTTGAAATAATGTGTGATGCTAGTGATTATGCTGTTGGTGTAGTCTTAGGCCAAACCAAAGATAAGAAGCATCATGCTATTTCATATGCTAGAAAAAACTTAACAGGGCCACAGTTGAACTATGAAACAACTGAAAAAGAACTCTTGGTCGTGGTTTTTGCTATAGACAAGTTTAGATCTTACTTAGTTGGAGCAAAAGTGATTGTCTACACCGATCACACTACGCTAAAGTACTTCCTCACTAAGAAAGATGCTAAACCCCGCTTAATAAGATGGATCTTGCTACTCCAAGAATTTGATCTTGAAATAAAAGATAAAAAGGGAGTAGAAAATTATGTTGTCGACCATTTGTCTAGAATGCAATTCAAAGAGGCATAGAGTTTGCCGATCGACGATTTCCTCAGAGATGACACACTCCTCAAGGTAATGAACTCCAACCCCTGGTATGCAAATATAGTCAACTTTATGGTTGCAGGCCATGTCCTGCCAGGGGCAGATATGAAGAAACTAGTTCAGGAGAGTCGAGTGCATCTCTAGGATGAGTCATACCTCTATAGAGTATGCAATGATGGATTGCTAAGAAGATGTGTACCTATGGAGGAGGCAATCAAGATTATGGAAATATGCCATGGAGCAAAATGCGGAGGTCACTATGGAGCATTCAGAACTCATGCTAAGATTTGGCAGAGTGGTTTCTACTGGCCAACCATGTACAAGGATACCCAAGATTATGTCAGAAAATGTGCAAGGTGCCAGAAGCACGGGAACATCAATGCCCGAGATGCTATGCCACTCACCAACAACCTTACAAGTCGAGCTCTTTGATGTATGGGGCCTCGACTATATGGGACCCTTTCCCCCTTCGAAGGGGTGTGAGTACATCTTAGTAGCAGTGGACTATGTGTCCAAGTGGGTAGAAGCAATACCCTGCCGCAAAGCAGACACAACCAATTCAAAGAGAATGTTCCAAGAAGTGATATTCCCTAGATTTGGAACCCCAAAGTTAGTCATAAATGACGAGGGATCTCACTTCATTGACAAAGGCTTCCACCAGTTCCTCACAGATCAAGGAATTTAGCACAATGTTGCAACTCCATACCATCCTCAAACCAGTGGTCAAGTAGAAACATCCAACAAACAGATCAAGAACATTCTGCAAAAGACCGTGGATGAAATGGGTACAGCTTGGAAGCACAAGCTACCAGAGGCATTGTGGGCATATCGGACCGCATACAAGACACCAATTGGTATGACACCATACCAACTTGTATACGGAAAGACATGTCATTTGCATGTGGAACTAGAGTTCAAGGCATATTGGGTAATCAAGAAGTGGAATATGTATCTGCCAGCTGCTGGAAAAATCAGGACAATGCAAATCTCTGAATTAGAAGAGTGGAGAGAGAAAGCATATCATAATACCAGAATATACAAGGAGAGAACCAAAAGATGGCATGACAAGAAAATCAAAATCAAAGAGTTCAATCCAAGAGATAAGGTCTTGCTATTCAACTCAAGATTCAACCTCTTTGGTCATGGAAAGTTGAAAAGCAAGTGGGAAGGGCCATACCTCGTCGTCAACGCCGCATATCATGGAGCAATCACACTCCAGGACGACGACAGCAAAATCTTTAAGGTAAATGGCTAACGTCTTAAAGTTTTCCATGAGCATGAAACACCTGAACAAGAAATTGACATGGTAGATTTTGTTCTTAATCCAAATTAGAACTAAAATCTACATGTTTTAACCTTTTTGTTCAAAATTCATGTTTGACCTTAGACTTAGCCTAGAATTAGCCTTGTCTGATCCCATGAAAAACCTTGGCCCCAATAGGAGGTCGGCTGACCTCATCTTGAGGCTTTTCAGCCCGATGTTGCACGGCCTGCCTCACCGGACTCGTGGGAGTTCCAAACCTGGCTTGGTCGGACCAGACCTTTCAAAAGGAAGTCGCCCGACTGTGGTTCGAGCCCGTTAAACGTGGTCATTGCACATGAACGTTGGACCAATGTTCGCCTTCTGTTTCATCGCAATCTGAGCGAGAATGAAGGCGTTGAACGTTGGAATCCGTCTTCTTAACCCCCTCTCCTTCTTCTTCCTCCTCCCACCTTGCTCTTCTTCACAACCAGCAGAACCAGCACCACTCCTTACCTTCTTCTCACTCCCTTGATCCTTACCATGGCTCCACCAAGAAAGATGCCCCTCGTTCCCTTTAATGGAAGTCCATCCACTGCTCAAGATCCCATCAATGTCGGCGCCATGGCCGTCGAAGTCCTCGACGTTGCTCCCCTCGCCATGGTGTCGCTGCCTGCTCAGCCGAGCACCCCAAGGGGGGTCGGCCGACCACCTCCTAGCACTCAGAGGGGGCGAGGAGCATTGCCCGATCAATGTCTCCTCACCACAATCTGAACAAGCCGGTGGCACGTCAGTAACCCCCAAAAGGCCGACCACCGGCCAATTGGGGGTGAAGAAGGCCATCGTCTCCACCACCGATGGCGGTACAAGCACGGACTACACCAGCTCGTATTCGCCATCAACACCTACATGGATGTGCCTCCAAAGGGCCCATGGTGGACCGGGAATAGGCAAAATGCTTGTTCCTCCCCTCACCTCCGAGGAGCGGAGGGAGACACGCAACTCTCTTGAGTCCGAGGCGTCTCACAAGACCATCCGGAGGACTAGCAACCCTCCTTCCATCTCTGGACCTCCAGGCCAATTCCATGAGGAGGACAAGAAGAGCGACACGGAGAAGTTGTTGCGCATAGTTGGTAGGCTTAGGGAAAGCAACACCAAGCTAGCAGAGAGGGCAGCGGAGGAAAGAATGGCACGTTGAGACTTAGAAGATAGCTTCAATGATCTTTGCATTAGCACTAGTGCGAAGATCAAGCGTTTAGCCAAGGCAATAGAGAGGGAGGATCTCTTTGCCCCTCCTTCTCCATAGAGTTCTAGATCCTCTAATAAGTTAGCTACTTAGGTTGTTTTTAATTATTTCCCTTCATCAATGTAACTTGTGCCTAGAGAATTTGAATTGAATAAAATTTGGTTCTGCTGGTGTCTTACCCCAGCAAAACCCTTGCATTTGATCTCTCTGTCACTGTTTACAGTATGCTCTGAAACAAGTATGGGGGGTGTTAGTTGACACCCAACATGCCAATTCATCAGTTTGGCCGTTGAACCATGGTGTACACGGTCATGACATGTTCCACAAAAAAGTTGGACCTCCACGACCAGTTTTGTGCATCGTCCGATGCACCTTAGAGGCCAAATTTCAGCACTAACAGAGTAGAACAACATTTAGAGGTAAGGGATTTCAATTCAGTGACCGAAGTGACAAAACGACCCCGAAGTGAGGTCGGCCGGCCTCACCAAGAGCCCTCGGGTCCACCAACCAGCATCTACTCAACCTCAACATACACCCTGACTGGTTTGCCACGTCTCTCGCCTTTTCCTTTATGTTTTTATTTGTTTACTCATTTCTCCTTTTAAATAAAAATAATTCCTTCATGAAAATAATTACTTAGTTTATTTCCCTTTTTAATAATGAATAAAACAAGATCGCATCTGAATTTAAAATTTTGAAAAGTGACATGATCTATGACATTTAAAGGGCAAAAGCATCATAAAGATGAATTCTTGCTTTTGTTTATGCTAGGGGAAAATACTTTGATAGGAAATCATATTGACTAAGTTGTTGATTAATGTGATATAGTTCTCGGTTTATGATTCATACCCTATCTATTTAAAGTACTTGGAGATTAATTTTTGAAAATGTCATAAAACCATAATGTCACTACTCCTCTATAGTGAGAAAATGTCTACCAAAGCCATAAATGTTTATACATGTTCAAAACCTTCCTCGTAAGCTTCTTGTATTTGCTGCTTCTACACCTTGTTGACCCTTGTTGAGAATTTTGTCGTAGTTCAAAGATCAAGATCGCGTACACACCACATATAATCGCTGCTTCTACACTGGAAGTACGCAAAACATGCCTTTCATTCATATATTATATCTTTATCAAATAAGTACTCTAGAAAAAATGATATGATCTCTCTCAAAATTCCTCAAAAGAGATATGGATATTATAAATGAAAAATGATGATGCGCAAAAGCTCAGAAGAAGAAAAAAAAATGAATGATAGCCATGTCTCCAACAGTCATCAAGTTTGAGAGATCATACATAGGTAGAGAGTACAATAAAGTCCACTATCATATTCCATACACATGCACATCTTGATCTAGGATTATGACATTATTCTCCTTGGATCCTTGTTTTGACTTTACAATACAAGTGATGCAAGTAGGCTACACTAATTATCCCTACCTAAGCTCCACATAAGCCATTTAGAAGTAGGAAGACTCAAAGAAGGCAACCTCTTTATGCCTTAGTAAGGAATCATACACTTTGAGTGACTTAGAGTGCTATAGGAAGAGTAAGTTGACTTATGAGATTTCTTTTGAAAAATTTATCTAAAAATCCAAGTACTAAAATAGGATTTGGGAAGATGACTTTTCCTTGAGAGGTATTCCATTTCTCAACCTCTCAAGGATATATGTTAGCAAATACCACATATCCCACTTGTATGACAAAAAGTCTTGAGTAAATCTTCATGCTTGCTTTATACTTTGAATAGCATAGTTATGTTTACTTTTATCCTTTACTCGAGGATGAGAAAAGAGGTAAGTATGGGGGATATTGTTGATGGTAAGAATGACCCTTTTTCACTATCAAAATACCATCAACATCCTCAAAAATAGAAGAAAGGCAAGCATAACATGAGCACATTTTATCCAATAAGTAGTTCCACATGTCCCTTGAATATTTGTTTGCAGGCAATGATAAATGGGGGCAATTAGGAGCCTGTGGGCCTACTTAGGGGGTTAGCCGATCTCCCTATGGGGCCACTAAGGCCTCCCATGACGTCATGATCCGAGTAACACCTTCCCAAGTGATCTTGAACCCTTGGATCAACTTGTGTTTTCTCCCAATGGTTCAGATTTACATCACATGGATCCATGGGTCCACGTCAAGGAAACAAACATGACAAAACATTCCAAAAGCATCAGATGAAGTCCATGTCAAGTGGGACCACCTGTAACACCCTATGTGTTAAGATTGCATTGCATATCATTTCATGAGCATGAGCACAAGCATCATTGCATTCATGCATTTCCATGATCACATGAAATGATGACCCTAGTGATCACCTTGTTTTTCATATGTGTATGTGTTAGCTTTGAGTGAGTTATGCTTGTTTAACCAAGTGTTTGATGTTTTGATCACTAATGACCATCTAGAAATGCTTAGGGATGAAAATGAATCCTTGGTTATGTTCATGATCAAGTTAAATTATGCTTCTAGGGTTTAAGCTCCTATGTTGACCTTAGGAACCCTTTTTCTTGATTAAACAAATTGACCTTGTTAATGAATTTGTATGACAAAGTTGGTTTAAGCAAAGTTGTAGAGTTTTTAATCCTGAACAAACTTTGTTTAACCACCTTGAGGTGATTTGGATCCTAAAATACCTAATTGGCCAATTAAGGCTGATTTGGGGGCTATTTTAGTTCTCTGAATTTTCCTAAGTCCTAAGTAACTTTTAGTTTGATTGTTGCTATGTTTGAATGCTTATAGTTTGAAATCTAGGCAGTTTCAGTTCAAATAATTTGTAGCAAAGTTGTATTCGGGCTATAGCTCTACAACATTGTGCAATTGGTTGAAGCTAAGACGCAAGGTTTAGAGAGTTAATCACCTTGCAAAACACGCTGTCAAGCTGTCTGATCGCGCGTTTGAACGAGCAGAGTCACGAGTGCGCCGGTCGGTGGCCGACCGCGCCAGGCATCTTGCGCCGCGTGTCGACCGTACGTCGGTGGGACGCCCGCGCCGGCTGCGCCTTGGACGCCCGCACAATCCACCTCGCGACCGGCCCCGCACTCGCCCTCACTCGCTCCCTCTCCTCTCTGCCTCGCGCAAAAATGCAGCAGCCGCGCCATTGCCGAGCATCGTCATGGCCAAGCTCGCTTGCGCCACACACCGCCGCATTGGCCGCCAAAACGCAGCCACAACTTCGCCTTGCTCTGCTCCACCTTTTGCACTGCTCAGTTTCCACACTAGCTGCACAGGTGAGCCAGACCGAGCAGCATCGCGGGCACCATTGACGACCTAAGCTCCGCCAAGCTTGCGCCGCCGTGGCCAGCCCAATCCGGCCCCTCTCCCTTTCTTCTAGCTCTCGTATGCGGTAGCCTAGAGGTTGTAGATGCTCACCATGGAGTCGGTTGAAGCGATTAGGGTTAGGGTTTGCCGGAACGGGAACTCCGCCGCGCGCAAGCGCACGGCACCCGCAACGCCGGCGAGAGTTGTGCTGGGCTTCTCAGCATCGCTCGCGCTCGTCTAAGTCATGTTAGGGTTAGCTGGTTAGCCAGTGGTTAGATAGCTGGAGTTGGTTGAAGCGGTAGTGCATCACAGCCGTCGGAACAGAAAGACCGCGCCGCCGTGAACTCGCCACCGTGCCGCTGTGCATCTGGCCGAGCTCATCGGAGGGCTTGGATGACCTCAATCCGGGCTAGATCGAACCGCTAGGGTTCCGTGTAGGTGTAGCCGCCACCAGTTTGGTCAATAGGGCCTTGCGCCGGCCAGCGTAAGAGCCGCAGCGCCTCGGTGCCGCCATGGTCGCCGTCGAGCACGCTCCGGTGAACCTAGGGTATAACCAGCTACATGGTTCGATGCGGGTTGCGTAGGGGAACACAGTCGTGGGGTTGGTTTGGCCGGAAACCTCGCCGCCGGTGAAGGATCGACAGTCGAGCACCTCCAGTGCAATTGGCTCTGTGGGGAAGAAGCTGACCAGTGGGTCCCGCGTGTCATAGACTCTAAAGTGTTTTCTGTTTTGTTCTTTTCAGTTGTGTTTCTAACTTTGGAAAATGCATAACTAATTCCAGAAAAATGCTAGAAATCTGAAACCAATTTTGTTAGCTTTATTATGTTTTTCTCTATGCATGAAAATATATTATGACCTGTTGTTACTGTTCTTTTTTGCTGTTTTAATAGAAATAGACAACAAGCTTTATATGGTTAGTTTAACTTGTTTAATTCATATCAGGATATTGGTATGTGATAAAATTGTGGTTCTTGTTGTGTTGAGCTTATCTCAGGATGAACTTTCCAAGAAATTTTTTAAAGTGCCAGTAACCTTTAATTTATTTGCATGTTGTACTTCTTTTGATCAAATGCTTATATAATTAAATGCAACCTTGTTTAATTTGCTAGCTAAGTTATATATGTTTTATGTGCATGGTAATTTTTGTACATGTGTTACTTTCTCAGTAAAAGCTAAGAAAAATAAGAAATCTATTGTTTCACACTTTTCAAATTGTTTAAGAAATTAATGCTCAAAGTATGCTTGTTTCCTCATCACCAGCAAGGAAGTAATTTTAACCCTGTTTTATGTATATTTTCTGTTGATGTGGTGAATACCAAAGTGGTAGCTAATTATGCAACCTTGCTTGTCTAAGTTTATCATAATTTTTGGAATGATGGTTAAAAGCTTTATACCTGTCCTAAGTGCTATCTAGAATCTGTTAAAACTGCTAGAACATGTTTTCTTGCTTGAATTGTTTGAACTACTTATGTTTAGTTTTTGCAGTAGCTACAATTAACTTTATTGTAGATAACTTTTCAAACTATCTGGTGTTAATGTTTCACAGCCATAGCCTGTTTAGTTTAACCTAGGTATATTTTACAAGTTCAACCTTAAATCTGTGTTTTCCTGTTTTCTTCTAAACAACTTTTCTTGATGTGTCTGTTAGGCCTTTTTAATGTTGGATTTAGCTGGGGAGTTTATGGAATATTTTGAAGAAAATTTCATAGGCTTTCCAAAATGTCCAAGTTTGTAATTTTTGGTTGTATGTAGCTTCAGCTACACAGCTTTCTTTCAGCTGCTGTTTTTAAGTATTTATATGCTTTGTTGTGAATGTTATAAGTGATGTATGCCTTGTGTTAGTATAGCAAGTGACTTAAACCATAATTATGTTTAAGTGCAGGTGCAAGAGAGCTTACCTTAGAGGAGAAGCTCTATTACAGGTTGCTAAAGAAGGGTAAGTGCTAACTTCTCTACAGGAGAAGAAATTTGCACCTACTCGGTCAACGAGTGTAACCTGTGGCATAACACATTCATCATGAGCATCCATTCATATGCACTAGACATGTCTAATTTCTAGAATATGGATTCCCATATATGTTGGATCATCATACATGTATACATGCATCCAGGATCGCCGGAGGGAGTGACACTGTTAGAGTTCGGGGAGCTGGAAGGAGGAACCCCACCGGAGATTCGAGCTCCAGGAGTTCTAGAAGAAGGAGAACAGGGCCCTGACCTTCCGGAGTGCCCTAACCACCTTCCCTCCACCTTCATGTTTTAAAAGTATTTTACTTACAATGCCACCACTTGTTTGTGCATTAAGTAATAGGAGTTGAATTGAAACCCTTGTTGCATTATACCTTCCTTGTCCAACAAAAAGAACCTTGTAGGCCCAGGATCGAAACCTCTGCTTAGCCATGCTTAGACTGGTAGTGTGGGTGGTCTATCATCCCCCACAAAGATAGGATGCTGATCACGGTTGGCTATATTTGCTATCGTGGAAAATAACCATGTGGAAGTAATAAATCGAGACCGGGCAGACAAGGTGTTGTGAGCCACTTGACTTGGAGGTCTTGTGAGCGGGTTCTCTCTGCCTGTGTCATTAGGCACTAGATCGTGGTTGGACATATGCCGAGATTGAACGCATGCCTCCTTCATAGCTGGCCGAATAACTCGTTTCGACCACGAAGCCTAACTCTGTGGGTTCGGGTCGGAATCTCCTACTAGTTGGGTCATGAAGACCGCGAGCGACATACTAGACCGTGGGAAAGTATCCTGATCGTCCAGGCCTAGTACAAAGGGCAGGCAATGCTTGATCGACCTGGCTATCTGTGAGTCGCTACTCATGCCTGTAATTGGGGACCTGGGGCTACCCGAACAATAGAGAAGGTGACCTGAATAAAAGTGCCGGCAGGCATACTTGGGTGTGATTGAGGAATAAACCTCTAGCTAGATTGGAATTCGATTCGAATCGTGGTCTGTCCCCATCAGTGAGAAACTTGAAAGATCTTCCTCCCACTATAGAAACATGAACTCTAATAAGTAACTAAAAGATGGTTAGATGGTTTTGATGCCAAGCACAATATGGTTATTATTGTTTGATAACTCAGTGTATGCTCTAGTACCTGTGCTAATGAGATCTGTTTAATACTACTCAATCAACTGCCAAATAATGTTTTATGATTACGAGAATACATGAGTAATTAGGAATGCTCTTTTATGCAAAAGTATGTTATCTCATGAGATCTACCTAATAAAGCCTTGAATAATCCTTGAAGTGTCTAAGGTTATATATCTATCTCTCTGTCGGGTAAGTCTAGCTGAGTACAATTGAGTACTCAGGGTTTCTTTACCCTTGTTGCAGATGGTATGGTCTATTCTGGGTATTGTCAGGCATGCCTCTATCCTACATGTGATGATGAGTGAAGACCATGGGCAATGGTGGATTCTGATGTCTCTCCTTGATGCTTTTGATGGGACTGTACTAAGCATGGGACTGTATTTGCTCTAAACAATTTGCAACGGGTATTTGTATAACTTAAACTTCCGCTACCTTGATTTGAACCTGGTGTTGTAATAACACTTCTTTAAACTCTGTTGTAATATTATTTCATTTCGAACTTATCACTGTGGATGTGTGGTTACTGAATCATGTACGATCTTGGGTTGTTACTTAATTATGGTTTGAAATCCCTCGAGATTTCAAGGACTACCGAACTTTTATGGGCTCTAGTGTGACAGTGTTGTCGGAAACGGTGACCATTGCATTAGTGCTCTTATAGGTTGGGCGGTTCCGTGACACTACCCTCTGGAGAGAGGTGGTGGGCCACAGACCCTTGTAGGGGGTCGGCCAACCTCCCTAGGTTGGCCACCACCACCCACTTGGTCCCTGACCAGTGGGGCACCTTTTAGAAGGACCAGAGAGGGCCCCTAGGCCATAGGGGGGGGGTCGGATAACCTCCCCCACTAGTACATAAATCTTAATGGAGGCGGTTCTTTTTTGCTTAATGGAGGCGGGCAAACACGACCGCCTCCAATGGAAGGCCTCGGTTAATCAAAGATTAACCGAGGCGGTCACCCCGCCCACCTCCGTTAATTGTATTAATGGAGGCGGGCACCATAACCTGCCCACCTTCATTAATGGATTTCAAAAAAAGCCCAGAGCCCGTCGGTGAGCCCATTTTGGAGCCCATCGGCGAGCTTGCCTGCTCCACGCGGCCACAACGGTGCCGCATCCTCACTCCCCGCGCCACCGTTGCTCGTGGGCGGATCCATCCCCACGCCGCCTCCGGCGGCCAGACCCGCTCGGTGGTGGCCGGATCTGTGTCCCCGCCACTGCTGGTGGCTGGTTGGAGGCTGGATCCGCGTCGGGCCCCGCTCGCGCTCGGGCATCGCCACATGGGGAAGAGGGAGCGGGCGTCGTGCTCGTCGAAGAAGAGTGAGGGAGCTTCATGCTCGTAGATCCGCCAAGGTGGGAGACGCGCCGTGCTGGGAGAGGGAGCCCGCCGCCGTCGCACCGTGGTGGAGCCGCATCGTGGTGAGAGGCGTGCAATGGTGGGAGAGGAGTCCGCTGCCATCGTGCCGTGGTGGGAGAGGGAGCCCGCCGCCGTGGCGCCGTTGTGGGAGAGGGAGGGAGGGAGAGGGAGGGAGCTGTAGTGGAGAGGAAGAGGGTGCGCGGCTGGGAGAGGATGGGGTGCGTGGCTACGCGGCTAGGAGAGGAAAAACCTAACTCTCGGTTATATATGAGCCCATTAGAATGGGCTTTGGCTAGGCTTGCAGACTCCCGAATACATAGAATCTATTAATGGAGGCGGGCATCTTAATATGACCACCTCCATTAATCATCTATTAACGGAGGCGGGCACCTTAATGCGACCGCTTCTGTTAATCGATTAATGGAGACAGACACGTTATAATGCCCGCCTCCGTTAATAGATGATTAATGGAGGCGGACAAATTACAAAGTCCGCCTCCATTAATCATTAACAGAGGCGGTCGTTTCGGCGTCGACTAGTCGATGACCTGACAACCAATAATCGAGGCGGGCAAAAAAAGTGCCCGCCTCCATTCAACAAAACGCATCGTCTCCTAAAAGCAATTTTGTACTAGTGCCCCAGGGTCGGTTCAGCACCCAGTAACCACCATACTCACTCCACACATGTTGGAAATCAACACCATCCATCCTAAGGCGGTTTAGAGGCGGTGGATCCAAGGGTGGAGATTTGAAGCCATCCGGATTGCTGACATGGCACTAGAGTAGCCCCTACTCCACCTCTAGCTATAAATACCCCCTTAGAGCTCTCTTATCATTCATGCCTCATTGGAGAAACTACTTAGCTTAGCAGAGCTCTGTGGTAGTGTTATGCTAGTTGGAGGAGAGTGAGGGAAGTCTTCTAGAGCAAGCCCCGGGCCTGTCGGGAATCTTCTCCGGAGCTGCACCTCAGCGGATGCGAGTCTCTTGTATGTTCAACACTTGTAAGTGATTCTTCCGAGTTCTTTATAGCATTTAATATTCTAAATCTGGTTTAGCTGTTATACAACTTTTCGCGCTTGTTCATCGCTTTGCTCTGAGTAAAGTGCTTTAATCTTAGGCCAAGGTTAAAGTAGTAAGATTAGTGTAGACGTGGTGTCTAATCTTAATCTTGCCTTTGTAAAACGCTTATCGCACGGATTGTTTGTGGTAGCTATTAGGTAGTGACAGCCCTATCTAGCCTCTGTATCCCACCACGTGTGTAAGATAAGTTCTTAAAAGGTAGGGCCTCAATATAACATGATGGCGCGGTCTGGTTAGAGTTTTGCCCTCTTTCTGATCTATCCCATCGCCTCCTAAAAGAGAAGGGCTGATAAAGCCAGTATAACCAGCTATACCTTGTTAGATATCCTTGCTATATCAAACCTCTCAACCCAGTTATCATAGTCTCCCTTGATTCATCATAGGACATATCCATAATCCTAGTTAACTCACTTCTCGTTCCCTGTGGAAATACGATACCTGGAATACTCCTGGTGAAAGCTACACTTGACAACCGTACGCTTGCGGTCTTTTACCCGTTTGCCACCTTTGGTGTCGACAGTGCCTTCTGGGTCCTTCCTGAGTCCGATGGAAACTATTTCCCCGCGGATTTATTCCGATATTTTCTCTGATTTGCTTTCCTTTATATGCTTTTCATGGAATTTGTTAGATAACCCCCTATATTTCTATTATATTCATGTGATTCATCCATTTATCATGTTTATAATTGTATTAAAAGTTGACGCTAACGACCGTCAACAAGGTGCATTTTCATCTTCCTCTTCCACACTCCATACCTTCTCATGTATTGAGCCTAGATGCATTTTCATCTTCCTCTTCCAATAATCAAATGAGGTGTCATCAAACATTGGCGGTTTGCTCCCAACATGGTTGAATTGTATTTGAGCCATCACTAACACAGAAGGTTGTTAAGCCTTGATAATAACGGTGACCATGGCTCTGATACCACTTGAAAGGTGCTAGATGGCTAGAGTGGGGGTGAATAGCCTATAAAAAATTCTAGAAACCACTAGAGCAAAGGTTAGAAAAACACTTAAGCGAAGCTTTTTGCTCTAGCTCTACTAGGGGAGCGAAGCCACCTATCCAAGCAATTCTAGTTAACTAAGTGCCTACACACAATAGCAAGAACCTAAGGCACTTAGCTCAAGCAAGCTAGAACAACTAAACAAGAACTAAATAGCAAGCTAACTAGGCAAGATATGAAGAGGTAAATACAAGAGAGGTGATGATTGTTATACCAATGCCTTGTGATGTATGGATATCGATGTAGAGAACCAATCACAAGAATACCAATGAGTAACCGGGAGACAAGATGACAATCGATTTTTCTCCCAAGGTTCACTTGGTTGCCACCAAGCTAGTCCCCATTGTGTCGACTACTCAAATGGTGTTTTGGTGGCTAATTGGAAATTCACAAGCCAAGCCCACTACCCGGGCGCCACAAGAAACCACCCAAATGAGAGTAACTCAATGACACGAGCAATCCACTAGAGTTACCCTTTGGCGCTCCACCGAGGTGGGTACAAGCCCTCTCACAAGTCGATGAAGCCGGCCGCGAACAATCACCAACACGCGCCAAAGCTTCTCCACAATCGCCAAGTCGTCTAGGTGTTGGCAAACACCAAGAATAACAAGAAATCCCGCGGCGATGACGATGACCAAGTGCCACTAAGATGCAATGCAATGATCAAAGCACTTGGATCACTCAAACTCTCACAAGTATGCAATCAAGAGTGAAGAGAGTGAGTTGGGGGCTATCTCAAGCAAGCACAAAGTGTTAGAATGAATGGGAGGTGCAAGAGAGAGCCCAAGGAGCCGTCCAAAGACACTTATACAGCCCTCTATCAAAAGCTAGCCGTTTTGCCCCTTCTTTGCCACTGTCTGCGTAGCTCCGGACGTTGTTTCACTTGGGGTCCGGACCATTGATAGCGTCCGGACCCTTCACAATCCGAGCAGCAGAGCTTCTGTCTGCGTCACTCCGGACGCTGCCTGCATGGGGATCCGGACCATTGCGGGTGTCCGGTCCCTCTGAAGTTTGAATTCTGCCGTTTGCGCCTTCACTGAGAGCCGCCACATCGCCTCCGGACGCGGAGAACAGGACGCGTCCGGACCTTCATCGCCTTGGGTCCGGAGTCCAGCAGAGAGCTCCGCGAGAGCTCAAAACCCCCGGACGCACGTCCGGAGTCCATGGTCCGGACTAAGCTTAGCGTCCGGATAAATCCACCAGAGGGGAACAGAGAGCTCCGTGGCTCTGGACTCATGACCGGAGTCCTGTGTCCGGACGCACAACAGCGTCCGGTGGTCCTGTGACTACCAGCCGAGGCTAGGATATGCTACCGGACGCATCTGCATTAGTCCGGACCGAGCATCCCTAGAGTCCGGACCCTGCATCCGGATAGCTTCTCTCTGTCCAATCGATTTGCTTCTTCTTCTCTAAGCTTCCATGTGCTAACACCTTGAGATCCATCACTTGATTTCCTGTGTTAGCCTTTTCTTTAAATTATCTTGGATTTGTTTCACAATTTTAGTGTCACTTAGGTTCATTTTAATTATGCATGCAATGCAAACCTAGTGGCACATGATAACCGTAATCGAAACGAGTTTTCCCTTCTTGATAGTATGGCTATCTATCCTAAATGTGATCACACTCTCTATAGTGTCTTGATCACTAAACCAAAAATGGCCCTATGATATACCTTTGCCTTGAGCCCATTTTGGTTTTTCTCTTTCTTCTTTTCCTTAGTTCATGAAGCCCTTGATCAATGCATCATTGTCATCCTTCAGCTTCATGTGTCAAGGTGGATCACCCTATCTTAATCAAGTACTTAGCAAATAGGGTTAGTCCATAGGTTTCATCAATTAACCAAAACCAAACTTGGGCTTTCACTAACTAAACATATCTTTATTTAGGACTCTTAAGATTCGACAGCCATGGACCTTCATGTGCCCATATATTTTTGGCAATTTTAAGTTTTCTTATGATACTATAGTGAACCTTCATGTGCTCACATATTTTTAATATTTTATGATTATAAGATAGACTCGATAATCGCATAGGTATACTTACCTGATAACTAAGGGTGCCCTCCCCCAAGCTTGATTGTGCTATGGTGGATTTGAATGATCTTTGGATGTAGCCTCTTGTTGGGCTCACTCCTTCATGCTTTCAATCCTGCATGGTTATACTCCGACAAGAACAAACAAAACTCGAGGCTCCATTTTGATGATAGGTTAGCGGTCAGCCAAAAGAGTAATTGAATATTCTCATGAGCTAATTTAAACTTTATAGATTCTAGCGGGAATTGAATATCTCTTTTTTTTAAAAAAATCTATTTTATAATGCAAGAGAGATAAAAATTATTTTTATGCCATCACAGTAAATTCTCTTATGGTATCACCATAAGTTCTCTCACATGGGGCTTAGTATTTTTATGATACAATGATAAATAAATCTTTATTTTGTTTTCATTTAGATATGCAAAAAGATAAATGTGATAAAGATTACTAATAACTAATTAGGTAACTACCATTTTTACCTTGTGGCAAAGGAAAGGAATTTATAGTCTACCGATAAGACTAAATAGGAGAGGATACCTACTTGTCTGATTTGTCATCTGAGGTAGGCTCAAATGACCAAGAAGGTTGCCTTTGAGTTGCTTGATTGCATTTCTCCAGTGGCACTTTTGTTCATCCACTTCCTATGAGTGTGCACTTCTAATATAGATTTGTTCCTTTATTGCACTCAACACTTTCTCATAGTTGAAGTGGTGGCTTGATGAACTCGACCCATGAACAAGTCTTTAACCTCTTTATCCTTCAAAATGTTAGTGGACACATAGCCGAAGGATTGCAATGATTTTTAAACATGGGTTGTTGTCCAAATTTTATATAGTTTTTATCTATGCTAATTAAAAGATGCGTATTAGGATTACTTTAGCATGGATTTTATTTTATAATGATTTATATTAAATTTATTTATTTGTCACATTTTAACATGATTCTGGGCAAAGGTAACTCGCAGCAAAAGATAAAATGGATAAACTTTACGACTTATAATTCTTCCCTCCATGAATGATGAGATATGTCTCCTTTGCACGAAGTTGTTTGAATTCATCGTATGCCTTGATTCATCTTCGATGTGAATTCGTCTCAGGAATTACCCAAATTGGATTTCTGAGTTTCTACAGGGGTTAGTCCAATAAAATAACCAGTGTCTACACTAGCAATTTTTAGTTCAATAACCAAACTAAACTCATGTCTAATTTAATTAAGGAAGACATTTTAATCTAAACACCACGCTTACATTAATATCCTTTAGAAATACTCATATTGCCATATGAAGCACTTCCAAACCAAAGCATAATATAGCAAACAAAGGTAGCTGTCACACCTGGTTTTAACAACAAAACCAGATATACCCTATATGTGAGGCCAGGAAGTCAAATCCCACATATAGACACAGAACAAGGTAATATCAAAAGACAATACTTAAATATATAACATATATGGTTAAAGAAATAACCTTAAGAGAGAGAGCACACAGCGGTAAGAGACTCCGAACTTCAGGCGAATACTCCACTGCACAGGGACCAACTGACTGGTTGATCACAAGTCTATCTCTTCCAACTCTTGTGAACTAGTACCCATCCGGGATTTTTATCCAAAGTATTGAAAAGATAAAACAAGCGTAAGTACTTTCGTACTCAACAAGAATACATGGGGTTCATGAGGCTCAAAAAGGTATGACACTGGTTAAACTGCATCAGCTTTTATGTTGTCACCATTTTTAGCATTATAGAAGCATCAATGTTATCAAAATAGCCCAATAACCATATGATCAAGAGTAAACAGGATATAATGCTTATATGAACGGTAACAATAATAAATCACCGATAACAACTGATGAGCCGTGACATAAGAACATCACATAGCAAGGAGCCCAAGGCACTCGTAACCGTGAGCACGGCTAGCATGATAGTTTTTAACTCTGCGCAGAGGTGTACATCTTTACCCATAAGTCATGAATTGCCCCTTCGCCAGAGGAGCGGACCCTCTTAACCCACTTCCTAGGTAGGCCGGCAGGGTTCACTACGAGACCTTTCACAAGTTCCACTAGAAGGTAACAACCCGCTACAAGTTCCCTCAACAAGAGCCCAGAAGTCACCGCAGCGCTTCCAAACATCTCAGAGCACTTCTTGCGCCCTCTCAGGTAAGTTGCCACAAACTAGCAAAAGCCTAATACTGAGTCAAGCCAGAGCCCATTAGCTTATGGTAGTACTGTTTTCTCGGGGTAATCTCTTACAGAAATATCCCTATGAGTGAGAACACAGGTGTGAGTTCCTGGTGTTCCACCTATGGTCCACGTTGCTAAAAAGTCATCTTTTATTGTCAATTCACATATTCAATAATCAAGTTTACCTAATCATAGTTATTCTCAAAGAGCACTAGCTTGATCTACCCAAATGCATAAATACCCAGGGTAACAAGGTATAAAGTACAAAACTAGGATAATCCTTACAGGGTAACAAGGAAACACATGCATATGATTAATGAGTGATCATCATGAATAGGAAAACAAGGATAATCCCATGTAATACTTGCCTTAAAAGCTTAGATCCTTTGTTCAACTGCTTCTCAGCTTCAGACGACTTCTTCTTGATCACCAACGCAAAACTCACCGATTGGACAACAATTAACAAATCACCACACCAGCAGCTGGACAAACATACATAACATACAAACATGGCTAAATTAGAACAATACACCAAATCAATGAAAAAGATTTAAAAGGAAAACTACACAACTCTACGATCACACAGTCGCGAAGATCACACTAAACGGAGCTACGATGATCGAGATACAACTAACGAAAGATTTGCTTTTATAAAAGACAACTATAAGCTTTATGATTTTTATAATTATTTAAAAGGGTTTACAACGTATTT
Organism: Microstegium vimineum; assembly: GCA_022036555.1. Classification (NCBI taxonomy): domain Eukaryota; kingdom Viridiplantae; phylum Streptophyta; class Magnoliopsida; order Poales; family Poaceae; genus Microstegium; species Microstegium vimineum. The sequence continues at coordinate 12,026,999 of CM039121.1, forward strand.
CAAAGAAACACCTTGATTAGATTAGGTCAAAATTGTATTTGGATTTCGAAAATGAAAGAGAAAGCATCGACATTTTATGTGTAAAACAAGTTGCAAAGTGGTTAATCAGGTTAGGGTTTTACATCATGAAAATACAGAGCTTTTAACATGGTATTAAAGATCACTAGAGAAAAGGTTACGCCCATACGTAGCCAACGCAACTTGAACGGAACGAAACGGATTTAAAATGGAGGAGATATGATTTAAACGAGATTTTGAAAAGGGCAAGTTAAAGCATTAACAAATTAATTAACTTTGATTTTCAAAAGTAATTAACATAGATGAAAACTGTACCGTTAGATAGATTATGAAAATACGGATCTAATGCAACTCGTTTGGGTCAAAACAGAGTTGAAACGGGAAATCATGAGCATTTGAATGAGGGTGGCAGTTCTGTAAATAGAGGGAAAACATATTTTGCAAAAGCCGAGAAGCTTTTCATTTTCAGAAAAGAAAAGCGTAAACAAGAGAGTGCGCCAAAGGATCCGCGGTGGAGGCTGACGGGCGCCACGTGGCGGCACGGGATAGGCAGGCGCATGGCGTGGCTGTGGACCGCGTGCGGGGTGTGGTGCGGTGGACCCTGTCCACACTGTGCTGTGGACTGAACCGGTATCCACTAAAGGGATCTAATCCCAGGCGACCGAGGGGAATCTGACGGCGCAGAGGGGTGCGGGCGCGGATGGTCACCGGGGCGGCGCTCCCGCGGCGGCGCCATGGCCGGAAGGCGGCGGCACAAGCCTAACCACGGCTACGAGGCACTAAAAACGACGTGGAACGGTCGAGGAGAGAGAGGGAGAGATGGGGAGCTCTTCTGGGGTGTTGGTTGAAGCCGAGGGGGACTCAGGGGGGCGGTCCACGCGCGGTGGCGGCACGGCGGCTCTGGTGAGCGCGTATCGCGGTGCAGAGGGCTAGGACCCAAATTGAGGGTATGGGGAGATTCGGTGTGCGCGTGCGATGACGGTTGGGTGCTCAGGCGAGGCGGTGGGTGGCCGGAGCGTGGTGTTCACGACGGCGCCATTGTCGCCGAGCTCGGTATCGTGACGACGCTGCGGTACGGGGTGTTAGAAGTGAAATTGGAGGCACGAGGAGGGAGAGGGGCATACCGCAAGGATGTTGGTGGGATTCACGGGGTCCAGAGATGCCCCACGGGGTCCGTCGACAACCGGCGGCGATCTGCGAAGGGAGAGACGTACGGTGAGCGCGAGTAACAATATACACGGGCTGAAAACGTTCGGCGAGGGGTGTTACAGAAGCACGACGTCGAGGTGAAGCTCCGAGGGCCCCAAATGGCGGTGTCGGTGCACTGGAACGGCGAGAACGCGGCGGTGACGCGATCACAGCGGCTACGGCGGTGGCGGAGTTCTGGGGTTAAGACAGGGCAAGGCAAAGGCTCTGGCGGCTCGGGGGAAAGCGGAGGAGGTACGGGGCGGCTTAAATAGCCCCGATGGCGGCGCCGTAGAAGGAAAGGAAGACTTGGGAGGCGGCGTCGCGCTCGGCAGAAAAGGGAAAGGCGGCGGCGCGAAGAAGGAAAGGGAGAGGAGAGAGGAAAGGAAAGGCCGGGGTGGGTGGCGCTCGGCTTGACGACCCACGGGCAGTGTCGGCGTAGGGAGGGGAAGGGGGAATCCTGCTCTGATTTCCGTGCTCGGCAGAGACGGCGTCGTCGGCACAGAGGAAGGAAAGGGAGCGGGAGAGAAGAAGGAAAGAGGGAAAGAGACGGAGCTGACCTGTGGGGCCGGTTGGTCAGCGAGAGAGAGGAGAAGGGAGACGCGTGCGTCCGCGCAGCGAGGGGGACGGCGGCTGACGTGTGGGTCCCAGGTGTCAGCGTGTGAGGGAGAGAAATGGTGCGGGGCCGGGCTGTCGGTGAGCCAGAGAGAGAGGGCGGGAGGGCTGGGTGGGCCGGCCTGTTGGCGTTTGCCCATCCGAGAGAGAGAAGATCGGGCCGGCCTGCTTGGGCCTTTGAGAGAGTGGGCAGGCCGGGGGAGAAAAGGGGAGAGGGGTGGGCCTGTCGGGCCAGATACAGGGGGGGAGGTTTTGGCCCTTTTTCTTTTTATTTTGAAATTCCAAACGCATTTTCAAACTCACATTTTGAAACAAATTTGAGATTCAAACTTGAAACCTCCTTTGAAAAGCCAGACAATGCAAACACAAATGCAAGGGCATGTATGCTCAAACATGTTCCTACCAAAAAGAAATTTTAATTTCCTAAAAATTTTTTATTTCCCTATGTTCTCATGAGCACCAAATTTCAAAAATAAATCATTTTATTTCTATTTTCTATAAAGTAAATTTTAGGGTGTTACAGTAGCATGAAAGCATATAGAGATTTATTCAAATGAAGATGAAAGCATTTGATCATGGTGAGAAACACATTTTTTTCTTTTTCTATGCAATATAATGCAGGCGATATGGATGAATGTAATAAACTAAACATGCAATGGATTTTAAATAAAAGATGAAACTAAATGGAGGAAAATGTATTGATGATTTAAAACAAACATGCAATGGAGTGCAGAAATTTAAAAGATAACTACTCATCGAGTTTAGAGTCTATGAGCAAGACTATCTCGCCTTAATTGATCAAACTTACATGTCTCACAATGGAAGTTGTGAGTAATGCAGCATCTATGTTCCGTCACATGAGATGATCTTTGAATTCTTTTGATGGTGACCTTTTCTCCAATCTACATGGTTAGAATGACATAAATATTTATACATACCTGTGAGATGGCAGGGCTCCGATGTTAATAGATCATCAATGTTTAGAAACCCTGGGTTGTTCTCTTTTCTTGTGGAAGCTTGCCAGAAGGTCGAAACGGCCTCTAATGTCCTGTCTATTCCACAATTCAACATAATAGGGGGTAATCCTACTAAAGCTAGTGGTACACTAAATTAGCAGATATCAAGATCATTATCAAAACCTTTACGCCAATTGTTTCCCTGGCAACAGCGCCAAAAATGCTTATTGACATTCGTTAAGTGCAAAGAGAATATGAAAGATTTCTGCAAGCGCACAAAATATCATTGTAGCATTTTACCGGGAGTATTCCAGGTATTGTTATTTATATTTTGCCACAGGGAAACAATGGTTAAAGAATCTGTTAAGTTATCATCATGTATCTACTAACTTAATAAACTAACTAGACTAAAGAAGGGGTAAATGATGTATAATAGTAATTAAGGATAACAATCATCACACATGAGAATCCTAAGATAAATGAGTAGTTAGCTAAAGGGGGAAGACAACGGGAGAGATCAAGGTTCCTAAATACTTCTCTATTACTTTGGTTCTATGATAACAAGAGATGGATAAATATAGCAATCACACAATAGCACTTCGGACATCAGAACACTAGCCACGGAAAGGGATGAGAAGGGGGCTAGGATGCTCCGACTATCGTCCTGCGAACACTAACCCTAACATGGTGGAATACATAGTCCATCAGGTCTGTCACATCCTAGGGCTACCACAACTATCCGTGAGGGTCAAGCGCCACCTCAGGTAACCACTAGTCTAGACACCATGTCTACACTATTAATTAGTACTCTAATTATCTAGGGTAACTAGAGCACTCGATGCGAGCGGAGATCCTATGCTAAAGTATAACAACTATATTAACCAATGATAATATGCATAAGAGGATAAATATATTAAAGCATAAGTCTTACAAGGATAAGATACAAGATATACCAAATCGCTGAAGACTCCTCTAGAACCGGAGCGCAGCTCCGCTCTCCCTATCTCCTAATTAGAACTAATCTACTACATTGGAAAGTCTAGCCCTAATTCTCTAGAGTTGAGAGTTCGAGGGACGCCTCTACAACTCTATGATGATGGATTCAATGAGATGCCTCTAGGGGGTCTACCCATTTATTTATAGCCCCATGGGATGCACGACAGTCGTTGGATCAAACCTACTTAACGTAGGGCCGAGATGACTCCTTAGAGGCGGTGGAGGAAGCTTCCAGAAGACGGCGGCAGGCAGGCCCAGGGGGGGTGCTGCCCGACACAAGGTGGGGCTGGCCGGCCCTCTAGGTGGGCCTCTCAGGCCCCGCTTCCTTCGGGTGGCTGCTGGGTCCTTCCTGAGTCCGATGGACATTATTTCCCCGCGGATTTATTCCGATATTTTCTCTAATTTGCTTTCCTTTATATGCTTTTCTGGAATAGTCCCTGGAAAATAATGAAACACCAAAACTCATGGAATTTGTTAGATAACCCCCTATATTTCTATTATATTAATGTGATTGATCCATTTATCATGTTTATAATTGTATTAAAAGTTGACGCTAACAACCGTCAACAGCGATACAGGTTGACAAGTCTTATATTGGTTTTGGAACAAAAACTAGAGAGATGGGAGAGTGGAGAGTAGAGTGAGAGCTACTGAGAGAGAGGTCTAAGAGTCCTCTATACCCTACCCTGCCCTTATAGTGTAGGTGGGAGCTAGGTGGAGGTTTTTGTTATTTCCCTGGATGTGATTGCAATTACCAATGGGTCCCTACAAATTAAGTTTGCATTCTGCCAAGGAGCTTATAGCTAGTAACACACTAATGGGTGTAGCTTATAGCTAGTAACACACTAATGGGTGTCACTGTTGATGGTTGTTAACGTCAACTATAAATTGTCAACATAATCGAGCCTTGTCATAACGCCTATATTGGGTTGCAATACTTATCAATTGCATCCATGTATGGTCATTGATAAGTTGTTGCATTTGGAACGTTGTAATATGTTCCTGCATTCTTTTGGATGTGGTGTTGCAATATGGTGATTTTGCAATGCACATAAAAAATAATACAACCATGGTATGGTTGCAAGCACGAATATTGCAATGAGTAGCATCATTGTGTCATTATTTTGTTGTGACGAAACATGTGGTTTCGTATCTAATGTTGCCATGAACTATATCTATCCAATGTTACCACGAACTATATCGATGTCCATCCTGCCATACCTTTTATAAACATCAAAACAATGATGATGAAAGATTTGAATGTTCCTCTTATGATAAAACTATACAAGGTTTGACTCAGCAAAAGATAGTATTTTTAAGTTACATGTGTACATGGAAAAGTAACTCTTGATAGCCAAAACAAGTTGGGAACATAATGTGCAAACCACAACTTCGTGAAAAACCCATGCAAACCGTGGCAAAAAGTTATCTAAATTCAAAAAAAAATCACACATTTAGAGGATACAATAATACATAACTTTGTAAAATATCTTGTCCAAACTTGACTTTGTTTGTTAGATATAAAAATAATAAATTTCTAATAAATCATTTGAACACCTTTCTGGCTTCAATTTTCTTATTTTTATATCTCACAAATGAAGTCGAGTTTGGACAAGATATTTTATAAAGTTGTGTATCATCATATCATCTACATGTGTGATTTGTTTGGTGAATTTAGACAATTATTTTTCATAGTTTGCACGGGTTTTCATAAAGGTTGTGCTTTGCACCTGATATGTTGTCAAACAAGTTTGAGCTGAAGCATCATCTCCTAGTCATCCTAGTCTCTCAACCTCTACTCACTAATTTAGTGGTAAAGATTCTTTGCACACTCTGTTGCCCCCCACTCTCTCCTCCGATGATCCCTCCATCTTGCAAGCATGAGACACATATCCTACAAAAAGATATTATTTAGTGGAAGGCTGAGTTTTTTTAAAAAAATAAAATAAAACAACAATACTATATATAAAAAAGGTAAATTTTTAAAGAATTATAATTTACAATGTTGCTAGAGACTTGACCACGTGCTAACTACAACAAAAAGGAGTTGAATTAATGGTTTCATGACCAAACTCTGAAAAGTACAGATGCAACCAACAAGTGCGCCCAAAAAATATAAACATAATGCAACTTGACAACTAATATGGTATATTTCTATATTGAAAATGTTCATCACTTCATCTTAGAGAAGAAACTTTACTCTGCAGCAAAAGGCAAATATAAACTGACAGATCAAACAGATGCATACACAAATGTTAAAACAAGGCAAATTCATATCAGCAAGTGTTCCTGAATTTCATAAAAAAATTGTTTTACATCTTGGTAATTTTAGAAAAGGGTGTTGACTAGTACTTTAACTTTGTAAGTAATTAGTTCATATGAGCAGAAACTTCATATCATGTTTTACAGAGCACTGATTACTTTCTAAGAAATTCATCAGCTCCTTCATTCACATGTCCCAATTGGATAAGACTAGTAGTCTAATATGTTGTATAGAACTATGTTCTGGAGCATAATCACTATTCTTTGCTATGCTTTCTATTCTAAATATTGAATGTACATGAATTTATTTCTCAAAATTTCAAGCTCTAAAACATTTATGTTGTACAGAGTATTAGATCCTCATTTCAATATTCACGTATCAATAGGAACTCACTTAAACCATGGTTATCAGACATCTCTTCTTTTTAATTTTCTGTGCACCTCACAGCTCAAGCAAACATCAAATTTCTAATTGCTCCAGGTGCAATGCATTTTCCATCTCTTACTAGAGATAATTTCATTTTAGCATAGAAAAATTGCTTAAGATTTTTAATATTGCCAATATCTTGGAGAACCAAAGGGAGACTAAAATGCCAAGCACGCACTTGGATATTTTAGCTGAATTTATAAAATCACCATGTAGTCTTTCTGTGTAAAAAGTAATTCATATCTTTTCTATATAAAGTTAGATGTAGATGAACTTTATATCAAAATTGTAATAGGGACATCATGATGACTCTCCTACTAGGCTGCCCTAACTCTTTACTTTTGGCCAACGTGCATAGTACGTAATGCTCAAGGACAAATTTTAATGAAAAGTACAGCTGCATATAAAACTCGTGGAAATACAACAACAAATGTATTGAATGACTTTTTAATACAATATAATTAGATCTTTTGCAACATAGGACAACATTTTTGGCAACAAAGTTTCATTGTGGCTATATTCACAACTACTTGCAATTAATCATTTTTCGGAAGCAATATAGATTTGATTTACCACAACACAAGTTAAAATTAAGACAGTGTAATAACTTCATGGCCATATACACAACTACTTGCAACCAACTTTACAATAGTGGCAGCAACACGGGGCTATCGCAATGCAACATCAATATTATTACAACTCAACACTAGCTGTGGCAATAGGTACCCATACTCGCAAATGCCTTTTCCACCGTGGAATTAGCGTTTTCCTCTAGCAATAGAGCTTATGACTAATGTAACACACAATTTTTGTGGTCTTAAGGCCTTCGTATCACTATCTATTATGACGTTGATTGCCATAGAGTCCAATATTGCAACCAAATGTGTGGTGTTGCAAAAACAAGTGATGCTAAAAGGGTCAAATTCTTTTACTACATTTATTATTTAATCCCATCACCATCATAGGTGTAGGGGTTTAAACTAAGTATTTCCACAAATTTTGGTGATTCTATGAATGCAGGAGGATATATCTAGAAAATGGACCAAGTGGGCCATGCCATCTCAACAAATCAAGTCCATTACAAATGAATTTCACTCTATTCACTCTGACATATGGGGCACGTACTAAAAGAAGATGTGGGGTCGGTGAACCCCACATGTAGGTTGGGCAACCATCCCTAGTCCACCACTCGGTCTCAAAGTTATTCCATCACCTCGAAGGATGAATCTCCACCTTTTATTAAGGTCGGCTTTGATGGAGAGATGAGATTAAACCTTGCCATAGATTCATGGCCCCACAGAGTTATTGGTGCCCACTATAAAAGGACTCCAGATCCCTTTAGAAGGTATCACAATTCAAGAGAATAATAGTCCTTTAGTAGGCTCTACTCTTCTTGTAAGAAGATACTAGAGAGATAAAGATTGAGGGAGGAGTTTGGAGGAAGTACCATCTTGTCAGTGTTGTTTCTTCGACTAGTACCTTGACGGTTTCAGGCTCAACTTGAGGTTGCATTTGAGACATCTCTATTAGTTGATTCTAATCCAAAGTAAGTATTGTGTTCTTTGTGTTTATCAGGATCACTACTCGCTTTAGTGCTTTAATCCTTGTTGCGCACTAGGGTTAAGGTGGTAATCTATCATTATTATAAGCATGGTGCTTAGACTTTTAATTATTCATGTGGTACATTATTGGGAGTGATAGTCTCGTTGATCCTATGTATTCCACCTCCTATCTGTAGGCCTAGCAGGACCTGTGTTGCGACAAAAGATGTATACTTCTGTTATAATTCTTCCTTAGTAATGTCCCAAGGTGAACACTAGAATACAACTCTTCCTTAAGTTAGAAGTTAAGAACCTTAGAAGGCCTCTCTATACTCATGTTTATCTGCAACCTTGTTGGTGTCGCTGGTTAAGTTAAGTTTGTAGTTAATCTCACACATTTTCCTGTGGATATAGTACATGGAGTACTCTTGGTGAAAAGCTACAGTGGTACTTCATGCGTTTCTGAATTTATCTATGAAAGTAAAAAATTCCAATAGTACCTAACATATACCACACTCCAACACCTACTATAATGAACAACAAGAACATAAGAATTAATCTTGGGTTTTATCAAGAAAACTATTGTTCTCATAGCCAAAGCTTATTATTTATGTCTACATTTTTTACGAATGTAGTTAGAGTTGTGAGAAACAAATAAAAATATGTTAGGCTGCTATTTTATGCATAGCGTTGTTTGGTCGCTATAAATATATATCATCAAATAGTGTGTTGTTATAAGTTTATAAACGACATTAGAAAGTCTGTTGTTATTTCTTTTATATAATGTTAGATATTCGATCGTTAAAATTTTATAATGACGCTAGTATCAACGGTAGATATAAGAGTCAGTATAGATTTATAATGATTGGATGTAGGTTGCTCAAACGACTTATAACGACCCACCGGGTGATGCTAAATCTAGGTTGTGGTATAGTGACATAATATGGCACTCATTATATATGAGTCTTTTACATGTATGCCATAAAAAAATTGGCAATTACACATAAGTCACTAAAAAGATGAATTATCATGGGTGCCACTGTTCTGAACTCTTTTGCCCTTCACGTCAATACCATCAGATTTCTCTCTAACGGTGTTAAAATGCAGTTGTAAAAAGTATAAAATATCTTTACATCTAAATATGCCATTAAATATTTTTGAGCCTCTTAACGACTTCAAATGAAAAAAAAAATCAAAACTAGAAAATTTTAGATCTTGCCGAAATCTTTAAATTTCATATAAAACTATTTTCATTCAACTACGTACAACAAATGTATGATGGACATATTAATCATATCAAATCATATTTTTTGTTAAAAAATAAATGAAGATAATTTTTATATGAAAATTATAGATCTCAGCGAGATCTACAACTTTCTAGTTCTAAGTTTTTTCATTTCAAGTCATTAAGATGTTAAAAATCATTATTAGCAGATTTAGACGTAAGGGTATTTTTGATTTTTCTACAACTATAGTTTAGCAGTATTAGAGACAAATCTGACGGTAGTGGTGTGGAAGGAAAAAGATTTCAATGCAGTGATATCTGTGAGAATTCATCTTTTTTAATAGCTTGTGTGTAATTATCAACAATTTTAATGGCATACATGTAAAAGTCCCATTAGATATTGCTTAGGATTTGATGATTGTTGTTATGTTTGTAAACTTGCGACTCATGATTATCCTGTCATGAGAGTATTGCTGAGATCTCTACTTTAGTCTTGTTGTCCTAGACCCAAAGATTTAGAGCTAGTTCAAGCATCTGTCATGACGGTGACACTTTGTGCTCTTGCTAGAATAATTCATGGCTTTTTCATTCATGTATATTGTTTGTTGTGACATTGTTTTTGCTTCTTCTTCTAGTGGCTCAATTCTGGTGCAAGTTAATCTAATTTCTCTAGCCATGAGTGCAATCTCTTGAGTTTCATTCCGGTGCTAGAAAATTGGCAAATGATACATGTTTGTCATGTTATATTGTGTTTTTGTGATAGTTATTTGTCTACTGTTCTCTAGGATTACCATTTGTGAAGGGGATTACCATTATATTGCTACACCATTTGTGAAGGAGTTTACCAAATCTGAATGATAAATTCATTCTTTGCTACAGACTTCAACTGCATACAATTATTTCAATATGCTCTGGGCTGTTGTTTGTACCTCTCACTTAACAAGTGCCATGAAAAAATTGCCTTTTTTGGCACTGAGAGTACCATATGCTAGTTCCTATTAACTGGAAAATGTACCTTGAGTTCTTAACTAAACATCTACACCGGAAGGCTTAATCAAACATGCTTCTAGTGGTGTTAGATATTAAACCCACGCAAGATATTGACCCCTGTATAGATGAATTGATCTTGATAGCAAGCAGATGCAGTCATTCTATGTCTAGAATTTTCTAGCTATGGTAGTTATTATATATATGGATCCCCATCAATGGAAGCTAGGTAGACCCAATGTGTTTCTTAGTTGTTGTAGTCCATTGTTCACTGATGTCAAGGGAAAAGGCATGACTAAAAGATCTTGGTGTAAAGATATAGTAATGAATGGAATGCATATTCACTTTTACCCATCTTGCTGCATGCAACAAGATTTATTAGCTTCATTAGTATTTTGGTGAACACACCTCACATAAGAAATGAACTCATTATGATAAATAAGAGACATTTATTATTTGGAAATTTCTATGTGCATCAATAAATTTCTTCCCCAAAAATCTATCAATATGTGCTACGAGCATATACGTGGATAACTAATACTGATATAAGATTTGGGGTGAAGAAGATGAGATTAGAGGAGAGATGTAGACCCTATATTTCACATATTCAATGGTTAAAAAATTGATAGATTTTTTGGAAGAAATATGTTTACAAATAAATAGAATTATATCCTTATCATTATTTTCAATATTCTTCAAGGTGACAGTACTAGTCCTGCTACCTCCATCCAGCAATGTAATAAGTATTTCTACTTGTAGTATTTAATCTTTTTTCATAAATATACTTATTTTTGCCTAATCCGTCCCTTCCCACCAGTCATCAGTTAATTAATGCCTACCATATTTATGGGATAGCACATTCATTTTACCCTTTCATTGTTTACTCGATGAGTATATATATATATATATATATATATATATATATATAGTAGATGGAGAGATGGAAAATAGCTGATTTATACTTATCCATTATGCTAAGATAAGATAAGATATTATTCAATTTAGATATTGTTTCAAATCTATACCTAATAATAAAGAGTCAAAATTTCATCCTTTTTTTCGTCCATCCATTGTTTTTAGATCCGTCTCCCTCTAACTACTCGGTAATGAAGAGTTTTTTTCGTCTGGACTTATATATATAACACGTCCTCATATACGAGTTAGAAAAGATCTTGTATCTAGCACGAAGCAGAGTTCAGTTAAAAGTTGTAATTGTAATCCAAATAGAGCTCTAAATCCTATATCAAACACGTAAGACTTCGAAGTAAACATGAAAAGGAATTCTAATTCAAAAAGAAATAGGATAATTAGAATAAAAATTAAGCAATAATAAAAATAATTATAATCAAAATCGAAATAGGGTAATAAGAATACAAATTAAGCAATCATGTGTTGTCGGTACTAATTCACAACACATGATTTAAATGAACAACCAAAGATGAAGCATCTGATTTGGAAAAAAATAATCATTTATAGAAACAACGCTAAGGTCCGTTTGGTACAGCTCTGCTTTAGTTTCCGACTTTGGACGCGTGTAACTGTTCGGTCTGCGCCCTCTCCCCTACCCAAAAAAAAAGGAAGAAGACGAAACAGTACATAGAAAAGATAGCCAAAAAAGTCAACTAAGGAAAGGACGAAGCTTCGTCTCTTGGGTAGTCCGGCTCACGCAAATACATGCATAAACCATGGGTACGTTGCATCTACGTACGTGTATATATTGCTTAAGACGAAGTTGAAAATATGTAATGATGATGTGTAACCGCTGTACATACATATCAATCCCTCTAGCCTTTTGCCACCACACATGAACATCACGGATTGGCCATGTACGTAAAGGCCTCAGTAGTGCAGGAGACGCGCGGTACGGTACGTAGCCATATATCATCCTCCACACCAGATGTACACGACACACATACGCGGCGAGGCTTAGCCGAGACAACATGCATGATCATGGAAGTAGTACGAAACGAACGTAGAATACAAGGAAATAAAGAAAAAGGGCGAACGAGAAAAGAGGATGCATGGTCCACCACATTTCGTTTTCGTGTATCTGGGCCGGCCGGGGTCATGCACGTTAGCGATCGATAGAGATCAGTTACAGCTAGAGGAGGAGACGCTACAGCTAGAGTCTCATCGAGAGATACGTTGTGGTATCATGTGTTTTGTGCAGCGAGCGAGCCAGAGCAAGAGCCGGACAAGAGAGAGAGTCAGATATGATAGAGATAAAGACGGAGCTGCTAGTTGTAGAAATGGCATGGCCGCGTGATGATGGTCCACCAAAAGGGTCTTTTCTTTCTCGTGCGTTGCTTCCTCTATTTAAGGGGCCCCTTTGTTCCTGCCTGTGTCACTCGATCGGCCGGGCAGGACAGGAGCACAAAAGGTGGAGAGATCCAGGCCGGAGCTTGTTCCTCCCGCTGCATTTCTCATAGCCATAGCCATAGCCATATATAGATCTCCCTCTCTCTCCTGTTGTCGATCGGTCGAGACCTGCTAGCTAGCTTGCTTGCTTAGGGATCGAGTCGACGACACACCGGCTGCTCCCTCCCGTCTCCGTCGTCGACCAAAGCAAAGCAAAGCTCGCTCGCTCGCGCCACCGACCATGGTGTCGGCGAATACCATCCGTACAGCTATCGGCGTCATCGGTGAGTCCACGCGTCCATCCTCGATGGCCGAGCGAGGGGTCCCTTTCTCTCATGATTTGTGACAGCTTTGATGATGACGAACATACCCGGCCCCCTGCGGCAACTGTAGCTGCAGCAGCCATCAATTTTTTTTTTTTAGCTGCAGCACGGTCGGACTCGCTCCTCCGGCCCATCACGTGGCTGGCCCGGCCTTTTTTTTCATTCCCTGACACTTCCTTTTTCCTTATTACATTCTCCTCCTCGGATTGTTTTCGTTTTTTATTCTCTGGCTTTGTTGTGCTCAATCCCGAAGAGACGTTATAGATGTTTATCAAGCTTTCATGTGTCCCAACTCTATTCGTTCAATTTGGAACTACGTAGAGTCACTAATTTTAATTTGTGGGTGCTACGTTGTTGCAGGCAATGGGACCGCCCTTGTGCTCTTCCTCTCCCCAGTGTAAGAGAATCCACTAATTCCACTCCTCATTATTTTATCTACTAGTAATAAAAACAAACTGATGCTGGATTTAAAAAAAAATTGAAGCATCAAATTAAAAGATGGAATAATTTCACAAACTTGACAGTTGACTTTGCACAAACAAACACTATTATACTTATGAATATCAGTACGCGCGTCTTTATAAATATATACACACTAATAAATTATTAAATGTACAACAAATTAAATCTATTCGCAGGCCCACCTTTGTGGGCATCTGGAAGAAGCGTGCAGTGGAGCAGTACTCGCCGATCCCGTACGTGGCGACGCTGCTCAACTGCATGATGTGGGTGCTGTACGGCCTCCCGGCGGTGCACCCGCACAGCATGCTGGTGATCACCATCAACGGCACCGGCATGGCCATCCAGCTCGCCTACGTCGCGCTCTTCATCCTCTGCTCTGCGGGGGCGGTGCGCCGCAAGGTGGTCCTCCTGCTCGCCGCCGAGGTCGCCTTCGTCGCCGCCCTGGCCGCGCTGGTGCTCAGCCTCGCGCACACGCACGAGCGCAGGTCCATGATCGTCGGCATCGTCTCTGTCTTCTTCGGCACCGGCATGTACGCTGCGCCGCTCGCTGTCATGGTACGTAAATATGCTACACGTACGGATACTCGATCTTCTCGTACTAGCTAGCTGTATACTGTATTGGTAGTTTGATACATATATATATCGCTAGCTGCAGCATGTGACCGGCCGGTGTGACGTATTATTAGTCAATTGATTACTTATTATTGGATGAGAAACTTTTAATTTGGTTGGCACGTACTAACCACACCTAAAGTGTTGTACTAGTTGTAGTGCTATCTAGGTGTAGGAAAAAAACTGCAATTTCAGTCATTTTTAATTAGTTATAAAAATTGTCATTATCGAAATGAAAGAATCTACTACTCCTATATTGCTGATGTCATCTTACATCAGGTGATGTCATCAGCCCACTAACCCTCATTTATCTCCCCACTAGCTATTTCATTTTGAAATATAAAAAAGCCATAACACCTAAACCAAGTATCATAATTAAAATCCAATTACATCATGGTGTTCCTCGCAAGAAACTCTTCAAAACAAGACCCCACATGGATATATTTCGATAAGATATATTTCGATAACTCTCTCGTGCGCCTCCATGGGCGAAACCCGTGTTTCTGAGCAAAAATATGGTAAACTGCATATCACATGGATTATGTGAGATCTTCCAAAACGCCTCAAGAAACCATACACAAAACTAACAGAACTCTTGGGAGGGGAGATGTCCCTCGGGTATATTATGGGAAGAGGGTTCGTTTGAGTGAAACCTCGGGGTGAAAGGCTTCGAAAACACTAAGGTTTACGAGGACCCTCTAACTAGGCTCCACCGAAAGCCGGTCACTCCCCCGGCCGCCGTAGTTGGCCCGTGGCCCGCCTTGGCTTTGGAATACCCGAAACCAGTGTTTCTTAGAAAAACGTGGTAATAGTGCATATCACATGGATTTTCTCAGACCCTTCAAAACACCTGAATGATCCATATACAGAACTTTTAGAACTCCTGGTAGGGGAGATGCCCCTCCGGTATATTAGGAGGAGAGGGTTCAGTTGAGTGAGACCTCGGGTGAAATACTTCGAAACCACTAAGATTTACGATGACCCTCTAACGAGACTACACCGAAGATCGGTCACTCCTTCAGCCACCGTTGTTGGCCCGTGGCCCGCCATGGCTCTGGAATACCCGCAGCAAGGCGCGGGGTATCCACCTAGTATTAATATTTATGACACCCACGATATATGCTATAAAATGCATTGAATACGTAGCCTATTAGCATTTATTTGACAACATCTTGGTATTATTAATGCCTTTTATAAATTTAGAAAACTTGCATTGTAATAGAATTTTATATTGTATACTTAGTCTATTATTAAGAAGGACCGAATAGCAACATATAGGTGGGTGCGGTCCCGTTTTTGTTTGTCTTAAACTGATAAATTAAATCACTGCAGCTAATTGGAATGTACAGTAGCAGCATAGAAACCAACATGGCATTGGTCTGGTCATTTTATATTTCATTTGACTACCCACGGTCCACGGAGATTTATTGGCGAATAAAATAAACAAACCACACACGTACGCATGCAAACCGTGCTGTCGAATGTCGATTGTTTTCCATCTTAGCTTGGCCTTCCACAGCTGATGTCCACTATACAGTAGTATAGTACTAGTGCTCTGTTTTTTCTTTTTCTTTTGGAGTATTCATGCAATTCATGCTTTGTTATTGCTGAAGGTATTCCCTCAGTTCTTTTCACATGAATGTCGCGATTTTGTCCATGATTTACTCATGATATATACTAATGTTTTTTTTTCCATGCTGCTGTGTGCTTCTTTTTGTATGATTGATCAGAAAATGGTGATCCAGACAAAGAGCGTGGAATACATGCCCCTGTCCCTGTCCCTGGCCTCCCTCGCGAATAGCATCTGCTGGACTGCCTACGCGCTCATCCGCTTCGATCTCTATATCACCGTAAGCATCTACTACTAGTAACTTGTTAGATAAATTTTACATTCAGTTTTTGATTACCTAGCATTATAATACTAGCGCTCAGCAGCTCTAGCTAGTATCATTAGTGGGAATCTGGCAGTGACTATTTTAAGACCATGGACAAGTGAATATATGTTTCAATTATTAAACCTTATTTGGATGCATACATGTATATCCACTTTAACACGTCCGGATTGAAGTGAATACACATAACAAGACCGTAGGTGAATATTGAATTAAGGGAGTATACAGATGAAAGCGGATTTGTTGGCGAACAAGCCCGTAAATAAGTTTAACTTTTATGGGTTCTATAGATTTTGATGATATCCAATTACATGTCTATGTTACTTTATATACTCCCTCCGGCTTAAAGAGAAATGGCATTCCCACTTTTCATTTGGTCAATCGGTTTCTACTTTGACTAAATTAACATATATAAAACGATATTTACATTTATGATGCAAAATAAATAAATATAAATAATGTGATGTAATAAATAAATCTACTTGATATACAAGTATTAATTAATGGCATTAATTGGTTTCTATAGCTAGGATAACATATTTAATAAAGTTTATTCATATTGTTAAGTAAAATTTAATGAAGTTTAACTTAATCTAAATGTAAGATAACAATCTTTTTGAGACTGACGGTATATGCTTGTGGCCTTTCCTCGCATGTACTAGTACTTTTTTGCTTGAAAATTGAAACCATCAAGCTTAGCGGCAGAGCAGAGGCTCCGTCCAACCCAACCCAACCCAACTCGATCTGTCCGATATATGAGACGCACATGCCTGTCGTCGCTAGCTGTTGCGTGCGCGCGGCACCCATACTATGTATCCATTAGTAACTAATTAATTAAGCGAGAGAAAGTGAAGATATAGGTTAACCCTATGTGTAGCCTCTAAATTTGGCCTCGAGCGAGGCTATATGGGACTAGATCAAAGACCAAGCCCGGATGGACGTACTCATATATATATATATTCCCGTCCCTAGCTAGCGCCCTAGGCCTTTGCTTGAAATACATGCCAGAGGCTTTCCTAGTTTGCTGCACCTTGTGACGTCCACGACTAGCTCGTGTTGGGCACAGATCGATCGAGTAGCAGCGGACAGAGCCTCCAAGTCCAACCAAACCAACTCTGGTCCTCCGCCAAGCCCAGGTCACGCACGCGCCATTGCTAGCTGCCGCGCGCGGCACCCACCAAAATCCAAATCTTGGCGAAGATTAGTCACGCTCCACTTGCACACCACGCGGCCGCCCACAGATTATCGCGTCCGCGGAGGCCGGGCTGAAACTGACGGGACACACGGACGCAAACCGACGCCTGCATTTTCTTCACGGCTGCTGCGGCGAGCGCTTGTCCGATCCGTGTGTGTGCTCGGTTGATGCATGGCAACAGTCGCCATCAGAGAACAAGTGATCGATCGAACAGATTAAAGCACAGCAGCTAGCTAGGGTGCCATTTTCCCACTCCCACCGATCGAGGCTAGCGTCCGTGGATCGTCAAGCCCCCCTGCAGCTGATCCTTCACCTAGCCCAACTAGTTAGCCGTGTTGGATGCACGCACATGACTCCACCGTCCTCTATTCAGCCGATCGAGTCAATCATCCGTGTCCGATCTGGACGTACGTACGTACCGGCGCCTTCGCGTCCGTCCACAGCTATCTGTGCCCTGGTCGATACTCCCAATGCAGCCCGGCCCTTCTAGTAACTCGGATTGGTCTAGTCTAGTTATAACTTTATTTCGTTGTCTTTAGCCATTTAGTGTTTGTGTTTTACAACTCGTTTGTATGTGTAAGACTGAAGACTCGAACTGTATTATTGGTTGGCCTAATTCTACTTCCGTAGATGAAGCCGGGTATGAAATATCTATTATTTAAAAAAAATCCTTTTGCATCGTCATATATATTGCCCGATATATATCAGCAATAATCTGCAGAGGTGGATGGATATCCATGGACGACCTAATTAAGAGGAGCCGGCCTGACGCCTGTATATACGTCCGTTCCATCTTCTGATCTGACGTCTGAATGTCAAAGCTTCGGCACGGTACTCGACAACAGTACACGACACCACCGTCTTATCTGTATCGCGTAGGGCATTGCCGACCATTCCTACACTGCAGTGTACAGTCTCCCTCTCCTGATCTACTGCATGCCCCTTGGATCAGGCTACCACCAGTAGTACACATGTACTCTGCGGCCACATGGGTTTTTGTTGGATCCTACTATTTTCTATTATTTTATATATGTACCTGTAAATTGTGTACCGAACTCACCTGCAGAGCATGTAATGATTAATCTCTGCTATTTTCCTCATCATGTAATGATTAATGAATCCTACTGTATATATCTCGCACGCATGCAGATCCCCAACGGGCTTGGCGTGCTGTTCGCGGTGGGTCAGCTGGTCCTGTACGCCATGTTCTACAAGAACACCCAGCAGATCATGGAGGCATGCAAGCGCAAGGCCGACCAGCAGGGAACCATGATGGAGGCCGTGGTCACCGACGGCGACGCCACGCCTGGCAACAACAACGGCAACGCCTACTGATAGATCCATCACAAGAGGAAGGCCGGCGCGACGAAGACGACCAAGGAATAATAATGCAAGCTATATATACAGAGCGTAGCTGATCAGTGATCCCCAAGGGGTTGATGATCCATGCATATGCATCTTATTAATTATATATGCTAGCTGTCGTCGTACGTCGTACGTCGTCTTTCTCTTGCGCGCTATTTCATTCTGCATCCTATCATATACTACTAATATAACGAAACAAAAACTGCACAAGGGCTGCACTGCTGCTGGGTTCACATTTACCATATATAATCAATCGTCTGCTGCAGTCTTATTGCTGGTACGGTGTTACTGTTATTGGACGGATCGAGGTCCTTGCTTCTTGTTCTTATTTTTAATAATAATCGGCTATCAAACATAAGACCAGTTGCGGAAAGATACATGTGAGCAGAGGTACGGTCTTTCATTAGGATTTGCCATTGTTTGACAACATATATATTTTTAATCAGCTAGCTAGGAGAATTGGATTGACACTAATTAAGGTTGGGAACCTTGGGATATGACCTCAGCATAGCCCACATGAGCTTAATCAATTACTAGTTCTGTTCTTTTCTGTGGGTTGTGGTGACCACCTGGTCAATAGCGAGATTGACAACGACGTTGGCCGCCCTCCTCATGATCACGAGCAAGTCAAATTTGCAAGAAACTGGCCACGACAAGTCGACAACACACTCTCTGATGGTGACATGACCTTGTGTACAACTTGAGAATCATAAGTCAGTTTCAACAGCGGCGCTGTTCGATATGACGACATGGCCGTGGCAACAACATGAGCTCAACCAACAATTTACTCCCCCGTGTAGGCTGTTGGCACATTTCACTCTCCAGTAGTCACTGTCTGTGCCGTGCTCCATCAGTACGTACAAGTGTTCCTGCATTCACTCACCTCGAACTGCCTGCTGCTGCAACCAGCAGTGCTCTCGGCTGACGGCTAACATGCCGCTTGCCCTCATCGAGAAATTGACGAGACAAAGCAGCCGTGTCGGGACCCCGGCCAAAAGACGAAATGGGATTCTGTGTTGTGCTGCCAAGTTCCCAAGAGTGATGAAACTTTCGTGGCTTTGGTATTGCAGAGGGACTGGTGTTGGTTTTTGCGCAATGAGTAAATCTGAACCTAGAACGAACGCAATCACAATTGTTGGGATTGCCTATACGGTGCAGCCAGCATCCCGGTCCAGTGAAGGAATAGGCACTCAAACATTTATCACAACATTCAAGTTATCACTTATCGTAGCAGGAACCAACATTCAAGTTACATTCATGTTTTACATTTACATGTAAAACTAATTAAGATCTCCGCTAATTTAGTTTCCCTGATCCAAAGTGGTACGACAACTTGTAATCCAGGATGCATAGCTCCATACTCTAGTTATCTATCTTCTCGAACTTCTCTTTGTTGAAGATGTTCCAAATTCATAGCCCAAAACAAAGGCTGTACTTCAGACTCCGCTTCGCTCAGGCCCAAGCCGGTACATAATCCCGTCACTAGAGTTCCACGGAGACATAGCGATTCATTATTCTTGTAAGCCGCCGCACGGCGTTTGTAACCGACTCTTGATAATAGTGAGGAGTGTTTGCTAGCTGGCGCCCGTGGTTTTTCCCCTTCGCATTGGAGGGGTTTTCCACGTTAAATCTTGTTTCTCGCTGTGATTGCTCTTGTGTTCTTCGTCGTTTTATCCGCCGTCATTCACAACAAGTGGTACCAGAGCTGTGGTTGCAGATTAGGGTTCCATGACGACGTCGATGAAGTTCAATCTACCGCTGCTAGATTACAAGACGAGATTCTCGCTATGGCAAGTCAAGATGTGGGTTGTTCTGGCGCAGAAAGATGACTATGATGAGGTGCTGGAAGGTTTCGGGAAAAAGTCCGAGGCTGATTGGACTCCTGAGGAAAAACAAAAGAATCATAAGGCTCTGTCCCTAATTCAGCTTCATCTATCTAATGATATTTTGCAAGATGCTGCAGGAAAAGAGTACTGTAGAACTCTGGTTGAAACTGGAATCGATCTGTATGTCCAAGGATCTAACCAGTAAGATGCATATGAAGCTGAAGTTGTTCACCCTCAGGATGAAGGAGGGTGATTCGGTGATGAGTCACATATCTGTTTTCAAGGAGATTGTTGCCGACCTAGTGTCGATGAAGGTGAAGTATGATGATGAGGATTTAGGTCTTTTACTGTTATGTTCACTGCCAAATTCGTATGCTAATTTCCATGACACTATACCATTGAACCGTGGTGAACTAATCCTTGGGGAAGTTTATGAGGCACTCCAATCTAGAGAGAAGATGAGAGGCATGGTGCAGTCTGACGGGTCGTCGTCCTCCAAGGGCGAAGCATTGCACGTGAGAGGCAGATTTGAACATAGATCCTCCAATGACAGCAACAGTCGTGACAAGAGCTACGATGGCAGAGGCCGTTCCATGTCCAAGCCGCCTAAAAAGTTCTGCAAGTATTTCAAAAAGAAAACCATTTTATTGAGGATTGTCTGAAACTTAAGAATAAGGAGAAAAGGAAAGGCAATCATGATGTTAATGCTTCTGTTGTTTCTGGTGCTGAAAATTCTGATTCTGGAGATTGTTTGGTAGTTTTTGTTGGTTGTGTTTCTGGTCATGGTGAATGGATACTTGATTCCGCTTGTTCGTTTCATATCTGCACTAACAAAAATTAGTTTAGTTTCTATAAGCCTGTGCAGAAAGGAGATGTTGTGCGTATGGGAGAGAAGAGGAAAGGCAATCATGATGTTAATGCTTCTGTTGTTTCTGGTGCTGAAAATTCTGATTCTGGAGATTGTTTGGTAGTTTTTGCTGGTTGTGTTTCTGGTCATGGTGAATGGATACTTGATTCCGCTTGTTCGTTTCATATCTGCACTAACAAAAATTAGTTTAGTTCCTATAAGCCTGTGCAGAAAGGAGATGTTGTACGTATGGGAGATGATAACCCGTGTGACATTGTGGGGATCGGCTCTGTTCAGATCACCACATGATGGTATGACACGCACATTGAAGAATGTGAGGTACATACCAGGGATGTCCGGAAACTCATCTCGCTCAGCATGCTTGATGCAGAAGGTTTTCATTATTCCGGTTCAGATGGCGTACTGAAGGTATCAAAAGGTTCCCTTGTTTGTTTGAAAGGTGATCTTAATTATGCAAAGTTATATGTGCGTAGAGGAAGTACTTTACATGGTTCTGTTTCCGCTGCTGCTACTGTTACTAATGCTGAACCTAGTAAGACCAACCTTTAGCATATGCTTTTGGGACATATGAGTAAACTTGGTATGACAGATTTGATAAAGAGAGACCTGCTGGTTGGCTGCACTTCGAGTAACATGAAGTTTTGTGAGCATTGTATTTTTGGGAAGCATAAAAGGGTAAAATTCAACACCTCGGTTCATACCACCAAAGGTACTCTTGATTATGTACATGCTGATTTATGGGGTCCTTCCCGTAAGCCTTCTCTTTGTGGTGATCGTTACATGCTTACAATTATTGATGATTACTCTAGAAGAGTTTGGCCTTATTTTCTAAAAAATAAAAATGATACCTTCGCTGCATTTAAAGATTGGAAAGTTATGATAGAAAGGCAAACTGAAAGAAAAGTAAAATTGTTTCGTACTGATAATGGTGGAGAGTTTTGTTTGGATGCTTTTGATGATTATTGCAGGCTGGAAGACATTGTTAGACATCATACCATACCATATACTCCTCAACAAAATGGTGTGGTTGAGTGTATGAACAGAACTATCATTTCGAAGGCTCGTTGCATGCTGTCCAATGCAAGGACGAGCAAGCATTTTTGGGCTGAAACAGCTAACACCGCATGTTACTTGATAAACAGGTTGCCTTCTATTCCACTTAATAAGAAAACTCCCATTGAGGTATGGTCTGGTACACCTGCAGATTATTCACAGTTGAAAGTTTTTGGCTGCACTGCTTATGCTCATGTTGATAATGGAAAATTAGAGCCTATAACTATTAAATGTCTTTTTCTTGGTTATGGTTCGGGAGTTAAAGGATATAAATTGTGGAATCCTGAAACAGGAAAGACTTTCATGAGTAGGAGTGTTGTTTTCAATGAATCTGTGATATTTAATGACAGTTTGTCCTCATATCATGTTCTAGAAAGTTCTGAAAAGGAGCTGCAGTATATCAGCATGCAAGTGGACCATGTGGATGATGAGGCAGGTGTGTAGGTGGAGCCAGTTGATACTCATGATGATGAAGTTGCTGATTATGATACTCATGATGATGTTCAGTAGCACTCACCTCCTGTTGGGGATATTACCTCGGCATATCCACAGGGACCTTATGGGCCTACCGACCAGAAGACGGCCCAGCTCGCGAGGCCTTGCAGCATGCAACCAGCTCGTCATGCTCGCCAGGGACTCCAAGGAAGTCTTGCTCGCCAAGGAAGATCCTAGTAGATAGACTCGGATCCCTTACCTTAAGGGACCGATCGTAATCTGTTAGGATATAGAAACTGTAACTCTGCTCCCCGGTTATATAAGGCGAGCTGGGACCCCCTCAGAAATGATCCCTCTTAGATCATCTACACCTCGGGTAATCTAATACTCAGATCAATCCAGCCACCAAAACACAGGACATAGGGTATTACGGCGATTTGCCGACCTGAACTTGTATAAATCGTCGTGTCTACGCTCGCTGTGTTACGCTTGATCGCCATCGCCACACACCTCCGCCTATAATCTACTACCGTAGGGTACCCCCTAGGTAGACTGCGATGCATATTTCGTCGACAGTTGGCGCGCCAGGTAGGGGGTGTGTGCATCGACTCCATGGCTCATCAAGCGGTTACCTTTCCCGGATCCATGGTCATCCCCGCGGGCGGCGCCACCCTCCAGATTGGATCTATGATCTGGACTATCCATGGCGCCGTCTCCGTCTCAGAGACCGCGGAACCCACGCAACTCCTCGCGTCGAACCCTCCTCCATTCGAAGATTCAACCACCAAGATGGCTCGAAGCGCTCCAGATCGCGTTGTTCCTAACGATCTGGCGAGCGTTGTTGACCAGATCGACGAAGACCTCGCCGATTGCCTCGGCCTCATCAACGCCGCTCGCCGCCGACTCCGTCCTCACACGTTGGTCGCACGCAAGAAGATCACCCCGGAAGCTCCATAGCGTCGTTCGACGCCCGACCTCGCTAGCCCCGGCACCGGGGGAAAGCGCCGACGTAGCAACAGCCATAAGGAAATCCTCGACGGCCCCTGCCCCCTCTACGAACAAGGAAATCACACCATGCGGGACTGTATTGACCTCAAAGAGGCCATCCAAGGCAAGGTGGACGCGAAGCGACCAGATAACAACCCATCAAGAGAAGACATGACAGAAGCTCCGGCTACCAACTTCACGAAGGCCACGCGCATGTTTCCCATATTCGGCGGACACCCAAGCGGTAATGGTAAGCGTCGCCGAGCTCTTACTAACAGCAACAACGTTCATGTCCCTCCTCTAGATTGGACAAAGCACCGGATCGACTTCTCCAGAGATGATCACCAGATACGTCATGACTACCCTGGTCGCTTCCCCCTGGTCGTCAGTGCAGCTGTCTCGACCAGCTTCTTCAAAAAAAATACTCGTTGTTGGGGGCAGCTCCCTCAACATCATCTTCCCAAGCACGCTCCAACGACTCGAATTCCGAGAAAGCTATCTCTACCTGGTGAACTTCTCCTTCTACGGTATAATCCCCGGCAAAAGCTCAAAGCCGTCCAGACAGATCACTCTCCCAGTACGATTTGAGTCCGATCGCCTAGTCCGCAAAGAACCTATTGATTTCGTGGTCGCCGACTTTGATACCCCGTACGACGCCATCCTCGGACGACCATCACTCTCGAGGCTCATGGCAATACCGCACTACACCTACTTAGTGCTCAAGATACCAACGCCACAAGGCGTCATCATCCTCCACTCTGATCTTCAGGTCGCCTACGAATGTGAGCAAGAGACGATCAAGGACGTGACTGTAACAACCCGTGTTTTCTAACACCCAAAAATACGAGCTTTCAAAAACTTTTCTTGTAACGTGTGAAGCATGTAGTTGATAGGTCGTAGTGAGCTAACCCTAGGAGAGTTAACATACAAATCGTGGCATACATATAGATTTGGTTGTAGGTGTTTGCTCCTAGCTCTTGAGATGTCGTCGGGTTTTGAGTTTGATTCGAGTTTGGAGTGCAAGTCCATAGCTTCCCCCCCTTGAATCTCCTAGCAAGTTCTTTTGTTGAATATCTTTTGAACCTCTCTAAATTCCTTGGATCAAAATCCCACTTTAATTCCAATTCAAATCCGTAGCCATCCCTCTTGATGCCCGTTTTGTTAAATCCTTTAAACCTCCCATAATTTCTTCAAGTCAAAGTTCTAGGATGAATCCCTCCAATTCTTTCATTGAATTGTGCCTTTCACCCTCGCCTAAATATCTCTTGAATCTCCTTACGAATTCTTCTCAAACCTTCCTTCGAATTGGTCTCGAACACGAATAAATTTGAAGGGGTCTAATTCTTTTCCTTTCTCCACTGCCAGCCCAACAACATGGTCCAATCGGGCCTCCCTCTTCCTCCCCCCTGGCCCACTCGCACCTCCTCTCCTTCCCTTGCTCTTTCTCTGTTGGCAAGCCGACAACAGCATCATGAGGCCCAGCCCAGCCGGTTCCCTTCCCCTCCCCCACCGCACAGGCCTCCTTCAAACGTCGGCCCAAAACCCAGCCAACCCACGCGCAGCCAGCAGGCCCAGTAGCCGCGCCCTTCCCTCTGCTTGGCCCAAGCCGGCCTGCCTCATGCCCCAGGCCCAGCCTTGGCCTGCTGGCCGAGCGCCCTCCCCAGCCCTAGCAGGGGTGCGCCCCAGCTCACATGTTCCCGGGGGAGCAAAGCAACCCGCACACACATGCGAGCGCTCACGCGCACACGCCTCGCGGCCCGCACGCGCTCCACCCGAGCGGCGCACGCGGACACGCCCTGCCCTTGCCTCAGCGCGAGTCTTGCATCTGCTGCCACGTGTGCCGACGATGCGCGGACGTCGAGGATTGTCGACGCTCCTCGGGAACCCTAGCTAGCGCGCTATAAAAGCCATGCCGCTAGCACCCGCTCCCTGCTCCCCTTTCGCGCCACCTCTGCCTTCTCCGCTCCAACTCACCATGTCGGCACGCTGCTGCGTTGTAGGCCCCGTGCCCGACCAGACGCACCGTGACCTCACCACGGTTCAGGTGTACCCATCGCGTCGGCCTCGCGACGCCGGTGTCCGCGACACCGCCCCTGCGGACACAACTTTGTCGAAGCCTGTCGTCTCCAGCTCGCCGCAACGTCGCCTTCGTCGTACTCGCCGTAGCGCGGCCATGGCCGTCTGTGTAGCCGCGCAGCAGCCGGTCATGGAGGAACCGCGGCCAGCCAGGTCCGGCGCCACACTCCTGCTCGACGCAGCCAGCCGCTCCCTGTCGCACCACGGCGGGCGTGCCGTGACCGTACCCGCCTTCGACGTCCACACCGGAGCCTTGGCTTGGCGAGCCAGCAGCCGAGCCGAGCCCCCCTCTGTCCGTCTGTACCGACCGTGACGTCGCCCAGCCTGCCCTGCTCTGCCCTGACGCGCCGCCTCGCCATGGCCACGACCTTGACGTCTGCCGCGTCCTCCACGTCGTCTGCACCTTTCGCCCTGTGACGCCGATGACCACAGCATCGTCTCCTCGCGCGCCACAGCTGCCTCGCCGACGACCGGCGAGCCTCCATCCCGGCATCGCAACCACGCCGGACGCTTCGTCTCTGGGTAACGCGTCCACACCGAGCCCCTCCTCGGTCGGGCGCTGCTGGCCGACCACGGGAGCGCCACGGCCACGGGACGTCGCCACACCACTGCCCTGCACCATGACGTCGACCATGATGTCAACGACATCAAGCCACCGACCTGCTGCTCTTCGTCGCAGCGGAGCCACGCCACTACCAGTCCGCCTACTACATGACCAGCAACCACTGCCGGTGAGCCACCGTGAATCAAACTACTGCCCTTGTCACTCTGTTGTGTTCAAGACTGAAACCGGCCTTCGTGCTGTTGTCTTGCACGGCCGCAGGAAGACGACGGCCTCGTCGAGCCTGCTGGAGTTTTGGCACCGTTCGGCCAGTTGCTGCCGCGTTCGGCCAGCGGCAGCAGCAAGTACTCGTCTCCTGCAGTGCCACCCAACGCCTTCACCGGTGAGCCAACCAGCCCCAAAGGCTTCGCCCTTTTTCCCTTCCTGTCATGATCCTTGCCTGAGACCGGCCGTCGTGCCGAGTTGTCCGCTGTCACAGGAAAGCGGTGAATCGCTGCACCAGTTGCTAGAGCGTCGACGTTCCCTGCCCGTGTGCTGTTCTGTCCGGCCATCGTGCCGTGATCTTTCTGTGCAGGAGGGTGTGTCCCTGCTGAGCCTGTCCCAGACATTTCGTCGGCCCCTTGCAGCAACCCGCCGTTGATCTGCCCTTCAAGGTTGAGTCTTTGGAACTCGTCGACACCATCCACGACGTCGGCAAGCACTACCTTTACTTCTTACTTGATCATACAATGTTGCACATGTCATCCATACTTGATATTTATCTATCTATGCCTGTGCCGTGCCTTCATGCCGGTCTATCTATCTCCCTGTCGCTATGGATATGTGTTTACTCCTTTGTGTTAGCTATGTGCTTGTGTGGTGGTGTTTGTTTGTCTCTGTGGACCGTGCCTTCGAGCCGGCTGTGTGAGTGAGTGCTTGCACGTTGCGATCGCAAGTTCATCTTGCCATGGTCGTAAAGCCTAGCATGCTCCTTTCTCTGTGTTTTAGTTGTCCCCGTGGGGCTACGATCGTTAGCTCCTAACCTCGTCCCTGGGATTCGGTCATTGTGGGCTCGATGTCGATATCGGCACGGTTCTTACCCGCACATTTTGAGCCCTCCATGACCTATTCTAGCAGGAGGTGAGATGGGAAATGATAATCGTAGAACCTTCAGAAGCCAGCTTGTGTAGGTAGAGTTCATGGTCGTGAGTCATCTTGCAATGGCCATTGGACTTTACCCCCTTTGCTTCTCTTTGTCTTACCCACCTTGTATGCTTGCACCACCTAGACCAAAGGATTACCTTGTGCCGTTTTAGTGCACGGAGGTCGTGGTGCCGTACAAGTGGTTGTAGCTCGAGGAACCACAAGCTTGTTTCTCCATTCCTTCAACCTCCGTCCGTTACCATGGCATGTTGGTCGAAGGAATGTGGAGATCGTTCCTCTCTTTTCTCTTGTCTTTACCAATCCTTGTCGATCTAGTAAGACGTGGATTGAGCTCTCTTGGTCCAACTTCTTGGTTCATGTCCTTTGCCATGACATATGGATCAAAGTGTCGAGGAACCAAAATCCCCTTTTAACTTGTTTGTTTCCTGTTGGTGTTTATTTGTTGCTCTCTTGTTTCTTTTCCTTTGATTGCCGTCGGATGCTATGGCAAGTGGATCAAAGGAAGGTGGATCCTTTTCTCTCCCTTTCTCTCCTTTTATAGCTCGCTCTATTCGATCCCGTCCTTAACCATGACGATCGGATCAAAGGTCGGACTATCCCTTCTAGTTGGCGAAGCTATGGTCTATGTCATGCCCTTGGAACCATGCGAGTCGACTCGATCGACCGTCAGAAAACCATCTTTACCGAGGACGTGATGTGGACGGCCTAGCCAACCCTTCCCTTGTTTCTCTTAGCCCATTCTCTTTTGCTTGTGCCAATTTCCATGGCGTGCAAGCCAAAGTATCGTAGGACCAAGTCACAACTCTTGCGATTTGCGTTGTTGTTCGCTGTTGGTTGTTCATGCTTAGTTGTGACTTGTGGGGTAGAAGGCTACAATGGCTGAACCCTATTGAGCTTGTCTTCTCTCTCGCTTGCAACCTTTTTGGTTCCTGTCAATTTCCATGACACCTGAATCGAAGGACCGCAAGCCGTGGTGGGTGTCTAAGTTAAGCTAGAGTCCATGCCCCTTTCTCTTGAAGCCATATAGGTTGACACCATCAACCCGGGAAGTGTGGCTATTTCGAGGCTGTGACTCGAGCTTATACTTAGTAGACAACTACTCGTGTTTTATTTTGAGCCCGAGGAAAGCGGACAACCACCGCGAGGGCTAAGTCTTTGGTGTCTTTTGTTGTTAGTTGCTCTTTTTGTGTCGCTGCCTTTTGATTTGGATCTTGGTTAGAGATTGATTGCCTTCTTCCTTGTTTGTCGCTTTATCGAGGTAGTTACATCGAGGGTGTTGTTGATCGAACCACTGATCCGTTGGAGGTAGGAGGCATGAGCAGCAACAGGATGTGGATGATTATGGATCTAAATGAACAGGTGCCATGTCCCACCCAACCTCGTAGAATCCTATTAGACATGCATATATATAGATGCTAGTGCTTTACTTTCTGCAACTAAACTATTAGGTTGCATGGTAGATTGCTTGGAAAGCCTATACCTTGTCGCAACCTTACCCCTGCACACCCGCTATTAGGATAGACACCTGCTTTACTTACTTGCTACTTCTACTTCGCATTATGTCATTGATGTGATGCTGAGTGGAGGATTGTTTGTGAGTGGCTAGGCACTGTGTGCCATTATAATGATGATAATAACTGGGGAGATCTTGGCGTGTTTCTTGGGTGTGTGGTGAGGGTTGAGTCGATCAGACAGGTTCTACGATGAGTCCGTGGGACGAGTCTTGCCGGGGGTGCGACCTGGGCATCCCCACGTGAGGTACCTGTGGCAGGTACATGTGTTTTTGAGGAGATCTCAGGGTGAGCCCCAGGATAGAGGTGCTATGATGGCACGGGGAGTACCCCGATTGAGGAGATGACCTGTCTGATCCCACCTAGGATCTGGAATAGCAAGGGAAAACATAATCATGAGCCTTTCGTGCACACCACTCGTCCTTGAATGGGTGGGGTGCGGATGTCGACCGGTTTGTGTGATGCCATTACTGCTTAGTTGTGAGGTGATAGGGTGGGTGGTGCCGGTGTTGGAATCCCGCACCATCCTAGATGCGCAATACCATGGTGGCCAGGTGCTGCGTCTCCCAGTCTCAGTTTGCCGGTGCGCCGGGGAGCCCCAAGGCTGAGTGGCAGGATGGTATCATTCCGGATCGGGAGATAGCCTGTTGTCAGCCAAGGCGTTGTACAACGTCGATGATGGCGATCTTGTGGGTACAAGTGCACACACTCTGCAGAGTTGATTGATCTATACATATAGCCATGTCCCCGGTTATGGACTTCTCATGACCTACGCCTGACTTGCTTTAGAGAGATGAGTCCCTTCTTTTCTCCCCCATGGGTTTTGTAGGATCCGGCTGTGAGCCACTAAGACAAGGACGAGAGGGAGTTGTCCTTGTCGCCTAGAGAGTGTGAGAGTGTGTGGTGAGATGTGTGTGGATGGGATGGATGTGTGGGAAATGAGTTAAAACTTGATATACAACTTACTACTATTATATTACTTAATAATGAACTTGCATAGGAAAACCATAGCCAGATATAGTTTCTCTTCTCTACCCTTTGCATTCCACTTACCACAAAGCGAACGCAAAAGCATAGGGTGGGAAACAGTGGCTAGTACAAATCGTACTGAAAGTTATTTATCAGGTTTGGATGCCATCTTCGACGACAACAGCTAGGATCCGGAGGTTTAGGTGGTCTTGTCCTACGCTCAAGGTTGCCTGTGAAGGAGGAGCCTTCACCCGCTGGCACGTTGCTTCTACTCTGATATCGTTTCGCGTGCGTCTTCCGCTAGTAGAGTGTTGTAGTATGGTGTGAATCTCTAAGTTATAATGCTTGTGAACTTGTAATCTACGATGTATGACTGTGGTATCAACTGTATAATCATAATGTGATAGCTTGGTATTCCTGGGACTATCACATTAAGTTGTAATCTGTGGATTTCCCTTTGAGGAAATTGTGGATCGTTACACCGACCAGGCGGGAACACCAACGCGGTACCCAAATCTGCCTGTCTGATGCAGCCAAGCCCCGAGCGAGGGACTTCGACATCCCAGAGCCCCCGACTACACGCGCTTCGAAGAAATCTAGAGAAACAAAGACGGTGGCCCTGGTCGACGATGACCCTGAGAAGACCGCCGTGATCGGTGCCGACCTTGACCCTGAACAAGAAAGCGCACTCGTCAACTTCCGATGGCGTAACATCAACATCTTCGCTTGGAAACCGGCGGACATGCCCGGAGTCCCCCGCGACCGTGCCGAGCACTCGTTGAACGTGGTCGAAGGGGCCAAGCCAACTCGTCAGAAACTTAGAAGATTCGCACCAGATCGCAAAGAGGCCATTAAAGCTGAAATAACCCGGCTCGTAGCTACAGGGTTCATTAAGGAAGTAAATCATCCTGATTGGCTTCCCAATCCGGTACTTGTAAGGAAAAAGAATAATGAATGGAAAATGTGTGTCGACTATACGGGTCTCAACAAGCACTGCCCTCCTGACCCTTTCCCTCTTCCACGTATCGACGAAGTCGTTGACTCCACCGCTGGATGCGAACTCCTGTCCTTCCTCGACTGCTACTCCGGCTACCACCGAATAGCGCTGAAGGTGGAAGACCAGATCAAAACCTCGTTCATAACTCCTTTCGGCGCCTATTGCTACACAACAATGTCCTTCGGGCTAAAAAACGCCGGCGCCACATTCTAGCGCGCTATACAAGAATGCTTGAAGGAACTTATTCCAGGGAAGGTCGAGGCCTACGTAGACGATGTGGTCATAAAAACGCACTCCGCAGAGACATTAATCACCGACATAGAGGCAACCTTCAAGGCCCTCAATGACTTCAGGTGGAAGTTAAACCCAAAGAAATGCATTTTTTGGGCATCATCAGGGAACCTGCTGGGCAACATCGTTAGTCGATCCGGCATCCGGGCTAATCCGTAAAAAACTGTCGTGGTTCTTCAAATGAAGCCTTCGTCTAACGTCAAGGACGTACAAAAACTCGTCGAGTGCATGGCCGCCCTGAACCACTTCATCTCTCACCTCGGTGAAAAAGGCCTTCCGTTCTTCGGGCTTTTGAAGGGCGGACAGAAGTTCGCATGGAACGACGAGGCGGATCGCGCATTCGCCGACCTAAAAAGGTACCTCACCGAGCCTCCTATCCTTGTCGCGCCAAAGGAAGACGGACCAATGCTGCTTTACATCGCCGCTACCAACCGAGTCATCAGCACCGTCATGGTGGTCGAACGTGAAGAAAGCAGATGCGCATACCCGGTCTAGCAAACATGCTACTTTGCATGTGAGGTGCTCAACAAGTCAAAAACAAGATATCCCCAGGTGCAAAAGCTGTTATACGCAGTCCTCATCACCGCACGCAAACTCCGGCACTATTTTCAATGGCCATCTAAGGTGACAATCGCCACCGAATTCCCGCTAGGCGACATTCTGCACAACAAGGACGCCACCGGACGGATAATTAAATGGGCGGTGGAACTAGGAACTTTCAACATCGCTTTCCAGGGGCGTCATACAATCAAGTCACAAGCACTCGCTGACTTCATCGCCGAATGGACCGATATCCAAGCCCCAGTCACCTCTGAAGCCCCCGAGCATTGGACTTTATTCTTCGACGGTTCTCTGTCCATTCATGGAGCAGGCGCCGGTCTCGTATTCATATCACCGTCCGGAGATAAGCTTCGCTATGTCCTGCGACTACTATTCCCTGCATCCAACAACGCCACCGAATACGAGGCAACATTACATGGGCTCCGCATTGCCAATGAACTTGGCATAAAGCGCATCATCATCAACAGCGACTCGGCTCTAGTAATCAACCATCTCAACAAAGAATGGAATTGTTCCCATGAGAAGATGGACGCATATTGCGCGGCCATCCGAAAACTAGAAGGAAAATTCTTCGGGATCGAATATCACCACATTTTGCGTGATTGAAACCAGGCAGCAAATGAAATGGCCAAACTAGGATCATCGTGATCCCCCGTCCCGGCAGGAGTCTTCGTCCAAGACCTACTTGAGCCATCAATTGCCGATAAATATGAAGCTCCATCCGACGACGTACTGCCACCGGAAGCCAACATGCTCATCGCCGTGAGCACTAGCCGACCAGTCGACAAGCGAGATGATTTCATTCAATATCTCTCGAATAACCTAATGCCATCAGATGAGACAGAAGCAGAACGATTGACTCGCCGAGCTCACAACTACGTCCTTGTAGACGGAACGCTGATGAGGAAGAATTCCAAGTTTGAAGCACTGCAAAAGTGCATTTCCAATGAAGATGGCACTGCAATCCTACAAGATATCCATGCCAGCACATGTGGAAATCGCGGTGCTGCAAAGACGCTAGTACGAAAAGCTTTTCGAGTAGGTTTTTATTGGCCCACAGCGGTCACCGACGCAGAGCAAATGGTGCGCACCTGCAAGGGGTGCCAATTCTTCGCCAAACAAACTCACCTCTCCGCCCAGGAACTCCAAGCAATACCAGCCTCCTAGACTTTCGCCTGTTGGGGCCTCGATATGCTCGGCCCCTTCCGACCAGCGCCGGCAAACTTCAAGTGGATCTACATAGCCGTCGACAAGTTCTCCAAGTGGATTGAGGTCAAGCCGATCACCAAATCCTTCGCCGGAAATGCAGTTGTTTTCATTGATGAAATCATACACCAATTCGGCGTACCGAATTCGATCATCACCGACCTGGAGTCAAATTTCACCGGGAACCTCTTTTGGGATTTTTGCGAGGAGAACGGAATATTGGTTAAATATGTCTCCGTCGCCCACCCCGGAGCAAACGGCCAGGCCGAACGCGCTAATGGAATGATACTAGATGCACTCAAGAAACGACTATACTAGGAGGAAGAGAAGAACCCAGGTCACCGGCTACGTGAACTACCCGCGGTATTATGGGGACTTCGTACTCAGCCCAGTCGCAACACCGGCGTTTCCCCGTATTTCATGGTGTTCGGCTACGAAGCTGTAATCCGAACCGACGTCGCCTTCGGTTCTCGACGAGTAGAATACTACGACGAAGAAGCATCTGACCAGGCTTGGATCGACAACCTCGATCGTCTCGAAGAACAGAGGTTAACTTCATGCATACGGACGGCCAAATACGTAGAAGGTGTTCGTCGATACTACAACTGCAATGTCAACTAAAGATCGTTCACCACAGGAGAACTCGTCCTCAAGAAGAAGCTCAAGCCCAACTGCATGCACAACTGTTGACACCGTTTTTCAGCACGTGTAAAATGGGCTAAGGTTTGACTGGTTAGCAGCCGTTTACCATCGGCATCGGTAAAGTATGAGCCAATATCGCCGATGGGAGTGTCGCGGGAAGGCCAAGTGTGCTGCCGATGGAGACTGGATGGTTCTTGCCGACAAAGGTTAATTGGTGAAAAGCTTAAGCTATGAAGTTGCTGATGCCGATTGCCGACAAAGAGGTATTGCCGTTTGCCGATGAAAAGTCCTTGCCGATTGCCGATGAGGAGTCATTGCCAACTTCTGATGAAGGGTGATTGCTGATTAGGAATGATCGGTGAAGACGGTTACCAGCACAAGGTCAATAATCGGGAGATGTTGCCGATTGCCGATCGGGAAAGTATTGCCGATGCCGATGGGCGTGACTTAGCACTTGGTGGCAGCAGAAGACTACAGGTGGCCAAAGAAGGAAGTCGCAGGGATCTGCCGATGGAAAAATTCCATCGAGGAAAAGTATAAGGAAACTGGTGTTTTACCAGTATTGTTATTATGGTAGTTTGAGTCCGGCTCTTGCATGAGTCGTTTATTTTCCTTTAAAATAGGTGTGTTTGTTTAGGGAAATAAATAATATTGTTTTAGATCCGACTCTTGCGTGAGTCAGTTTCCTTAAAGTTAGGAGTTTGTTTTAGGAAGGGTACGAGTCGTGTCTTTGTACAAATCTCCATGCGGGAGTATAAATATGTACCCGAGGCTACAGAAAATAAAAAAAAATCCAATTCAAAACAAACCAATTTTATCTTATTCTACTTTTTATCGCAATTTACACTTTTACTGCATTAGCTGTAGTTTTCAACGAGTTCTTCAAGCTTTCGACGGGCTGCATCATCCTGATCTCTGTCAAATCTTTGCTAGTTCCGCGTGGGAGTACCTCTGAGCTTTGGCAATCCGGGCACATCGTTGTTTGCCTCGTTCAGCTCTGCTCTAGTTATCCTTGATCAATCTGAGCCTTGATGTCCGGGCGCATCGCTGTCGTCTCGTTCAGTTTGTTCTAGTTATCATCCTTGTCGATTGATTGGTCAAATCGACTGGCACGCCTCCGGAATACCGAGCTTTGGGTGCCCGAGGTGTTCACAGATCTGACGCTTTTTGTGTCAACACCTCTTTTGGCACGCTCGGTGGGACACGATTATATAGATTTTTATATCTATCATGACTAATCCAAGGAGTGTCATTGAAGTTTCCACAGCAGATCTGACAGGTCGTCAGAAACAGGCTATGGAGCAGGCAATGGAGGAGTACAAGCGATCGTATCTTAGATCCTTCAGCCTAAACGGGATCGGCGAAGCAGTACAGAAGCAAGATCCGCCGTCGCCACGGCAGACTACTTACTACGCCGATCCTGGTAAAGTACAAGATACGGTTAATTATGCACTTAATGATGTATTAACTAGCCAATCCAATGTGTTGTCCGACACCGTATGCAATGCTGTCAAGCAAGCTTTCAAGGGACAGGCACTATGTTATGTTGGTCCAGAGTATCGTCAACTCGGATCGACATCTATTGCGACTCCATCGGCGGTTCCAAGGGTGTCCACACTAATTATGAACCGATCTACCGATGAGGTCGCGCCACCAAGATTGAGTCCAACAAGTATTACTCAGATGAACGCAAATCTGGTGGCTTCAACAATGTCTGGACCTGTAGTCCAGAATCAGCCGACTTCTGCCAATTGGTGGGAATACGGTATGTCTCCGAGTCTAGCTGCTGATTCCGGATTGGTCCAAGATAACCATGCAGGATGGAAGGTTCCCATGGCATCGGCAACGTCTGTACAGCCGATGGTTCCGGCGATGCGTCATGCTACATCTTCTCCAACGGCGCAGGCGCCAACAGGGAATCTGCAAACAACAATGCCCAGAGTGTCGTACGCCCAACCATCGGCAGGATACTTGCCGATACAACAAGGCCCAGCTGCTACAAGTCAACCCATGGTGGCAGTGAGTTACCCGGCGCCACAAGAGCAAGCGTCAATCGGTTATCGGCTATCGGCAAATTCTTGGCCGATGCAACAAAGTGGGCCGATTAACAATCAGCCCGTATCGGCAATAATTGCTCAGGCTATAGTACCTGCGGGTCAAGATAATCCAGGGGTGCAAGAACGACAGGCGTCAGCTGGCTATCAGCCATCGGCAACTTCTTGGCCGATGCAGCAAAGTATACCGAATGTCAATCAACTTGCATCGGCCATGGCTGCTCAACCCACGGTACATACGAATCAAAGCTATCACACAAGAGTACAAGGGTTGCAAGAGTCAGTTGGCTATCAACCATCGGTAGATTGTTGGCCGATGCAACAAAGCATGCCGAGTATCAGTCAGTCTGCATCGGTAATAGCTGCGCAGCCTATGGTACCCGCGAGTCGAGGCAATCATCCGAGTGTACAAGGGCTGCAAGAATCGGCTGGTTATCAGCCATCGGTAAGTCATGTGCCGATGACACCTAAGGTGGGTTGGATTGGTCAATTACCGATTCAGCAGCAATATGTGCAGCCTGAGCGCCAAGTGACAAAAACTCTGCAATATCACCCGGCAAATCTTCAGGGTGAAGCATCGGTATATCAACCGATAAATACTACACTACAATGCTCGCAAGTGTACCATGAGACATCGATACAACGACCGATAGACGTAATGCCACAACACAAACCAGTAACTGTGCAAAGTGGCCTATCGGCAACGCAGCCGATGCATGGTGTTCTAATGGCTGGTACTGTGTATGCTCCAAACACTTCGGGTACTTTGGCATCGGAGCCTGAAGTACATCAACCTACTCAACCAATAGGCTTTCAGAATTGCCCATCGGTTAGTCAGCCGATGCATAATATTCAACAGACTGATACTGCAGATATGTTGATTGCCCCGGCCTATTCGTTACAATATGAAGAGGTACCTCAACCTGTTCCACTAGTGGGCAAGTCTGCGCATTGGCAAGATCCAGACACAAAGGTGTTTTCGACTAAGAAGATAGAACATTCAGAGCTGGACGAAGAGCCAAGCCTCGATACTGCTGAGTTGGAGAAATTCACCTTCGATGTCACAGACGCCGATCAGGATGTTAAATCATTCGAGCCCAGGGAGATTTGGGGCGCAAAGGTGCTCTTTGTTGGATAAGGGAGCTCTGAATCAGATGACGAGATGAACATCGACGCTTCTAAATGGGTGAAAGATGAGGAGCCGGTACCTTGTGCGCTCGGCCAGAAAAGGGCTGGGAAGCTCACCTTCGATGTCACGAAGGCCGATGGGATATTTGACCTACTACTTCAGGAAGGGCGAATTAAGCTAGCCCTTAATCAAGTAATTCCGTCGGCCGAGAAACTCAAGAAGACCAGGTACTGCAAGTGGCACAATACAACTTCTCACAGTACCAACGACTGCAAAGTATTCAGGCGGCAATTGCAGTCAAAAATTGACTCTGGACGAATCCAATTTGAAAATCCTAAAGTCCAGAAACCGATGGAAATTGATCAGCGCCCGTTTCCAAATAATATGGTGGAAACTAGTGAAAAAACTAAGATGTTGACATCGGATGCTACTAGAAGAAGGGCATCGATAGATCCTGATCATCAAGTGGCTGAGCGCGACGTCGAAAAGTTTGCCGATGACAGGAAAGGCAAGAGAATTGCCGATGGAGGTGGTTGTACCGGAAGGGCTCCTGGTATGGTAATCACGCATAAGCTACCAAGGTGGAACCATCGGCAATCACGAGATGAGCGATATCGGCAGGAAAAGAAGCAACAAGAATGGCTTCGGCAGAAGGACCACTGGAGGTGTCCCTTCTTCGTTCACTGTTGGGAAGAAGGCATTAGGCTACCTACTGCCGATAACTGTCCTGAGTGCAGCAGACACTACACTGTTGATCGGTTGGGTGAGGAACATTGCTTTGATGATCGAGCTTCCAGGTACACCAAGCCGCTCAGAAAGAAGAAATTGGCACACAGCCGACTGGGGGGCAAGCCTAGTGCCCACGACAGACTTGGCAGGCGTGCTGAACCAGGGAAGCTCGAGGAGATGGCCAACGCGAGAGTGCTCGATGAAGACGTGCTCTCCAGAGGTTCAAGCATCGGAAACAAAGCCGATGCAAACGGTGAAAGGCAGCGCCAGCCTGCCTAGAAAACTAGACTCCCTCAGTGGTGCCCTAAGGGTCTGACCAAGACCCAGAAGAGAAGAGTTCAGCGTGAACGCCTTAATGACTTGTGTAACACTGAAATTCCTGGAAGGGAAAAGCAGTGGAAACCAAAGCGCAAGGATAGAGATATATCGACAGATGGCAATATATTGCCGATGGTCTGACCGGGGTCAATCTTGGACCTGTTGGCTTGGGGACTGTACTCGGCAAATTGGTGAGTTCAATTATTATACTTGGGGGCACCTGCCGATGATTTGTGTATGAGACGTCGTGCTGCCGATGGATTCGTTAACAGTCAGAGGAGGACGGTAGTAAGAATGATTCTGACGTGCTCGCGTGCGTGTGTGGTGCAAGCGTTTTGGGGAATTACTCATTGTGCTCCTTGGTGGATCTATCGGCATTGTCCTAATTTTGGTCCGATGGAAGTATGAAGCCTCATTGCCGATTATTGTTACAGTTGGGCTAAATACTGGGGTCTGTTAAAAGTTGGAATTATTCAGAGGATTTTAGCCGACTCGATAAGTCATGGTGTCGGTAACGGTTGCCGATAACTAGGTGAAGGGGATTTGCCGGTGGTATTCTGGTATGAAAGTTGATGTTACCGATCGAGACTAAGTCATAGGCTTGGAAGATGGTTTCTTAATTGGGGGGGGGATCCTTATCGGATAAGACGGTCTGCTCCCAGTGATGCGTACATTCCAGAAACTCTCGGAGTTGACATATGGCGTGCTCGTTTGAATGCCGATGAAAGGAAAAAGTTATAATACATCGGTAAAGGCACATTGACATTGTCTTAAGGCAAAATCAAGTATCAATATTACATTTGCCGATGTGACGGAATTTAATAAGTTACAACAGGGAGTGGATAGCTGATATCGCACACAGGCGAATTTGTTCTATCTCCCTGGCATCTTCATCGGCAGAGCCTTCAACCGACTTGATTTTCTTCTTTAGAATGATGGCTTGTCGAGCATCGTTATCTCTCTCTTGTCATAGAGATTTGATGGTATCGGGAAGTTGGACTCTCTTCTGGGCGACTGCACCCAAGGACTCTTCAACCTTTCTCAGCTCAGCTTGCAGCTCTTCCTTTCTTGCTGATAGCTAGATGAAAGCCTGTTCAAGCTCAGTGTCGGAAGCCTCTACTTGGCCGATGTTCTTGTGCTTCTCATCGGCAGTTTGCTTAAACCTAAGCATTTCCTCTGAAAGCTTTGATTGAGCATTCCTGCTGGCGATATGGCTTGAAACCCGTTGGTATTGCAATCGACGGCTCTCAAGAAAGGTTGCTTGGAGAAGGACCTCTTCTGCATCGGCAGGTAGTTGGCCTTGGATATCTTTGAAGATGGCCATTGCTGCAGTTGAATCCTGGACGAGCTGAGATGTATCTGTCTGTAGCTGATAGAGTAATGCCTCGAGCTTGGATTTCACTTCTGCCGATAGAATTGGAATAGAGCTTTCTTCCTCCTCGTCGTCATCGGCAATGTCGACAGCGAAGGAGAATAAGCTGTCGGCTCGAATAGGGCTTTCTTGGTGCTCCTCATCCTGGGGGTTGACGCCGAAGGAGAAGAGGCTGTCTGGGGAATCTTGGGCCTGAAAGTGAAGGAGTTAAAGTGTGCTAATCATAGCACTACTATGCGTTTTTAGATGACCGACTTACCATCTTGAAGCGGATTTCTCGCCCAGGACTTGGCATACTAGATGGCCCAGCCTTGTCTTGGACATCGGCAGCAGTTGCCGATGACTGAGCTTCTGCCAGGGGAGCAGTCGACGCCGTTGGTGTTGGTAGTGTTGTCGCTGGCGGTGCTTCCGGTGTGATATCTGGTTGTGGCAGTGATGCCGCTCTTTCATCAGGAGTTCCGGTTGATGGTGCCGATGCCGATGTTGTCTTTGCCGCTACGACGAGTGGAACCGTTTCATCAGCAACTTCGGCCGATGGTGCCGATGCCGATGTTGCCTTAGCTGCTGCAGTGGGAGTCGCCTCATCAGGGACATCGGTTGGTGGTGCCGATGGCGATGCCGCCTCTATTGTAGCGGGTATAGTGATCTCCTGATCGGAGATATCATCCATCGGGTGATCGGGAGTTGGGGCTGCAGACGGTCCTGCTGATGGTGCAGTGGTAGTTGGCGGCGCAGTCAAAGCCGATGGTGAGGATGGACTGGCCAGCCTCAAGCGCCTTTTCCGTCTTGGCGCAGCAGTGGGAGATCTGGCCCGTTTCGACGAGGACTGGGGGGCATCGACAGCTGGGCTTGAAGGTACTTGTCTGCTGGGAGCAGCTGCCGATGACCGCATAGCCTGAAAATATTCAATGGAAGTTATACAAGGTGAATGTTGCCTATTAAACAGTATATAATCGGTATGAGCGAAGATGACTTTACTGCAAACACCCGCGTCAGGGCAGCAGCAGTGGCCGATGTAGCCTTGGCTTTTGCCGGTGTCGGTGTAGGTACCTGTCGAGGAATGAAGGCGGCTAATGTGGGGGCCTTGTTGCCGATGAGTGATACGGGACTCATCATTCGAAGCTTGAAGGGCTTGCCGCTCCTACTCATCGGAGGAATCGGATCATCAACCTGTCAAGTGCAAGAAAGTTAGATGCTGATGACAAAGGTAAAGTAATAAGGAATGCATCGGAATAAAAGACTTACTGCGTCATCGGGAACGATGTTATCGGCATCGATCATGTGCCGATAGTAGTGTGACGACTTGGCAAACAGTTGACACCTCCATTCTTGCCACCAAGACTTGTATTCATTTGTAATGAAGGAGGTTGGTGACCAGGAGGACAGGTCAAGATCTGATACATCGGCATCGAGAGGAAGGTTGACAACCTTGTTCCAGTTTAGAGCGCTGGAGAATGTCTGCCTGGGCTTCACTACCTTGGAGTAACAAAGCTTGATTGGCAGTTGACCGAATGCCAGCTGTCTTGCCGCTACCGATGGGTAGTAGAATTCGAATGATGGAGGGGCATTCTTTCCCGAACCAAAGATGTTCACTGGAATAGCTTGGGGAGTGATGCTGGCCTTCATAATTATCTGGTTCTCAGGTACATTCCCATCGGTAAGGTTAAATGATATTGGGAACTGTTTGTCTTCATCGGCATATGGCCACCAGAGTCGTTCTGTGGCAGGGATCCCATTGTAAAACTTCTGAAAGAATAGACTAAATTGCTTCGCATCGGCATCGGTCCCTGGCAGCACTATAATGGCCTCTCCAAAGTTGAGTGGAGGGCGAGTTGCCGATTCATCATCCCCACACTGGTGGTCTTCTGGTATGTCTCTTGGAAAACGTTGGGCGAACAAGTCAAACTGAAACGCTTTCTGCATCTGTGCTTTCAAGGTTGCCGATGTGTTCACCTAGCAGTAACTTCTGGGATACTTGATGGAGAAGACGATATACCGATCCTAGAAGATATCTGCCCAGGGGAAGTCTTGTCCCATCGGCAAGCAGCTCAGCTGCTGGAAGGTACATGGTAGTGGCTCCAACTGCCCTACCGCAGAAAATAAACTTGTCCAGCCACATGTTCAGGAAGGTGGCATGCTCCCTCTGGTTTACCGATCCTGTTTTCTGGTATTCTTGAATGTAACCCGTCCAACCGCCGATGTTCCGAGTGTTTAATCTGTGCTCAGCTTTCCTATTAAGCAAGGTGAAGGTATCGGCAGAAGACACGTCTAGACCGGTCAGCATATGAACATCGGCAAGTGTGGGGGTGGCTGGTCCATGTCGGAATAAGGAAGCATTCATCGTGCCCGACCAGAAATAAGAGGCAGCTATTAGCATGTTCTCGTTCTTCTCCATATCGGCAATGGAGAGCCTGATGCATTGGTCCAAGCTACACTCTTGCCAGTAAACTTGCTACGCCCTAGCGACCCTAAGATACCAGTTCTTCCACCCTTTGATGGGCTTGGGCCATGAGCGGAAGGCATCCTTCCACAACCCTAAACCGAAGCATTCAGATCTGAATGAGATCCGATTGGTCTCCACATTGATTAAGAAACTGGGATCGGGATTCCCCATGGGGCCTAAGCAACTGAAGGTGGAACCGGCGAGTGGGATCACTACCTTGTCGTACAGTTCCTAGAGTTCAAAAGAAGAGGAAAAATCAGAAAAGGAACGGGGATAAATTCATATTTGTGCGAAAAAAATACCAGCAGAAGGTTGGATTGGGAAGAAAATAGGTCTCACCTTGGGGATGTCAACTTGGATTGCCATCGGAGTCGAGGAAGTGCTTCCAGTTCGTCCTTGGATTGCGGAAGAGTACTGTTGCTCGAGTTCGTATTCTTCATAGCGGCTGGAGGTTGAAGACGAGGGCAAGGAGGTGAAAGTGAACTCAGGGTGAAAAGTAGTGTGGACCCCGGTAACTTTTATAAGCCTGCTCAGGGGCATTTTGGGGTTCCGTTTCACATTGTGCAGGAATGTGGAGAAGCCCGCGGTAGATACGCGTGGTGATCGAGGTGGTCTGCAACTGTTTGTGCTACAATCTAAGGATTTTTAAATTGCAGTTCCACACACGGAGATCGAGGGAACTGTGCATCTATCTCGGAGGTAACGGCTACAGCAACGGCTACAACAACGGTTACAGTGGAAAGAATTTCGGCATGTAAAGTATTATACATCACGAAACTGGGGGGCATGTGTTGACATAGTTTTTCAGCACGTGTCAAATGGGCTAAGGTTTGACTAGTTAGTAGCCGTTTACCATCGGCATCGGTAAAGTATGAGCCAATATCGCCGATGGGAGTGTCGCGGGAAGGCCAAGTGTGCTGCCGATGGAGACTGGATGGTTCTTGCCGACAAAGGTTAATTGGTGAAAAGCTTAAGCTATGAAGTTGTTGATGCCGATTGCCGACAAAGAGGTATTGCCGTTTGCCGATGAAAAGTCCTTGCCGATTGCCGATGAGGGGTCATTGCCAACTGTTGATGAAGGGTGATTGCCGATTAGGAATGATCGGTGAAGACGGTTACCAGCACAAGGTCACTAATCGGGAGATGTTGCCGATTGCCGATCGGGAAAGTATTGCCGATGCCGATGGGCGTGACTTAGCACTTGGTGGCAGCAGAAGACTATAGGTGGCCAAAGAAGGAAGTCGCAGGGATCTGCCGATGGAAAAATTCCATCGAGGAAAAGTATAAGGAAACTGGTGTTTTACCAGTATTGTTATTATGGTAGTTTGAGTCCGGCTCTTGCATGAGTCGTTTATTTTGCTTTAAAATAGGTGTGTTTGTTTAGGGAAATAAATATTATTGTTTTAGATCCGACTCTTGCATGAGTTAGTTTCTTTAAAGTTAGGAGTTTGTTTTAGGAAGGGTACGAGTCGTGTCTTTGTACAACTCTCCATGCGGGAGTATAAATATGTACCCGAGGGCTACAGAAAATAAAAAAAATCCAATTCAGAACAAACCAATTTTATCTTATTCTACTTTTTATCGCAATTTACCCTTTTACTGCATTAGCTGTAGTTTTCAACGAGTTCTTCAAGCTTTCGACGGGCTGCATCATCCCGATCTCCGTCAAATCCTTGCTAGTTCCGCGTGGGAGTACCTCTGAGCTTTGGCAATCCGGGCGCATCGCTGTTTGCCTCGTTCAGCTCTGCTCTAGTTATCCTTGATCAATCTGAGCCTTGACGTCCGGGCACATCGCTGTCGTCTCGTTCAGTTTGTTCTAGTTATCATCCTTGTTGATTGATTGGTCAAATCGACTGGCACGCCTCCGGAATACCGAGCTTTGGGTAATAGCCCGAGGTGTTCACAGATCTGACGCTTTTTGTGTCAACAACAACCTCTCTTCACACTTGGAAGGCCCCTACATCGTCAAAGAAGTCACCTGACC
Source organism: Microstegium vimineum (assembly GCA_022036555.1). Classification (NCBI taxonomy): domain Eukaryota; kingdom Viridiplantae; phylum Streptophyta; class Magnoliopsida; order Poales; family Poaceae; genus Microstegium; species Microstegium vimineum. The sequence continues at coordinate 12,070,574 of CM039121.1, forward strand.
AGGGTTGTACCGACTCGCATAACAGGAAGGCATCGACGTCCCCAACTCATGGAGCATAGAGCACCTTAGGCGCTTCTACGCCTGAAAAACTTGTACTATGTACCCCCCCTTATCAATAAAAGTTTGACACTTTTTCCATATACGTTTTTCATTCAACGACTCCTACAAAACACCCATGGCGCTCGATGACTTCTACCAAATGCACACGGCATTCGGCGACCTCTCCAAACCACTCCCACAGTGTTCGACGACCTCTCCAAAACACGATAAGACATTTCCTCCAAACAGCTTGGCCATAACTAGAAAGCACCCGAAGATGGCCTGCCGATGAACCATAGTGAATAGAAGTAGCTACCCTAAACGCTATGATTACATAGACTGGCCTCCCAAGTGGTAGTTCCCTAGAAGCCGGGTGATATCACTCGGGTCGGGAGCCATGAGGTTATGTGCCCAGAATCTGTATACAACCAAGGTACGGTCAACGACTCTACAAGCAGCATGGCTTTTCGCCCAGCGTCTGCAGGAACGGTCTCCATAGGCCCTGGTCACGCCATGATCGAGCCTCTCGGAAAAAGGCCCTGTCCTTGGCATCTCCCTAAGCGTGCATGAGCTGCTCGCCGTGTGCACCGCGGGTTGTCAACAACGTGCCTCCTTGGGAGTCCTTATGTATCCTACGCATGCAGTGGCACTAGCCCTACGATATGGACCACTTGAGACCCAAGGCCAAACAATTCATCGCTATGGCTCATGACTCAGCTGGCACGAAAGGACATACAAGTGAAATAAAAGCTCACTGCCCCGATAAACAAAAGCATTGATACATTTGACTTACAGGTCCGCACAATCCATGTATTTCATACAAACGATGGCTACATCGTAGCAAAAAACTCCATATCAAACAAAAGATCCCCAACAGCTACACCAGCTTCCGCCTCCAAACAAACCATATCCGCCTCGGAAGTACCATCTGCATACCCGCTCTGCACCCTCCAAAGATCGACGTGCGAGTTATGCGACCACAGTACAACAAAACCATAAGCAAGCGTATCCTGCGCCGCCAACGTCGCAAATGACTTAAAACAGTCCAAGAAGCCCCACACCCTCGACAGAACGCCAGCTATGGCTTCCTCCGACGGAGGGACATGAATAAAAGCGACATTGTCTACGCAGGCCATCACCGGTCCAACCTCTTTCACCAGGATCCAAAAACGATCGCGCTCGACAACAACTCCAGCCTCTAGCTCTACAAACAGCCAAAGAAATCAGCACCACAGCAAGCCAGGGCAACAACTCAAGCAGTCAAGAAAGACATCGAAACCAACCCTTTTGCGCCTTTGCTAACTGGTCACGGTGTCTGGAGTTATTATGTTCCTTCTCCAAAAGAGCCTCTTCCAGATCGCGCGTCCGCGCGCGAGCTTCCTCCAAAGACGCCTCCAGAAACAAAAACCGACGCTTGCGCTCCTGATTCGTCCTTAACAGCACCTACAGGACGGTGGTTTGTCAACCAGCTCGAGAGGAGCTCGGTGCACGATTAACGAAGAAGCAGGAGATCGGGCACCCACCTTCACATGATCCAGCACGGCTCGGGCGCCATCCGAATCTCCATCATCAACGGAAACACCCTCCCTCGGACGAAACGGTTCACCAAAGTCATCGTCGACGACAACCTGCCTTTTCCGCCTCTTCCTCGAACGGGCACCAAACGACAGTGGCACATCGTCATCACCAGATCCTGCTCCAACGCAAGAAGGGACCTCACAAACAGGAACCCCAGGGTCTCCTGATGAGCCCAAGCCGCCGCAATGGTTCCGACTCAGCAAAAGCCGCATCCACCCCGGGTAGTTCTTCGCCGACCAGACCCTTATCGGTAGCCTCCGGCGCGATGCTGTACAACAATCTAGCATCATCAGACGCTGCCATATCATATACCGCGAATCATTCTGTCGATGTTTTACCACCGATAGCCTGCCACGGGGTTACCCGAGACAGTAGTTCGTGCCTCGGCGAATAGTGAAACCTTGGTGGTTGGACACGTAGGGACACACGGTTTATACTGGTTCAGGCCCTCGACAAGGTCGAGTAATAACCTTACGTCCAATTGAGTCGCTTGTTATTGCTCTTGATCGTAATACAAAGTGTTGTGTGTCGCTCTACATATCGGGTGTTACCTAGTATGTTCTGGTTGTTTTTTGGGTGATACCCTCACCAACCCTTTATAGTCCAGGAACTGGTTGAGGGTTGCTCTAATCCTACTCGGTTACAAACTTAGAGTCCTAAGCTATGCTTCGGTCTTGTCATCTTTATCGAGTAGAATTTGGTTTCTTCTGTCCGTCTTCCTTTGTGGGCTGAGGAAAGGAGGCCCAAAGCTTAGGTAAGCCGGTCCATGGGTACCCTATAGGATATCAGATCAACACATTCAAAACCAACAAATAAAGAAAGTCACTCACCAAAGAGACGCCTTCTGTCGGTAGAATTTGGCCGCTCTAGGTGACCTCGAAGAGCTGGCCACCCCCGAGGTCCTCAGCTCGGAATACGTGCCAAGTGGGACGTCTTCATCCCCAACCGAAGCACCGCACCCTCGGATCGTTGGACCAGGTGAAAATTCACCAGAATAATCAGAACCACCCGGCTCAACAGCATTACCACCTGCAACAACTGTTGGAGGAGTACAAAACTCTGGCAACACACCAAGGGCCGGCAACAAGGCAAAATAAGTGGCACCGTCTTCACCATAGATCTACACAACCAAGAACGCATATAAACACGACGAGCACCACAACATCACAACACAACACAAAGCTGTATACATCAAAACCTGAGGTGGAGGACGGTGAAGAGAGAAATCCTTCCTGGGATGACGCGGCGTAGAACGCTTCGCAAGATCGAAGATATAATTTAATCGCTTGTCAGCAACAGCTGACTCAATCCCTTCAGGCGCCTCCCGAGTACTGTCACTCCTACCAGCATACTCAAAAGCCGGATGTTCCCTCTCTTTACATGGCTGAGAATGCCTGGCGATAAAGCTGCACGCCACCCGTATGCTGTCAAGAGTACGGTGGTCGAGCAACCTCAATAGTAACTTCACCTTATCCAAACCAGCCTCAGACAGTGGCTCCGACCAGGTTGCCAGGACCGTAGGCACCAGCGCAGGATCACATGGCGCACAGGGCTCCTCCTGGTGAACATAAAACCACCTCGACTTGTGCCCAGCAAATTTGGAGTGTAGCAGCATCGAGATGTACTCACTAGACATACCATCCTTGAGTTGAAGATATACCGAGCTAATAACGCCGGATGACCCAGTCCCATTTGGCTTCAGACGAAAGAAGTATCGGGATAAATCAATATGAGGATAGATCCCAATAAACGCCTCGCACATGTGGATAAAGGTCGCAATGTGCACAATTGAGGTGGGATTCAAGTTGCAGAGTGAGATATCGTAATACCACAATAGACCACAAAGGAAAGGATGGACGGGAACCCCAAAACCACAACAAAAGAACGGCTCGAACATCACAAGCTCACCTGTATTCGGCGTCGGAAATGACTCACTGAACGCCGGCTGCCATCCACCGACCTCCTTGTCCGGGAGTAGACAACCGAACACAAGGGTATTAATATCGTCTTCCTTTAGAGTGCTTCGCGTCCAGTGCTTCGCCCAGGGCGGCACCACCAGCTCCTCAACCCTAACATTTGGGGTCGGCGCCGCAGAAGCTCTCTTAACCGCCGATGACGACCTTGTCACCGCAGCCATCGCCGCGGACAGCCTTACAACACTACCCTTCTTCGGCGCCATCACTGGCAAGCAAAGCAATCAAGCTCCGCGATGGAAAGCAAACCAAAGAAGCTCTAGGAAGATTATGGCAGAAGCTGAAGAGTTTCACTGCAATAGTGGAGTGGAAGCCACCGCCGCCGCCGAACCCCCATTTTTATATTAAAGGGCATGACGCTTCGCCTCCCAGGGTTTTTGGGAAACCGCAACGGCCAAATACGGAACCGCCACGACGCCCACCTTCTACGCCACGACTTGGGCCGCTAACCACATGGCTATTTTGGCCCATTTACTTCATTTCTTATCATCTCATATTTACTTCCAATTAACTTCCTCAATTTAAGGTTAATGATTTCTGAAATACCACTAATACCATAGTCCCGGGGACTAGACGTACAAACCTGTTATGATCTCTTTTCTACAGCTACAGTAACTTGGCTACAAATAGACTGGTCAGCAAGCCCCACAAAACTTCCAATACAGTGATGCTCGGGGACTTTGTCGATCGCAACCACGACTCAGCCACCTGGTCGCAAACCTGACCAGGCTCGGGACTTCATCCAAACTACATCGAGCAAGGCTTGGGGATTGCAAACACGACACAAGGAAAGGCAACGTGGAATAGCAAAACACCCGGGGACTGAAACTCGGGGACTACGAACAAAACAATATGACCCCGATGCAAGAACCTCCTAGCTCCTTACATCAGGCTCGGGGACTACGGGTATTCGCAGTCATTTTTTACAAAACTTATGTTTCAATCTTCAATATATGATCCTCATGCAAGAACCTCCTAGCCTCTTACATCAGGCTCGAGGACTACACGTATTCACAGTCGTTTTATACAAAACTCATGCTTCCAGTCTTTAATTACAATTTTGTGCATCTTTTTATCTCTTATAAAGCTTGGCACCATGTGCATGCTTCACCTACTACCAAGCTCGGGGACTAAGTGGGTACACTTCACCTAGCGGTGAATGTACCGATTTCTTCTCGACAAAGCTCTGTTGTTTTTGCATTATTTTTGCAGAGCCTAAGTGGGTACACTTCAGCATGAAAGGACTTTTCAAAAGTTTTTCTTCTACAACACGTCACATCCTTCCAACAAGGAGCCGCAGCATCCAACAGGGCGACCTGCTCGCACATCAAGCTTCGACGCTCTCGACCAGCCCGACCTGGTCGGGAGGCTTCTCCAAGCAGCATCTCGACCAGGCAGCCTGGTCGGGATTCTGCAATAACGACTTCACATGATGGCGAAAAGCTGAACACCTCTAAGACAATGTTGCGGGCTCTCTAGAAGAATACAGCGTGATCGGGGACTTGTTGGGGATATTACCTCGGCATATCCCCAAGGAGCTTATGGGCCAACCGACCAAAAGACGGCCCAGCTCGCGAGGCCTTATAGCACGCGACCAGCCCGTCGTGCTCGCCAGAGTCTCCAAGGAAGTCTTACTCGCCAAGGAAGATCCTAGTAGATAGACTCAGATCCCTTACCTTAAGGGACCGATCATAATCTGTTAGGATATGGAAAATGTAACCCTGCTCCCCGGTTATATAAGGCAAGCAGGGACCCCTCAGAAACGATCCCTCTAAGATCATCTACACCTCGTGTAACCTAATACTCAGATCAATCCAGCCACCAAAACACAGGACGTAGGGTATTACGGCGATTTGTCGGCCTGAACCTGTATAAATCGCCGTGTCTACGCTCGCCGTGTTACGCTTGATCGCCGTCGCCACACCTCCGCCTACAATCTACTACGTAGGGTACCCCCTAGGTAGACTACGACGCATATTTCATCGACACCTCCTGTTTTGCAGTCAAAGGAGGATTTACCTATTGCTCATCGCAGGTTCGTCTTATTGAACAATGTAATTTGACTTATTATGCTTTGAGTTGTGCTGAACAGGTAGAGAATACTCATGAGCCAGCAACTTGTACTGAAGCCATTGGTTGTGGTGACCATGAGAAGTGGATTTCAGCTATGCATGAGGAGATGCAGTCTCTTGAGAGGAATAGCACATGGGAGGTTGTTCCTTTGCCTAACAAGAAGAAGACCATCCGCTGCAAATGGATCTTCAAGAGAAAGGAGGGTTTAATTCCTAGTGTGCCTCCAAAGTTTAAGGCAAGGTTAGTAGCAAAAGGCTACAGTCAGATTCCCGATATTGATTACAATGATGTGTTCTCTCCAGTTGTAAAGCACAGTTCTATTTGTACATTTTTTAGTATTGTTGCTTCACATGATCTTGAGCTTGAGCAGTTAGATGTGTAGACTGCATTTTTGCATGGAGAGCTTGAGAAGGATATATACATGGACCAGCCGGAAGGGTTCATAGTGTCTGGCAAGGAGAAATTTGTCTGCAAGTTGAAGAGATCCTTGTATGGTTTGAAGAAATCCCCTCGTCAGTGGAACAAGATGTTTGATTCATTTATGTTGTTGCACGGTTTTAAGAGGTCTAAATATGATAGTTGTGTTTACATCAAGCATGTTAATAGATCGCCTATATACTTGATGTTGTATGTCGATGATATGCTGATTGCTGCCAAGAGTAAGGTTGAAATCACTGAATTGAAGAAATTGTTGAGTAGTGAGTTTGACATGAAAGATCCTGGTGCTGCTAAGAAAATTCTCGGTATGGAAATTACTAGAGACAGAAATTCCGGTTTGTTATTTCTTAGTCAGCAAAATTATATTAACAAAGTTCTTTAGTGTTTCAACATGCATAATGCAAAGGCTGGTAGTACTCCTATTGCACGTTATTTTAAATTGTCAGCTGCACAGTGTCCTAGTACAGGTGCAGATATTGAATACATATCAAGAGTTCCTTATTCTAGTACTGCTGGGTCTTTGATGTATGCCATGGTTTGCTCTCGTCTAGATTTGTCATATTCTATGAGTTTGGTTAGTAGATATATGTCTAATCCTGGTAAAGAACATTGGAGAGCAGTTCAGTGGATTTTCAGGTACCTCAGAGGCACAGCAGATTCTTGTTTGAAGTTTGGCAGAACTGAACAGAGAATTGTTGGTTATGTGGATTCAGATTATGCTGCTGATCTAGACAAACGAAGGTCTCTCACTGGTTATGTGTTCACTGTTGGTAGTTGTACTGTGAGTTGGAGGGCTACATTCTCGTCTATTGTTGCTTTGTCTACTACTGAAGCAGAGTATATGACTGTTTCTGAGGCATGCAAGGAATTAATTTGGCTGAAAGGTTTGTACACTGAGCTGTGTGGAGTTGATTCTTGCATTAATTTATTCTGTGACAGTCAAAGTGTCCTTTATCTTACCAAAGATCAGATGTTCCATGAGAGGACTAAACATATTGACATCAAGTACCATTTTGTTCGTGAAGTGATCGAAGGTGGTAAGTTTGAGGTGTGCTCAAGCTTAGTTGGTTTAGTGGATTAGCCCCAGAGGCTATTTGGCGCCAGTGGTATTTTCTTTGTTATGTTCAAGATGAAGGCGTTGATTTATGATACAAGGTGAATTTGTCTCAAGGTGGAGTTTGTTGAAGATGTTCCAAATTCATAGCCCAAGACAAAGGCCAGACTTCAGACTCCGCTTCGCTCCGGCCCAAGCTAGTACATAATCCCGTCGTTAGGGTTCCACGGAGACAAAGCGATTCATTATTCTTGTAAGCCGCCGCACGGCGTTTGTAACCGACTCTTGATAATAGTGAGGAGTGTTTGCTGGCTGACGCCCGTGGTTTTTCCCCTTCGCATTGGAGGGGTTTTCCACGTTAAATCTTGTGTCTCGCTATGATTGATCTCGTGTTCTTCATCATTTTATCCGCCGTCATTCACAACACTCTTCACGTGCTAATTCCCTCTCCTTGTTCAAGAAAGTTTGCTGAACATGGACATAAAAATCCATGACAAATTTACATATGTACACTATTATTTGAGTGAAGTTCTTATTGGTTACCCTTTCTCTTTGCCACCAGACTTGTGGTTTCTTAAGCTGCTGCCGGTTGTTGCTGAATTCCCCGGATGCTTTAAGGTACTCACAAATGTAGTATCGATGTAATACAGTTCCAGTAGGTTATTTGGCACACTTCGCCATATATAATACACAATCGATTGAATTAGAACATACAGAGAGCATGCATGATACAATGGCACATATACGACTTTTGATGTCACCTAACTATAAAGGTTTTGTCATTCTTCTTCTTCTTAGATCTATTGTCGATGCAATCAGGATCCTCCAAGTACTTCTAGTAAGCATTGCGCAAAATTCGCGTGTCTCAATGATAATGTTAACATGTATCCATGTTAAGTGTAAAATAATAAGTATTGTCACTATCTAATTAACCTTTCAAAATCCTTGTTACCCTTGTTTATTAGAATCCCGCAAAGAGTCCAATATAATGGCCATTCCATACTTAGATTAGAAATGCAATACAGTGACCCATGATTCCCCTGCTGCACCATTCCAATAATATAGATTTCAAATCTTCAAATATAAAAAGTGGTGATCCCAATATCTGCATATATGTTCCAAGTGTCCTTTTGACTTACCTAAACTAGTGGGCGACAAGGAGCTCCCCCCATCCTTGTGTGCTATGGGAATCCCCATTGGGTCCGACATGAGGGGGCCAAGGATCAGGCTTGGGTGGCCTTAGATCAGGAACCTACAGCTCGAGTGAGCCCGAAGCCCTGAGCATAGGCCAAGGGTGTGCTCGATTATTGGCTAGAAGGTGCATGCTAGCACACCTAAGGGGTGTAGCCGTGAGCGATCTAGAGGGATGAGTCGGGGGATTCTTTGGCCATGAACCTCTTATCTCAGACTTGACATATCCCTATGTTATAATCTCATGATTGACTACTTGGAGTTCCATATCTAACCATGATATGTATTAATATGATATGCATGCAACTTGATTTACTAGGATTCAGTTGTAACAAACTAGAAAACTAATGTGTAAACAAATTAGGATACTATGACGGAATCCCCTAATTCATACAAGATCAAGCATGGTTATCACCGCTAAACGCGTTGACAAGCACATACAATCACCTATATGAACCCGGAAGTCCGCCGAGTGTCCCGAAAGACCTTAGTATATCACAAGACAACCAATATCGCAGGATTAAGTATACAAATCAAATACACATAGTTTTGCAGCGGAAATAATGTTATAATTGAGTTTACAAATACTAAAACAAATTTAAGTTCAAAACTGATTAATAAAACGAATTTGCTTTGAAAAGATTATATAACATAAGTTGAAATACACTGCGAGCTTGAAATGACATCCTCCAACAACAGCATAAGGATAAGAAGTTTCTTTACTATAGAGTCACCGTGCCCACCTGTAGTTAGTTACATTAACCTCCGTAGGAAAGACATTCACCTGCAATAGGGGTCAAAGAATCCTGATTACTGGAGTACTCAACAAGACTTACCTAGCTAAAGAAAAGGTGATGAATATATAAGGTATGCAGGATATTGGGATTCAAGGTATGGTTTTGCCAATATCAAAGTTTTGCATAAATGAGCATTTTATAAAATATTTGAAATTGATTCAGTTCCCTTAAATAGTTACTCAAGTACCGATCGCAGTTTTGATCGATAACATGGTAACAATCATGTCCACCAAAGTCATCAGGTATCCAGTTCAAGTTTCATTAACTACATTGAGGACAAAAGAGTCGAGTATCCATAACCAAGGAGCACGATGATTCGAAATGATTAAACCCAGCTAGGACTTCCTTATCACACGACATATGTAGCACTAAAGCTTGCATATGACAACCGACCTTTCTTTGGATCCTCCACCCAAGATCGGGACCCCGCCACCCGAGAGCACAGTACACCTCCCATCCAGCCCTAGGCCAGGAGGGTACACACTACCCTTGCCATCTCTCCACTCCTAGTGCGGGTTAACCGTTCTTAGCATGGAATAGCCAGAGTCCAGGTTCCTGAAGTATGTGACCAGTATTGCAAGTCTCGTCCCAATAGCATCCACAACGGACGGTTCCTAATCGACACAGGCGGAAAGAACCCGCTCACAAGTTATCCACATCTTGTGGCTCACCAACACCGTGTCCACCTATCTCGAGTTATTACTCTCACATTCCATTCATTCCATGAACAACAAGTTCATGTTCTAAAAAAGAGTGTCCTCATAAAATTCATAGGTGATAGGAAATCACTTGGTTTTTCTTATTATAAGCATGACTAAGCATTTATATCAAATTTGCATTTCAATGGTATCAAGGACATGTATGGAATAATCAAGGCAGGAAATGCATCAAATAGTAATCATTTTACGGAAAGCTTTTATGCATTACTTAACCATAATTGCATTTAAACAAACTTTGTAAAACAAGGAAGGGTTAAATGCATCGGGGCTTGCCTGGGTAAACTGGGCCATTGTTTGTTAGATGACATCCGCTTGACGAGAAGTTCTGATTCATTCGTGAACCTCCAAGATTTATCCATTTTCTGGATCCACTTATGCATATAGTCTTCGGTGAATCCCATCAATCACCGTCTTCTAAACAACTTCACCAAACTCTGTCTTCGGGTTCTGCATTAACCAACACGTATGCATCTATCGTACCTTTTAGAGATGCAAAGATGCAAGCGTATGAATGCGTGAAATATATATGATGCTTGACAAAGATGAAAAAGACTTAGATGATTAAGGTATAACAAAGATTAGTTAAGCCTTGAGTACAACTTTCATTCATGGTACACTTGCATACATAAAACTTAATTAAGGATTAAAGTTTAACTAAATTAATCTAATCAAGTTAATAATTACATCCAAAAGTACTAAGCAAGATTATGATTGATTTCATCAAACAAGTCCAAAGTCATCAAAGTTAATTATTTCTAGTAGCAAACAACCCTAAAAGTCACTCAAAACCTAGTAATTAAGGTTTTTTTAATCATTTATCAATTATTTAATAATTTATGTAATAACTCAAAAATCAACTTTATCCAAAAGAGATCAAAATTTTAATATAGAAAGTCCATGTGCTCAATAAGTTGCAAAATTAATTTCATGATTTTTGGAACATTCTTTTATTTATGGAAAAACAATTATCATTTAATACTTTAATTAAAACCTTTATTATTTACCAACTAACAATTAACAAAACTCAAACAATGAATTAGTTGCCAAACGACACCTTGATTATGCCGTAAGGTCATCAATCAACCCAAAAGTCCATACAAACCGTAAGATTTTCAATAATTACATTTATTACTTCATTTATTAATTAAACAAGCAATTAAAGGTGATTTTATGAACTTCTTCAAAACAAGCTCAAACTTTTTATATAAGCTACTTAGAGCATCTAGATATTGCAAAACAATTTTCAATATTTTTGGAGCAATACTGGATTTATGAAAAATCATTGAAAAGGCATTTATTAATTAAATTGAGCATTTTTATAGCAATAAAAAGATACTCAACATGGCAATATTACATTTTTTATTTTTCTACACATATCAAAGAGCATTCACAATTTTTTTTTTGCAATTTATAGAGATCTACGAGAATTCCAGCAACATTAACAAAATAAAGCACTTTTTTATTTCAGGAAAAGGAAAAACAGCGCTGCAGCACTACTGCCAGCCGGGCCCCACCTGACAGTGCCACACAGCGCCGGCGACCTCTGGGTGGCACGAACCTCACCGGCGATGAGCGAACAAGCTCAACCGAGCTCACCAGCGCCTCCACGACTCCAACACGCATCTACCGAGCCACTTGGATGAAGTCACCGAGCTCCGAGGACATCCTACAGGCGTTCATGGTGGCAAAACGGCTCGAGAGAGACCACACCGGCAACCACAACACCGTCATCACCCTCAGCAGCCCAACACGGTGCCAACGCACCCACCAAACAAACCTATTGACCACGAAAGCGCTCGGACGACGATCGTCGATGACGCGGGTGGCGGAACGCAATGGCACACGCAAGCAGCACACCACAATGCCAAACAAGAAAAACCAAGCACGGTAAAGGGTCGGGGAGCTCAGGGTGGTTTTGGTGCGCGTGGTGCTTGGGGCTGAGGTGGCATGGATGGAGCTGCCGGCGATGACAGGGACGACAGTGGCGCTAGACAGCTCAGCTGATGATGTTCATGGTGCTACGGACTGCCAGACAAGAAATCAAGGAGAGCACCATGATCAGTGTTACAAAAGGATTACAGAACGCTATTCAAACAAATTCAATGGCTCCTGTATGGCCCTAACCACGACGGACCCGAGGGTGGCGGAGAGCCACCGGAGCCGAGGAAAAAGGCTCTGCGCCAGCCGATTGCGAGGTCGCTGGGTTCAACTGAGCTCCTCTGGAGGTGTGCAAGGACTAGGCGGAGCCTCTGTGGTGGCTAGATGAAGGCGATAGCGATTGAGAGAGAGACGGGAGCTCGTCGAAGCCGCGCGAGCTCACAACGGAGGGAACAGAGGACAGACGGAGGAAGAAGAGAGGGCTCTCCCTATATAGATGAAGCTTGGAAATGGCCTAGGTGGCACGTAGCAAGATCCGCATCGCGCTGGCGCATGAGGAGGCTCCAATCCGCCAGCGCAACGGCGGGCGGCGCTGATGCGTCCCCCTGGCACTGTTCAAAGAATTGCAGAACTACCCTCGAAAACCATTTTTGAAATTACTTTGGATTTTTTAACAAAACTCAAAAATCTCCAAAAAGCAAAGTTGCTCCATTTTTAAAACTCTACAACTTTTATAAAAGGTTTTATTTCAAAATGTGCTTAGTTTTTAAAATCCACTTTTTAATTTGAAAAGGCGTTTAAAATCGATTTACCCCCTTTTAAAATACTCCATTTTTTTAATAACACATGAAAATCTTCAAAAACAACTTTTGCTTGATATGAGGAGCTCTACAACTTTGCTTAAACGGTTTTTGTCCAAATTGTTTTAGTTTTTGAAATCCATATTTTGGTCAAATTTCAACCGCCTTAAATTAGGGTTTCGGAAAAGGATTTTCAACATTTTCTTAACTGAATTTAAAAACTTTTCAAAAAGGAATTATGCGCTCTAGCATTACTATGCTCACAAAAGTAAACTCTTTTTAGCTGTTGAAATTCTCTTTTGAGGTCACTATTTGCCCCCTGGTTAGGGTTTTGTGGAAGAGTTTTGAAATTTGATTTATTGTTTTCAATACAAGCATACAATGGTATAAATTACACAATCAAATAAATTCATTTTATTTGAATGCATATCATATAAAGGTGAACAATGACATGTATGCCATACTATTCATATGATGATATGTCATTTTTAATAAATAAAACCAGGGGTGTTACAGATACAATCTCTGTGCAACCCTGCCACACAAGCTATATAAGGTAGGGTAGATGACACCCTTTTCGGTACATAAGCAGCCCTAGAAACACCTCAACGCATACAATGCACATATACCATATATATGGTGCACCTCTGCATGCAACTTGATTTACCAGGATTAAGTTGTAACAAGTTACAAAACTAATTAATGTGTAAACTAATTACGATCGGATATTTGTGCAACCCTACCACATAATCTATATAAGGAAGGGTAGAGAGCACTTTGTTCGAGACAAGGCACCATCTACATAATGGACCACTATAAATCTCTCTCATATGCTACCATCTATATCAGATACAAGTAACACGCTCTATAATCATAGCAAGTGGTAAAAATACTAAGACTATGCCATATGACACTAAGGTAGCCACTGCCAAGAACTCGATTGGAAGGAGGGATCGTGTCATTGGTCAAAGAAGCCCACTTGCTACTATCCTTGTAGTTATTCAAGCTTCCCATGGAAAAGAGGTGAAAATAAGTAGAGGGGTGACAACCATGGTGAAACAAAGGAGGAACCACCTACACTTTGAGGAGAGGGACATGGAGGAGCAAAAGGTGAAGGGAATTAGGGAGGGATGGAGTCCATGGTGAAACATAGGAGGCACCATCCCATTCTCTTTGAAAAGAAAGACACAGAGGAGAAAAAATTCAGTTACCAAATCATGTTTGGTTGCCTATTGAGTGGAGCCTAGTTTGCTTCTAGGGACTAGGCTCTAGTTGTATGTCACTTTATTTTGTCAGTCGACCCCCTAGGACCCTTTGGGGTACCTGTTGCACCCACCGATGTTTAGATGCCTCCATGCAGCTCAATGCATCTCATCCTTCCATTCTATGATGGTTCTATCCAAGAGAAGAGGATGGAGGTCTCCTAGATTGCTAACGTGGCACTGGAGTAGCCCCTACTCCATCTCCACCTATAAATACCCCCTAGGCCATCACTCCCAAGTTATGATAGACTAGAGAAAACCAATCTTTAGTAGCTTAGCAAAGCTCTACAGTTGTGCTATGCTAGCAAGACGAGAGTGAGGGAAGTCTTCTAGAAAAAGCCCCAAAGCTGTCAGCAACCTTCTCCAAGGTGTACCTCAACGGATGCTATTACTTACAAGCAGATAGCATCCTGTAAGGGAGGGGTGACTAACCCCTTTCATATACCATTTCATATTCTGGTTTTGGTATAGTAGTTATATACTCACACTACAATATTCACACCAAATTGCCACAGTACCCTCCGTGCAACGCCTGAAAATCTGTGGTAAAAGGGGGACGTTCTGCAACATTTGTCCAAACCGTGGCAATATGTTATCCCTATAGAAACCCTTTTTTATACACTGTGGCCATAGGTTTGCACATTTGCCATGATGACATTTCGTGGCATCAATGTTGATTAGCGTTGCAACTATATGGTGCTCTTGCAACATAAAGTACATAGTTGCTATTCATTCATTTTATTGCCACAATGTTGGTGGGTTGCAAGGTTGCTCATGACCATTGCAATTAAGGTGTTGGTTATTGCAACTGAATAATACAAATGTGGCAATATAAAGCTAGAATTGCCACACATTTGGTACGTTGTAAGAAGTTCTCAGGACCATTGCAATTAGGGTGTGGGTTATTGCAATTGAATAATAAAACTGATGCAATATAAAGCTAGAATTGCCACACATTTGGTACGTTGCAATTGGTAGTTCTTAATTGCAACTAAAGTGTTATAGGCGAGGCAAAAGTGTGTACTATTGCCACAGATGTGTTTGGTTGCAAATAAAGGTCGGTTGACGTTGTGATATACTACTATAGGAAACGTAATATATTTGGCCTCAGCTTACTAAGGGCCAGGCCCATCATCAATCCTCTCTACGTCCCCCTGCAGAACTTCATCCGATCCGTTCTGCCTTCGTCGACGGCGGTTCCTCTCGCAGTTTGACGTGCGCTCCATCGATCGATCTAGAGACACATCGATCAATAGGGAGGGCATCATCGATCAGCGGCCGGCGAAGAGAAAGAACATTGCGACTGCTTCACCAGTGGACGTACGCCGGTGATCGACGTGCGCGGCCGGCAACAAAAATTAGGTGCGCATGCATGGCCAATGTGTGTACATCTAATGCATTCATAATTGGTTTGTAATATTTGATTATATTTGTGTACATACATGTGATGAGTTGTACTTATGCATGCATACGTTTTGCATATTTTTGCTAGGAGGAGCACAAGATAAGGTCACGGTAATATGGGACAAGTTCAATGCGCATGGACAGGCCTGATTTTGTTTGGCAAGAGAAGTTCATCAAATTTATGGACACCATATTTGTTGGGACAACAACTGCAAAGTGTCCGTGTGCCAGATGTCACTGCATGGTCTACAAAACACGACGTGAGATTCACCGACATGTTCTGACCAATCGATTTGATGAGGGTTTCATCAAAGAAGGAGAAGTACAATATCATCAAGGCGGCGGACAGCTGGAGGATCAGTAGACGACGATGATGATGGTGAAGGAGAAGGAGGTAATAACGACCTTGATGAAGGCCAGAAGATGGTTGGAGCATTAATCAGGGCTAGTATACATGGGGACATCATCCAAGGTGCAGATGAAGAGCCAAATGAGCGTGCCAAGAAGTTCTATAAATTACTAGAGGAGGCAAGACAGAAATTGTATCTAGGCTGCAAGGAGGCTACTAAGGTATCTTTTATTGTGAGATTGTTTCAGATTAAGTGCATGTATGGTATGAGTAACACTTGCTTGAGGTGCATCCTACATCTATTCTCACTTGTGCTACCTGAAGGCCACTGTGTCCCAAACACATTGGAGAAAGTGCAAAGTGTAGTTCGAGATCTAGGTCTGGACTATGACAAGATACACGCTTGTGAGAATGATTGTGTACTATTTTGGAAGGAAAATGAAAAATTTGACAAATGTCCAGTATGTGGTGAGTCTAGATGGAAGGATGATGTAGGTGGTGCAAAGGGTGATGACGATACTAGTGACACTAGTGATACACCAAAGAAGCGTTTTCCACGTAAGATCCTACATTATTTCCCACTAATTCATCGACTACAGAGACTTTATATTCGGGAGACCACGTCAACAGAGATGAGATGGCACAAGGAAAAATTGCCTAGTGATGGTAGAATACGTCACCCCACAGACTCCCCGGCATGGAAGCATGTGGATGAGAAATACAAGTGGTTTTCAAAGGAACCTTGTAATGTTAGGCTTGCTCTAGCATCGGATGGATTCAATCCATTTGGGATGATAAGCACATGTTGACACAAAAAGCGTCAGGATCTGCGAACACCTCGGGCTTATACCCGAAATTCGATATCCTAAGGCGTGCCAGTCGATTTGACCAGTTAATCGACAAGGACGATAACTAGAACAAGATTCAATCAGGACAACGACGATACGCCCGGATGCCAAGATTGGAGCTTGATCAAGATAACTAGAGCAGAGCTGAACGAGACAACAGCGATGCGCCCGGATGTCAAGACTCAGAGATACTCCCACGCGGAACTTGCAAGGGTTTGACGGAGATCAAGATGATGCAGCCCGTCGTAGCTTGAAGAACTCGTTGATAATCTAAGACTAATGCAATAAAGGGTAAATTGCGATAAAAGTAGAATAAGAGTAAATTGATTTGATTGATATTGGATTGATTCATCTTACACGTAGCCCTTGGGCACATATTTATACTCCCGCATGGAGAGTTGTACAAAGACACGACTCGTATCCTTCCTAAAACAGACTCCTAACTTTAAGGAAACTAACTCGCGCAGGAGTCAGATCTAAAATAACAATATCATTTTCCTAAACAAACACACCTAGATTAAAGGAAAACAAACGACTCAAGCAAGAGTCGGACCCAAACTTCTATAACAACACTGGTATAAAATCACTAGTTTCCTTATGTCTTTCCTTCGATGGAAACTTTCCATCGGCAGATCCCTTCAATCCGCGACTTCCTTCTTTGGCCACCTGTAGTCTTCTGCTGACATCAAGCGCCAAGTCACCCTGTACTCATTGGCACCCCATGCCCATCGGCATCGGCAATACTTCCCGATCGGCAATCGACAACATCCCCTCATCGGCAATCGGTACATCCCCTCATCGGCAATCGGCAACAACAACTTTACAGACCAGACGACTTGACTTCACCAATTAACCTTATCGGAAATCGGCATCAGCAACATCCGAAACCTCCAGCTTCCATCGGCAACAGACTTAGTCTTCTCACAACATACTCCCATCGGCAATACTGATCTATGTCTTCCTGATACCGATGGAAAACGACTGCTGACCAACACAAGTCTTAGCTCATTTGACACGTGCCGAAAAACGGTGTCAACACATGCCCCCAGTTTTGGAGCGTATAATACTTCACGTGCCGAAATTCCCTCTACTGTAGCCGTTACCTTCAAGATAAACGCACGACTTCCTCGATCTCCGCGCGTAGAACTACAATTTATTAATAAAATCCCTCGATTGTAGCACAAACAGTTGCAAACCTGACAATATCTCCTTGATCATTGCGCACATCCACCGCGGGCCTTTCCACATTCCTACACAGTGTGAACCGAAATCCCAAAATACCCCTGATTAAGCTTATAAAAGTTACCAGGATCCAATCTGCTTTTTATCCCGAGTCCACTTTCACTTTCACATCCTCTGCCTTCGTCTTCAACCTCCGGCGGCGCCTCCGAAGAACACGAGTTCAAGCAACAGTGCTTTCTCCAATCCAAGGACGAACCACAAGAACTCCTTCTGCTCCAATGGCGATCCAAGTTGACATCCCCAAGGTAAGATCTACTTTCCTCCTCATCCAACCTCCTGCTAGTTTTTTTTTCATACGAATCCAGAACTTTCCTCGTTCCTTTTCTGATTCTTTCCTTTTCTTTTCTTTTCTGTTCGAACCCTAGGAACTGTATAACAAGGTAGTGATCCCTCTTGAGTAGTCTAGCTTCACTTGCCTCGGTCCCATGGGGAACCCTGATCCTAGCTATATAATCAACGCAGAAGCCAATCGTATCTCATTTAGATCTGAATGCTTCGGTTTAGGATTATGGAAGGATGCCTTCAGGTCATGGCCCAAGCCCACCAAAGGGTGGAAGAACTGGTACCTTAGAGTCGCCAGAACACAGCAAGTGTATTGGTTAGAGCGCAACTTGGATCAGTGCATTAGGCTCTCCATTGCCGATATGGAGAAGAACGAGAACATGCTGATGGCGGCCTCCTGTTTCTAGTCTGACACCATGAACGCCTTCCTGTTCAGACACGGACCAGCCACCCCTACACTTGCTGATGTGCACAAGCTGACTTGCCTTGACGTCTCTTCCGATGATGTCTCAACTTTATTCCATCGGAAAGCCGAACTCAGAGTGAATACACGGAACATCAGTGGCTGGACTGGTTATATCCAAGAACACCAATAGACCGGATTGGTAGGGCAGAGAGACCACGCCACCTTCTTGAACATGTGGCTGGAGAAATTCATCTTCTGTGGCAGGGCAGTCGCACCCACCACTATGCACCTTCCGGCAGCTGAACTCCTTGCCGATGGAAGAAGACTTCCCCTAGGCAGATACCTTCTCGGATCGGTATACCGTCTTTTACATCAAGCATCCCAGAAGTTACTGCTAGGTGAGCCCATCGGTAACCTTGGGGGTCCCTGGTGGTTTATCAACATGTGGCTGAACGCACACATGTATAAAGTGCTTCAGTTTGACTTGTTCGCTCAACAATTCCCGAGGGACGTATCGGAAAACCACCAATACAGGGATGATGAATCGGCAACTCGTTCTCCACTCAACTTCGGAGAAGCCATCATAGTGCTGCCAGGGACCGATGCTGATGCAGAACAGTTTGGCTTGTTCTTCCAGAAATTCTACAACGGAATCCCTGCATCGGAACGGCTCTGGTTGCCATACGTTGACGAGGACAACCGATTCCCGTTGCTGTTCAACCTCACCAATGGGAATGTGCCTCAGAACCAAATAATCATGAAGGCCAGCATCGTTCCCCGAGCTATTCCAGTGAACATCTTCGGATCTGGGAAGAATGCCCCTCCATCGTTTGAGTTCTACTACCCATCGGCAGCGGCAAGACAACTGGCATTTGGGCAACTGCCGATCAAGCTTTGCTACTCCAAGGTGGTAAAGCCTAGGCAGACTATCTCCAGCGCTCTAGACTGGAACAAAGTCATCAATCTTCCTCCCAGTGCTGATATGTCAGACATTGATCTGTCTTCCTGGTCACCAACTTCCTTCATCACGAATGAGTATAAGTCCTGGTGGCAAGAATGGAGGTATCAATTGTTTGTCAAGTCATCGCACTACTATCGGAATATAATTGACGTCAATCACGTCATTCCCGATGATGCAGTAAGTTTTTCATTCCGATGCACTCATTAATTTATTCTTATCATCGGCATCTAATCCCTTTATACTCAACAGGTTGACGATCCGATTCCCACGATGAGCAACAGTGGCAAGCTCTTCAACCTTCGGATGATGAGTCCTATCTCACTCATCGGCAACAAGGCCCCCATGCTAGCTGCCTTCACCCCTCAGCAGGTACCCACACCGACACCTGCAAAAACCAAGGCTACATCGGCCACTGTTGCTGCCCTGACGCGGGTTCTTGTAGTAAACTCATCTTCACTCATACCGATTACATACTGTTTCATCGGCAACAAGTTACTTTGCATAAATTATACTAATATTTTCAGGCAATGAGGTCATCGGCAGCTGTTTCAAACACTCGAGCATCTCCAAGTCCTGCTGCCGATGCCCCCCAGTCTTCATCGAAACAGGATGGATCTCCTACTGCCGTGCCAAGGAAGAAACGACGCTTGAGGCTGGCTACCCCATCTTCGCCATCGGCTCCAACTGCACCACCAACTACCGATGTGCCAACGGCAAGACCGTCATCAACTCCAATCCCTGATCATCCATTGGACGACATCCCGGATCAGGAGGTAACACCACCCGCCGCAACAACGGAGGCGACATCGGCATCGGCTCCACTAGCCGAAATTCCCGATGAGAGAACGGTGTCGCCACCACGGGAGCCAGCCACCACATCGGAAGCAACGCCAGCAACAACGCCACCAGCACCAACGGTGTCAACGGCCCCCCCAACAGAGGCTCACTCATCGGCAACTGCTGCCGATCTCTAGGATGAGGCTGAACCATCCAGTATACCAAGTCCTCGGCAAGAAATTCGCTTCAAGATGGTAAGTTGGTCACCTAAAAATTCATAGTATAATCTTATGATCGGCACAGTTTAACTTCTTCTTTTTTAGGCCCAAGACTCCCTGGACAACCTGTTCTCCTTCGGCCTCAACCTCCAGGACGAGGATGAACACCAAGAGGGCCGTGCTCAAGCTGACAGCCTGTTCTCCTTCGCTATCAACATACTCGACGAGGATAAGGACGAGCAAAGTTCTGCTCTAGCTCTATCGGCAGAGGTCAAATCCAAGCTCGAGGCGTTGCTCTCTCAACTGCAGATAGACACATCCCAGCTTGTCCAGGATTCGACTGCAGCAAGGGCAATTTTCAAAGACATCCAAGGCCAACTACCTGCCGATGCAGAAGAGGTCCTCCTCCAAGCAGCCTTCCTTGAGAGTCGCCGACTTCAATACCAACAGGTCTCAAGTCGTATTGCCAACAGGAATGCTCAATCCAAACTCATGGAAGAAATGCTTAAGTTTAAGCAGATTGCCGATGAGAAGCACAAGAACATCGGCTAAGTGGAAGCTTCCGACACTGATCTTGAACAAGCATTTATTCAATTATCAGCAAGAAGGAAAGAGCTGCAGGCCGAGCTGAGAAAAGTTAAAGAAGCCTTGAATGTAGTTAGCCAGAAGAGAGTCCAACTTCCCGATACCATCGAAGCCCTGCGACAAGAGAGGGACAGCAATGCCTGACAAGCCATCACTCTGAAGAGAAAGATCAAGTCAGTCGATGGATCTGGCGATGAGGATGCTAGGGAGATGGAAGAGATAGAACAAATTCGCCTGCGTGCGATATCAATTATCCAATCCCTGTTGTAACTTGTTAATTTCCATTACATCGGCAAATGTAATCAGTAACACTTGATTTTGGCTTTGTAATATAACATTAGCACACTTTTACCGATGTTTATATAACCTTTTCCTTCATCGGTATTCAACTGAGTACTATGCGTCTACCCATATGCTAGGGTAATATTTCTTCAAGTATTTACCGTTGATGGCCCTAGAAAATGCAACTCCTTTGAGAGTTTTTAGAATATAAGCATTGCCGGGAGCAAACTGTTTTATCCAATAAAGATCTCCCAATTATGAAACCACCGTCCAAGCTTAGAACTCAGTCCCACTCGGTAACATCAACTTCCATGCCAGAGTGCCATCGGCAAACTTTCTCACCTAGATGTCGGCAATGACTTATCGAATCGGCTGATGTCCTCCCTGAGTGAGCGAAACCTGGTATTCAGCCCGACTGTTCGTCGAGGTAGCAATAACCAGCAACGAGGTTCCATACTTCCATCGGAACGAAATTAAGACAATGCCGATAGACCCACCAAGGAAAGTACAAGGAGCAACTTCCTCTAAAATGCTTGCACCACACATTTAATTAACGCACGCAAGCACGACAGAATCATTCTTACAATCATTTTTCCTTTGGCAACTAACGAACTCACCGGCAGTGCTACTTTTAATACACAAATTGTTTACTCAATCGGCCGGTGCCCCAAGTGTAATAATTGGAATTGCCAAAGTTTGCCGAGTGCTGCTCCCAAGTCAAAATATCCAAGATCATCGACTCCAGTTATACCATCGGCAATATATTGACATCTGCCAATGGAGCTTCGTCTTTGCGGTTTGGCCTCCACTGCTTTTCCCTTGAAGGAATTTCATTATCATATAAGTCATTTCGGCGTTCGCGCTGAATTCTTCTTTTCTGAGTCTTTGTTAGACCCTTAGGGCACCACTGAGGGAGTTTGGTTTTCCAGACAGGCTGGTGCCGCCTCTCATTGTTTACATCAGCTCTTCTTCCGATGTTTGGGTCTCTAGAGAGCACGTCTTCATCGGGCACTCTTGCGTTGGCCATCTCCTCGAGCTCTTCTTGGTCAATACGCCTACCAAGCCTGTTATGGGCACTGAGCTTGCCCCCTAGTCAATCATGTGCCGACTTCTTCTCCTTGAGCGGCTGGGCGTACCTGGATGTCCGATCGCCAAAACAAGGCTTCTTACCTGGCCGATCGGCAGCATAGTACCCATGGCATTCAGGAAAATTATCGGCAGTAGGTAGCTTGATGCCTTCTTCCCATCAGTGAATGAAGAAGGGACACCCCCAGTGGTTCTTCTGCCGAAGCCATTCTTGATGTTCTTCTTCTTCCTGCCGATGTCGCTCCTTTTGCGACTGCCGATACTCTTTCCTTGGCTATCTGTGCGTGATTACGACACTAGGAGCCCTTCTGGCACTGCTACCTTCATCGGCAACTCTCTTGCCTTTCCTGTCATCGGCAAACTTTTTTACATCACGTTCAGCCACTTGATGATCAGGATCTACCGATGCACTCTTTCTGGTGTCTTCCGATGTTAGAACCTTAGTCTTTCCACTGGTTTCCACCATATTATTTGGAAACGGGTGCTGATCAATCTCCATCAGTTTCTGGACTTTAAGATTTTCAAATTTGATTCGTCCAGAGTCAATCTCTGACTGCAATTGCCGCCTGAACACTTTGCAGTCATTGGTACTGTGTGACGTTGCATTGTGCCATTTATAGTACCCGATCTTTTTGAGCTCTTCGGCCGATGGGATTACTTGATTAGGGGCTAGCTTAATTTTCCCTTCCCGAAGCAATAGGTCGAATATCCTATCGGCCTTAGTAACATCGCAAGTGAACTTTTCAGTCCTTTTTAGGCCGAGCGGACAAGGTATCGGCTCCTCATCTTTTACCCACTCAACAGTGCCGATGTTCACCTCCTCATCTGACTCAGAATCCCCTTGTCCGACGAAGAGCACCATTGCGCTTCGAGTCTTTTTGGGCTCGAATGATTTAACATCCTGATCGGCCTCTATGATATCGAAGGTGAACTTCTCCAATTCAGGGACGCTGATACTCGGCTCTTCATCCGAATCTGAAGCTTCCATGTTCTCGGTCGGAAACACTCTTGCGTCTTGATGTTACTGATGCACAGACTCGTTAACCGATGGAGCAGGTTGATGCACCTCTTCATATCTCCATGGTGAGCAGGTCGGAGCAATCGACACATCAGCAGCACCAATCTGTTGAATATTATGCATCGACTGCTTAACCGATGGGCAACTCTAAACGCCTACTGGCTGAGTAGGTTGATGTACTTCTTCAGGTCTTGACGTCAAAGTACTTGAAATGATTGGTGCGTGCACAGTGCCAGTCATTGGAACACTATGCATCGGCTGCGTTGCCGATGGGCAATTTCGCACAGTTACTGGGTCGCGTTGTGGCACTACCTTCATCGGTTGCTATACCGATGTCTCATTGTACATTTTTACTTGCGAGTATTACGGTGTAGTATTTATCGGCTGCTGCACCGATATTTCATTCCGAAGACTCGCCGGATGACACTGCGGAGCTCTTACCATTTGGTGCCCAGGCTACACAACTTGTTGCGGAATCGGTAATTGACCGATCCAAGCTACATTAGCTGTCATCGGCATATAACTTACCGATGGTTGATAACCAGCTGATTCTTGTAGCCCTTGTACCCTTGGATGATAGCTTTGATTTGCAGGTACCATAGGTTGAGCAGCCATTGCTGATACAGGCTGATTGTCAATCGGTATGCCTTGTTGCATCGGCCAAGAATTAGCCGTTGGCTGATAACCAGCTGATGCTTGTCGTTCTTGTGGCGCCGGATACTTCATTGCCGCTATGGGTTGACTTGCAGCTGCTGGGCCTTGTTGTATCGGCAAGTGATTTGCCGATGGTTGGGTATGAGGCACTCTGGGTATTGCCATTTGAAGATCCCCCATTGGCAACTGCACCATCGGAGAAGATGTAGCATAATGCATCACTGGAACCATCGGCTGTACAGGTGTTGCCGATGCCATAGGAATCTTCCATGCTGCATGGTTATCTTGAACCAGTCTGGAATCAGCAGATGGACTTGGAGACATACCGTATCCCCACCAGTTGGCAGAAGTTGACTGATTCTGGATCACACTTCCAGACATTGTTGAAACCACTAGATTTGTGTTCGCCTGAGTAATGCTTGCTGGGCTCAATCTTGGTGGCGTGATCTCATCGGCTGATCGGCTCATAATTGGTGCGGACACCCTCGGAACCGTCGATGGAATCGCAATAGATGCCGATCCGAGTTGATGATACTCCGGACCAACATAGTATGGTGCGTGCCCTCCCTTGAACGTCTACTTAACAACATTGCATACAGTATCGGACAGTACATTGGATTGGCCAATTAATACATTATTAAATACAGAATTAACCATCTCTTGTATTTTACCACGATCGGCGTCAAAAGTGATCTGCCGCGGCGACGGCGGATCTTGCTTCTGGACTGCTTCGCCGATTCTGTTTAGGCTGAAGGATTTGAGATACAACCGCTTGTACTCCTCCATAGCCTGCTCCATAGCCTGCTTCTAATGATCTGTCAGATCTGCTTTGAAGACTTCAATAACACTCCTCGGAGTAATCATGATAGATGTAAAATTTATATAATCGGGTCCCACTAGGCGTGCCAAAAGAGGTGTTGACACAAAAAGCGTCAGGATCTGCGAACACCTCGGGCTTATACCCGAAATTCGTTATCCGGAGGCGCGCCAGTCGATTTGACCAGTTAATCGACAAGGACGATAACTAGAACAAGATTCAATCAAGACAACGACGATACACCCGGATGCCAAGATTGGAGCTTGATCAAGATAACTAGAGCAGAGCTGAACGAGACAACAGCGATGCGCCCGGATGTCAAGACTCAGAGATACTCCCACGCGGAACTTGCAAGGGTTTGACGGAGATCAAGATGATGCAGCCCGTCGTAGCTTGAAGAACTCGTTGATAATCTAAGACTAATGCAATAAAGGGTAAATTGCGATAAAAGTAGAATAAGAGTAAATTGATTTGATTGATATTGGATTGATTCATCTTACACGTAGCCCTTGGGCACATATTTATACTCCCGCATGGAGAGTTGTACAAAGACACGAATCGTATCCTTCCTAAAACAAACTCCTAACTTTAAGGAAACTGACTCTCGCAGGAGTCGGATCTAAAATAACAATATCATTTTCCTAAACAAACACACCTATTTTAAAGGAAAACAAACGACTCATGCAAGAGTCGGACCCAAACTGCTATAACAACACTGGTATAAAATCACCAGTTTCCTTATGTCTTTCCTTCGATGGAAACTTTCCATCGGCAGACCCCTTCAGTTCGCGACTTCCTTCTTTGGCCACGTGTAGTCTTCTGCTGACATCAAGCGCCAAGTCACCCTCTACTCATCGGCACCCATGCCCATCGGCATCGGCTATACTTCTCGATCGGCAATCGACAACATCCCCTCATCGGCAATCGGTACATCCCCTCATCGGCAATCGGCAACAGCAACTTTACAGCCCAGGCAACTTGACTTCACCAATTAACCTTATCGGCAATCGGCATCGGCAACATCCGAAACCTCCAACTTCCATCGGCAACAGACTTAGCCTTATCACAACATACTCCCATCGGCAATACTGATCTATGTCTTCCCGATACCGATGGAAAATGGCTGCTGACCAACACAAGTCTTAGCTCATTTGACACGTGCTGAAAAACGGTGTCAATAGCACAACATACACGACTTGGCCTGTGATCATAAGCCCATACAATTTGCCGCCTTGGTTGTGTATGAAACAACCTTATTGGATGATGTCAGTGTTGGTTCCAAGACCCAAGTCTCCTGGAAACAATATTGATGTATACTTCCGTACCCTCATAGATGAGCTAAAGGAGCTGTGGGAAGATGGTGTTAGAACATGGGATGCGAAGGTAAAGACGAATTTTATGCTTGATGCTCTTCTACTTTGGACAATCAATGATTTTCCTGCATATGCAATGTTATCTGGTTGGAGCACCAAAGGGAAGTTTGCATGTCCATACTCCAACAAGGACACAGATTTCTTGTGGCTGAAGTGTGGGTCCAAGCATTGTTACATGGGGCATCGGCACTTTTTTCCATGGATACATAGGTGGCGCAGGAACAAGGTAAGCTTTATTAATAGAACAGAAAATAGGGAGGCTCCTCAGCCATTGACTGGCCAACAAGTGAGGCAACATTTTCAATCTTTTGAGCAAGTGGTCTTTGGGAAAGCAACAAGAAAGAGGAAGCAACGTGACGAAGAAACAAGATGGCACAATTGGAGGAAGAAGAGTATTTTCTTTGACTTGCCTTATTGGGACTCGTTGCTTATAAGGCATAATTTGGATGTGATGCACATTGAGAAGAACATCTGTGAGAGCATTTTGGGAACTTTGCTTCAAATTGATGGTAAATGTAAGGATAGTGAGAAGGCCCGACTAGACATGCAAAGTATTGGTATGAGGAAGGATCAACATCTTGTGATGGAGAATGATAAATATACTATGCCACCAGCTTTGTACACATTATCTAAGGATCAAAAGGAAATTTTATGTAGGTTTCTAGAAGGAGTGAAGATGCCTGATGGGTTTGCCTCCAATATAAAGAGATGTGTTGACGTCAAAGGTTGCAATGTTTCTGGACTTAAAACACACGACTACCATGTTATTCTACAGAAGTTGTTACCTTTGATTGTACGCTTCATTTTGCTAGAAGATCTTGTGGTCCACTCATTCATCTTAGTGGGTTCTTCAATGCAATTTGTTCAAAGGAGCTACTGCCGGCAGATCTTGATAAGCTTAGTAGTTCCATCAGAGAGACTCTTTGTCGCCTTGAGATGGTATTCCCACCTGCATTTTTTGACATCATGATGCATTCGCCGGTTCATTTTGCTGAAGAGGCTAAACTAGGAGGTCCTGTGAGCTTTAGGTGAATGTATCCGGTCGAAAGATATTTACGTACACTGAAAGGCTATGTGAGGAATAAAGCGCATCCTAAAGGCTCGATAGCTGAGGGATATATCTCTTAGGAGTGCTTGACGTTTTGCTCTCATTTCTTAGAAGACGTTGATACCAAATTGAATCAAGCTGATCGTCATGAAAGTGCCACTGTAAATGAGCCACCATGTGGGCTCAGCGTGTTTAGCGATGTTGATTACAACAAGAAAGGATCTGTTTTTGGAGGTATTTGATAGAGAAGAGTTATTGAAGATGAGGCACTACATAGCAACCAACTGTGAGGAGGCCAGACAATGGGCTGAGTAAGTTCCATATTTTTTATTACATCATGATTGTTTGAGTTAAATAAGTATATTACTAAATATTTGAATATATGTTACAATAATGCAACAATGAGCATATGGAGAAACTCAGGAAAGATGGCACAAGAAACCTTGAAAAACGACACAAGGAGCAATTTGTAGACTGGTTTAAGGAGAAAGTGAGTAGTTAATTAATTTAATTTTGTAGTTTCAAGACATGTGTTATTCACTGGTAGTTGAATTATATTATTTGCATTATGTTTTGCAGATCACCAAGCAAATTAAGGAAGGCGTAATTAATGACGTCTTATTGCATGCACTTGCTAAAGTACCGGATCCTCGAGCCCGTGTGTTCACTAGATGCTTATAAATGGTTTCTTGTTCCGAACAGCTTCTACAGAGAAAAGGCTGAACACGAGAAATAGTGGAATTTGCGTGAAGGGTGATGGTAGCACCGGCAATATGACATGGTATGGAGTGATTAAAAAAATAATTGCTCTTCAGTTTGAGAAGGGAAAAGAAGTTACTTTGTTTGATTGTGACTGGTACGATGTACCAGCTACATCTACGAGCAAAGGAAAAGGATATAAGAAGAATTAGTATGGGATTGTTGACATCGATACTAGTCGTTCTCGATATTCTGGTGACCCCTATATTTTGGCAACTCAAGTTGAACTAGTTTTTTATGCTGACATACCAAACAAGCCTCATTGGTGTTCTGTTGTTGCAACGAAGCCTAGGAATTTGTTTGCCATGCCAGAATCAAGTGAAAACGATGACGGTGACATGGACATATCATTGCTCAAAGTGGGTGTGCAAGACATGAGTGATGAAGCACGCCAATGTATGGATTTGTCAAGTTGGAGGAGACCAGGATTGGAAGGCTCTAGTGGAGATTCAAGTGTTATTCAACTGGCGATTTCCCAATCTGTTCCTGAACCAGATCAATTAGGAATTGTTGATGCAGAAGACGATATAGATGATGAAACATATATTGATGATGGAGTCATTGCACCAGCTACAACTGTTGGCGTTCCTAAGGATGATGATTTCTTTATTTAAGCCTATTTTATTATTAGTTGATGGTGCATAATTCATGTATTAACACATAATGGTTTGCACATTCATGTATTATGGCTCGGTTTTAACTTGCATATTCATGTATTATGGGTCGGTTTTATATTTCATGTACCTTTCTATAAGTCTACTGTATTAAGCATTGATGGTGCATAAAGCAAACCATATAATATCCAAAGAAGACAACCATTGAACCATTGAACTGCTGGTGCTACTGCTACTGCTACTGCTACTGCTACTGCTACTGCTACTACTACTACTACTACTACTACTACTACTACTACTAATACTACTACTACTACTACTACCACCACCACTACTACTATACTACTACTACTACTACTACTACTACTACTACTACAACTACACTACTACTACTACTACTACTACTAACTACACTACTACAACTAAACTACTACTACCACCACCACCACCACAACCACCACCACCACCACCACCACTACTACTACTACTACTAAAGTTGCTGCTCCTACTGCTGCTCCTCCTGCTGCTACTGCTACTGCTACTGTTACTGCGACTACTACTGCTGCTGCTGCTGCTGCTACTACTACTACTACTACTACTACTACTACTACTACTACTACTACTACTACCACCACTACTAGTACTACTATACTACTACTACTACTACCACCACTACTACTACTATACTACTACTACTACAACTACTACTACGATTACAACTACTACTACTACAACTACTACTACTACCACTACTACTACTACCACTACTACTACTCCTCCTCCTCCTCCTCCTCCTCCTACTACTACTACTACTAAAGCTGCTGCTCCTACTGCTGCTCCTGCTGCTGCTACTGCTACTGCTCCTGCTCCTGCTGCTGCTACTGCTACTGCGACAGCTACTGCTGCTACTGCTACTGCTACTACTACTACTACTACTACTACTACTACTACTACTACTACTACTACTACTACTAATGCTACTACTGCTACTACTCCTACTCCTACTACTACTACTACTGCTGCTGCTGCTGCTGCTGCTCTTGCTGCTCCTACTACTGCTGCTTCTGCTACTGTTACTGCTCTTGCTACTACTGCCGCTACTGCTACTGCTATTGCTACTACTGCTGCCGCTACTGCTACTGCTACTCCTGCTGCTACTGCTACTGCTACTAGTTCTACTACTATGGGGGCGTTTGGTTCATTGTTGAGTGGAGCCTGACTCGTATCTGGGAACCAGGCTCCCGTAAGACAGACTGTGAAGATACAAGTATTATTGTTTGGTTGTCTGAATATGTAGAGCATGTCTGAGTAGAGATTGTGTTTGATTGCCTGTATGAAACCGCATTTTATGAGACAATAATTAAAAAAATAAATAATTTTATACTTTTTAAATTGTGTAACTGCACTCTAATAGTTTTATTTTACTCTAAATCGTGTAACTACCACTACTATACTACTACTACTACCACCACTACTACTCCTCTACTACTAATAGTACTACTACCTTCAAATTGTACAGTTTTATTGAAGTCTAAAATTACACGTAAATTTTGTATAGAAAATCGTTTTCTTTTGATATGAATATCTATCCACACTTTATTTTTTGGTTTAAAAAAATCTTTATTTTTTCAATGAAATTTCAAAATTAAAGAGGTCGAAAATTTATGGTTGCCTTTCTCCCTGGGCAATTTTTCCCGCGCATTGTGTCCCAAAATTTTTTTGGCCTCCCTGATATCACCATCCCTTCTCCACTTGTCACTCCAAATCATAATTAGCGCCGCCACTAATCTATTCCCAAGACTAAGCAGCCTCCAGTTAGGGTTTACAAGGGAAGGAGATGGAGACCTCCCCGACAACTCAGGGGACAACAAAGACGCTGCGGAGTCATCCATCCTCGGCGACGGCGTGGAGTCATCCATCCTCGGCGACGGTGACCCCAGCATACACGAGGCCACCGAGAGCAAACACGACGATGAATCATGGTCGCGGGGAGGATGCCGAGTCACCATGCTTCCTCCGACCACAACGACTCAGACGACGACGACCGTCAAGATTCCGGTGGCCATCCATACTCTACTATGAATCTCGGAGAATCATAGGGTTTCAGGCCATTCGATGAGTCGCAAAATCTGTAAGTAACCACTGACACTGGTCACACCCATCCTTCATTCTTGTACTTGTGAGCATGTTTCTATCAAAATAAGTACGTTGAAACTGTTGAATTTTTTGAGCTTTAGAACAATGGATGATTTAGCCTTGCTTTTATTTTTCAAACTTGGAGGATTGCTTTCAGTATATATGCACTATTGAAATAAGTACGTTGTTTTTTTCTTTCATTTTTATCATGCTCGCAATTATATTCACATTCTTTCCATTAATCAACATATGTCAGGGTTGATTTGACGCCAGAACAAGAAGAAATGTGCTGTATGTATATTGACCTCCAAGGGGCACCAAATGGAAAGGATTTTGTAAAAACTCACATAAGAAGGATCGATCTCATCTTTGGAAACTTGCTAACAATGAAAGGACATTTTGGGTACTCTTTGAGGGATTTCTTATACTATAAAAATGAGAACGAAACAATATTGCAAAACTAGTAGAGATTGAAAGAGAGGTACATGCATGTAATATGATAGTAGAAAACGATGAGGATTGCGAAGTTAGATTAGTTCTAAGCCGGACTAAAATTACTGACACGACTGTAAACATAACACCAAAGAAAGTACCACCAGGTTCAGCATTTCATGAAGACTTCACAAATGAGCCAGTTGATGAATACAAGTCATGGCTTGAAGAACTGCATGAAATGGGCGAAGGCAAAGGTAAGTAAAATTTATACACTCATGTCCATAACTGTATCTTAATTAATTCATTGTTATATACAATTCATTCATATATACATGGTTGCAGAATTGAAGGATATCTTCAGGACAGATACGGTCAAAGTATATACCGAGTGGCTACGAGATCAAGGACAATTAGACGAGATCGGTAATTTAATATATGTCTCTAATTTGTCAGTCATTTTACTGACCAATTTCAACTTAAGTTTTATATTGTGAAGAGGCATATGATGGAATGAACTCTAGTCAGTCAAGTGTAGCCAACAATCCAACACCTCCAACAGAGTGGCCAAGTCATGCTCGGCGTTTAAAGCATCAGGATAGTTCTGGTAAGACATTATTTTTCTAAAACCATTTTTGTAAGCCGCACAATTATGTTTCACAACGTTAACGAGAACATATATTGCATTTCATTGTATGTTGCACAAGTAGGAAGTGAAAAGAGGAAGTACAGAGCACGTGGGCCGCTGAAAGGTTTTGCTGCATCCAACAAGAGGCATAAGCAAGACACTCGGAAAATGAAAATCCAATTCTCAGAAAGACTAGGAGGACCTGTAGGTGGTAACCAACGAGCTTTTGTTGACGAAATCGTTGTGTTCACAAGAATACATGATCCACTTATTGGTGTCAAAAAATGGAAAAATATTGATGATGAAGTTAAAGAAGCGATAGTCGCTGATGTAATGGTAATAAGCTTTCATACTTTCTTAATTTCCACCATACCCATCGTATTTGTTATTACATATGAAATAGTGTAAGAATTGATTCTTTGTGTGTAATTTTCTTTTGAACAGGACAAGTGGGACCTTGAGGAAAATGATGAAAACAAGAAAATTATATGGACCATAGCTAATGAACGCTATAAAGGTCGGTAGTCAACATTCAGTGCCACATATAGGGCATGGGACTGTTACGATTTGAGAATGAGGCATAAGCCAGAAGACCTCCATATTGTTGAATGGTACTATCTCATATTGTATTTTGGCACTTTAGACTTCCAGGTTTGATGTATTTCACTTCTTAGTTTGCAATAGCAATTGTAGAAATAATTGTGTTGTTTTGAGGATTGTTCTTTAATACAAACTAGTATGCAGAAAATCAGTAACATGAATTCTGAAAACCATGCGATGCAACAAACACAACATATGATGGGATCAAAGCCTTTCTCTCAGATTAGCTATGAAATGGTAATGACTATAGAGAAGCACATGCATGCATGCATTTTTTGAATTTAGTACTTGTTGAAATATTCATTTGTTTCTTTCTGGTTAAAATTAGAGAGACCCAGATACTGGTGAAGAGCCAAATGATTTGGATCTATGGGCGAAAACACACAGTAAGGGAGAGAAATGGTCAAATACTGCATCTAAGGCTGTCTATGTAAGTATAATCTAATTTCCAGAAACCGTTACTAATAAGTGTATCATAGTCGTCCTCTTAAATTCCAAGTTTAGTTAAGAACTTTCGAATGTCTTATATGTGTCAGGAAATTGCTTGCACCCAAATTAGAAACAAGGAAGTAGACTCAACAGAGCACTTTGTTCCTTCAACAGAGAGAAACCATATTTTCAAAACATACAAGGAAACTACTAGATGTAGATCATCCAAGGTTCATGACAATGGCTATATGGCAAGGTATCCAAGCAGAAGGCAGCTAATGCTAGAACAAAATGAGGAACATGCCCGTTCTAAAACAACATCACACAAAGAAAAAGAAGAGTTGAAGGCTCAACTAGTGAAGGTCTAAGAACAACTCCAAAGCCAAGTTACTCAAATGGAAGCCGAGAAGGAAGAACACAAGCGTGAGATGGAAGAGCAAAAGCATGAGATGGAAGAAGCACTACAGAAAGCTAGGGAGGCTGACAAAGAAGAGTTAGGAAAGAGTTTCTAGAACTGCTAGAAGCACGAGGGCATGGAGCATCAACACAGGTAATAGTAAGGCTCGGTTTTAACTTGCATATTCATGTAGTCATGACCCTCATATAAGGTTGCTCAAGATCATTAAAGGTATTGTGTGAGAGCTAAACAAAAATACTAATGAGATTGTATTGCAGGTTAACCAAAGTACAAATGCAATAGTAGCTGATCAAACAAGAGAGAACGAGACACCCTTACTTCCTCAGGAGGAGAACCAAACAACAACTGAGATTGAAGCAACAGTAGAGCATGTAATTTTTTATTCAAAAATGTTACATTGTTCATGAACTAGTACATGGTATGAGTCGTATGTTAATTATTTGGCATGTATTTTTTTGGTTTTGCAGAATAACCTAGCTGTCGTTAACCAAAATGAACTACCTGCTGGTAAGACGGGTGCAGCGGCCAGTGTGCGCAACACCAGGAGTAGTAACAAAAATCAAGCACTTCACAAAGACGGGAACGACACTACCCAATTTATGAGTTCAAAACAATTGTTGGATACTGTGAATACCAAGAAGTGAGCAGCAGGAATCAAAAGGAGCTGAATGTAAGCTTCAATGCTATAATTGTGTCAAACTAACAAATTATGTTTCATGTTCAAACAAAAGCACTACATTTATGATGATTGTAAAATTTTATGCAAGAAGATGTGAGCTGATGGAGTGGTTGGGGTCATGACATGATGAGCTGGAGCATTTCTTAAATCTACAAGAAGTTGTGTGCTACCATGTTTAGGAAGGCCACAATTCCAGTAGAGAGCTGATACAAAAAAGGAGTGCTGAGATTAAGTTTGAGATGTCATGAAACAGAGTAGCAAATTTAAACTTTGTTTGTTATCTTCCAAAGTCTTTCATGAGACCATTTGTCTTTGTGGTACGACATACTATATTACAATGGGTTGTGCTGTATTTAATGCATGGTTGCCTATTCTCATTAAGTGGCTCTATTCTCATGATTTGCTCATTTTAATTATTGATTTTTGAATTATTAAATGGCGCTGTAATATTACCTAGCGGCACCAAACAAATGGCGTTGTAAAATTGAATATTTGCAAAAAAATTTAGTGTCGCAAAACATACTATAGCAATGCACATTCCTTGTAGTAATAGCATCTGCCCATGTAGCCACCAATTTTTAGTGTTGCGACATAAACTGAAGTGCCACAACGTTTTTGTGTAGCAATAGCGAAGTCACGTATAGGAACACTATCTTGGGCATGGCAAATCAACATGTTGCCACCATTTCTTGGTGTTGTGATACAACCTGACTTGCCACACCAGTTTGACGTAGCAATAGCAAAGTCATGTATAGCAACACTATCTTGGGTGTGGCAACTCAACATGTTGCCGCCAGTTCTTGGTGTTGTGATACAACCTGACTTGCCACACTATCTTGGTGTTGTGATACATTGTGTTGCAACCCTCATCATCATTGCAACTGTACCATTTGCCATGACATGGTCACGTTGACATTGCTTGTTCTAGCTATGCCTCGAGCGTTGTATTAGCTGCTATTACCACACCTGAAAACGTAGCAACAACATAGGTTGTAAAGCTCCTAGTGTTGCGATTCAACGTCTGTATTTGCAACACTACACAGAAAAATGTTGCGGCAGGCTCTTGCCAGAGTTGATCCTGCAACGCCTCGCAATGTTTTTCTGCCGTTGTCATTCCGGTTATTGCAATATTTTTGGGTCTTTTACCACAGTTTTGGCGCGTTGAAATTTTGGGTGAATCTTGTAGTGGATGAGATGATTCTAGAAGAGATGCAACCATCACTTCCTCTGTGGGGTCCAATTGTCAGAGTGATTCCGTCATGGTGTTTGCGGAGTTGGTTAACGGAATCGAGAGCTTGGTACTACTCCCAAAAGGACCCTTAAGGCTTCCATCAAGAGATCCATCCAGAAATCTCATGATGGATGCCCAATTAACAAGTCAAATTCCTCTATATCAAATATAAAGAAATTTAAGAGGGTATTGACTTTGTTAATTAGCGTAGGAATGGTCTGTGCGATCCCACAACTCTCAACCAATTGTCCCAAAGAAAGCTTCAAGAACTTATTGGTTGGAGTTAGAACTACCTCACCTAGGAGAGCTTTAGCTAAAGATTTAGACATGATGCTTACTCCTACAGCAGGATCATAAAGAGAGTCTAATTTTTCTCTATTGATTTGACAAGGCATGGTTGTGGAGGAAGAAAGAATTCTAATTGGCTCGAATGAAGATTCGGCCTCTTCTAACCACTCATTGCTCATAATAGAAGCTACCTCTTGAACCGTCTCCTGGAGGTAGGCTTCCTCTATTCGGCCAGGAATGTGAAGGTTAGGAGCTTTGCAAGCAAAAGACTTCTTTTGCACAGATTGATTCATGGCATTTCCAAAATCGAAAAATAAATCAGCCTCGATATAAAGGGGAGATTCCAAGGGTTGAATTTCTTCTTCCCTTGGTGGTTCAGGTTGGATAGCAGGATCTTGAGATGTAGAGTGAAGAGTTTCGGCTATCGATGTTGTTTCTAGTCTGGGGTCTGGTTTTTGTTCTTCCGCGGGTCCTTCATCAAAAACGTTAGTATACGGGGTGTTTTCAAGAATCTTCATCAGAAGACTCTTCCCTGCACTAACGGGTAAACTCAGGAAGGCTCCCCCAGAGGACATATCAAGAAGCTATGCGAAATCTTTGCTAAGACCGCCATAAAAATGTTGTAACATTGTAGGCACGGTTATAGCAAGATCATGGCCGGAAGTTGCTAGATCTACAATACTGGCCCATGCCGCACCTAGAGATTCCTTTTCCTTTTGTTTAAAGGTTAGGACCTCTATTCGAAGACGAATAACACGGGAGATAGGGAAGAAAGCTAAACAGAATTTGGATTGCAGTTTTTCCCATTCTCCCTTTGCACTATCTACATGGCGAGTGTACCATCGTTTGGCTATTCCCGTCAAAGAGAACGGAAATAGCTTCCACTTAAGAGTACCTCGACTCATCCCTTGGATGTGTACACATGAATAGAGCTGTTCAAAGTCACGTAGGTGAGTGTAAGGATTTTTATCTTCATCCCTAGAAAAAGGTTGTTCCTGAACCATCGCTATGAGACTTGGGCGAAGCTCATAACAAACGGCCAAAATGACCCGAGATGAACTAGATGGCTCCAATCTAGTACCCGTTGGGGCACCACACTCAAAGAGAGGTGTTTGATCCATATGTGTATGTGGAAGGGAAGGATGAAATCAAACAAAGATAAAATAGGACCAAAGGATACTAGTAGGGGGCTGGTGGACCCTATGATGGGTTGGCCGACCCATTTATGGGTTCTTTGGCCCACCTTGCCTTCTGGATGCTGATCCCACTTGTCATATGCTTTGGGTGTTTGTTCTGAGATGATTGTCATGTTAATCTCCTTGGTGTGGGCCCATGGATCCTCGTGCTTTGAATCTGAACCGTTGAGAGGTAACACAGGGTGGATCCAAGGGTGCAGGATCACTTAGTAGGGTGCTTCTTGGATCATGGGGGCACAGGAGGTCTAGTGGTCCCACAGGGAGGTCAGCCGACCCCCTAGGTGGGCCCACTGGCTCCCAAATGTCCGCATTTGTCATTACCTGCACTCAAATACTAAAGGGACATGTGGAACTAGTTATTGAAAAAATGTGCTCATGTTATGCTTGTCGTCCTTTGATTATGAGGATGTTGACGGTATTTTGATAGTGACAAAAAGTGTAATTCTTACTGTCAACAAGATCCCCCATACTTACCTCTTTGCTCGTCCTCGAGTAAAGGATAGAAGTTAACATGACTATG
Source organism: Microstegium vimineum (assembly GCA_022036555.1). Taxonomy (NCBI): domain Eukaryota; kingdom Viridiplantae; phylum Streptophyta; class Magnoliopsida; order Poales; family Poaceae; genus Microstegium; species Microstegium vimineum. The sequence continues at coordinate 12,107,656 of CM039121.1, forward strand.
TTATTCAAAGTATAAAGTGAGAATAAATATTTATTCAAGACATTTTGTTATATAAGTGGGATATGTGGTATTAGCTAACATATATCCTTGAGCGGTTGAGAAATGGAATTGAGGCAAAGTCATCTTCCCCAAATCATATTTTAGTACCTGGAGTTTTTGATAAGTTTTTCAAAAAGAAATCTCATAAGTCAACTTACTCCTCATATAGCACTCTAGATCGCTCAAGGTGTATATTAAATCCTTACCAAGGCATGAAGTTGCCTTCTCTTTATCTTCCTACTTCTAAAAAGGCTTATCTGGAGCTTAGGTAGGGATAAACAATGTAGCAAACTTGCATCACTTATATTGTAAAGTCAAAACAAGGATCCAAGGAGAAGAATGTTATAATCCTAGATCAAGATGTGCATGTGTGTGGATAAATGGTAGTGGACTAACATGTATTCTTTAACTATGTATATGATCTCTCTAACTTTAGAATTACTTGAGACATGGCTATCATTTCATCATCATTTTTTAAGAGCTTTTGCTCATCATCATTTTTCATGATAGCCATATCTCTTTTGAAGAATTTTGGAAGAGATCAAATCATTTACTTCTAGAGTATTTATTGGATGAACATGGATCATGTAAATGAAAGGCATGTTTTTGCATACTTCTAGTGTAAAAGCAGCGAACATATGTGGGTGTACGTGATCTTGATGTTTGAACTATGACAAAATTCTCAACAAGGGTCACAAGGTTTGACTAAACTCAAAGAAATTATAGGAAGCATATGAAGAAGGTTTTGAACATGTATGAGTATATATGGCTTTGGTAGGAATTTTCTCACTATAGAGGAGTAGTGACATTATGGTTTTATGACATTTTCAAAAATTAATCTCCAAGAACTTTAATAGAAAGGGTATGAATCATGAGCCGAGACTATATCACATTAATCAACAACTTAGTCAATATGATCTTCCTATCAAAGTATTTTCCCACTAGCATAAGCAAAAAGCAAGAATTTATCTTTATGACGCTTTTACCCCTTAAATGTCATAGATCATGTCACTTTTCAAATTTTAATTTCAGATGCGATCTTCTTGTTTTATTCAAATAAGAGATTCATTTCATGAATAAATTATTTTTATTTCATTTTTATTTAAAGAGAGAAAATGAGTAAATAAATAAAAGCATAGAGGAAAAGGGGAGAGACGTGGCAAACCAGTCAGGATTGATGTTGAAGCTGAGTGGATGCTGGCTGGTGGACCCGAGGCTTATAGGTGAGTTCGGCCGACCCCACCCCAGGCCCATTAGGCCACTTTGGTCTCTGGTTTAGAATTCCTTATCTCTGAATGTTGATCTTCTCTATCAGTTCTGAAATTTGGCCTTTAAGGTGCATCGGCCGATGCACAAAAGTGGCCGTTAAGGTCCAACTTCTTTGTGAAACGTGTCATGACCGTGTACACCATAGTTCCATGGCCAAACTAGTGAATTGACATCTTTCGGAGCATACTATAAACAGTGACACTGATGAAGGGAAATGATTGAAAAAAAAATCTAAGTGCCTAACTTATTAAAGATACTAGTGATCTATGGAGAAGGAGGGGCAAAGAGATCCTCTCTTGATTGCCTGTGCCAAACGTTTGATCTTCGCGCTAGTGCTAATGCGAAGATCATTGAAGCTATCTTCTAAATCTAAACGTGCCATCCTATCTTATGCTGCCCTTTCCGCTAGCTTTGTGTTACTCTCTCTAAGTCTAGCAACTACGCGTAGCAACTTCTCCATGTCGCTTTCTTTGTCCTCCTCTTGGAATTGGCCTGGAGGGCCGGAGATGGAAGGCGGGTTGCTGGTTTGCCGGACCGACTTGGGAGAGGCCTCTGATTTCAGGGAGTTGTGTGTCTCCCTCCGCTCCTCGGAGGTGAGAGGAGGGACAAGCACCTTGCCCATTCCCGGTCCACCATGAGCCCTTTGAAGGCGCATCCATGTCGGCATTGACGGCGAGTACGAGCTGGTGTTGCCCGTGTTTGTGTCGCCTTCGGTGGTGGAGACAATGGCCTTCTTTACCCCCAATTGGCCGATGGTCGGACTTTTGGGAGTTACTAGACGTGCAGCCGGCTTGTTCAGATTGCGACGAGGAGACATTGATTGGGCAATGCTCCTCATCCTCTCTGAGCTCCATGAGCCGGTCGGCCGACCCCCCCCCTAGGGATGGTTGGCTGGGCGTGGCGGCGGCGCCGTGGTGAGGGGAGCAACCTCGAGGACTTCGACAACCATGGTGTCGGCATTGATGGGGTCTTGGACCTTGGAAGGGCTTCCATCAAAGGGGATGAGTGGCATTTCTCCATTATTTCTTGGTGGAGCCATGGTGAGGATCAAGGTGGGTCTGAAGAGATGCAAGGAGTGGTGCTAGTGCTGCTGGTTGTGAAGAAGAGCAAGGTAGGAGGAGGAAGAAGGAGAAATCCAACGTTCAACGCCTTCGTTCTCGCTCGGATCGCGATGAAACAGAAGGGGAACGTTGGTCCAACGTTCATGAGCAACGGGCACTTTGAACGAGTTCGAACCATGGTCGGTCGACCGTCTTTTGAAAGGTATGGTCTGACCAAGCCAGGTTTTGAACTCTCTCGGGTCAGGTGAGTCAGACCGTGAAACCTCGGGCTGAAAGGCCCCAAGATGCGGTCGGCCGACCTCCTAAAGAGGCCAAATGGGCCAAAACTTTTTGAGGGGGAAGACAAGGCTGATTTTAGGCTAAGTCTAAGGTTAAACATGAAATTTAAACAAAAAAGTTAAAACATGTGGATTTTAGTTTTAATTTGGATTAAGAACAAAATATATCATATCAATTTCTTGCTCAGGGGTTTCATGCTCACGGAAAACTTTAAGACGTTGGCCATTTACCTTAAAGATTTTGCTGTCGTCGTCTTGGAGTGTGATTGCTCTATGAGATGCGGTGTTGATGACGAGGTATGGCCCTTCCCATTTGCTTTTTAGTTTCCTATGACCGAAGATCTTGAATCTTGAGTTGAAAAGCAAGACCTTGTCTCCTGGTTTGAATTCCTTGGCCTTGATTTTCTTGTCATGCCATCTTTTGGTTCTCTCCTTGTATATTCTGGCGTTGTGGTATGCTTTCTCTCTCCACTCTTCTAATTTAGATATTTGCATTCTCCTGAATTTTCCAGCAGCGGGCAGGTCCATATTCCACTTCTTGATTGCCCAATGTGCCTTGAACTCCAATTCAACAGGCAAATGACATGTCTTCCCATATACAAGTTGGTATGGTGTCATACCAATTGGTGTCTTGTATGCGGTCCTATATTCCCATAGTGCCTCTGGTAGCTTGTGCTTCCAAGTTGTACCCATCTCATCTACGGTCTTCTGCAGAATGTTCTTGATTTGTTTCTTGGATGTTTCTGCTTACCCACTAGTTTGAGGATGATATGGCATTGCAACATTGTGCCGAATTCCTTGATCAGTGAGGAACTAGTGCAAGCCTTTGTCAATGAAGTGAGATCCCCCATCACTTATGACTAACTTTGGAGTTCCAAATCTGGGGAATATCACTTCATGGAACATTCTCTTTGAGTTGGCTGCATCTTGTTTGCGGCAGGATATTGCTTCTACCCACTTGGACACATAGTCCACCGCTACTAAGATATACTCACACCCCTTCGAAGGAGGAAAGGGTCCCATATAGTCGATGCCCCAAACATCAAAGAGCTCAACTTGTAGGTTGTTAGTGAGTGGCATAGCATCTCGGGTATTGATGTTCCCGTGCTTCTGGCACCTTGCACATTTGCTGACATAATCTTGGGTATCCTTGTACATGGTTGGCCAGTAGAAACCACTTTGCCAGATCTTAGCATGAGTTCTGAATGCTCCATAATGACCTCCGTATTCTGCTCCATGACATTTCTCCATAATTTTGATTGCCTCCTCCATAGGTACACATCTTCTTATGAATCCATCACTACATACTCTATAGAGGTATGGCTCATCCCAGAGATGCACTCGACTCTCCTGAACTAGTTTCTTTATATCTGCCCCTGGTGGGACATGGACTGCAATCATAAAGTTGACTATATTTGCATACCAGGGGTAGGAGTCTGTTACCTTGAGGAGTGTGTCATCTCGAAGGAAATCGTTGATGGGCAAATTCTGTGCTTCTTTGAATTGCATTCTAGACAAATAGTCGGCAACAGAATTTTCTACTCCCTTTTTATCTTTTATTTCAAGATCAAATTCTTGGAGTAGCAAGATCCATCTTATTAAATGGGGTTTAGCATCTTTCTTAGTGAGCAAGTATTTTAGAGAAGCATGATTGGTGTAAATAATTACTTTTGCTCCAAATAAGTAAGATCTAAACTTGTCTATAGCAAAAACCCCGCCCAACAACTCTTTCTTAGTTGTTGCATAGTTTAACTATGGCCATGTTAAGGTTTTGCTAGCGTAAGAGATAGCGTGATGCTTCTTATCTTTGGTTTGGCCTAGGACCGCACCGACAGCATAGTCACTAGCATCACACATTATTTCAATGGGGAGCTTCCAATCGAGGGGTTGAATGATTGGAGCTGAGATGAGCGCTTTCTTGAGAAGGTAGAAAGAATCTAAGCACTCATCATTGAAGTCGAAGGGTGCATCCATGGCTAGCAGGTTTGTTAAAGGACGGGCAATTTGAGAAAAATCTTTGATGAACCGTCTATAAAAGTCAGCATGGCCAAGGAAGGTACGAATTCCCTTGATGTTCGTGGGAGGTGGAAGTTGTCCATGACTTCAATCTTAGATCTATCCACTTCTATCCCACGTTCAGACACTCTATGTCCTAGCACTATGCCTTCACAAACCATGAAGTGGCATTTCTCCCAGTTCAGGACTAAGTGGTTTTCTTCACATCTCTGTAAGACTCTATCCAGATTCTCAAGACAATCATCGAAAGTCTTTCCATAGACAGAGAAGTCATCCATGAAAACTGTAACACCCTAGGTGTTAAGCTTGCATTGTATATCATTTCATGAGCATGAGCACAAGCATCATTGCATTCATGCATTTCCATGATCACATGAAATGATAACCCTAGTGATCACCTTGTTTTTCAGGTGTATGTGTGTTAACCTACAGGTAGCTTTGAGTGACTTATGCTTGTATAGCCAAGTGCTTGATGTTTTGATCACTAATGACCATCTAGAAATGCTTAGGGATGAAAATGGAACCATGTCTATGTTCATGATCAAGTCAAATTAGGCTTCTAGGGTTTAAGCTCCTATGTTGACCCTAGGAACCCCTTTTGCTTGATTTAACAAATTGACCTTGCTAATGACCTTGTTTGACAAAGTTGGTTTAAAAAAAGTTGAAGAATTTTTAATTCTGAACAAACTTTGTTTAACCACCTTGAGGTGATTTGGATCCTAAAACATTCTAATTGGCCACTTAAGGCAGATTTGGGGGCTCTTTTAGTTCTCTGAAATCGCCTAAGTCCTAAGTGACTTTCAGTTTGAATGTTGCTATGTTTGAATTCTTGTAGTTTGAAATCTAGACAGTTTCAGTTCAAACAATTTGCACCAAAGTTGTAGTCGGGCTATAGCTCAACAACATTGTGCAATTGGTTGAAGCTAATACGCAAGGTTTAGAGAGTTAATCATGTTGCAAAACACGCTATCAGGATGTCTGATAGCACGTTTGAACAAGCAGAGTCGCGAGCACGCCGGTCGGTGGCCGACCGCACTAGGCATCTTGCGCCGCATGTCGACCGTACGTTGGCGTAACGCCCGCGCCGGCCGCGCCTTGGACGCCTGCACACTCCACCTCGCGACTGCGCCGCTCACTCACTCCGCTCTCTCCCTCTCCTCTCTGCTTTGCGCAAGAAAGCGCAATGCCGCACCATTGCCAAGCAGTGCCATTGCCGAGCTCACCTGCGCCGCACACCGCCGCATTGGCCGCCAAAACATAGCCACAACTTTTCCTTGCTCCGCTCCACTTCTTGCACCGCTCAGTTTCCGCGCTAGCCGCACAGGTGAGCCAGACCGAGTAGCACCGCGGACGCCATTGATGACCTAAGCTCTGCCGTGGCCAGCCCAATCCAACACCTCTCCCTTTCTTATAGCTCTCGTACGCGGTAGCCTAGAGGTTGTAGATGCTCACCGAGGAGTCGGTTGAAGCGATTAGGGTTAGGGTTCGCCGGAACAGTAACTCCGCCACGCGCAAACGCACGACACCCGCAATGCCGGCGAGGGTTACGCTGGGCTTCTCAGCGTCGCTCGTGTTTGTCTAAGTCGCGTTAAGGTTAGCTGATTAGTTCATAGTTAGCTGACCGGAGTTGGTTGAAGCAGTTTTGCCTCACCACCGCCGGAACAGAAAGACCCCGCCGCCGTGAACTCGCCACCGTGCCGCTGTGCATGTGGCTGAGCTCATCGGAGGGCTTGCATGGCCCCAATCTGGGCTAGATCGGACCGCTAGGGTTCTGTGTAGTTATAGCCGCCACTAGTTTGGTCAGTAGAAGCTTACGCCGGCCAGCCTAAGAACCGCAGCGCCGCCGTGCCACCATGGTCACCGTCGAGCATGCTCCGGTGAACCTAGGGTACAACCAACTACATTGTTCGATGCGGGTTGCGAAGGAGAATACCGCCGTGGGGTTGGTTTGGCCAGAAACCTCGCCACCGGCGAAGGATCGACGGTCGAACACCTCCAATGTAGTCGTCTCTGTGGGGAAGAAGCTGACCAGTGGGTCCCACTTTTCATAGACTCTAAGGTGTTTTCTGTCTTGTTCTTTTCAGTTTTGTGTACCAATTTTGGAAATGCATAACTAATTTCAGAAAAAGGCTAAAAATGTGAAACCTGTTTTGTTAGCTTTGTTATGTTTTTCCCTATGCATGAAAAATATAATATGACCTGTTGTTACTGTTCTTTTGTGTTGTTTTAATAAAAATGGACAGCAAGATTTATATGCTAAATTTAACTTGTTTAATTCATAACTGGAGTTTGACATGTGATAAAAAGTTGGTCTTGTTGTGTTGAGTTTGTATTAGCATTCTCTTCCCATGAAAAATGTTAAGGTGCGAGTAACCTTTAATTTAATGGCATGTTGTACTTCTTTTAATCAAATGCTTATATATATTTAAATGCAACCTTGTTTTATTTGCTAACTAAGTTATATGTGTTTTTGTGCTTGGTAATTTTTGTACATGTGTTACATCCTTAGTATGAGCTAAGAAAAATATGAATCTATTATTTCACACTTTTCAAATTGTTTAAGTAATTAATGCTCAAAGTATGCTTGTTTCCTCATCACCAGCAAAGAAGTATTTTTAACCCTATTTTATGTGTGTTTTATGTTGATGTGGTGAATACCAAAGTGGTAGCTAACTATGTAATCTTGCTTTTCTAATTTTATCATAATTTTTGGAATGTTGGTTAAAAGCTTTATAACTGTTCTAAGTGCTATATGGAATCTGTTAACACTGCTGGAACATGTTTTCTTGCTAGAATTGTTTGAGCTACTTATGTTTAGTTTTAGCAGTAGCTACACTTAACTTTTTTATAGATGACTTGTTGTTCTATCTAGTGTTAAATTTTCACAGCCATAGCCTGATTAATTTGACTTGGGTATATTTTACAAGTTCAACCTTAAATCTGTGTTTTCCTGTTTTCTTCTAAACAACTTTGCTTGACGTGTCTGTTAGGCCTTTTTAATGTTGTATCTAGCTGGGGAGTTTATGGAATGTTTGTAGACACTTTCATGAGCTTTCCAGTATGTCCAAGTTTGTAATTTTTGGTTGTGTGTAGCCTCAGCTACACAGTTTTCTTTCAGCTGCTGTTTTGAGTGCTTATATGCCTTGTTGTGAATGTTATAAGTGATGTATGCCTTGTGTTAGTATAGCAAGTAACTTAAACCATAACTATGTTTAAGTGCAGGTATAAGAGAGCTTACCTCAGAGGAGAAGCTCTATTACAGGTTGCTAAAGAAGGGTAAGTGCTAATCTCTCTACAAGATAAGAGATTTGCACCTACTCGGTCAACGAGTATGATATGTTGCATAACACATCCATCATAAGCATTCATCCATATGCATTAGACATGTCTCATTTTTAGTATGTGACTGGACATATTGTTGGATCATCATACATGTATACATACATCTAGGATCGCCGGAGGGAGTGACACTGTTGGAGTTCGGGGAGTTGGAAGGAGGACCGCCACCGGAGATTCAAGCTCCCCGAGTTCCAGAAGAAGGAGAACAGGGATCTGAGCTTCCTGAGTGCCCAAACCACCTTCCCTCCACCTTTGTGAAAGGCAAGCCTCGGAGCATTTATACACCTCTCTTACTCTGTTTAAAAGTATTTTACTTACAATGCCACCACTTGTTTGTGCATTAAGTTAATAGGAGTTGAATGAAACCCTTGCTGCATTATACCTTCCTTGTCCAATAAAAAGAACCTTGTAGGCCCAAGATCGAAACCTCTACTTAGCCATGCTTAGACCGGTAGCGTGGGTGGTCTGTCATCCCCCACAAAGATAGGATGCTGGTCACGGTTGGCTATATTTGCTATCGTGGAAAATAACCATGTGGAAGTAATAAATCGAGACCGGGCGGACAAGGTGTATGTGAGCCACTTGACTTGGAGGTCTTGTGAGCGGGTTCTCTTCGCCTGTGTCGTTAGGCACTGGATCGTGGTTGGACATCTACCGAGATTGAACGCATGCCTCCTTCTTAGCTGGCCGAATAACTCGTTTCGACCGCAAAGCCTAACTCTGTGGGTTCGGGCCGGAATCCCCTCCTAGTTGGGTCATGAAGACCGCGAGCGGCATACTAGACCATGGGCAAGTATCCTGAATGTCCTGGCTACATACCAAGGGCAGCCAATGCTTGAACGTCCTGGCTATCCGTGAGTCGCTACTCATGCCTGTACCGGGGGACCAGCGGGCTACCCGAACGATAGTGAAGGTGACCCGAATAAGTGTGCCGGCAGGCATACTTGGGTGTGATTGAGGAATAAACCTCCAGCTAGATTGGAATTCAATTCAAATCGCGGTCTCTCCCCGTCAGTGAGAAACTTAAAAGATCTTCCTCGCACTATAGAAACCTGAACTCTAATAAGTAACCAAAAGATTGTTATATGGTTTTGATGCCAAGCACAATATGGTTATTATTGTTTGGTAACTCAGTGATTGCTCTAGTACAGGTGCTAATGAGATCTGTTTAATACTACTCAATCAACTGCCAAATAAGGTTTTATGATTATGAGAATTCATGAGTAATTAGGACTGCTCTTTTATGCAAAACATGCTATCTCATGAGATCCACCTGATAACGCCTTGCATAATCCTTGAAGTGTCTATGGTTATATATCTATCTCTCTGTCGGGTAAGTCTAGCTGAGTACAATTGAGTACTCAGGGTTTCTTTACCCTTATTGCAGATGGTATGGTCTATTCTGGCTATTGTCAGGCATGCCTCTATCCTGCATGTGATGATGAGTGAAGACCATGGGCAATGGTGTATTCGGATGTCACTCCTTGTTCCTTTTGATGGGACTGCACAAAGCATGGCACTGTATTTGTTCTAAACAGTTTGCAATGGGTATTGTGAAACCTGAACTTTCGCTACTATGATTTGAACTTGGTGTTGTAATAACACTTCTTTAAATTCTGTTGTAATATCATTTCGTTTCGAACTTATCACTGTGGATGTGTGGTTACTGAATCGAGTACGATCTTGGGTTGTTACTTATTTGTGGTTTGAAATCCTTTGAGATTTCAACGACTACCAAGCTTATATGGGCTCTAGTGTGACTATGTTGTCGAAAACGGTGACCATTGCACTAGTGCTTTTATAGGTTGGGCGGTTCCATGATAAAAACCTCCATGATTTATTCGATCATATCGGAGAAAATGGACATCATGCACCTTTGAAAAGAAGCAAGAGCATTGCATAGGCCGAATGACATTCGCCTATATGCATATGTTCCATAAGGGCATGTGAAAGTGGTCTTACTTTGATCATCGGGGTGGATTGGTATTTGATGATATCCCAAATAACCATCAAGGAAACAAAAGAAAGAATGCTTTGCAAGCCGTTCCAACATCTTATCGATGAAGGGTAACGGGAAGTGATCTTTCTTTGTAGCCTTATTAAGTTTTCGGTAATCTACACACATTCTCCAACCCGTGACGATTCATTGAGGAATCAACTCATTCTTGTCATTTCAAATGACCGTCATACCTCCCTTCTTAGGTACTACTTGCACAGGGCTAACCCATTCGCTATGAGAAGCAGGGTAGATGATCCCCGCGTGCAAGAGTTTCAAGACCTCTTTCTTTACTACTTCTCTCATCGCATTATTCAATCTGCATTGAGGTTCTCTAGAAGGAAGAGCCTTAGGTTCTATAGGCATATGATGGGTGCAAAGAGCGGGACTAATGGCCTTTAGATCTTGGAGAGAGTATCCTAAGGCTGATTGATGCTTTTCTAAGACAGTGAGGAGTTTGAAGGACTCTATAGGAGAGAGTTTGTCGCTTATGATCACAGGCGCCTCACGATCATTGTTAAGAAAGGCATACTTTAAACCAGCTGGAAGGGGTTTAAGTTCTATAGAGGGTTTAGATGGGGGTTCGGATTTCTCCAGAGCTATGGGTCCTTCTAGATCGTCTTCTTCTTGGATGAAATCTTTAGCGTCTTCTTCTAGATCAGGATGAGATGATTCTAGAAGAGATGCAACCATCACTTCCTCTATGGGATCCAATTTTCAGAGCGATTCCGTCATGGTGTTTGCGGAGTTGGTTAACGGAATCGAGATATCCATCTAGAAATCTCATGAGTGGATGCCCAATTAACAAGTCAAATTCCTCTATATCAAATATAAAGAATTTAAGAGGATATTGACTTTGTTAATTAGCGTAGGAATGTTCTGTGCAATCCCACAACTCCTAATCAATTGTCCAGAAGAAAGCTTCAAGAACTTATTGGTTGGAATTAGAACTACCTCACCTAGGAGAGCTTCAGCTCAAGATTTTTACATGATGCTTACTCCTACGGCAGGATCATAAAGAGAGTCTAATTTTGATCTATTAATTTGACAAGGAATGGTTGTGGAGAAAGAAAGAATTCGAATTGGCTTGAATGAAGATTCGGCCTCTTCTAACCACTCATTGCTCATAATAGAAGCTAGCTCTTGAACCGTCTCCTGGAGGTAGGCTTCCTCTATTCAGCCAGGAATGTGAAGGTTAGGAGCTTTGCGAGCAAAAGACTTCTTTTGCATAGATTGATTCAAGGCATTTCCAAAATCGGAAAATAAATCAACCTCGATATAAAGGGGAAATTCCAAGGGTTGAATTTCTTCTTCCCTTGGTGGTTTAGGTTCGATGGCAGGATCTTGAGATGTAGAAGGAAGAGTTTCGGCTATCGATGTTGTTTCTAGTCTGGGGTCTGGTTTTTGTTCTTCCGCGGGTCCTTCATCAAAAACATTACTATAGGGGGTGTTTTCAAGAATCTTCATCAAAAGACTCTTCCCTGCACTAACGGGTAAACTCAGGAAGGCTCCCCCGGAGGAGATATCAAGAAGCTGTGCAGAATCTTTGCTAAGACTGCCATAAAAATGTTGTAACATTGTAGGCTCGGTTATAGCAAGATCAGGGCCGGAAGCTGCTAGATCTACAAGACGGGCCCATGCCGCACCTAGAGATTCCTTTTCCTTTTGTTTAAAGGTTAGGACCTCTATTCGAAGACGAATAACACGGGAGATAGGGAAGAAAGCTAAACATAATTTGGATTGCAGTTTTTCCCATTCTCCCTTTGCACTATCTACGTGGCGAGCGTACCATCGTTTGGCTATTCCCGTCAAAGAGAGGTGTTTGATCCATATGTGTATGTGGAAGGGAAGGATGAAATCAAACGAAGATAAAATAGGACCATAGGATACTAGTTAAAACAGCTACCGTTCCCCGGCAACGGCGCCAGAAAGCTTGTTGACACCAAAGGTGGCAAACAGAAAAAGACCGCAAGCGTACGGTTGTCAAGTGTAGTTTTCACCGGTAGTATTCCAAGTATCGTATTTTCCACAGGGAACGAGAAGTGAGTTAACTAGGAATATGGTTATGTCCTATGATGGATCTAGGGAGACTATGATAACTGGATTGAGAGGTTCGATATAGCAAAGGTATCTAACAAGGTAAAGCTGACTATACTGGCTTTATCAGCCCTTCTCTTGTAGGAGGCGATGGGATAGATTAGAAAGAGGGCAAAACTCTAACTGAACCGCGCCATCATATTGTATTAAGGCCCTACCTTTTAAGAACATATCTTACACACAGGGTGGAATACGGAGACTAGATAGGGTTGTCACTTCCTACTAGCATCAACTGACTTTCCGTACGATAAGCGGTTTACAAAGGCAAGATCTAGCCTAGACACCACGTCTACACTATTCTTACTACTTTAACCTTGGCCTAAGATTAAAGCACTTCACTCAGAGCAAAGCGATGAACAAGCGCAAGAAGTTGTATAACAGCTAAACCAGATTTAGAATACTAAATGCTATAAAGAACTCAGAAGAAGTCACTTACAAGAGCTGAACTTATAAGAGACTCGCATCCGCCGAGGTGCATCTCCGGAGAAGAATCCCGACGGGCCTGGGGCTTTCTCCAGAAGACTTCCCTCACTCTCCTCCAACTAGCATATCACTACTGAAGAGCTCCGCTAAGAGACTAAGGAGTAGTGTTTCTCCAATGAGGCATGAATGATAAGAGAGCTCTAAGGGTCTATTTATAGCTAGAGGTGGAGTAGGGGCTACTACGGTGCCACGTCAGCGATCCACGTCACCTTCATCGACCACTGTAGGATCCAACCGACCTCTGAACTGCCTTAGGATGCATGGTGTTGATTTCTAGTATGTGGGGGTTAGTATGGCGGTTAATGAGTGTTGAACCGCCTTAGGGGAGGTCGGCCAACCCCACTACTGGACTGTGGGCCCTCCCTTGCTCTTCTAGAAGGTTTCCCACTAGTCAGAGACCAAGTGGGGGGCTGGTGGGCCCAATGATGGGTCGGCCGACACATTTATGGGGTCTCTAGCCCATCTCTGCCTTCTAGATGTTGGTCCCACTTGTCATATGCTTTGGGTGTTTGTTCTGAGATGATTGTCATGTTAATCTCCTTGGTGTGGGCCCATGGATCCTCGTGCTTTGAATCTGAACCATTGAGAGGTAACACAAGGTGGATCCAAGGGTGCAAGATCACTTGGTAGGGTGCTTCTTGGATCATGGGGGCATGGGAGGCCTAGTGGTCCCACAGGGAGAACGACCGACCCCTAGGTGGGCCCACTGGCTCCCAAATGTCCCCATTTGTCATTACCTGCACTTAAATACTCAAGATACATGTGGAACTAGTTATTGAAAAAAATGTGCTCATGTTATGCTTGTCTTGCTTTGATTATGAGGATGTTGATGGTATTTTGATAGTGACAAAAAGGGTAATTCTTACCGTCAACAAGATTGAAACTCAATGATTGCACAAGCAAGACATTTGAAATTGATTACTCATTGGAGATTGCCATTTTGCCAACTCCTTGCACTTTCCCTTTTGAATTATCCCCAAAAGTGATCTTGCCTTGATTTGCTCAATCTTCATCTAGTGTGGTGAACATCCGGGGGTCACTAGTCATGTGTTGAGTGAATCCACTATCAATTACCTAATGGATCCCACCGGTCTTGTATTTCACCTACACACAAGAAAACATGAATTAGGCTTGTTGTTTGGGAACCCACACTTGACGGGGTCCCATAGCCTTGTCAACCAATGCCTTAGCCACCCAAAGCACTCTAGGCCTACTCTTCCTTGGAGGTCCTAGAAAGACAACTTGTGGTCTACCCTTGTAATCCTTGTTGATGATATAATGTGCATCATGAGCAAAGGGCCTTGTGTGCTTGTGCATTGCTTGAGGTGGAGGAGTAGTGCACTCAAATGCTATATGTCCAACTTGACCACACTCAAAGCACTTTCTTTGTTTGGGATTCGACTTCCCTTGATAGTAGCTCTTACTATTGTTCTTGTTGTATTGCTTGACTTCCATCTTGACTTTAACCTTCATGACTTTATTCTCTTTGAAGCCAATCCCCATCCTATTGTTCTTCATAACATTGTTCATCAAGAGCTCACTTTGGAGGTTGTGGTCCATGGTAAACTTCTCCATGCCAATTGCAAGCTTGTTCTTCTCAATCTTGAGTCTGGTGTTCTCTTCTCTTAATATATCAAGCAAGAGTGATGCATCTTTGTCTTCTTCATTTTGAGGCTTGATGACAATTGGTTTGTTTATCATGAGCTTGATAAGTTCTTCTTTGAGCTTAGCATTGTCATCCTTCATCTTGAGATAGTCATCATACTTGTCGGCCTCAACTACCTTCTTGCCCTTGCACTTGACACTTTTCTCACAAGCATCATTGTTGACGGTCCTTAAGTACCAATTTTAACCGTCAACTAAACAAGGAAAAGGACCTAAATGAAACCCATAGCTACAATTAGGGTTTATACTGACAGAATTCCATGAGTTTTGGTGAATGTCTATTTCTGCAAGGGGTTATGAGGAAATACTAAGGAAAGGCCCACATGTCATGTTTACATAGAGATAATTATCAACCGCATAATTTTCTATAGGCCAGAGGGTTACAGAAGACACGAGGACGAGTCGAAAGCTGAGGGGAGCCAGACCCAGGGCACTCGCCCTAGGGTTTAGGGCACCCGCCCTACCCCTAGAGCCAATTAGGCTCAAGTTCGAGGATCGTGCTCCACCGCCTTTCAGGATGAATCTAAACCCTTCATATAGGTCGATTTGATCCAACGGCCCACGTTCATTTGAGGAGGCTATATAAGGAAGGCCCCTGAACCCCCTGAGGATCATCTCATCTCATTATTCTTCTCCAGAGCAAAATCTAGGGTTTCAATTAGATGGAGAGAAGGAGAGAGGTCCCTCTAGTTGTCTAGATCTAGTTCTTCTAGTTCTAGTTCATCTAGTTGTAATTAGAGGTGAGAGAGAGGAGGAGAGAGCTAGGAGGAGCCAGATCTGTCGGATCTTCCTCAACATTGTACCTTTGCAGCATCTGGTTCGGAGCAATCTCCAGGTTCTTCATTTATTATTTCTAAGTATTTTATTTCAGTTCTTACTTTATTCTATTTACGGGATCTCCGCTCGTCGAGTGCTCTAGTCTTGAATTCGGATTAGAGTAGTAAGCGATAGTGTAGACGTGGTGTCTAGACTAGAGTTTACCAGAGTTTGCGCCTAATCCTATGGATAGTTGTGGTAGCCCCAGGGGTGACAGCTCTGTAAGGCCTTTGTAGTCCACCACGTTCGGGTTGGTGTTTTCGTAGAGCTTTTGCCAGCCTCCCCCCGACTACCTTTTTCCCAGTCTTTGTCGAGAGTCAGGAAGGTAATGTTGCTCCAAAGTAAGTAGAGTATAGTGGACCTTTGATTAGATATCCCCCTTAGAAAACTCTAAAATCTCTCTACCCAGTTATCTTATCTATCCTTGGACGTTCTTAGTTCTTCTCTAGTACACTTCACGTTCCCCGTGGAAATCGATACCCTTGGAATACTCATGGGTGAAAGCTATAGTGGTATCCATGCGCTTGCGGATTTATCTGTTTGCGTTAAGAAATACCAACAAGCTTTCTGGCGCCGTTGCCGGGGAACGGTAGCTGTGCTAGCTTCGAACCAAGTCATCCGTTTACCTTTTTCTTATTTCCTTTTTACCACCTTTCTCACCTTACCATATTCATCTTACCAAAACTATAAATATTTTACTCCAAAGGGCGACTTGTTGGAGACTCCACCATCTTCACCCCTCACTCTTATAAATGGCTATGAGCTTCACCCTGCTTGTATAGCCATGGTTTGGGAGCAATCTTTCTCTAGGCTTGGTTTAGTTTTAACTCCATTTGAAAATTTGAATTATCCAAGTATAGAGGAGGCCCCAAACAAGACCAATTTGAGAGTTGTCAATCCAAGTGGAATTTTGAACTTACATAAAAAATCAACCATAGAGATTGGAGAGGAAGATGATATCAATGAGCATGGAATCTATTCCATAACTATCTCTTTATACCCATGCTCATATGAGACATCTCCCATACCCATTGGTCTCTTTATTACCACACATGACATCTTCAACACCCTCACTCTTTCTGTTTACAAAAACTTCAAAAGGGTGGTTGTCGATGCATATGTTTATCATAAATTTTATAGATTTCGTTGTGTAAATCTTGAGACAGGTAATGAAGGGAAACTGTTTTTCTAAAAGCACATCTTAAAATGTTTTCCTAAAACAAGCACCTCTCAGATCCTAACATAAGTGTTCACCTTTTTGTTGCCTACCCTTGTAATTTGAGCATAGAATTATATTATTATATTCCTTCAGGTATTTTTTTCACTAACCTTTCCAGGTATAGAGCAGAAAAAAATGAAGGAATGACAAGCATAAGGTATGTCCAACCACTTATTATGCAACATTGAATTTCATTCATCCAATCTTGATTTTTTGCAAAATTCAAGCTTGGTGGATAACCCATCATACAAACATCTTTTGCCATGTTGCTACATCATCTTAATTGTACCTACCTTTAAGGCATGCTCAACTACTAAAAAAAATCATCATACTCTTTCATTTTCATGTGAAAAAATCTCCATAATACTTTCATGCTACCCTTGTTTGCTATAGTATATGTTTAGGTTTTGAAGTATTTTCATATACCCTTTAAATTATGCATGATGCTTAGTTTAAAGGTATTTGGATATTACTTCTAAAGGCTTTTCAATTTAAGAGTGGTGCTTAGGTTAAAATGTCTTCCTAAATCAAATTAGACGTGGAGTCTAGGTTGATTTTTGAACCGATAGTATACTAGAGTAGATATTGGATATTTTGTTGGACTAACCCTATAGGAAAACTTTCAATATCAAATTGGGAAGTCCTGAGATAAACTCACACCATAGATGAAGAGAGATACATGAACTTCAACAATTTTCACAAGGGAGATGCAGCTAATTCATCATGATGAATTCCATGGAGCAAGAAGAAGACAAGTGACAAAGAACAAAATCTACAATCAAGCCACTCAATCCATAGAAGAGGGTGAACAAAACTTCAAGACAAGATCAACAAAAATTTCAAGATCGGAAGAACAAAGATGAGAGAGGAGTGGAACAAGAAGTCAAGTCATAAATGCACAACCAGTTGATCAAGGGAAGCTTCCATGAAGGTACGATGCCATCATTCTCCAATGACAAAGGTAAAGGTAAGTAAGCATCACTCTAAAAGCCTTTCTTTGATTCTAGTATTCACATAAATAAAGATCTAAACATGTTTGAGCTGCAACTTTACTTGATCTAACCTGATTATCTCAACATGTTAGTTCTTTAAAGCTTGATCCTAGTACCACTTCTTAATCTCACAGTCTTAACCATCTAAATGTTGCACATGCAACCTTGGAAGATGATAATCTCAATCATGTAAAATAAATTAGCTCATCTTTCCATGTGTTCAATCTAATATGCCAAGTGTTTTTGAACTGCTACATTCATGCTCATCTTTTGATCATATCACTCATGTCATGGCTAAACAAAAAATTTGATTTTGCTCAATATGTTTAGGCTAGAGAATAACGAATAACTTTTGGTTCTGTTGGTGTTTTTCCACCAGTAGAGCCCATGCACTTGATCTCTGCCTTGTTTCTATGAGCAGGATACTTCTTCACCATGCCATCAAGAGTATGGGTGGATGACACCCTATCAATGAAGAAAGGAGATCCAGGGAGACCTGTCATTCCAATCTCCATTTGAGCTTACACTTTTGAAGAAGTGATCTGTGACCTTGGAGCAAGTGTCAACATCATGCCAACTTGTAGATTAGACACTATGCTATCCCGAGGGAATTCTTGAAGAAGCTGTCTGTAACCTTGGAGTAAGTGTCAACATCATGCGAAGCCTGCGGATCAGACACTATGCTATCCCAAGGAATTCCTTAATATGTCAGCATACGAGTTGGACACTCGTTCGTACGGATAAAACCTTGTGATTGAAGAAACAAGCAAAGATGCTTAATCACTCATTATCTTGGGATACTCATTCGTAAGAACAAATAATGCCATCATCTACACGGATAGCGCCAAGATATGTTTCACTATCAAGGATGAGAAGGAGAGATTCACTTTCATGAAGCATACACTCAAGGCTCTTACTCATCCTAAGAGGCCATACATCTACGAGGATACAATTGTTGCTACAAGAAAGGAGAACATCAACAATAGAAGGAGGAAGAATAAAGCTCAACAACCAAGAGAAGACCCAGATAATTAACACTATTGATCCAGGGTATGATCAACTCCTTCTATTACAATACCTCGCTAAGTTGGGAATCCACGAGTACCTACCATTGATTGCAAGATCAAGGAAAGTACATTCTACAAGATATTCTGCAATATTGGATCTAGCAGTGACATAGTGTCTAAGGTGACCTACCAACATTTATATGGCAGAAGACCACGGTACCAGACATATGTGCAGCTACAACTAGCAGACCAATCATTCTAACTTCTGGAGGGAATAACAAAAGACATCATGATCAGAGATCACTATGTTCCCACTGACTTCATGGTTCAAGATATGGGAGTGTTGGTATTTCTTATGACTATTGGATAAATCCGCAAGCACACAGATTATACCGATGTAGCACTTTACCGGGAGTATTCCAGGTATCGTATTTTCCACAGGGAACGAGATGTGATCTAACTAGGAATACGGGTATGTCCTATGATGGATCAAGGGAGACTATGATAACTAGGTTGAGAGGTTCCATATAGCAAAGATATCTAACAAGGTATGGCTAGTTATACTGGCTTTATCAGCCCTTCTCTTGCAGGAGGCCATGGGATAGATCAGTAAGAGATATAACTCCGACCGGACCGCGCCATCATGTTGTATTGAAGCCCTACCTTTTAAGAACTTATCCGACATGCATGGCGGAATACAAAGGCTAGATAGAGCTGTCACTTTCTACTAGCATCCACGAATAATCCACACGATAAGCGGTTTACAGGTAAGATCTAGTCTAGACACCACGTCTACACTATTCTTACTACTTTAACCCTTGCATAAGATTAAAGCACTCTACTTAAAGTAAAGCGATGAACAAGAAGGAAAAGGTGTACAACAGCTAACCCCAGACTTAGAATATCAAATACTATAAAGAACTCGGAAGAAGTCACTTACAAGAGACTCGCATCCGCCGAGGGAGAACTCTGGAGAAGATTCCCGACAGGTCTGGGGCTTTCTCCAGAAGACCTTCCTCACTCTCCTCCAACTAGCATAGCACTACTAAAGAGCTCCACTAAGAGACTAAGGAGTAGTGTTTCTCCAATGAGGCATGAGTTGAGAGTGAAGGCCTAGGGGGGTATTTATAGCTAGAGGTGGAATAGGGCTACTCCGGTGCCACGTCAGCGATCCGCGCCACCTCCATCAGCCACCGTTGGATCCAACCGACTTCATAACTGCCTAAGGATCAATGGTGCTGATTTCCATCATGTGGGGAGTAGGTAAGTCGATTGGGGAGGTGAAACCGCCATATGGTGGTTCGGCTGAACCACAACATGGCCTGTGGGCCCTCCTGGACCTTCTAGAAGATGGCCCATTGATCAGGGGCTAAGTGGGGGCCTGGTGGGCCCCACCTATGGTTCGGCCGAACCACATGTGGGGTCTATGGGCCACCTCTGCCTCTTGGATACTGGTCCCATCTGTCATATGCCTTGGATGTCGGTTTTGAGTTGAGTTGTCACGTTAATCTTCTTGATGTGGGCCCATGGATCCTCGTGATGTGAATCTGGACCGTTGGTAAGAGATACACTTGGATCCAAGGGGTAGAGAGTGATCTAGAGGGTGGATCTTGGATCATGGGGGCTTGGGATGCCAAGTGGCCCCACAAGGTGGTCGGCCGACCCCCCTGTGTGGGCCCACTAGCCCCAAATGTCCCCTTTTGTCATTATCTGCATCAAATAGTCATGGGACATGTGGAACTAGTTATTTGGCACAATATGTTCAGGTTATGCTTGCTTTCCTTGGAATATGAGTTTGTTGACGGTATTTTGAGGGTGACAAGATAGCTCTTATTTACTGTCAACAGGGAGATGAAAATGAAGTCCACCTCATTCGAGGAAGATCTTTCCTCAACACCACTAGTGCAATCATCTCCATGAAATCATGTGAGATGCATTTTCAATTTCCTGAAGAGAAGAAACAAGCCACCAAGGATGGATGGATAGACTATCTAGGAGAATTAACAAGATATGAAGATCAATTCAATAATAAAGATAACAGTTTTCCTAAGAAAGAAGTCATACCACCAACAGAGGATGTATCAGCTGCTATAGAGGAAAGAGAAATCAGAACCTTAGACTGAGGAAGTGTGAAAGAGGAAAGAGACTTCATCGGAAACACCAACACAAGGAGAGAAAACATCCAAGTATTCACCAGGTGTGGACCATGCTCATTAAGAAATTTGAACCAGAAGAGAGGTCCGGTTCGACGGACCTAAATCTCCGAACCTCAGCCGGAAGGTAAACTCGGTAAGTTATCTGCATATTTATTTTCCTCTGCATTGAACCGGACCTAAATCTCCGAACCTCAGCCGGAAGGTAAACTCGGTAAGTTATCTGCATATTTATTTTCCTCTGCATTACATTAGTTGCACTCTAGCATATTTACTTTCCGTAAATATTTTTAGTAATATTTATATATATCATCCTTAGTATAATCCATTGCATAATCATCTTAATCATCTTAACCATAGCATACCTATATTTTTCACTGCATTGCATCATAAAAACAAAAAACCTTTAAGCCCCATGTGAATAAGTCTTCCAACTATTTACTGTGGAGGCATAAAATTTTTTTAGTCATGTGCATATAAAATTGAAAATCTAAAAATTTATTGAATAGAAGAATTCTACAAGGCTCTAGGAAATCAAGGCATAGATGGTTTACCGCTAATGTTTAATCTGTTCCACGAGCTTTGTTGTCTATTTGAGTTTAGCAGGATTTGGAAAGACTAGACAAGATTAGATATCTTCAACTACTTTGAGAAGTACCACTACATCAACTATCATCTTTGAAGTCTCGGAGAAGTGAAGTAAGTCTGCATTGTCTAAACGAATGACTATGTCAACATCCAGCTTGGGGGAGAGCACCCCCATGTACCCAGGTAAGTATCCTTTTTCACTTAGGTTTACTTAGATATTAGTTACATAAATAAATTCAAAAAAAATGTGAGCACATGAAGGTTCACACTTAATCACAAGAGTTACAACTTAGATACTTTTCATTGTCTATTTTATCCTTAAGTGAGTTTTCTATTTAGTAGTAATAGGTTTAGAAGTTGCTAATAATAAAAGGAAGAACTCTGAAGATAACTCTATGGAAATGATGAATAGTTGCTCTACCGTAATTCCTTTCAAGTACCTAGTTTTCAGCCTTGAATTCTCCCGAGTTTTAGATATAACTATTTTGACATGAAGATTTGCTCTGAACCTGAAACTTGTGTGTTGCGAATGTTTGAGCTAAGTCTAGGTAGTTGATAGGTATGATATGAGAAAGTTGAGCTACTGTTTATCTTGTTCCTAGCAATACTGGATTTTTGGAGAATTTATCTTTTGAAAATTAAAAATATTACATGATGAGTCTCTGTATGATGAGAGATTGAATTCCTACCACAACCATATGTACATGCCTGGTAGATTAGGAAAACATTCACTATCATATTTACTGCTTGTATTTGCATTGAGTTTTGTCAAGCTTTGTTGACCCTTAGAGACTTGTCATGCTTTTAAAATCAAGATCACGTACACTCCACTCATATATGCTACTTCTACCCTAGAAGTACGCATCCACATATATGCCATTCAGATCCACTAGAAAAATGCTCTACTCCTACCCTGGGAGTAAGTAACCAAAAATATCCTAGTTCTCCACCTATCAATATAGTCCATTACCAATGATATAACTGCTCCAAGGTTTTCCTTGTTATCATCTCTCAAAAGTTTTATTATAGAAAGAAACTTGGGGTTGTGAAAAAAAATAATAAAAAAATAATAAAGAGAGTAAAACATGGACAAGTGTCCTATCAAAACAATGGGTACTTAGATGCCCGCCTCTCTTATAAAAAAAACAAGCAATCCCAAGTTGTCTCAAAATTCCAAGTTCCAAAAGAGAGATGTATGTATATATGTATTCAAGGAGCAAAGTAAAATTAGGTTTCCATCATACACCCTCATATATCCACCATACACCATTATCCACCACATATCCACCCTCATACATCCACCATATATCCCATACACATGCACATCTTGATTTGATTGTATGACCTATTTCTCTGGATCCATTGTTTGACTTTACAATATATGTTTTGCAAGTATGTATGCGTTGTTTCTCCCCCACCTATGTACTCCATATATTGCCTATTAGTTATAGGGTGATAGAGAAAAGGCACATTATTACTTTGCCTGTTCCAAATAATATTCTGAGAGAAGGCATAACACCATTATTGCCATGGTGAGGATCCACAAATACCACATATAGAGAGACTTGAGAGGGTCATACAAAAGAGACTTTGAGTTTTATTTTGAAAACTTTGCAAAACTCCAGGATGAAGGTAAAGTGAAGAGCTTGAGACATAGTACTTGGCTTGATCATTCTACTTTTCAATTACTCAAGACCCAAGTGATGGCTATAAGCCCCATGGTCAAAGGTAATATGGGTAAGTTTGAAAGTCAGAATAGTTTACTCTAATCCAGAGGAGAATTCTTGTTTGAACGCATGTGTACCTTTAAGGTGTGAAAGCATTGTAGCAACTCCTGATCCATCATTGAGTTTATCTTTGCTCAGGGACGAGCAAAAGGTAAGCTTGGGGGAGTTGTTGACGGTCCTTAAGTACCAATTTTAACAATCAACTAAACAAGGAAAAGGAACTAAATGAAACCCATAACTAGAATTAGGGTTTATACTGACAGAATTCCACGAGTTTTGGTGAATGTCTGTTTCTGCATGGGGTTTTCAGGAAATGGTAAGGAAAGGCCCACATGTCATGTTTACATAGAGATAATTGTCAACCGCACAATTTTCTATAGTCCAGAGGGTTCCAGAAGACACGAGGACGAGCCGAAAGCCGAGGCGAGCCAGACCCAGGGCGCCTGCCCTAGGGTTTAGGGCGCCCGCCCTACCCCAGAGCCAATCAGGCTCAAGTTCGTGGATCATGCTCCACCGCCTTTCAGGATGAATCTAAACCCTTCATATAGGTCGGTTTGATCCAATGACCCACATTCATTTGAGGAGGCTATATAAGGAAGGCCCCTGACCCCCCTGAGGATCATCTCAACTCATTATTCTTCTCCAAAGCAAAAGCTATGGTTTTGATTAGATGTAGAGAAGGAGAGAGGTCTCTCTAGTTGTCTAGATCTAGTTCTTCTAGTTCTAGTTCATCTAGTTGTAATTAGAGGTGAGAGAGAGGAGGAGAGAGCTATGAGGAGCCGGATCTGTCGGATCTTCCTCAACATTGTACCTTTGCAGCATCTGGTTTGGAGCAATCTCCAGGTTCTTCATTTATTATTTCTAAGTATCTTATTTCAGTTCTTACTTTATTCTATTTACGGGATCTCCTCTCATATCGAGTGCTCTAGTCTTGAATTTGGATTAGAGTAGTAAGCGATAGTGTAGACGTGGTGTCTAGACTAGAGTTTACCTGAGTTTGCGCCCAATCCTACGGATAGTTGTGGTAGCCCTAGGGGTGACAGCTCTGTAAGGCCTTTGTAGTCCACCACGTTCGGGTTGGTGTTTTCGTAGAGCTTTTGGCAGCCTCCCCCCGACTACCTTTTTCCCAGCCTCTGTCGAGAGTCGGGAAGTGTTGACACCATTTTTCGACACGTGTCAAAATGGGCTGAGACTTGATTGGTCAGCGGCCGTTCGCCATCGGTATCAGGAGTTAATAATGCCGATAGGAAGGTGCTATGAGTTTTGCCGATGGAAGCTGATGAGCCTTGCTGACCAAATCGGTGAAGTCTTGCTAGGACTGATTGCCGATGAGGAGTCTTTGCCGATGAAGGGGCTTTGCCAATTGCCGATAAAGGTTTGTTACCGATTGCCAATGGGAGATGGCTGCTGAGTGCCGATGAAGAAGATGCTACCGATTGCCGATCGGAAAAGTAGTACCGATGCCGATGGGCGTGATTTAGCACTTGATAGCAGCAGAAGACTACCGATGGCCAAAGAAGGAAGTTGCAAGGATCTGCCGATGGAAAGTTCCCATCGAGGAGTACAAGGAAACTGGTGTTTTATACCAGTATTATTGTGGTAGTTTGAGTCCGGCTCTTGCGTGGGTCGTTTATTTTCCTTTAAAATAGGCGTGTTTGTTTAGCAAATAAATATTGTTATCCGGCTCCTGCGCGAGTCAGTTTCCTTAAAGTAGGAGTTCGTTTTAGGAAGGATGTGCATCGTGTCATTGTACAACTCTCCATGCGGGAGTATAAATATGAACCCGAGAGCTATGAATAAATATATCAATCCTATCAAAAACAAACCAATTTTATCTTATTTACCTTTCCAGCAATTTACCCTTATTTTGCATTAGTTGTAGCTTTAACGAGTTCTTCAAGCTTTTGACGGGCTGCATCACCTTGATCTCCGTCAAAATACTTGTTAGTTCCGTGTGGGAGTACCTCTAGGCTTTGGCAATCCGGGCGCATCGCTGTTTGCCTCGTCTAGCTCTGCTCTAAGTTATCCGTGATCAATCTGAGCCTTGACGTCCGGGCGCATCGCCGTCGTCTCGTTCAGTTTGTCATAGTTATCATCCTTGTCGATTGATTGGTCAAATCGACTGGCACGCCCTCGACATCGAGCTTTGGGTAATAGCCCGAGGTGTTCACAGATCTGACGCTTTTTGTGTCAACACCTCTTTTGGCACGCTCGGTGGGACCCGATTATATAAATATATTTATCATGACTAATCCTAGGAGTGTCATTGAAGTCTCCACAGCAGATCTGACAGGTCATCAGAAACGGGCTCTGGAGCAGGCGATGGAGGAATACAAGCGCTCGTATCTTAGATCCTTCAGCCTAAACGGGATTGGTGAAGCGGTCCAGAAGCAAGATCCGTCGTCGCCGCGGCAGATCACTTTCGACGCCGATCCTGGTAAAATACAAGATATGGTTAATAATGCGTTTATTAGCCAATCTAGTGTGCTGTCCGATGTTGTATGCGATGCTGTTAAGCAAACGTTCAAGGGACAGGCACCATATTATGTTGGTCCAGAGCGTCGTCAACTCGGATCGGCATCTGTTGCGATCCCATCGGCGGTTCCGAGGGTGTCTTCACCAATCATGAGTCAATCTGCCGATGAGGTCACGCCGCCAAGATTGAGCCCAGCAGGCTTTATTCAGGAAAATACAAATCTGGTAGCTTCAGCAATGTATGGACCGGTCGTCCAAAGTCAGCCGACTTCTGCCAAATGCTGGGGATATGGTATGTCTCCGAGTCTATCTACTGATTCCAGATTGGTCCAAGGTAACCATGCAGGGTGGGCGATTCCTATGGCATCGGCAACACCTGCACAGCCGGTGGTCCCAGTCGTGCATTATACTATGTCCTCTCCAACGATGCAGCCGCCGACAGGGGATTTTCAGATGGCAATACCCAGAGTACCTTATGCTCAACCGTCGACAAACCACTTGCCGATGCAACGAAGCCCAGCGGCTGCAAGTCAACCTATGGCGGCAATGGCTCTTCAAATTGGAGGACCTACTAATAAAAGTAGTCACTCTGACAATTACCCGGCGTCGCGAGAGCAACAAGTATCAGCTGGTTGTCGGTCATCGGCAAATGCTTGGCCGGTGCAGCAAGGGGTGCTGATTGCCAATCAATTTGTATCGGCAGTCACTCAGGTTGTAGTACCCATGAGCCCAGGCAATCATCCAAGGGTACAACAAGAACAAACGTCAGCCGGTTATCAGTTGTCGGCGAATGCTTGGCCGATGCGACGAGACGTGCCAACAGTTAATCAGCCTGTATCGGCAAACTCTTGGCCGATGCCACAAAGTATGTTGAGTGTCAGTCAACCCGCATCGGCCGTAGCTGTTCAACCTACGGTGGCTACGAATCAGAGCTATCGTTCCAGAATACCAGAGTCGCAAGCCCCAGCTGGTTATCGGTTATCAGTAGTTGTTTGGCCGATGCAACAAGGTGTGCCGATGGCCGATCAACCTGCCTCGGCAATGACCGCTCAGGATGCGGCACCCGTAGGACAAGATGATCAATCGATGGTGAATCCCTGGCCAATGCCAAGTGTGTCAAATGCTAATCAACCTGCATCGGCAATAGTTGCTCAGCCTATGGTGTCTGCAGATCAACACTATCGTCCGGAGGAACAAGGGTTGCCAGGGTCAGCTGGTCATCATCCGTCGGTAAATCACCTACCGATGACACCTAATGCAGGTTGGATCGGTCAGTCATCAATTCAATAGCAGTACGTGCAGCCTGAGCGCCAAGTGGGAAGAATGCACAATGGGACATCGGTACAAAACCCGATGAATGCAATAAATACAATGCCACATCACAAGCTAGCAACGGTGCAAAATTATTCATCGGCAGCCAAGCCGATGCACGATGTTATCACGACTAGTGTTGTGCACGCGCCAGGTATCCCCACCGCTTTGGCGTCAAGACCTGGAGAGATAAATCGGCATACTCAACCGGCTGGCATCCAGAATGGTTCATCGGCTAATCAGCCGATGTGCAATATTCAGCGGATTGGTGTTATTGATGTATCAGTTGCCCCGAGTTGCTCGCCACAAGGATACAAAGCACAACTAGTGGGCATCCAGGGTGGCCCGTCGGTCAATCAACCGTTGTTCAGTATTCAACGGGTTGGTACTGCCAATAAGCCGATCGTTCCGGCCTGCTTAATGCAAAAAACCTGGAGAGATGCACCAATCTACTCAGGCAGCAGGCGTCCAGGATTGCTCATCGGTTAGGCAGCCGATGCTTGATGTTGCTGACGTGTCGATCGCTCCAACTTGCTCACCACGGAAACATGAAGGAGTTCGTCCATCTATCCCACCAGAAGACGAATCTGCGAATCAGCAAGACACAAAGATGTTTTCGACCAAGGTAGAACATTCAGAGCTGGACAAAGAACCAGGCCTCGACATCGCTGAGTTGGAAACGTTCACTTTTGATATCACGGACGCCGATCAGGATGGGGAATCACTTGATGAGATGAACATCGGTACCGTTGAATGGATAAACGATGGAGAGCCGATGCCACGTACGCTCAGCCAGAACAGGGCTGGAAAGTTCACCTTCGATGTCACGAAGGCCGATGGGATATTTGACTTACTGCTTTAGGAAGGGCGGATTAAGCTAGCCCCTAATCAGGTAATTCCATCGGCCGAGGAGCTCAATGATATCGGGTACCGCAAGTGGCACAATACAAATTTTCACAGTACCGGCGACTGCGGAGTGTTTAGGCAGCAACTGCAGTCAGAAATTAACTCTGGGCGGATCCAATTTGAAAGTCCTAAAGTCCAAGGACCGATGGAATCCGATCAGCGCCCGTTTCCAATAATATGGTGGAAGCCGGCGGCAAAACTAAGGTGCTGACGTCGGATGCTGCTAGAAAGAGTGCATCGGTGGATCCCGATCATCAGATGGCCGAGCATGACATCGAAAAGTTTGCCGATGACAGGAAAAGCAAAAGAATTGCCGATAAAGGTGCTTGTGTCAGCAGGGCTCCTGGCATAGTAATCACACACAAGCTACCAAGACGGGACTATCGGCAATCACGAGATGAATGGTATCGGCAGAAAGAAAAGGGCATTAAGCTGGGAAGAATCATTGGAGGTGTCCCTTCTTCATTTACTGCTGGGAAGAGGGCATTAAGCTACCCACTACCGATGACTGTCCTGAATGCAATGGGTATCGCACTGCCAATCAGTCAAGTACGCTTTGTTTGGGTGATCCAGCATCTAGGTGCGCCAGGCCGCTCGGAAAGAAGAGATCGGTACGCTTAATGCCCGTAACAAGCTTGGCGAGCGAGTTGATCAGGAGGAGAACAAAGAGCGGACCAAGACAAAAACACACGACGAAGAAGTGCTCTCCAGAGATTCAAACATCGGAAGAGATGCCGATGTAAGTAATGAAGGGCAGCACCAACCCGTCTGGAGAATCAAACTCTCTCAGTGGTGCCCTAAGGTTTAACAAAAACCCAGAAAAGAAGAATTCAGCGCCAACGCCACAATGACCTGTACGGTGATGCAGAACTCTCAAAGGAGAAGCGATGGAGGCCAAAACGCCAGGATGGAGATCCATCGGCAGACAGCAATATTGTGTCGATGGCCTAATCGAGGTCAATCTTGGACTTGCAGGCTTGGGGGTTGTGATCGGCAGATTGGCGATCTCAATTGTTATACTGACACCTACCGATGGTTTGTGTATGGGTTGTTGTACTGCTGATAGGTTCGTTAACTGCCGGAAGATGGTTGCAAGAATGATTCTGCTGCGCTTGCGCAGGATAACTTAGTGTGTGTTGCACGTATTCTGGAAGTTTCTCCTCGTGCTCTTTGCTGGATCTGTCGGCATTATCCTAAATCTGATCCGATCGAAGTATGAAGCATCGTTGCCGATTATTGTTACAGTCGGGCTGAATACCAGGGTCAGTTAATAAGTTGGGATTACTCAAGATTTTAGCCGACTTGATGAGTTATGATATCGGTGATGATTGCCGATGACTGAGTAAACAAGTTTGCTGATGATACTCTAGAATGGAAATTGATTTTTCAGATCAGAATTGAATTCTAGGCTTGGGGGTTTTCTAATCAAGTTTCTATCGGATAAGATAATCTGCCTCCAGCGATGCATACACGCCAGAAAATTCTCAAAGGGGGTTGACGTATGACGTATTCGTTTGAATGCCGATGAGAAAGAATTGTAATACATCGGTAAAAACATGCAAATATTATATTACAAGACGAGATCAAGTATCGGATTACATTCTTGCAGATACAATATGCATTACAGTAAGGAATGAATAAGGTCTATCGCACGCAGGCGAATCTGTTCTATCTCGTACATCTCCTTGGCGTCAGCATCGGCAGAGCCCTCAACCAGTTTGATCTTCTTCTTCCATAAGATGGCTTGCCGGGCATGCTGGTCCCTTTCTTGCTGCAGAACTTTGATGGAATCAGACAGTTGAGTTTTGTGTTGGTTAGCTGCAGTCAGATCCTCCTCGACCTTGTGTAGCTTCGCCAATAGCTCCTCCTTCCTTGCCGATAGTCGAGAGATGTCTTGGTCTAGGTTGTCGATGGAAGCTTTTGCTTGACCGATGTTTCTGTGCTTCTCATCGGCAAGGTGTTTATATTTAAGCTTCTCTTCTTCGCTCTTGGCTTGAGCGGCCCTATCGGCAATACGACAGGCGAGCCTCTGGTACTGAATCTGTTTGACGTCGATAGAGGCTGCCTGGAGAAGGACTTCTGCTGCGTCGGCAGGGAATGACTTTGGATATCTTTGAAAGCAATCCTTGCTGCCGATGAGTCTTGGATGAGCTGGGATGTCTCTTGTAGCAGCAAAGAAAGCAGTGCCTTAAGCTTGGTCTTAATCTCTGCCGGTAAAGCTGGGACAGAGCTCTCTTCCTCCTCGTCATCGGGTATATCAACTGAGAAGGAAAACAAACTATCTGATCGGAGGGGATCTTGGCGCCTATCTTCATCCTGCGGATTGAGACTGAAAGAGAAGAGGCTATCTGGGGAATCTTGGGCCTGAAAACAGAAGGGTTATAATATGCTGATTCTAAAATTATACTATGAGTTTTCAGGTGATTGGCTTACCATCTTGAAACGGATTTCTTGCCCAGGGCTTGGCATTCTAGATGGCTCAGCCTCGTCTTGAACATCGGCAGCAGGTGCCGATGGATGAGCTTCTGCCAGAAGAATAATCGGCATTGTTGGCAATGGCAGCATTGTCGTTGGTGTTGCTTCCGGTATAATACTTGATTGTGGCGCTGATGCTGCCCTTTCATCGGGATCTTCGGTTGGTACTGATGCCGATGTTACCTCTGCCGCTACGATGAGCGGGACTGTCTCATCGTCGACTTCGGTTGACGGTGCCGATAATGTTGCTTCGGCTGCTGTGGGTACAGCTGCTTCATCAGGGACATCGGCTAATGGTACCGATGCCGATGCCACCATCATGGGGGTTTCTTCGTCGAGAGCTTCGGCTGACGGTGCCGATACTGCCTCCGCCTCTGCAGCGGATGAGGCTGCCTCCTGACCGACAACGTCGTCCATCGGCTGATCTGGGATGGGAGCCATTGGAGTTTCCGCCGATGACACGCCGACGGTTGGTGGTGCTGCTTGTGCCGATGACGAAGATGGGCTAGCCAGCCTCAAACGTCTCCTTTTCTTGGGTGCGGCAGCAGAGGATCCAGCCCGTTTCGATGAAGACTGGGGGGCATCGGCAGCCGGACTTGGAGGTGCTTGTCTGCTCGGGGCAGTTGCCGATGACCTTATAGCCTGAAAGCATTCAATGCAAGTTATACGAAGTAGATGTTGCCGATTAAACAGTATATAATCGGTATGAGTGAAGATGAGTTTACTGCAAACACCCGCGTCAGGGCAGCAGCAGCGGCCGATGTAGCCTTGGCTTTTGCAGGTGTCGATGAGGGTACCTGTCGTGGGATGAAGGCAGCTAACGAAGGATCCTTATGGCCGATGAGTGATACGGGACTCATCATTCGAAGCTTGAAAGGCTTGCCGCTCTTTCTCATCGGAGGAATCGAGTCATCAACCTGTCAAACAGAAGAAGGTCAAATACCGATGGTGAAGGTACAAATGAGGAATGCATCGGGATGAGGACTTACTGCGTCGTCGGGGATGATATGATCGACATCGATCATGTGCCGATAATAGTGCGATGACTTGGCGAACAATTGACACCTCCACTCTTGCCACCAAGACTTGTACTCATTTGTGATGAAGGAGGTTGGCGATCAGGAGGATAAGTCAAGATCCGATACATCAGCATCGGCAGGAAGACTGACAACTTTGTTCCAGTCCAGAGCACTGGAGAATGTCTGCCTAGGCTGCACTACATTGGAGTAACAGAGCTTGATTGGCAGTTGGCCGAACGCCAGTTGTCTTGCCGCTACCGATGGGTAGTAAAATTCAAATGATGGGGGGCGTTCTTTCCCGATCCAAATATGTTCACTGGGATAGCCCGAGGGACGATACTAGCCTTCATCATTGTCTGGTTTTCAGGAACATCCCCATCGGTAAGATTAAATAACAATGGGAACTGATTATTTACATCGGCATATGGCCACCAAAGCCGTTCTGCAGCAGGAATTCCATTGTAAAACTTCTGAAAGAAGAGCCTGAATTGCTCCGCATCGGCATCGGTTCCTGGCAGCACGATCGTGGCCTCTCCAAAATTGAGTGGAGAGCGAGTTGCCGATTCATCCTCTCCGCATTGGTGGCCCTCTGGTATATCTCTTGGGAATCGTTGAGCGAATAAGTCAAGATGGAGTGTTTTCTGCATATGGGCGTGCAACCACATGTTAATAAACCACCAGGGGCCTCCAAGATTGTTGATGTGCTCACCTAGCAGTAACTTCTGGGACACTTGATGGAGGAGACGATATACTGATCCTAGAAGATATCTGCCCAAAGGAAGCCCTGTCCCATTGGCAAGCATCTCAGCTGCTGGGAGATACATGGTGGTAGGTCCAACTGCCTTACCGCAGAAGATGAATTTATCCAGCCACATGTTCAGGAAGGTGGCGTGCTCTCTTTGGTTTACCGATCTAGTTTTCTGGTATTCCTGAATGTAACCCGTCCAACCGCCGATGTTCCGGGTATTTATTCTGTGCTCGGCTTTCCTATTAAACAAGGAGGGGTATCGGCAGAGGAGATGTCTAAACCGGTCAGCATGTGGACATCGACAAGAGTGGGGGTGGCTGGTCCATGTCGGAATAAGAATGCGTTCAGGGTGTCTGACCAAAAGTAAGAGGCGGCTATTAACATGTTCTCATTCTTCTCCATATCGGCAATGGACAGCCTGATACATTGGTCCAGACTGCGCTCCTACCAGTAAATTTGCTGCGCACTGGCGACTCTGAGGTACCAGTTCTTCCACCCTTTGGTGGGCTTGGGCCATGATCGAAATGCATCTTTCCACAATCCCAAACCAAAACATTCGGATCTAAACAGAATCCGGTTGGTTTCTGCATTGATTATATAACTGGGATCCGGGTTCCCCATGGGGCCTAAGCAACTGAAGGTGGAACCGGTAAGCGGAATCACTACCCTGTTGTACAGTTCCTAAGATTCAAAGAAGAAGGCGAAGAGCAGTCAGAAAGGAACGAAGATAGATCCAGATTCGTGCGGATTGCAGGGAACTAGATTGGGAGGAGGATAAGTCTTACCTTTGGGATGTCGACCTGGATCGCCATTGGAGTCGAGAGGAGTGCTTGGTTTGTCCTTAGATTACGAGGGTACTGTTGCTCGAGCTTGTGTTCTTCAGGGCAGCTGGAGGTTGAAGATGAAGGCAGGAAGGTGAAAGAGAAAATGAGCTCGAGTGAAAAGGACGGTATGGGCCCCAGTAACTTTTATAAGCCTGTTTAGGGGCATTTTGGGGTTCTGTTTCACACCGTGCAGGAATGTGGAGGCGTCCGCGGTAGATACGCGCGGTGATCGAGGTGGTCTGTAACTGTTCGTGCTACAGTCGAGGGATTTTATTATTAAATTGCAGTTCCATGCACGGGGATCGAGGAAACCGTACGCCTATCTCGGGGGTAACGGCTATAGCAACGGCTACAGCAACGGCTACAGTGGAGAGAATTTCGGCACGTAAAGTTATACGCTCTGAAACTGGGGGGCATGTGTTGACACCGTTTTTCGACACGTGTCAAAATGGGCTAAGACTTGATTGGTCAGCGGCCGTTCGCCATCGGTATCAGGAGTTAATAATGCCGATAGGAAGGTGCTATGAGTTTTGCCGATGGAAGCTGATGAGCCTTGCTGACCAAATCGGTGAAGTCTTGCTAGGACTGATTGCCGATGAGGAGTCTTTGCCGATGAAGGGGCTTTGCCAATTGCCGATAAAGGTTTGTTACCGATTGCCGATGGGAGATGGCTGCTGAGTGCCGATGAAGAAGATGCTACCGATTGCCGATCGGAAAAGTAGTACCGATGCCGATGGGCGTGATTTAGCACTTGATAGCAGCAGAAGACTACCGATGGCCAAAGAAGGAAGTTGCAGGGATCTGCCGATGGAAAGTTCCCATCGAGGAGTACAAGGAAACTGGTGTTTTATACCAGTATTATTGTGGTAGTTTGAGTCCGGCTCTTGCGTGGGTCGTTTATTTTCCTTTAAAATAGGCGTGTTTGTTTAGGAAATAAATATTGTTATCCGGCTCCTGCGCGAGTCAGTTTCCTTAAAGTAGGAGTTTGTTTTAGGAAGGATGTGCATCGTGTCATTGTAC
This sequence comes from Microstegium vimineum, assembly GCA_022036555.1. Taxonomy (NCBI): domain Eukaryota; kingdom Viridiplantae; phylum Streptophyta; class Magnoliopsida; order Poales; family Poaceae; genus Microstegium; species Microstegium vimineum. The sequence continues at coordinate 12,141,179 of CM039121.1, forward strand.
AACTCTCCATGCGGGAGTATAAATATGAACCCGAGAGCTATGAATAAATATATCAATCCTATCAAAAACAAACCAATTTTATCTTATTTACCTTTCCAGCAATTTACCCTTATTATGCATTAGTTGTAGCTTTAACGAGTTCTTCAAGCTTTCGACGGGCTGCATCACCTTGATCTCCGTCAAAATACTTGTTAGTTCCGTGTGGGAGTACCTCTAGGCTTTGGCAATCCGGGCGCATCGCTGTTTGCCTCGTCTAGCTCTTCTCTAAGTTATCCGTGATCAATCTGAGCCTTGACGTCCGGGCGCATCGCTGTCGTCTCGTTCAGTTTGTCATAGTTATCATCCTTGTCGATTGATTGGTCAAATCGACTGGCACGCCCTCGACATCGAGCTTTGGGTAATAGCCCGAGGTGTTCACAGATCTGACGCTTTTTGTGTCAACAGGAAGGTACTGTTGCTCCAAAGTAAGTAGAGTATAGTGGACCTTTGATTAGATATCCCCCTTAGAAAACTCGAAAATCTCTCTACCCAGTTATCTTATCTATCCTTGGACGTTCTTAGTTCTTCTCTAGTACACTTCATGTTCCCCGTGGAAATCGATACCCTTGGAATACTCATGGGTGAAAGCTACAGCAGTATCCGTGCGCTTGTGGATTTATCTGTTTGCGTTAAGAAATACCAACAATCATTAAAATTCAAGTCATGACAAGAGGTAGCTACATCAATCTTGACAATGGGGTTAGGAGCATCATGTGTCAATCTCATCATTAAGCAAATCATTGGCAAGAACAAGTGTATCATGATTAAGATTAACTGGTGTGTATTCATCTTTTAGCAAGTTGTGCCTAGGCATGAGCTCTTGGGATGACCTCTCTAGCTTATCATGTTTCACACATAGTTGCTTGACAAAGGCATTGAGCTCCTTAGTGATAGATGTGAGTGACTTGTTCTCTAGTTTGAGTTCATCACTAGCACTAGAAGCAAGGTCAAGTTTAGCATGCAAGTCCACATTAGCTTCTTCTACTTGTTAAACAATTTTACAAGTTGATTATAGGAAGGTGCCTCAAACTCATTGTCAATTTCACTTTCACTATCACTATCACTCCCACCATCCTCACTTTGTAGCTTCTGGTCAACCTTAGCCATAAGGCATAGGTCTGTAGAGGATGAAGCGATGATGACGGTGGAGGAGGTGGTGGAAGTGAAGATCCAATCACAAGAGCGGCCACCTTCTCATCATCAGTATCATCACCAGAGGAGTTACTAGAATCTTCAATGTCGGTGAGCCAATCACCAACAATGTAGGCCTTGCCATTCTTCTTCTTGTGGAAGTTGAAGTTCTTCTTCTTGAATCCTTTCTTCTTGTATGACTTTTCTTGCTTCTTCTCATCATCACTAGAATCATCATGAGCACCCTTGTGGTTCTTGAACTTGTTGTTCATGAACATGCCTTTCTTCTCTTTGGTGCAATGATGTGCCATGTGTCCAAGCTCACCACAATTGTAACAATCCATCTTAGAGAGTGGCTTTCTTGTGGAGCTTGTGAATAACTTCTTCTTTCTAGAGTCAAACTTGACTCCATTCTTGTTAAGCTTCTTCAACATCTTGATGGTCTTCTTCACCATGAGAGCGATGTTGGAATCATCATCATCATCACTTGAGCTTTCAACCACAACTTGCATCTTGCACTTCTCCTTGGTGGCTTTGAGAGCCAAGTCCTTCTATTTCTTCTTGATGGAGGAAGATGTGATATCAACATTTATATGGCAGTAGACCCCTAAACCAAACATATGTGCCACTACAACTAGTGGACCAATCATTTATAGAGGGGATAGCAAAAAGATGTCATGGTTAACACCAAAGGTCACTATGTTCCCATCGACTTCATGGTTCTGGATGTGGGAGATGAAGATGAAGTCCACCTCATTCTAGGAAGACCTTTCCTATACACCACTAGCGCAATCATCTACATGAAATCAATAGAGATTCACTTCCAATTTCCTAAAGAGAAGGTAAGTTGTTACTTCAATAGCTATAGCACTCCTGAGAAGCCAAAGAAGAACAAATCAAGGAAGCATCGCTCTCAACGCCAAAAAGAAACAAGCCACGAGGATGGATGGATAGACTATCTAGGAGAAGTGTCAAGATATGACCACCAATTCAATAATGAAGATAGAAGTTCTTCTGATAAAGAAGCCATACCACCAATAGAGGATGTATCACCTGCTATAGAAAGGAAAGAAGAAGCAAGACCTCCGAACAGTGAACCACAAGAACTGGAAGACCAATTCAATAATGAAGATAGAGGTTCTCCAGAGAAAGAAGTCATACCACCATTAGAGGATGTATCACCTTCTACATAAAGCAAAGAAGAAGCAGAACCTCAGAATAGTCAACCACAGGAAGTGAGACCTCAGACCAAGAAAGTGTTGAAGAAGAAAGAGACTTCATTAGAAACACAAACACAAGGTGAGCAAACATCCATGTCCTCATTAGGATTGAACAACGCTCCTAAAGATGTTTGAACCAAAAGAGAGGTCCGGTTCGATAGATCTAAATCTCCGAACCTTAGTCGAAAGATAAACGCAGTAAGTTATCTGCATATTTACTTCTGCATCGCATTAGTTGAATTCTAGCATACTTTCTATAAGTATTTTTGGCAATGTTGTAATATCATCCTTAGTATAATTGTTGATGGTAGTTATCGTACAATATAAACCATCAACCTTTCTTACATAGCACAAGAATATCATAAAACATAAGGTTATTACTAACAAAATCCACTAGTTTTGGTGATTTATTATTTTCAGGGATTAATCCAGAAAAGATGGAAAGAGGGATCCAATTACATGAAATTGACGAAACTTAACACCGAAGGAAACGTGCGCTAAGGGACTCAGGAAAGATCCAGAAAACACCCAAAGAAAGGAGACCACACGTGGAAACCGTGTGGGGCCGCCCGGCACCACCCCTGGCAGGTCGGCCACCTAGCGGGGAAGTATCTCCCCCATCTGAAGTCTTCCACCATAGCCTCTAAGGGCACTCCCAATGCTAGACTCTAACATAGAGTCCAAGGCTATTTATTACCACATTTTTATGACATTTTGCTGATGTGGCTGTATATTTAATTATTTATTGAAGAGAGATGATGAAAAAACAAGACTCCAAGTCTTATTTAGACCCAATTCCACAATATTTGAGGTAATAAATAGGTTTAGACTCTATGATAGATTCTGCATTGGGAGTGCCCTAAGGAGTCATCTTGGCTCTACATGAAGTCGGTTTGATCGTCCAACGACTAACGTTCATCCCACCATGATATAAATAGGACCATGTATCCCCCTTGGAAGAGAGAGCCAGATCAAGAGCTGAAGAGCATGAAGCCCTAATTTCCTATCTAGTAGATCTAGGCCAGCAATCAAGAGAGATTAGTTTAATGCAGAGCTAGTTTTTTTTAGACATTAGAGATATAGAGTTGGAGAGTAGAGTTTTGGAGGAGTTCCGTCCTATCAGTGCTTCTTCATCACTGTATTCTATGTGATCAAGTCCTCTCGCCTAGGATTTGCATTCTGAGATACCCTGGTAGTCAACTTCTTGTTCAAGTAAGTAACATTGTTAATATTGTTCTTCATCTTTGCAACTCTTTTTGAGTACCTTGATCTTGATAACTTCTTGATTAAGGTAGTAATTCATAGTGTAAGCGTGGTTCCTAGGCTAGGTTTACTTGTGAATGTCCCCTGATTTTCCAGATAACGGTAGCTCGCGAAGGTGACTTTATAGCTTCGTTGATTCCTCTCTAGTCCATTTCCTGTAATAGGTTTGGCAGGAATTTGGTGATTCGTAGGAGAGAACTCTGTTTTCTACTTTTATTTAAGTCATCACCCTTGTAGATCGATAAAATACATAGCTTACCAGTGACCAAAATTAGATAGTCCTTGGTTTCTTTCTCCTCGTATTGTTAGATTCTAGATTGATTGTGCATTGGGTTAATTTATAGACTTAATCTTCCTCACAACACCGTTCCTTTGGGTTCCATATTTAAAGCTGGGTTACTCTCGGTGAAGTGCTACACCGGTATTATATCTGTGCGCTTACGGATAATTAACTTACTCATGTGCATCTAATTTATACCAATAATAATCCATTGCATAATCATCTTAATCATAGCATATCTACATTTCTGCAATCCATTGCATTATAAAAAGAAAAAAAAATCTTTAAGCCCCATGTGAATAAGTCTTCCAACTATTTACTGTGGAGGCATAAAAATAGTGCACTAGTCATCTACATCAAATAAAATTGAAAATTCAAAAAAAATGAATTAGAGAAATTATGTAAGGCCCCGTTTGGATCTCTGGAATTGAATTCATTTTAATAATCATAATTTAGAGGCATATTAATTAAGCTAATATGATTGTATATGTATTATAATTGCATATTATTGTTTACTATATGAGAGACATACTTATTTGTTGTATTTGTATCATAGTAGGAGTTTGAACAACATGTTATAAGTTGCAAATAGAAATATGGAATGGTGATCTATAGAATCAATTTCCATCTCTCACCCTATGAATATGAGATAGGCTTAAATGTGAAACTTTGGAAAGTGGTGGAATGTCAAATTCCAAGCCAAATATTTTAATTTATTATACTAGATTTCAATTCCTCCAAATGAAGGGATCCAAACAGCCCCTAAGACTCTAGACAATCAAGGCATAGATGGTTTACCACTAATGCTTAATCTATTCCATGAGCTTTGTTGTCTATTTGAGTTTAGCAGAATTTGGAAAGACAAGACAAGACTAGATATCTTGATCCACTTTGAGAGTACCACCACATCAACTATCAATCATTGAAGTCTCAAAGGAGTGAAGTATGTCTACATTGTCAAGATGAATGACTACGTCAACATCTAGCTTAGGGGAAGCAACCCCTACAAACATATCGAGATAAGTATCTCTATCGGATTATATTATTATCATTAGAAATTATAAATACGATTGCTATTACAGGTATTATCACTCTAAAAATTATATGGGTATCAAATACAGATTTATATTACTATATGAATCTATGCTTATTATATAAAAGTTTATAATTATTAAGTATACGTGGGTTTATATACGGATTATTATACTTTTATTAAATAAATGGGTTATTATTATATACTATGACATATTACTATGGGTTATTATTATTATACTATTATGTGTTTATTATACTATTATCTATTAGTTAAATATTGGGTTTGAATAAGTTTAGTAATAAATAAATACTAGAGGGAGTATAAGTTGCTTTGTTAAGAATAGTTGAGCTATATAGGATAATCTGTATACATGGAAATGACAAATAGTTGCTCTATCGTAATTCCTTTCAAGTACCTAGTTTTCAGCCTTGAATTCTCCTAAGTTTTTTATATAATTGTTTTGACATGAAGATTTGCTCTAAACCTAAAACTTGTGGGTTGCAAATGCTTGAGCTAAGTCTAGGTAGTTGATGGGTATGACATGAGAAAGTTTGAGCTACTGTTTATCTTGTTCCTAGTGATACTAGAATCCTGGAGAACTTATCTTTTGAAAATTTAAAAGTTTACATGATGAGTTTCTGTATGACGAGAGCGTGAAATTGCTACCATAGCCATATATACATGCCTGGTAGATTAGGAAAACCATTCACCTTTATATTTAGTACTTAAATATGCATTGAGTTTTTTCAAGCTTTGTTGACCCTGACTTGTCATGCTTTTAAATCAAGATCACGTACACTCCAAGTATGCAACAACATGCCACTCCATCCAGATCCACCAAACATGTTCAATTCCTACCCTGGAGTGAACAACCAAAAATTTTCAGACATTCCTTTGGGTTCAATATTAAAACTGGGTTATCTCGGTGAAGTGCTACATCGGTATCTTATCTGTGCGCTTGCGGATAACTTGAGTGTGGATAATTTATACCAACACTAAACTTTGAATGATACTAGTGTTGGGTCATTTGCCCCTAAAAAGTGTTAGGAAAAATACCAAACATCCCCTATCCCATGGGAGGATAGCAATCACCAAAATTGGGAAAATGTAGTCCGCTAAAGCTATTGGGAGTGAAGCCACCACCACGAGGTACATAGTCGTATGGGTCATGACCGGTACCTCACCGCGCAAAACCAACTCATGGTCTCACCGCCTGAGGCCTAGCACCTTCAAGCATTGCATGTTTTGGCCTAGTAGTGCGCCTCTGAACGCGCGGTTCATATACCCTAACTGGTGGGTGGTACATGTCTCGGTTATTCATCTCAACCTGATGCAATACTCACAATACTCTGCCAAGTGCACATCCCACTCACAATACTCACAATGGTAACTCACCGCTCTCTTGGGTGGTACTCTCTTGTTAGGTTGGGTGTCTTAAGCTGACTTCTTCTTAGGAAGGGGATCACTAGAAATGTTTGGCAAAGTGTCAAGTGGGTTCCAAAGATGGTTCGGTTTGAGAATCCACACTTGCTTTTGTGGAATGGATTTGGGAGGTTCCTCGAGCACTCCATCTCTCACAAGTGACTCAGTAGGCTTAGGTGGGATGATCATGGTAAGCCTGTGAGTTGTGGTGGGTTTCTCATTGGTGCTCAAACCACTGCACTCACATATCTTAGCAAACAAGTTATAATTCTTCCCACCTCATGCAAAGCGTACTCCCGCGCTGCCATTTCCCCGCCTACATTGTCTAAGCATCATGCCCAACTGCGGCTCTCTACAAGACACCCAACTCAAGAGCATCCGAAGGTACACCCTTCGTCCCAAAAAAACACAATTCTAGCTACGAACCTGGACAAAGGAGTGTCCAGATTCATAGCTAGAATTGCGTATTTTCAGGACGGAGGGAGTATGTGTTTTCATTCTCGATATGCTTCTTGTCGTGTCTGCATGACTGGATCTCAAGCTCCAAAGCCTCAAAGCTATCCGACTCTTGAGTGATATCTGAGCTAGACTTCTCTAGCACGACAATCCTAGCCTCCTTCTGTGCCAACTCAGATCACAAGCCTACGCAAGACTTGCACGCACCAAGCAAAGTAGGCCTAGCCTTAAGCTCACTATGCTCCTCAAGTAGAGTTTTATACTTGTCATGAAGAGAGACAAGACTAGACATATGCAATGCACAAGCATCACACTCTATCTCCTTAGTCACCACCACCGTCGACTTAGCAAACTCGAGCTCCTCTAGCGCTTTCACATATTTGTCCTTAAACTCGTTTCTCTGATGGCCCGCAAGCAAAATCAAAGCATCTGACTAAGCAACATGAGGTTCAAAGACTCGACCTCAGTACAGAGAGACTCGATGCTAGGAGGTACCTCGGGAGTGTCATAGTCATCGATCCCATCATCCTCCTCGCCGTCTCCTCAGCTCCAAGTGCCATCAATTCGGCGTCGAAGCAGAGATCGTTGAGCTTGTCCTCAACCTTGATGAGGACATGACACCTTCGGATACAACCACAACCATAGATTACAAGGTGAGCTCATTCCTACATTTACACAATAGTTTTTGGTACAACTCACTTGGTTCCACATGTATATGTCAATATTTGGTTGTAGATACAAACATGTCTCAATGTGCAAGGTCTTCAAAGTTCAACAACGCTTCATTGGGAAGGCCATAACTCATCCATCCGGAGTGCGATTGAGGTCAATGAGGACATGATGGAAAGCATATTTGATAAGCTTTCAAATAGATCTAGTCCCGCCTCAATATCATGTCGACAAGGTCTTTAAATCATCACGACACTCAACTACTATTTCTGCGGGATGCTACGACGTCGTCTTGGGCTTGTCATGCAACCTTTGGACCCTGGCCCAAGTAGAAAAACATCCCAAACATGTGGAGAATACCCCAAAGATGGTTCAAGATGTCCTCCTCCTTGGCCAGCACCTTAGGAGGGCAGCAAGGTCATCCAACCCAAGTTGGAGGCCCAATCCAATTCGAGTTCGAGTACATCTCGGGTTCCAAAAGCAGCCAATGGTAAAACGGATGCCCAGGTCGCATACGGACTCTGTTTTTGATGAAACACATATGAATGGAAAGATAATTTGATAAGGAAACCAACACAATTGGTTTCATGTCAAAATTCTTTCGGAGTCAGCGGAAATCGTCGAAACAAGTTGACGTCCAGAATCTGTCCAGACGCTGCGTCGTCGTCTTTTGGGTCGTTCGGCTTTGTAACGAGTTGGCCCACCTTAGGGACATGAGTGGCTGCCCTGGGACGCCTCTTAGACCATATAACCAGCCGCCGCCTACGTTAGGGTTTGGGTTTTGCTTTAGATGAATTTGTCGTTGAACAGTCGCCGTTTTCGGTTTGTGAAACCCCACATTCGTGATCTTAATCATATATCCGCAATTGTCCCTTCACTTGAGTTGCATTTTACCTTTTTCTTGCTTGTGTTCTTCGATTCGTAGCAGGGATTTTCCTTCTTGATGAGGTCAACCGGATTGTGACATGGTTGATAACCAGAGGGGACATGGTGCTAAGATTGTAGGGTTCGATCTTTGTGATCTGAAGCCGGATCGGTGGTTACCTTGAACTAACGGAAGATCGGGACCCTAGTTCACATCAAGTGGTATCAAAGCTTCAGGTATACCATCAAGTTCATATCTACCCTTAATTTCAAGTGTTTTCACCTCTGTCCCATAGTACAGTGCCATATCGTTTTCCTATCCTACAACCCTTCCGCGCCATAGCCTTTGCATAATTCAGTTTCAGAGTCCGTAGTGTTGAGTTTATGTCCTAGGCCAACGTTTTGTTGCTGCTTTAAATCATGTTCTTTGTTCGTTTGTGTTAATCCCCCATCCGTCATCATCTCTTATCTCCATCTGTGCATCTTGTGTCCATATAAACCCTGATTCGGACTACCTTTCATAAAACAGTCATAACTTTTGCGTCCGAACTCGAAACGGGGCGAATTGTTTTTCCACGAAGAATGTCAAATAGTTTTAGATCTGTTTCATCCTAGCTTGGCTAGGTCGCAAAAATTAGAATTGCGAAATTCGATCAGAAAAATTGAGTTTTCAGGCCCACAAGTTTTGGTATGCTTTTTAGAGCACAATCCTGATTGTCTATAGGCCACATCTTTTCACCATTTGAACTCAAAATCTTTTATGGTTTGCTCTTGTGTGATTCTTGTTGAGAAAAAAAATAAAATAGAAAGAGAAAAAATTAGATAAAAAAAGAAGAAAAATAGTAAAAAAAGAGAAAAGAAGCACATAAGAAACATCTAGTAGCTCTATAATTTGTGGTTTCTTTTGCCTTGTTCATATCCATTGCTACCTTTCATCATTGTTTCACTTCCTTGTTTGTCACAATTGGTGCTAGGAACACGTATAGACCAGCAAATAGAACAAGTGCTCTGGACATTTATTCAATATTGCTATCTGTTACTGACTTGTGTGCCACATACATATATATTTCTCTTTGTGTGCCTCCCAAGATCCACATATATACTTCCGATTAGTACAGAAAAGTCCCTTGCAATCTTGTTGTCACGCTCTCATAGGTATCACAATTGGACGCCGGTTGTATTGTCCACTGCTTTGCGTTGGTAAGAACACTTGTAAGAATTTGGTAAGGTGTGTGAGGGTGTGATTCCACTGACCCATAATTAGTTGTTAGGGCATTTATTTGGATTTTCTAACAATGTCAAACAACAAGTTTCTTTTTAAGAGTACATTGCAGGATACTTTGGACCGACTCTCTACAAAGTTGGATGAAATAATTGCAAATATGGGCACTGCAGCCTCCTCCATTGCTACAATAACGTCATCACCGCCACCTCTCGCATGTACTATGGAGGTTGCACAGCGAGTGCTTAGCTCTCAAATGGAAAAGGCAGAGCAAAACCAGTTGAACAACATGTTCCAAATATACTTTGTTGTGAAGGAACGGCGTTGTCGTGTTATGTTTGATGGCGAGACCTACAACAACCTTGCAAGTTTAGAGTTGGTTGAGAACCTTGGTCTGACCACAAAGCCACATCCACATCCATACTACATCAAATGGGTAAATTCTTAGGATAAGATAAAGGTAACTGAAATTGCACACATTGAGTTTTCCATTGGTTCTTATAAGGATAGTGCAGAATTTGATATAGTACCTATGCAAGCATGTCATTTATTGCTAGGCAAACCTTAGATATCTAAAATTAATGTGGTGCACAACATTATTACTAATAAATATTGCTTCAAATACAATGATACAAATTTTACAGTAGTACCTATGTCTGCTGCTGAAATTTTTGAAGAAGATCTTATTAGAGCAGAGAGAAGAAAGAATGAGCCTTTTAGAAAAGAATGGAATATTTCAGAAGTCATAATTCCTTCATCTAAATCTGAATTGTTAGATAATAAAGATATTGTTTTGCCTCTTCTCGGTACTAATATTTTGCAGCATATATCCAAGCAAGAGGATAACGTGACACAGATAGAACATGTAATTGACTCTGGTAAGAGCTCTCTTGATGTGTTGAATTTATTCCCAAATGATGCTAATGCAATAGTAGAACCTTCTATTGATTTACCTTGTCACATGATAATGATTCTACTATTCTTTGTGATAAAAAGGAGTTGTGTGATAGTGCTATGATTAATGGTGGTTCTGTGTTGGAAACAAATAATGTTGCTGAAATTAAAAATTTACATCCAATTGCAACTGAAAAAGATGAACTAAAATTGTTGTCTTCTTTAAATACGCTGGGTTATATTGAGTTTGATACTTTATGTGCTCTAAGTAGTTTAGAAGATAAATTTAAATATGCTGAATTACATATCACTTTATTGGCAAATATAATTATAAAGGAGAGTATATGGTGCATCGTGTCTATATTTGTTCAAACCTGAAATCTACTTTTATTGTGCAATAATATGATCCATTAGATGGCTCCAATCTCAATAACCATACCATGCCGAGATCCCCAAGTTTTGTTATTAAGAAACAGGTTAAATTTCAAAAAGGGGAGCAATGTTGGCTACTACCTACAACCTATCCTCCAGCTACACTCAAACCGAGGACAGTTTGTTGTCAAGAAGGGGAGAATGATGAGGACATGACACCTTCGGATACAACCACAACCATAGATTACAAGGTGAGCTCATTCCTACATTTACACAATAGTTTTTGGTACAACTCACTTGGTTCCACATGTATATGTCAATATTTGGTTGTAGATACAAACATGTCTCAATGTGCAAGGTCTTCAAAGTTCAACATTCGATTCGTTGGCAGCCCAATAACGCTTCATTGGGAAGGCCATAACTCATCCATTCGGAGTGCGATTGAGGTCAATGAGGACATGATGGAAAGCATATTTGATAAGCTTTGAAATAGATCTAGTCCCGCCTCAATATCACGTCAGCAAGGTCTTCAAATCATCACGACACTCAACTACTATTTCTGTGGGATGCTACGACGTCATCTTGGGCTTGTTATGCAACCTTCGGACCCTGGCCCAAGTAGGACAACATCCCAAACATGTGGAGAATACCCCAAAGATGGTCCAAGACGTCCTCCTCCTTGGCCACCGCCTTAGGAGGGCAGCAAGGTCGTCCAACCCAAGTTGGAGGCCCAATCCAATTTGAGTTCGAGTACATCTCAGGTTCCAGGAGCATCCAATAGTAAAACGGATGCCCAGGTCGCATAGGGACTCCGTTTTTGATGAAACACATATGGATGGAAAGATAATTTGATAAGGAAAGCAATCCAATTTAATTCATGTCAAAATTCCTTCGGACTCAACAGGAATCGTCGAAACAAATTGACGTCCAGAATCTGTCTAGACGCTGCGTCGTCGTCTTTTGGGCCGTTGGACTTTGTAATGAGTTGGCCCACCTTAGGGACGTGAGTGGCTGCCCTAGGATTCCTCTTAGACCATATAAGCAGCCGCTGCCGCCTAGGTTAGGGTTTGGGTTTTGCTTTAGATCAATCTGTCGTTGAACAGTCGCCGTTTTCGGTTTTTGAAACCCCACATTCGTGATCTTAATCATATATCCGCAATTGTCACTTCACTTGAGTTGCATTTTACCTTTTTCTTGCTTGTGTTCTTCGATTTGCAGCAGGGATTAGCCTTCTTGGTGAGGTCAACCGGATTGTGACACGGTTGATAACAAGAGGAGATGTGGTGCTAAGACTGCAGGGTTCGGTCTTTGTGATCTGAAGCCGGATCGGTGTGTCTCTCTCTGACGAAATCGATAGTTCCCCTTTGACTCATCATCATCGCTCAAAGAAGTGTGCTCATTGTAGGAATCAATGAGGCCGTTGAGGGACACAAGGAAGGCACGCTGCCGGGCCTTCACCTTATGGAGCACCTTCTTCTTGACAGCTCTCTTGTTGAAGCCTCCCTTGGCCTTGGTCTTTTCAAAGAAGTTGGGCTCGCGTTTGACCTTGTGCTTGGTGAAGTCGTGCTTGGTCTTCTTGGGGCAATTGGCGATGAAGTGATCAAGATCCCTGCAACCAAAGCACCCTTGGGCCGCACCACCATGTTGTCGATTCAAACGGTTGTTTTGAAACCGTGAAAACCTAGTGATGATCAAGGCCAGCTCATCATCTCCAATCGCTTCCACTTGCTCCTCTGTCACAGAAACCAAGGAAGACAAAGCAAATAAAGCTTGTGAAGGGTTAGAAGAAGAAGTCAAACCACCAAGGCTAGAAACCAACGCCATAGTCAGAGCCAATGGGTTCCCAAGCTTGGCCCAAGTCTGGTGGTCGACCTCTGAGGACTTGAGCCTGTTGAACAGCTCGTCCACAGTGAGGGTATCATACCTCGGTGACTCTTGGATAGCAGCCACCTTCATCTCCCATACCTTCCAATCAAGAGCATGCAAACGCTTGAGAGCCATCTAATGATCATTATAAGGTAGGTTAGCCCGATTAGCGCACATCTTCTTGACGATGGAATGAAAACGAGAAAACATCACGTCATCAAATTAGCCACTCAACTAGATGAATTTCTCGTAATACCTCTGGTACGTGTCGATGAGTTTGGACTTGATCTGTGGATTACCCTTGTGAAATCTCTCAAATGTTTGCCAGATCTTCTATGCCATATGGAGGTTCAAGACTCGCTCAAACTCAGGAAGTGAAAGGCTCGAAAAGAGAATACTATGGGCCTTGCTATTTGTGTTGTGTTGAATAACTTGCACTTGATCAACATGAACGGCAAGAACACGATAGTTTTTATTCTTGCAAATCTCCCAAACGAGCGAATCAACTTCCTAAAGAAAAGCGAACATTCAAATCTTCTAGTGTGAGTAATTTGTTCCATGAAAGAATGGTGGTTTGCCAGAACCATGCTCCATGTCGCCTTCGTGGATCAAGAACTGACTAAGGTGGATTGATGCTTAACGTGCTCTGATATCAATTGAAGGACCGATAGCAGCGACCAGAGGGGGGGTGAATGGGAGCCAACCAAAATTTCTCTATAACATTGGCCTTTGTCCCAAAATGACACCAGACACAACCGCTCGACAAGGAGAGGTCCTAGAGGTACACGCGGAGCAATCGAGAAAGGTCGGCGAATGAGCCTCAGAGAGCTCAACACAAATAAGCAAAGATAGAGAAATCTGGACTGTCAGGCCCCTGATGCCAGACTATCCGCCCCTAGTGATAGGGCAACGGCGGACTATCTGTAGTCCAAACCCGGATTGTCCGCAGGCTAAAATATGACAACACCAAGATGATAAATAGTTCTGTCTAGCAAACTGGTACAACCCCAGACTATCCGTGGTCTACACCCAGACTGTCTGAGGTCTGAGAAACAATTCTCTGCACAGCTCCTGTCCGAGGCTTGGACTGTCCGCCACTTGAGGCCAGACTGTCCGCACCCTAGGGACCCGAGCGGAGTTGAACTTCCTTGTGCTTGGTATCGACCCCCAGACTGTCCGCACCTGGGGGGTGGACTGTCTGGACAGTCTCATTTCAAGGCGATTTCCAATCACCTCCTCTCCAAATCTTCCCAAAACTCCACCAAATCAACACCAACTGCAACCAAACTTTGTGTGCATGATCACATGGTAGTTGGGGAGCTATCTCTAGGAGATCATCGCCAAATTTGGTGAGAATCAACGTGAAAGAGGATGAACTCGGAAAAATCCCCAAAACGAAGAACGCAAAATATATTTTGCCTGATCTATGTGTTCGTGAGGATTCAAGTGAATTCCTTTGGTGGAAGTGATCAACTCACGTCCTAGCACAACTTGATTTAAGCAGAATCAACTGAAACACCCCAAATCAAAGGATCTCATCTTATGAACAAATAGGGGAAAGGAAAAAACCAAGAACATAAGCAATTTGGGACACTAATTTGAGATTTCAACTAACCATGGAACATGGAGGAAAGGGCCTCCAATTCCCACACAAAAATTGGTTCAAGTGTTTACAGAAATTGACCGAAAAAATCAATCTGAGGTCTCATGAGCAAGAAACCTACAGAGGGGGAGAGCTAGAGAGTGGGAGGCAGAAATGGTGGAGTGAAAGAGGTGAGGGTGCTACGTGCCCCATCATCCTTATTTAATGGTGCATTTGGACATTTCCAAAACACCCCTAAATAAATGAGCGAATCACCTAGCCCTAAGACATTAGGATCCAACTCGGCAAATATTTTCATCAACTTGATCGGATGGCCCCGCTTCCTGCGCGGACTTCCGTTGCCTCGTAACCTCCAGGATTCTGCCACGTGCAGCACGCGCTTCCTCAGAAGCTCCACCAGGGTTTTGATTCCCAAACCCAAAAATTGTCCACCGGTGGCTTTATGGCTCAACCACCGAACCCCGAGTTTTGAGGCCCAAACTCAGGAACCATCCATCGATGGTTTTTAGGCCCAAACCATCAAACCGATCCAATCGTGTCACCGCGTCCTCACCCGGCCGGGTGCCAAGTCCTCATGAGCTTCCCCGCTCGACTCGCTTGCCTGTTTTCTTGACTTGGTCAACATAGTCTACTCCATGTCTTCTCGCACTTGTGGATGCCATGTGCCAGCCACCGTGGCTAGTCCTCTAGCCCTCCGATTCGTTGGTCTAAGCCTCACATTCGCCCTTCACTGCTCTCAGTCCATCAGCACGGCACGCCTCCACTTGACCTTCACCTTGGAATTGACTACCGCCTCTAAGCTTGATACCTGCACAACACAAGCCGATAGACAAGCAACTTCTGCTTTCGCAGCATTGTTAGTGAACACGCTCAAACTGAAATACTCGAATATTGAACAATCACTCATCACTAGAGCTGAACATCATGGGCACATATCAACCATGTGTTCGTAGCTCGGGCACCGGTGAATCCGGTGCTTCATAAATTTGAATAGTAACTAGCTGTTGGGCGTGACATTGGTGTCTCCGGTGCTCCTTTAATTTCGCAGATAGCCTGCCCAATGGGCAAGTTTTGTGAGGGGGTATTTATACCCCATCTTTTGCTCTCTCCTCTTGCCCTTGCTCATTTGATTTGCTAAGAGACACATTATGAGTGTGAGAGAGCAAGAGCCCTAGTGAGGAGTGAGATTTGCTAATCCATTGCTTAGAGCCCTCATTAGTGTTCTAAAAGAGTTCAAGTGTGCATCTGTTGGTATTTCTTATGACTAATGGATAAATCCGCAAGAGCACAGATTATACCATTGTAGCACTTCACATAGGAGTATTCTAAGGTATCGTAATTTATATTTTCCCAAGGGAAAGTGGTAGCTAGAAACGATAATTAGAGAGAGATCCTCGAGAGCACCTCAACTTAGTACCAACTAGGATAGGGGGTAATGAATAAAATGATAGGAAGGTGATGAATGAACAAGCCAAGGTAAATGATAACTAAGAATAACTAGTAAATATAGCTAGGTGGGAGGACAACGATATAGATAAAGACTCCTATATAATTGACTTCTACTTCAATGTACTTAGCAAATTAATTAGTCTAAACACAATAGTTTGCCTCCTCAAAACAACTATGCTAGGGGAGATGATAGATCAGTATGAGGACAAAACTCCTACCGGACCGCGCTCTCTTTTTATGGGGGCCTTACCTTTTAAGAACTTGCCTAAGAGCATGTGGTGGGATACAAAGACTAGACAAGGCTATCACTCTCTTGCTAGCTACCACAAACAATGCATGCAGCAAGCGGTAACCAAGGGTAAGATGATGTATAAGCACCACACTTACACACAACTCACTACTTTAATTGTGATCTACAACCAAAGCACCGTATGATAGGTAATGATCGCATAAAGGGATGGCCACGAAGGATCACAAACTATTGATATAAAGGCTAGAAATAAGCAAAAACACATAAAAAATACTATAACAGGTATAGTAATGCTCAAAGTAAATACTAAGTAAAGTAGAGGAAAAGTAATATATTGAATAAGATAAGTCCTACAGAAAAGGAAAGGTACAAGAGCTACACAAGACTCTCTAGGAGACAATTCCAAAATCGCGAGCACACCTCAACTCTACTCTAACTCCCACACTAAACTAACTACTAAGATAATTTTAAGTGCTTGATCTTGTAGGCTTGTCCAGCATCTGTGAAGAGGGGGGTGTGAGCCTCTATTTATAGTGGGAGGTGGAGTAGGGGCTACTCCACCGCCACGTCATCAATCCAGAAGGGATCCACCTTCAGCCCTTGGATCCACCACCTCCAAACTACATCAGAATGGCGGGCTCTGATTTCCATCATGTGGTAAATCTGATGGGGAGCCACTAGGCACTTCGGGGGGTCCTTGGGACCATCGGCCGATGGCCCTATGACCTGTGGGCCATCCCAGGCCATCTAGAAGAAGTCCCCACTGGTTAGGGACCTAGTGGAAGGTGGTAGCCCACATAAGGGTGTCGGCCGACCCCCCTAGGGGTCTTAGGCCCATGACTACCTTCTAGAAGGTGGTCCCGCCTCTCATCGAGCTTGGCTGAGTCATTTGAGGTGTTTGTCATGTTGATTCCTTTGTTGCGGGCCCATGGATCCTTGTGCTCTTGATCTGGTTCGTTGAATGAAAGCACAAGTTGCATCAAAGGGTTGGATTTGCTTTGGCATGGATCATGCTAGCTTGGCTGGCCAGAAGGGTCATAACCCTAGTCAGTCGACCGGAGTTTAGCTCCTTTGGATCTAGGCTTCCTTGTGGGAGCCCCTAGACATGCTAGGAGTCTCATGGTATAGAGGTTCTGGAGTTTGGCTCCAATCACATGTCGGCCGACATGCAAAAGAACCTTCTAGCAACCCTGATTGTCCTGAAATGTCATTCCCTACAAACAAAGGCTATACAAGTATATGTTGTTGACACAAAATGTGGCGCACTGTGCCTCACACACAGCAAGGTCAGAAAGCGTGTCTTCAATCGGGTGCCCGGGTCTTTTGAAATCCGGAAACGTGTCAGTCAGTTTGACCTGAAACTAACAAGGGATAAAAATCATTAGATACAAAACTGGAACATGTTGGGTGAGACCAGACAGTTCCATATATACGGCCCTGAAGCCACTTATGAGGACAAACAACTATAGAAGCTGTCTGCCAACAAGTCTTATAGATCATTGGGCTAAAACAAACATAAAGTACGTAAAGCGTTGATTGCCGAACGTGCATGCATGAGAAAAGTACGTTTGGACGAATCATAATTAACTGTGAGTTAAAGCGTAACCAAGCTTAGAAATCCAACCGAGTTGGGATCCATGATGAAGGAACATGTAAGCAAACACGATCAAACTAATCTAAAGCTTGTATCTGCGCACGATACCTCACGTTATCAAAGGTTAAACGTGGTTAACATGCACGAACCCGCAACACGTAACAATCTAGATTAGACTAATTCGGCTATTATGAATGTAAGATCTATTTGTAGAGACAACATGAAAGCAATAACTGTTAAAGCATAAATAGAACTATAAGAAAGAATAGAGCTGAACCGTATCAATCTAGATTGGGCAAAAGAGTGGTACAAATATATGAAATATCTAAAACATGCAACACGTGGTAACTTAATGAATCTACTAGATCTTGCCAAATCTAATAGAGCCGATAACTATCTTGCTTTTGCTAAGCATATCGAGCAAACGCCTGTCGCACGGTCTCTACTCGGAAACGAAACATAAGTGAAGACTTCTTTATTGTCAAGCAAGGATCCGCCGCACGATCATTGAAAACAAACAAGACTACTTGCATCAACGTCTAAATCCACCGCATGATACTAGACATGATAACAAGGTTGTCGGGACTTACGGAGGTCGACGGATCGATGACTCCTCTCGAAGAACTCGACGACACGACAAATGACTCGAAGTTGGCACGGGGCTGGTTGTATTGATTTGGTTGTGAACCCTTTTTACAATGTCCAAGGGTTTAT
The DNA here is from genome assembly GCA_022036555.1 of Microstegium vimineum. Taxonomy (NCBI): domain Eukaryota; kingdom Viridiplantae; phylum Streptophyta; class Magnoliopsida; order Poales; family Poaceae; genus Microstegium; species Microstegium vimineum. Next base: position 12,159,523 of record CM039121.1, read on the forward strand.
ATTTATACCCTAGTCATTACATGAGTCCTAAAAGGACACGGCTACAAAATATCAAAGGAAAACATGACATCTTTAACTTTAATTTCCTTCGGAGTCTCTATTGCCTTAATTGTCGCGATCTTCGCTACCCGATCGGTTCTTACTTGCCGCTTTTGTCGCTTCTTCAACAGAAAACCGCTCTTCCTCAGAATAGCCAACCGCACGATCATTTGCCGAATCTTTGGAAATTAGCCGACCGCACGGACACTTGCCGAATGCTCCGAACACCTGTCTCTGCAAATTGACTGCGCACTGGCCCACCTGTCATATTCCTAAGCATGCCAAAATCCAGTATTAACACATGCCCCCTCAATTTTGGGATAAAAGTTGTTTTATTCTAAAATTGACCACAGGCTTCCCCTTTCTCCTAGGTCAATACTGTTCAATACTACAGCCGCGGCTCAAAAAATCCAAACCCCAGCACATTCTCGAATTCACCTTGAATCTTTAAGGGCGACTCAGGACGAAATTCCAAAGGTAAATTTCATTCACTTCCACGCATTCGGCAATTCCTGATTGACTTTCCTGCTTCTTTCCCGATTCATTTGTTTTCCTGATTCCATTATTCTTTGAAGGAATACAAGAACCAAATTTTGATCCCCTATGCTGCAAACCCTGAGTCCTACCTTCTTGGTCTAATAGGAGACCCTGACCCAACTAAGATCATTGAGAAGGCAACCTCGAGAATCCCCTTCAAGTCTGGAGTCACCCCGCCAAACCAATGGTCAAACACCTTCAATACCTGGCCGTTTCCCCCAATCGTAGCCGAATACCTTGTCTCTGGATCTAGCAGCTTTCGGCTAAGGTAAGCTATTACTCTTTCTTTTCCCTCAAACTCCTGCATGAGGGCCGATCCTATTGTCAGGTTATCGGCCGCCACGTACAACTTAAAAGGCTTATTAAGCTATGGAGGTACCAACACAGGTGGCGCCTTCATGTACTCTTTGATCTCATCAAAAGCCTTCTGTTGTACGTCGCCCCATACAAACTCTTGATCCTTTTTAAGCTTTAACAGCGGAGAGAAAGGCAAAACTCTTTCTGACAAATTAGAAATGAATCTTCTTACAAAATTAATCTTGCCGAGCAGTGATTGCAACTCTGTGAGATTAGTTGGAAGGATAACTTTGTCTATCGCTTCCATGCTCTTCTTACCGACTTTGATCCCTCCTTTATGGACTAGAAATCCTAAAAACTCACCAGCCAAGACCCCAAAGGCACACTTGTTCGGGTTCATCCTCAAACCATGCTTCCTAGTGCACTCCAAAGTCTTCCTTAAAACGGCTAAATGTCCCTTGTGATTTCTAGACTTGACCACCACGTCATCAATATAGATCTCCACAATTTTGCCGATCAACTCGTGGAAAATATAGTTCATGGCCCTTTGATAAGTTGCACCGGCATTCTTTAAACCAAAACTCATGACGATCCACTCAAACAAACCAATATGACCAGGGCTTTTGAAGGCTATCTTTGAAATATCTTCTATTGCCATAAATATTTGGTTATAGCCAGCATTACCATCCATAAAGTTGATGACTTCATAACCAGCCGCTGGATCAACAAACAAATCAGCAACCGACATTGGGTAGCCATCCATTGGAGTGGCTTTATTGAGATTTCTAAAGTCAATGTAGACCCTCATCTTTCCATTCTTCTTGTACACCGGAACTATGCTTGAAATCCACTCTGCATACCTGCATGGCCGAATGAAATTCGCTTCTAATAATCTTTCAACTTCTTTTTTCACATCGGCCAGCACCTCCTCTTTGAAGATTTTCCGAGGAGGTTGTTTGTAAGGATAATACCGGGGCTTAATCGACAATCGATGTTCAACAATAGAACGATCTAGTCCGGGCATCTCCGTGTAATCCCAAGCAAAACAATCCTTGAATTCTTTTAGAAGGTCTATCAAGTTTAATCTATACTCTAGGTCTAAATTTGTACTGATATACATCGGCCTTGGCTTGACATCATCACCAACATTTATTTCTTCTAGCTTATCGGCCGATATAAAGCCACGTCCCAACTTTCCTTTGTTGCCATTGATCGGGTTTCCCATCAAAAATTTCTTTGAGAGCCGGCTGCTTGGATCGGCTATTGGTCGTTGTTGAAGACGTTCACAGGACCTTCCTCCGATACTCTTCCAGAGAAACAATCAACGCCATCATATTCCCAGTTGGTAGGCTATATAGAAGCAACACTTACCGAATCATCAGCATGAACAACTTCAACATCATCTCCAATCCACTAAATGAGAATCTGATGCATGGTTGAAGGTATGTAGCAGTTAGCATGGATCCAATCTCTTCCTAAGAGCACACTATATGCCCCCATGCCATCAATGACAAAGAAGGTAGTAATCAAAGTTTTTGATCCAATCATCAACTCGACGTGTACAGCCCCTCGGGTGTCAGAAGGATTGCCAACAAAGTCCCTAAGCACCATGTCAGTCTTCAACAGTTCCTCATTAGTCATCCCGAGCATCCTAAAGGTGGTATAAGGCATAATATTGATGGCAGCCCCTCCATCAACAAACATCTTGGTCAGAGGCTTGTCATTGACCTATCCCTTCACGTAAAGCGGCTTCAAATGTCGATGCTTGGTCGGCTTATCGAAAACTGCCCGCTGAGTCAGGACAAGTTGGGCCATTAGATCCTGATATTCGCTCTCATCGAAATCTGAGTACACCTCCTCTTGGATGTCTTGGCCTTCGGGAGCTATGAACTCTGATGGAAGGAAGAAAACCATGCATGCATCAGCCGAATGGTCGTGCTCGTCAGGTTTTTTCTTAGGACGCCATATCTGTTTCTTTTCGGCAACTGTTTGTGCCAGCTCTCTGTTCCTCAAGCGTTGTACTCTCCTCTTCTGGCTCTTCCTCAGCCCCGGTGGGCACCATTGTCTCTTTTGCCACACATATTCACGGTGCTCTTCCTCCTCAGCGCCTTCCTCATAATGGACCCACTCCTGATCGGCAAATCTCTTGCCTCGCCAATTCTTAGAGCTGCCTATTTTAAAACGCCAATTGTCCTCAGGAAACTGTGCTCCAAGTCTTTCATGGACTGGACGGCGGGTTGACCCGGGATTGCCTGTACCCTAAATATTGATCACTGCATTCAGGTCAATTGTTCCTAGCAGGCAGCTGCAGGCCTTCATTCCAACAATTCTTGAAGAACGAGCATCCCTAATGAGACTGCTCCTGCTCTCTCATGTACTCTTCCTCTCTAATACCTAATGAAACATCTCTTTCTCGTACCTCTGATGTTCCTCCACGAACTCCTGTTCCTCGTAATACCTCTGCCTCTGATACTACTCTCGCTCTCATCGCCATTTGTTTAACAGAATATGTGTTGTAACCCTGGGCCTGGAGGCTTCCCCTCTCTCGGTTCGGTTATTTTGGAACTGAGCCCATCGCCGAAACTCCTCACTCGTAATCTGCCGATCAGGGTCAATAGCACCGGCTCTTCTTGCTCTGTCTAAGGTCAACACCTTCATTTTGTCATTGCCTTTGGGGTCTTCTATGGCAACCATGTTCATAGAGAAAGACACTGTGTTCTGTGCAAAAGGATTAGCATCATTTTTCATCTTGCCATCAAACTTCAGATGCCCCTCCTGAATAGCCTTCTGGATTCACACTCTGAACACTCGGCAATCATTGATGGAATGGGACTTAATATTGTGGAAGCCGCAAAATTTCTTGGCTTTTACCCCTTCAGGTCGCAGCATGGGGTGCCCTTCCAGCAATTTGATGCGTCCCTCTCTTACCAACAACTCGAACAGTTTGTCTGACTTAGAGACATCAAAGTCGTAAGTACCCTTCTGCTGCCTCAACCATCGTTCACTAACTTGAGTTGGCTCTTTCGCCCAGACCAATTCGGCTGCAGCTATCTCATCTTCATCGTCGTACTCTGCTGCTTCTTCCAGGAAACTTTGATACATCTCATTAGCCACATCGCCCTTCTGAAGCGGTTATCTCTCCTGGACCCTTGAGCCTGATTATTCATCATTGCCAACCACTGTGACAACTGACCAAGGTCATCAAAGTCCATGTCGAACAGCTTCTCCCTGACATTCGGCTGCATGCCCGCTATTGCCATCCCTGGAAATTGGTCATTTGGCAGATTCAAGGAATAACAGAGGTTTTTAGTCTCTCTGAACCTGTGGAGATACTCCTAGGGTGTTTCATTAGCCCTCTGCCTCAAGCTCATAAGGTCAACTAGCTTCTTCTTATTAGTGCCCATAAAAAAATACACATGGAACCTCTGCTCTAATTCTGCCCATGTACCAATGGAATTTGCCGGCAGAGATGTGAACCACGTAAAAGCTGGCCCTATTAGAGACAATGGAAAATACCAAATCCTCCAAGCTTCATCTGCAGATGACTCTCCAAGCTACATCATGTATTGGCTGATGTGTTCTATTGTGCTAGTATCATCTTGACCAGAAAACTTGGTCAAATCTGTGGGAGGCTTCACCCTCAGAGGGAGTGCCACTCGGTTATACCACTCTGGATAACGGGACTTGTATGCATAGGACTAGTTCTTTGGCTTTAAGCTAAACTGATTTTGCGTCATGTCCGCCATCCTGTGCATGATAAGGTCAATATTTGAATTTGGAGCTCCATGTGCTTGCCCTTCAAAAGGCAACCCTGCTGAGTTCTTATACCCTGGATTCGGGAGAGCATCAATAGCACTGTAATGAGCAAACTCTTTATATCCGTCTCCATACATATTCCTCTGCAACCTGTTCGCTGCTGGAGACACCTTGAAAGCTGATTGTGGGACGTTTCCCGACGTGCCGAACGTGAGCTGGCCATAAGTTATGGGAGGAACCATCCCACCTTGGTTCATGCCAGGTGCTCCGCTATCCTCAGTAGTCTTCTCCTGGCGTTTTGGCACATGGAACAATGTCGGTCCTTGCATTGGACCAGCAGCTTCCTCAAAGTATTTATCAGCAGATGGACCGAAAGTACTGACCATGATCATGCGAAAGGTATTCAAGAATGTCGTATGATGATTTGTCATAGTGTCACTCATGGCCTTCTAAACCACTTCAGCCAGCTTCCGAGCATCTTCCTCTTCGGTGTAATTAGACTGATGTGGAAGGAGAGTCCTTGGGAGCGACTGCTTCTGAAAAACCTTGTTGCTTTTATTCTTTGAAAAGGACATCAAGCACCTGTGTTGAAACTCATCACATGCTTGCTGGATCGTATTCCTCAGGTCTTCTGGCAACTCATCCATAATCACGTCCAGAACCTGGTTATTGTCGAATTCAGGCATCTTGAAATGTGTGGTCCCACTGGGCGTGCCAAAAAGTGTGTTGACACAAAATGTGGTGCACTGTGCCTCACACACAGCAAGCCGGAAAGCGTGGCTTCAATCGGGTGCCCGGGTAATTCGAAATCCGGAAACGTGCGAGTCAGTTTGACCTGAAACTAACAAGGGATAAAAATCATTAGATACAAAACTAGAACATGCTGGGTGGGACCAGATAGTTCCATATATACGACCCTGAAACCACTTACGACGACATACAACTTTAGAAGTTGTCTGCCAACAAGTCTTATAGATCATTTGGCTAAAACAAACATAAAGTACGTAAAGCGTTGATTGTCGAACGTGCATGTATGAGAAAAGTACGTTTGGACGAATCATAATTAACTGTGAGTTAAAGCGTAACCAAGCTCAGCAATCCAACCGAGATGGGATCCATGATGAAGGAACATTTAAGCAAACACGATCAAACTAATCTAAAGCTTGTATCTTCCGCACGATACCTAACCTTATCAAAGCTTAAACGTGGTTAACGTGCACGAACCCGCAACACATAACAATCTAGATTAGACTATTTTGGCTATTATGAACGTAAGATCTATTTGTAGAGAACATGAAAGCAATAACTGTTAAAGCATAAATAGATCTGTATGAAAGAATAGAGCCGAACCGTATCAATCTAGATTGGGCAAAAGAGTGTTACAAATATATGAAATATCTAAAACATGCAACACGTGATAACTTAATGAATCTACTAGATCTTGCCAAATCTAATAGAGCCGATAACTATCTTGCTTTTGCTAAGCATATCGAGCAAACACCTGCCGCACGGTATCTACTCGTAAACGAAACATAAGCGAAGACTTCTTTATTATCAAGCAAGGATCCGCCGCACGATCATTGAAAACAAACAAGACTACTTGCATCAACATTTAAATCCACCGCATGATACTAGACATGATACTAGACATGATAACAAGGTTGTTGGGACTTACGGAGGTTGACGGATCGATGACTCCTCTCGAAGAACTCAACGACACGACAAAAGACTCGAAGTTGGCACGGGGCCGGTTTTATTGATTTGGTTGTGAACCCTTTTTACAATAGCCAAGGGTTTATATTTATACCATGGTCATTACATGAGTCCTAAAAGGACACGGCTACAAAATATCAAAGGAAAACATGACATCTTTGACTTTAGTTTCCTTCGGAGTCTTTATTGCCTTAATTGTCGTGATCTTCGTTACCCAATCGGTTCTTACTTGCCGCTTTTGTCGCTTCTTCAACGGAAAACCGCCCTTCCTCAGAATAGCCGACCGCACGATCATTTGCTGAATCTTTGAAAATTAGCCGACCGCACGGACATTTGCCGAATACTCCGAACACCTGTCTCTGCAAATTTATTGCGCACTGGCCCACCTGTCATCTTCCTAAGCGTGCCAAAATCCAGTGTTAACACATGTGGAACTTATTAGTGATAAATATGTTCATGTAGTGTAATTCTCCCCTTGAAACCGAGGCTGTTGATGGTATTTTGAGTATCTAAAAGTATACCATTCTTAGCATCAACAAGATCCCCCAAGCTTAACCTTTGCTCATCCAGAGCAAACAATCAATCTAAGCCTCGGTGAATCAGGAGTTGCTACTATGCTTCATATTTCAAGAGTACTGAATCTACAACAAACATACTTCTATTTTGAATGGAAAAATTAGCAATAAAAACTCACCCATATTACCTTAGTCCTTCATGGGGCTTATGGCCTTATCCTTTGTCTTGGGTGGTTGAGAGATAGAACAACTTGACCTGAGCATTATTTTTCTTATTCTTCACAAGTTTCATATCTAAGGTTTTCCAATGTTTTGTAAAAGAAAACTTAGTGTTCCTCAATTGGTACTCTCAAGTCGCTTATATGGTGTATGATTCCTCACCATGGCACATAGTTAAGGTTGCCTTCTTTTCATCCTACTCTAAAGGCTTATGTGGAGCTATACGTAAGGATAAAGAATAGCAAACTTACCTTGTATATATTATAAAGTCAAATTTTGGATCCAAGGAGAGAAGTGTCATACTCTTAGATCAAGATGTGCAAGTGTGTGGAACATGGTAAATGATCAATACTCCTCTATTTGATATGATCTCTCTTTCTAACTTATTATTTTGAGACATAACTATCTTTATTTTTCTATGAGCTTTCATATGACTATCATTTTTTATATAATTTTGCATAGTTTATGTCTCATTTACTAGCAACATACTAGAGAGATATTATTTTAGAACATGGAGCATGAACTTTGTGGAAAATCAAAGGCATGTTTCTGTGTACTTCCAGTGTAGAAGCAGCATATACGTGGTGTGTTCGTGATCTTGATCTTGGAAGCATGATAAGTCTCTCAACAAGGGTCAAAAAACTTGACCCAACTCAACACAAAGCAAGTAGCTTATATAGAAAGCTTATATCATGAAAGAGCATATGTGTCTTTAGTAGGAATTTTCACCATTGAGGAACAAAAAGTGTTTTTGTTATTTTAAGAAATAAAACTCCGATAGTCAATCTTGTTTGGAACAATATTATAGTAGCTCTTGTCTTGTTATATCATGTCTCACAACAACTTAGACTTAGTTACAGCATTTGCAACTTACAAAGTTTTAGGTTCATGATGGTTTCAATTAATCCAAGTAATCCATACTTAGAGAAATACCAAGTTGTAAACTAAGTACTAGAGAAACATTTAGCAGAGCAACTATTCATCATTTCCATAATGGAGACAAACATTCATGAATCATTTGAGTGGAGAGAAATCTTTTTGTTCTTTTTATCATATTCAAATCTTTTTTTAGATGCAAGCAAAGATAAGCAAGAGAATGCATGAATGTAAATGCTAAAATTAAACACTTACCTTAGTGGGGGAGGGAACCTCCCCCAAGCTTATCTTCTGCTCAATAGTGTGGTGGCTAATATGGATGTTGTTTCCACCACATTCTCCATCGCTGGATTTCTTCTTCTTGAAATGATTGGAGTTATTTGGTGGTTGTTGAACTATACCTGTTGTCACACCATGCTCAACGCGAAGCTCGCTTATGGCATTGGTGAGATTGTCCATTTGTTTCCACCGGTCAGGATGCTACCTATCTTGTGAGGATGAGAAGGATGCCCGTGGTCTTTGAGGATGTGGTGGTCGAGGAGGCATGCCACTAGAAGTGTCCATGACATCTGAAGTTGCATCATCTTCCTCCTCACCAGTAACTCCTCAGGAAGGACCACCTTGCTTAAAGTGAGCGAACTGTGGCCCCTCACGTGCTCTCCTGTTTGAACCTGCAACACCTCTTTGCGTACTTCCTTGATCTAAATCAAGCGTTAGTTGGCGGGTCCTATACAACTGACGTTTCTCATTTGGTAGAGGAACTTCAGTTGTATGGCCACGATAAATCATTTTGAGGCCACCTCTTGTACCTATTTTCACCATTCAAGAATGTATAAGATATTCTTCAGAAATTACTGCTCTAGGTGCATTAATGTATTCAAAAGGGTAGGTTCCATCTAGCAAGTTCATCGATTCGGCAAGACGAGTGATTAAGGATATGAATTTAATGGGTCCATTTCTTTCAACCGATCTTTGCCAAAAAGCTACTAAGCATTTTACAGGAGAGACATAAACTTTATGAACCAGGGCATATAGCAATTTTAACTCTATAGGTCTTAGCATGGTAACATCATTTCCTGGAAACATAGCCAACCTAAGCCAAAGGTGAATAAAGGAAAGGGTTGGATTATGAATTTCCTCAGGTTTGGGGTTGGAGCAATCATGCAAAGTAGATATGGACATCCAAGATTCCTTCTTGTTAAATCTACTTATGGCAGTGTTTAAGTCTAGCAAGCATGTGTCATCAAAACCAAGAGCGACATTAAGTTGGTTCCATGTGAGATTAAAGATTTGGTTGAACATGTGAAAGGACCACAAGAACTCTATGGTGAGAAATTTAATTCCTAGTTCATCGGACACTTGCCACAAACTAGACCAACCAATGGTAGAAAAGATGACATTAAATTCGATGTCCATACCTGCGTTGGCGACGAGAGTTGGATCCAAAATCCTGGTTGCTCGAAGGAGTGGTCCCGAAGAGAGAGGTATTTCTGGTACTCTAGTTGGTTAAACTAGATACCACTTTGTTGGTCGTATGATCTCATCGGCGGCAACATGAGTGCACCAATCTGAGGTACCTCCGTTGGTGTTTCTCCCTCCTCTTGTGGTTGTTCTTCGCTTGGGTGGTTCTCCCAAGTGTATCGGGCAGAACCACCCCTTCTCCTTCCTTGAGAAGTGTCATCAAATTGGTGAGAGCACCGAGATGGTCTCCCACTTAGAGCTTGCTTCGTTTTCTTGAGTGCGGACTTCAAAGGGTTCTTCATTTTCTGGAAAGCAAGAGAGACACAAGAACAAGACTAGGACAAAGATTAGCATTAGCGTGAGTTTCCTAGTTTGCCTTGGGATGGATTCTTGAGCTAAGAGAGAAGCTTGCTGAAGATATTTTTTTGGATTTTTATTTTTGTGGACTTGACAGAGAGTAGCACTACTTCTAAGAACTTCTCTTGAGAGAGATGGAGAGAAGCCAAGGAAAGAGCCAGAGCAAGAAGGAGATGGTCTGAGCTCGAAATGAATTCTGGTTGGAGTGTGTGGTTTTGAGCTCTCCTTGCATGGACTTTTATAGGGGAAGAAGAAGGCAGCCTAGAGGCTTCATGGGGGTGTCGGGCGACCCCCCATGTGCCCCTCCTTGGGTGCTAAGAGCATGAAACATCGTGGGATTCCTTACACAAAGCAAAGGTGGGATGGAGGTGACAAAAGGTGGTCGGCCGACCAACCTTTGTGTCCCCCATCAAAATTTGAAAGGTGGGAGAGACACTAGAGGTGAATGGCAGACAATGGCATGGTGCTTGGCACTTAGCCATGTCAGCCGACCACCCTAGGGTGGCTCCCAAGTGGGAATCCAACTCACAACTCTCCTAGTGCTTGGTGAAAGGTACAACATGCCACTTGATGTGAATTAAAGCTGAGCTAGGGTGTTCATGTTTTCCCACTTTGAACAAAGAGTAGTGGGAGACAAAAGTGTGTCATGCTTTAGTCAAAAGATGATTGATATGCTTTTACTTTAAGGCTTGACAAAATTAAAGAGTTGCCTCCTAAAGCAAATTCTGAATTTTGAAATTCACACTACTCAAATCATGAGATCCTTAGACAAAAGAAGATGGGGTGAAAGAGGATGTGAACAATGGGTCCTTAGAGTGGTCGGCCAACCTACCCTAAGCCCATTTTGCTTTTCTTTTCAGTCCACTAGGGTCACCTCATGTCCCCCATTAAAAAAAGCAGGCTTAGGGTACCTAGGGGTGTCGGTCGACCCCCATAGGGCCTAAACCTGGTCAAGTTTTCGTGTTGATCTACTCTCAAAGTTTTATTCAATCTAAACTTTATTTTGCTAAGTTTTAAGCATGATGAAAATTAAAGAAAAGAAAGGAAACAAAAGTAAAGATGCTTCAAAAAAATAAAAGATAACTACCAATTTACCTTTCGGCGTGGGCTCCTTGATTTTAAATCCTTCGAGCAGGACTTCTCCTTCTGGTTCATTCTTTGGGTGCACTTGATGGTTCTGGAGATGGAGACCAGGATGTGTGCATCTCCTTCTGTTGCCACACATGTCTTGGCTTGGCGGGTTCGTCCTTCTTGAGTTCATTAATCTTGGCCTTTGGGTACTGCTTCTTTTGGCATGAAGCTTGAACTCTTCTTCTTGATTGATGTGCTTTGACCTGTTTGTTAACTTTATAACCATTGAAAGCACATTTTACCTTATGACTTGGGAATTGGAAATGGGTCTAGCCCGATACCACGTAGATGACCGCGTTGGTGGTGTTGAGGAACGACCTTCCCAAGGTGATGGGAACATCCACATTGGCTCTCATATCTAGGATGATGAAGTCTGTGGGGATGTATTCATCTTGGATGTTCACTAAGATGTCCCTAGCAAGTCCCTCAGGAAATCGCATGGTTTGATCCGCCATCTGCAAGCGAACACATGTAGGGAATAAAGGTCCCCCTAGCAAGTTATCATAAGTTACCTTGGACATGATGTTGACGCCCAATCAAAGGTCGCAGAAGGCATTGTGGAAGGTCTGTTGTCCAATTGAGCACTTGATCGTTGGATGGCCTAGATCTTCCTTCTTCATGATGAAGGGAGGATCGAGAAGATAGCCCCAATTGGAGCGAAGTGGAGGCTTACCGAAGCTCGTTGTGACCATGTTAACATTCTCAATTGGATCCTCTGGTTTCCCAGAAATCTTACCCTGTTCTATAGATGGAATAGCTGCAGCTAATTGAGCTAGTTGTGTTTCTAACATTTTATTAAAGCTCAATTGATTTTTCATGTCAGAAGCAAAGCTATCAATTTTTTCACTAAGGCTTTCAAGAACTTTATCATTGGCAATCATCTTTTTATTTAAACCATCATTAATTTTAGATTGGCCAAGAACAAGATCTTTTAATGAAGGTTGATTATTGTAAGAATTATAATTATTGTTGTAACTATTACCTCCATTACCTTGGTAGAAGGGCCGTGAATTCCAATTTCCTTGTTGTTGGGGTCGATACCCGTTGTTGTTGTTGATGATGATGAAGTTCACGTCCTCCTTCATCGTCTCAGGGCAATTGTTGCCTGAGTGATCATTTTCCCCACACACCTCGTACCATGGATCGACTTCGATAGCTCGTGCGGCGGCGATGGGGTAGATGGCCTCTCATTCCTTTTTGGAACCTGCTTCTATCTTCTTCATCAAGAGGCCATCTTGGCAGAGAGTATGTCCACCTCATTAACGGTGTGCATACCTCTCTTCTTCGGCTGGAGACGTTCCTCACCCCATCCTTGGTTGATCACCATCTTCTTGATGAAGTCCCTGACATCCCTCACTGTGTGTTGAAGGAATGCCCCTCCAGCGACAACATCAAGGTGACTACGGGCCATATTGGATACCTCGTGGTAGAAACCTTGAATCAGGAGCCAATGTCCTATCCCATGATGAGGACAGGCACAAATGTACTCCTGGAGACGCTCCCATGATTTGAGAATTGTCTCGTCAGATTGTTGTTGGAAGCTCGAGATCTTTCCGCGAAGGGCATTGGTTTTGCTCGTCGGAAATATCTTCTTGAGGAATGTGTTAGCACACCTCTCCCAGGTGGTGGCTTCTTCTTTGTGGGTGTAGAACCATTGCTTCGCCTTCCCCAACAATGAGAAAGTGAAAGGCAAAGACAAATGGCGTCAGGCGCCACTCCTTTGATGGTAAATGTGCCACACACCTCCATGAAGTGCTGGAGATGAGTGTTGGCATCCTCATGGGGCTTTCCACAAAACGGGTTGGCTTGCACCATGTGGATCAAGGCGGGCTTCAGCTCAAAGTTGGCATCCCCGATGTTGACTTTAGGGCCCTAAGCTACGTGGGTCGCTGATGGGGCTGAGAAGTCGGAGATCAACTTTTGAGCCATAGCTTCCTTGAACGATGATGCAGAGCCTCCTTCCTGGAACGGATTCAAGGTTGAGATGATCCTTTGAGGGGGAACTTGACGACGTCTAGCTGTTGACGGAAATTTCACCATGTTTTTATACCATCAAAATAGTCAACAAAACACCTTTTCAAGGAGCTAGCAAGCAAAGACATAATGATTTTTATCAAATAAATAGTTCCACATGTCCATGGAGTATTTCTTGTAGGACTACAGGAAATGGAGAGAAATGAGCTAGTGGGACCCACCATAGGGGGCTCGGCCGACCACCCTATGGGGCCCACCAGCCATCCCAAGCACCGACCTAGTAGGAGGGCCCACCTGTCATAGTAAGAGGGTCACTACACCTCTTATCTAGGTCGGCCGATCTATACATGGAAACCACCAAGTATTCCAGACACTCCATGACAGGTGGGCCATGCTTCTAGAAGATTGGTAGTGGTCCACATGTCATAGGGGGGTTGGCCGACCCCCCCCCAAGGTGACTTGGCGCCACTCCTCTCTCCCACACTGGCCATGATCCAAGAAAGCACTCCCAAGTGATCCTCCACCAATGGATCAACTTCACATGGATCCATGGGCCCACACCAAAGAGATCAACACACAAAAACACTTCAGAATGAACAACCACTACGCATGACAGGTGGGACCAACACAAGGATGGACGAGGTGGGCCAGGGACCCCTAGGGGTCAGCCGACCACCCCTGGGCCCACCTAGGTCCCACTCAGTCCTTGACCAGTGGGACCACACCCACAAGGCCAGGGGATGGCCCATTGGCCAAAGAGGGGGGGTCGGCCGACCACCCCCTAGGTTGGTTGGGTCCCCCCTCAACCGCCATATCAAGTTACACATGTTGGAAATCCAAGCCATCCATCCTAGGCGGTTGTATGATGGTTTGAGCCAAGGGAGGAGGATTGAAGCTCCCTGGATCGATGATGTGGCGGTGGAGTAGCCCCTACTCCACCTCTCCACTATAAATACCCCCTCACTCCCTCTCATTCAACACACCAAGGAGGAGCTACTCTCTCTACGCATAGGCGAAGCCCTACTCTTCTAGTAGCATAGAAAATAGGGAGAGAGTGAGGAGAGTCTGGAGGAGAGCCAGGCCTATCTGGCGTCTTCTCCAAGCTGTACCTCGGCGGATGCGGTCTTCTCTTTTGTAAGTCTGCATTTGAGATTCTTTTATGGTAATTGATCTTTAGTTCTGGTAAAGTATTTACTTTAGTTGTTTATTGGTTCACCGCCCTTAAACCGGTACTCTAGTCAATTTCACCGGGATCCGGATTAGAGTAGTAAGATATAGTGTAGATGTGGTGTCTAGGCTATATGCTTACCTGTGTCTGCGGCTTGTCCAACGGTTTGTTTGTGGTACCTAATAGGGGTGACAGACCTATCTTGGCTTTGATCCCACCACGTTCGGCCAAGTTCTTAAAACGTAGGCCTTCTTGTGCTAGGTGGTTCAGCACCCTTCTCATCCCTTTCTGTTGCTAAGCGGCCTAGTGTCCCGAAGTGAACAACCTTTGTATCTTACCTTACCTTGCTAGTTTCATAACCATAGAAGATCTTCTCTACCCAACCTATCATAAACCCCTTGTGTCATCATAGGACAAACTTAGTTCTTTGTTAAGGACACTTCACATTCCCCGTGGATTTGATACCCTAGGAATACTCTTGGGCGACAGCTACCTTCACAGTCGTGCGCTTGCGGTTTACCCTTTGTGCCACCTTTTGTGTCAACAAGCTTTCTGGCACCGTTGCCGGGGAACGGTAGCTATTCTTAACATAGAATCGAGTTGCCCATTTATCTTTTATTTTTATCATTCATATTATGGATCAAACACCCCTCTTTCAATATGGTTCTCCAAAGGGTGCTGGTTTGGAGCCACCTAAATCATCTAAAGCCATTTTAGTTGTTCGCTATGAGCTTCGCCTTGCTTTCATAGCGATGGTTCAGGCACAACCTTTTTCTGGGGAAGAAGATGAAAACCCCTACGTCCATTTACGTGAGTTCGAACAATTGTGCTCATGTCTTCATATTCAAGGGATGACACGAGATACCTTGAAATGGAAGCTATTTCCATTCTCTTTAATGGGAGTAGCTAAACATTGCTATGCTCGACACGTAGGGAGTGTACAAGGAGACTGGGAGACCCTTCTAGCCAAATTCTGCTTAGCCTTCTTCCTTGTCCCTAGAGTCGTTCATCTTCGAATGGAGGTCCTAACTTTTAAGCAAAAAGATAAGGAGCCTCTCGGTGCATCATGGGTCCGTTTTACAGATCTTATCTCTTCAGTCCCTGATCTTGCTATACCCGAACCTGTGCTCTTACAACACTTCTATCTAGGTCTTAGCAAGGATTCTACACAATTCCTTGATATAGCCTCTAGAGGATCTTTCCTTCATTTATCTGCTAGTGAAGCAAGGTCTATTCTTGACAAAATCCTTGAAAACACCCCTTACACTAGCGTTCATGATGAACTCCCTGAGGAAGAAGAGGAAGCACCCCCCAAACAAGAACAAGAAGTCTTGATAGCTGAATCACCACCAATCTAATCCCAAAATATAGCTATCAATCCTGAGCCACAAATACCCCAAAGTCCAAATCCTCCAAAGGAAGAAGGAACTCAACCTTTGGATTTCCCTTTTGAAAGCGAAGATGATCTTTTCTCTGATTCCAATTTTGGAAACACCTCGAATTTTCCTGTGCAAAAGAGATCTTCTGGATCTTCTGCTCTAAACCTTCATTCTCCAAATCATCGAAAGGAAACGATCCAACAACTCACATCCATCATGAGCAATGAATGGCTTAAGGAGGCTGAAACTTCATCCGAAGTAATTCGGATTATTTCCCCTCCACAACCATTCGTTGTTTCATGAAAAGTGTTGCATTAGATTCTCTTTACAATCCCACCGTCGGAGTGAGCATTATGTCTGATTCTCTGCAATATACTCTCTTCATGGGCAATGAACCTTTGACGCCAAGTGACAAACTCCTCAAGAATCCATCTGGAGTAGTCATAAAGAGTCATGGGATTGCACGCATGGTCCCAATGACAATCAACGAAATCGAGATTCTCTTGAACTTCTATATCTTTGAGATCTCGGATTTAAATCTTTTGATCGGGCACCCCCTTGAAAAGCTTTTACAAGAAAGTAAACATTCAGGGAGCCTTGATGTCAACCTTGGGAGAGGAGTGAACCTTTCAGTTCCCTTAACTTGATCTACCAATTCAAAGTTAGAATCGAATCCCGAGTGCCAGCTGATGGAGGAAGTGATGACAGCCTCTCTTCTAGATCCCTTCGAACCAAATCTTGAAGATGATGCTCAACATTTCATCCAACAAGAAGACAACTTGGATGAACCTATAGATTTGAAGGAATTTGAACCACCACCTAAACCTCCCATCGAGCTCAAACCCCTTCCTTCTGGCCTCAAGTATGCTTTCCTCAATGGTGATAGAGAATCCCCCGTGGTCATAAGTGACAAACTTTCTTCAGTGGAGACCCTTAAACTCATCACCGTTTTGCAGAAACATCAATCCGTCTTAGGCTACTCTCTTCAAGATCTCATAGGGATTAGCCCTGCTCTTTGCACACATCGCATCCCTATCGATCGTGAATCCACACCATCTAGGGAGCCTCAAAGGAGGCTTAACAACGCGATGAGAGAGGTTGTGAAGAAAGAGGTCTTGAAACACTTACATGCGGGCATAATCTATCCTGTTCCTCATAGTGAGTGGGTTAGCCCCGTGCAAGTAGTACCTAAAAAGGGAGGAATGACAGTCGTGAAAAACGAGAAAAATGAATTGATCCCTCAACGAACCATCATGGGTTGGAGGATGTGCATAGATTACCAAAAACTCAATAAGGCTACAAAGAAAGATCACTTTCCGTTACCCTTCATTGATGAAATGTTGGAACGGTTAGCAAAACATTCTTTCTTCTCTTTCCTTGATGGTTACTCGGGCTATCATCAAATTCCCATCCATCCCGACGATCAAAGTAAGACCACCTTCACATGCCCTTATGGGACATATGCATATCGCCATATGTCTTTCGACTTATGCAATGCTCCTGCTTCTTTCCAAAGGTGCATGATGTCCATTTTCTCTGATATGATTGAACAAATCATAGAGGTTTTCATGGATGATTTCTCTGTCTATGGAAAAACCTTTGATGATTGTCTTGAGAATTTGGACAAGGTCTTACAAAGATGTGAGGAAAAGCACTTAGTCCTGAACTGGGAAAAATGTCATTTCATGGTTTAGGAAGGCATAGTGCTAGGACATAGAGTGTCCAAGCGTGGGATCGAGGTGGACAGAGCTAAGATAGAAGTCATAGAGCAACTTCCACCTCCCACGAATGTCAAGGGTGTTAGAAGTTTTCTTGGGCATGCTGGTTTTTATAGGCGCTTCATTAAAGATTTCTCTCAAATTGCTCAGCCTTTAACAAACCTTCTTGCTAAAGATGCACCCTTTGACTTCAATGATGACTGCCTAAATTCTTTTTATATTCTCAAGAAAGCACTTGTCTCTGCTCCAATCATCCAACCCCCTGATTGCACATGCCCTTTTGAAATAATGTGTGATGCAAGTGATTATGCTGTTGGTGCCGTTCTTGGCCAAACAAAAGATAAAAAGCATCATGCAATTTCATATGTTAGCAAAACTTTGGCATGAGCTCAACTTAATTATGCAACAACTGAAAAAGAGGTCCTTCCTATTGTGTTTGTTATTGACAAATTTAGATCTTACTTAGTTGGGGCAAAGGTTATTATTTATACCGATCATGCTGCCTTAAAATACTTGCTCACTAAGAAAGATGCTAAACCACATTTAATAAGATGGATCTTGCTACTCCAAGAATTTGATTTGGAAATAAAAGATAAAAAAGGAGTAGAAAATTTTGTAGCCGATCACTTGTCCAAAATGCAATTCCAAGATGCACAGGACCTGCCGATCAATGACTTCCTAAGGGACGACATGCTCCTTAAGATCACAGACTCCAACCCATGGCACGCGAGTATTGTGAACTTTATGGTTGCAGGACATGTACCACAAGGAGCAAACAAGAAAAAGATCATACAAGAAAGTCGAGTACATCTCTGGGATGAGCCTTACCTGTATAGAGTATGCAATGATGGTCTGTTAAGGAAATGTGTCCCTGATGTAGAATCAATCAAGATCATCGAGAGGTGTCATGCTGCACCATACAGAGGGCACTATGGAGCATTTAGAACCCATGCAAAGATTTGGCAAAGTGGTTTCTTCTAGCCAACCATGTATGAAGATACAAAGAACTTCATCAAGAGATGTGTGAGGTGCCAGAAGCATGGGAACATCAATGCTCGAGATGCAATGCCACTGAAAAATAACCTCCAAGTGGAGCTCTTTGACGTATGGTGTATTGACTTCATGGGACCTTTTCCCAAGTCCTGTGGATGTGAGTACATCCTAGTGGCTATGGACTATGTGTCCAAGTGGGTTGAAGCAATGCCATGCAAAGCAGCAGATGCCAAAAGCTCAAGAAAGATGTTTGAAGAAACCATCTTTCCACGGTTTGGAACCCCAAGGGTGGTGATAAGTGATGGGGGCTCCCACTTCATTGAAGGGGGTTTCCGACGCTTCCTAGAAGAGCAAGGCATCCGACACAATATTGCAACTCCATACCATCCCCAAACAAGTGGACAAGCAGAAACATCCAACAAACAAATCAAGAACATAATGTAGAAGACTGTAGATGAGATGGGGAAAAGATGGAGGGACAAGCTACTTGATGCACTATGGGCATATAGGATAGCATTCAAGACAACCATTGGCATGTCACCATACCAAATAGTATATGGGAAGACTTGTCACCTATCGGTCGAGTTGGAGTTTCGAGCACATTGGGCCATAAAGAATTGGAATATGGATCTACAAGCTGCAGGAAGGCATAGAAAAATGCAAATTTCAGAATTAGAAGAATGGAGGGAGAAAGCATACCACAATGCCCAAATCTACAAGGAAAGAACAAAGAGATGACATGACAAAAGGATAAAGAAAAAGGAGTTCAAGCCAGGAGACAAGGTACTCATGTTCAACTCAAGAGTCAGGTTATTTGGACATGGAAAACTTCAAAGCAAATGGGAAGGGCCATTTCAAGTCATCGACACCTCACCTCATGGAGCTATTACACTTCAAGATGATGAAGGTAAGATCTTTAAGGTAAATGGCCAATGATTAAAAGTATTCCTTGAACCTCATAAACTTGATGAGGAAATAGACATGACTGAATTCAAACCTTTCCATGATCTAACTTAAAGCTTGTCTAGCCCCTTATTCTTATGCCTGGTATCTCTTTTGCTTAATCATGTTTTTTTTCCTTCCAATATTATTCGATATCTTGCTCCATTCAAATAAATTTTGACTCGCTGGTTGTTGACAACAAAGGTGGCAAACGGAAAAGAACCGCAAGCGTACGGTTGTCAAGGTAGCTTTCACCAGGAGTATTCCAGGTATCGTATCCATAGGGAACGAGTAGTGATCTAACTAGGAATGCGGGTATGTCCTATGATGGATCAAGGGAGACTATGATAACTGGGTAGAGAGGTTTGATATAGAAAAGTAGACTAACAAGGTATAGCTAGTTATACTGGCTTTATCAACCCTTCTCTTGCAGGAGGCGATGGGATAGATCAGTAGGAGGACAAAACTCCTATCGGACCGCGCCGTCAAGTTGTATTGAAGCCCTACCTTTTAAGAACTTATCTGACACGCATGGTGGAATACAAAGGCTAGATAGAGCTGTCACTTTCTACTAGCATCCACGAACAATCCACACGATAAGCGGTTTACAAAGGTAAGATTTAGCCTAGACACCACGTCTACACTGTTTCTTACTACTTTAACATTGGCCTAAGATTAAAGCACTTTACTCAGAGCAAAGCGATGAAGAAGCAGGAAAAGGTGTATAACAGCTAACCTAGACTTAGAATACTGAATACTATAAAGAACTCAGAAGAATTCACTTACAAGTGCTAAACTTACAAGAAACCTACATCCGCTGAGGAAGAGCTCCGGAGAAGATTCCCGACAGGTTTCCTTCACTCTCCTCCAACCTGCATAGCACTACTACTAGAGAGCTCCGCTAAGAGACTAAGGAGTAGTGTTTATCCTATGAGGCATGAAATGAATAGGGAGCTCTAGGGGTCTATTTATAGCTAGAGGTAGAGTAGAGGCTACTCCGGTGCCACATCAGCGATCCGCGTCACCTTCATCAGCCACCGTTGGATCTAACCGACTTCAGAACCGCCTAAGGATCTTTGGTGCTGATTTCCATCATGTGGGGAGTAGGTAAGTCGGTTGGGGAGGTGGAACCTCCGTAGGGTGGTTCGGCCGAACCCCCATACTGCCCTATGGGCCCTCCACCACCTTCTGGATGATGGCCCATCAGTCAGGGGCTAAGTGGTGGCCTAGTGGCCCCACCTATGGGTCGACCAAACCCCATGTGGTGTCCATGGCCCACCTCTGCCTTCTAGTTACTGGTCCCACCTATCATTTGCCTTAGATGTTGGTTCTGAGTTGAGTCGTCACGTTAAACTCTTTGATGTGGGCCCATGGATCCTTGTGAGGTGAATCTGGACCATTGAGAAGGGATAAAACTAGATCCAAGGGTTGAGAGTATTCCAAAAGGGTGAATCTTGGATCATGGGAGCTTGGGATGCCAAGTGGCCCCACAAGGTGGTCGGCCGACCCCCTGTGTGGGCCCACTGGCTCCCAAATGTCCCCTTTTGTAATTCCTGCATCAAATATTCATGGGACATGTGGAACTAGTTATTTGGCACAAATATGATCAGGTTATGCTTGCTTTCCTTGGAGAATGAGGATGTTGACGGTATTTTGATGGTAACAAGATAGCTCTGAATTACCGTCAACAAGACCCCCATACTTACCTCTTTGCTCATCCTCGAGTAAAGGTTAAAAGGTAACAAGTCTATGTTATCCAAAGTATAAAGCAAGCATAAAGATTCACTCAAGAATTTTGTCATACTAATGGGATATGTGGTACTGGCTAACATATATTCTTGGGAAGTTGAGAAATGGAACAGTTCTCAAGGCAAAGTCATCTTCCCACTTTATATTTTAGTACTTGGAGTTTTTGATAAATTTTTCAAAAGAAATCTCATAAGTCATCTTACTCCTCATATAGTACTCTAAGTCACTCATGTGTATATCTCCTTACCAAGGCAAAAAGAGGTTGCCTTCTTTGTATCTCCCTATTTCTAAAAGGTTTATCTGGAGCTTAGGTAGGGATGAACAGTATAGCAAACTTGCGTCACTTGTATTGTAAAGTCAAAACAAGGATCCAAAGAGAAAAATGTCATAATCCTAGATCAAGATGTGCATGTGTGTGGAAACATGACAAAAGATCAAAACTCCTTTATAAGATCTCTCTTTCTAACTTATAATTTTGAGACATAGCTATCTTTTCTCTTTTTCTATGAGCTTTGATTTACTCATCTAGTTATCTTTTCTTTTCTTCTATGAGCTTTAATTTGCTCATCATCATTTTAAAACTTGGGACCTTCATGTGCCCCTTTTTTTTCATAATTTTGCATAGTCTATGTCTCATTTACTAACAACATAAACTAGAGAGAGGATTTCTATTAGAATAGGGAGTATGAAGTATGTGGAAATGTAAGGCATGTTTTTGCGTACTTCCAATGTAGAAGCAGCATGTATATGTGGCGTTTACGTGATCTTGATCTTTGAACTATGACATAATTCTCAACAAGGGTCACAAGGTTTGACAAAACTCAAAGTAATTACAAGAAGCATATGAGGAAGGTTTTGAACTTGCATAAGCATTTATGGCTTTGGTAGGATATTTCTCACTATAGAGGAGTAGTGACATTATGGTTTCATAACATTTTCAAAAACAAATCTCCAAGACTTTAAATAGAAAGAGTATGAATCATGAGCCGAGACTATATCACATTAAACAACAACTTAGTCCATATGATCGTCCTATCAAAGTATTCTCCCACTAGCATAAGCAAAAAGCAAGAATTTATCTTTATGACGCTTTTGCCCTTTAAACATCATAGATCATGTCACTTTTCAAAATTTTAATTTCAGAAGCGATCTCTTGTTTTATTCAATATCAAAAGAAAATTAAACTAAGTGATAAATTTCATAAAGGAATTATTTTTTTAATTTTATCTTTATTATTGAAGGAGAAAATGAGTAAATAAATATAAAAACATAGAGAAAAAAGGGAGAGACGTCGCAAACCAGTCAGGATAGGTGTTTGACGTCGAGGGGACTCTGGCTGGTGGGTCCAGGACCTAGAAGTGCGGTCGGCCGAACTCTCCTTGGAACCGTTTGGTCACTTCGAATTCTGAATTTGGATCCCTTACCTCTGAATGTTGATGTTCTCTAAATTTTCTGAATTTTGGCCTTTAACGTGGTTTGGCCGATCCAAGAAAGTGGCCATTTCGGTTCAAATTTTTTCTGGTACGTGCTATGGATGTGTTCAGCATGATTCAGTGATCATTTTGGTGTTTTGACAAGTTGGAGTCTCGACTGAGCTCCCACATACTTGTTTCGGAGCATGCTGAATTCAGTGACAGAGAAACGTCAAATGCAGGGGTTCTGCTGGGCAAAATACCAGCAGAACCGAATATTTTATTCAATTCAAACTTGTTTATAGGCACACATTACATTGTTGGAAAGGGAAATGCATGAAACAAACTAGGAATTAAACCTAAGTGCCTATCTTATTGGTGGAATTAGTGATCTATGGACAGCGAGGGGCAAAGAGATCCTCTCTCTCGATGGCTTGGGCAAGACGCTTGATCTTCACATTGGTGCTAATGCGAAGGGCCTTAAAATTATCCTCAAGATCAAGGCATGCCATCCTCTCCTCTGCTGCACGCTTTGCTAACTTGGTGTTATTTTCTCTAAGCCTAGCGACTACGCGCAGTAGTTTCTCTATGTCACTCTCTTCCTCTTCATCTTCGAATTGGCCAGGAGGGCCAGAGATTGACGGCGGATTGCTAGACCGCCGAACGGACTTGCGAGACTCCTCCGTCTCCAGTGATCTGCGCACCCCCTCCCTCCGCTCCTCGGAGGTGAGAGGGGGAATGAGCACCTTGCCTCTTCCCGGTCCACCATTGGCCCTCTGGAGGCGCATCCATGGTGGTGTTGACGGCGAGTAGGAGTGGGTGTAGCCGGTGCTTGTGTCGCCGTCGGTGGAGGAGGAGACGGGGGTCTTCTTCACCCCTATCTGGCTGGTGGTCGGCCTTTTGGGCGTCACAGGCCGCGTAGCGGGCTTGTTGAGGTTGCGACGCGGAGACATAGATCGAGCGATGGTCCGCATCCGCTCCGAGCTCCACTGCCCGGTCGGCCGACCCCCCCTAGGGGAGTTCAGCTGCGCTGGCGGTGGTGCCATGGCCAGGGGAGTGACGTCGAGCACCTCGACGGCCATAGCGTCGACATTGATGTCTTCTTGAGCCTTGGACGGGCTTCCGTCGAAAGAATGAGCGGAGCCTTGCCATTGCTGTGTGGTGGAGCCATTGGTGGTGATCAAGGAGGTGCAAAAGGAGATGGTAGTGCTACTGGTTGTGAAAGAGAGCAAGGTGGAAGGAGAAAGGAGAAGGAGAGGGGGTTAAGAAGAAGAGAAACAATGTTCAGGGCCTTCGTTTTCGCTCGGATCGCGACGGAAACCGAGGGAGAACGTTGGCCCGACGCTCCTATACAGCGAGGAGTTCAAACTAGTTCAAAACACGTTTGGCCGAATGCTTTTTAAAAGTTTTTGAACGAACAAGCCAGGTTTCGAACTTGTTCGGGTCAGGTGAGTCAGCTCGTGAAGTTTTAGGCCGTTTGGCCCAAAAGCTGGTTAGGCCGAACCACAATAGTGGCAAAAAGGGCCGAGCTTTCACGAGGGGGAAGTTAAGGCTAAGTCTAGGCTAATTCTAGGGTCATTCTTGGAATTTGAACAAGAAAAGTTAAAACATGTAGATTTTAGTTCTAATTTGGATTAAGAACAAAATCTAGCATATCAATTTCATGTTTAGAAATATGATTCTCATAGAAAATTTTGAGACGTTGACCATTTACCTTAAAGATGTTGCCGTCGTTGTCCTGGAGTGTGATTGCTCCATGAGTCGCGGCGTTGACGACGAGGTACGACCCTTCCCATTTGCTTCTAAGCTTTCCATGACCGAAGAGCTTGACTCTTGAATTGAATAATAAAACCTTGTCCCCTGGCTTAAATTCCTTGACCTTGATTCTCTTATCATGCCATTTCATGGTTCTCTCCTTGTATATCCTGGCATTGTGATATGTTTTTTCTCTCCATTCTTCTAGTTCGGAGATTTGCATCTTCCTGAACTTTCTAGCAGCTGGCAGATCCATGTTCCATATCTTATCATGCCCAATGTGCTTTGAACTCCAGTTCCACAGGCAAATGGCATGTCTTCCATATACAAGTTGGTATGGTGTCATACCAATTGGAGTCTTGTATGCGGTCCTATATGCCCATAATGCCTTTGGCAGCTTGTGGTACCAAGCTGTACCCATCTCATCCAAGGTCTTTTGCAAAATGTTCTTGAGCTGTTTGTTGGATGTTTCTGCTTGACCACTTGTTTGAGGATGATATGCAGTTGCAACATTGTGTTGGATTCCTTGTTTAGTGAGGAACTGGCGGAAGCCTTTGTCAATGAAGTGAGATCCCCCGTCACTTATGACTAACTTTGGGGTTCCAAATCTAGGGAATATCACTTCATGGAACATTCTCTTTAAATTAGTTGCACCGGCTTTGCGGCAGGGTAATGCTTCTACCCATTTGGACACATAGTCCACCGCCACTAAGATATATTCATACCCTTTTGATGAAGGAAAGTGCCCCATGTAGTCGATGCCCCATACATCAAAGAGCTCGACTTGTAGGTTGTTGGTGAGTGGCATAGCATCTTCGGCATTGATGTTCCCATGCTTCTGGCACCTTGCACATCTTTTGACATTGTCATGGGTGTCTTTGTACATGGTTGGCCAGAAAAACCCACTCTGCCAAATCTTAGCATGATCTTGATTGCCATGGCATCTTTCCATGATCTTGATTGCCTCCTCCATAGGTACGCATCTTCTCAACAATCCATCATTGCATACTCTATAGAGGTATGGTTCATCCCAGAGATGCACCCGACTCTCCTGCACTAGTTTCTTCACATCTGCCCCTGGCGGGACATGGCCTGCAACCATAAAGTTGACGATATTTGCATACCAGGGGTGGGTGTCCATTACCTTGAGGAGTGTGTCATCTCTAAGGAAATCATCGATGGGCAAATCCTGTGCTTCTTTGAATTGCATTCTAGACAAATGATCGGCAACAAAATTTTCTACTCCCTTTTATATCTTTGATTTCAATATCAAATTCTT
The DNA here is from genome assembly GCA_022036555.1 of Microstegium vimineum. Lineage (NCBI taxonomy): Eukaryota > Viridiplantae > Streptophyta > Magnoliopsida > Poales > Poaceae > Microstegium > Microstegium vimineum. The sequence goes on from CM039121.1 coordinate 12,184,793, forward strand.
GGAGTAGTAAGATCCATCGTATTAAACATGGTTTAGCATCTTTCTTAGTGAGCAAGTATTTAAGAGCAGCATGATCTGTGTAAACTATTACTTTTGCTCCAACTAAGTAAGATCTAAACTTGTCTATAGCAAATACCACAACCAACAGCTCTTTTTCAGTTGTTGCATAGTTTAGCTGTGGCCCTGTTAAGGTTTTGCTAGCATATGAAATAGCGTGATGCTTCCTATCTTTGGTTTGGCCTAATACTGCACCGACAGCATAATCACTAGCATCACACATTATTTCAAAGGGAAGCGTCCAATCAAGGGGTTGAATGATTGGAGCTGAGAGGAGTGCCTTCTTGAGAATGTAGAAAGCATCTAGGCACTCATCAGTGAAGTCAAAGGGTGTATCTTTAGCTAGCAGATTTGTTAAAGGACGGGCAATTTGAGAGAAGTCTTTGATAAATCGCCTATAGAAGCCTGCGTGGCCAAGGAAGCTACGGATTCCCTTGACATTCATGGGAGGTGGAAGCTATTCTATGACTTCTATTTTAGCTCTATCTACTTCTATCCCACGTTCGGACACTCTATGTCCTAACACTATGCCTTCGCGAACCATGAAGTGGCATTTCTCCCAGTTCAGGACTAAGTGCTTTTCTTCGCATCTTTGTAAGACTCTATCCAGATTCTCAAGACAATCATCGAAAGTCTTTCCATAGACAGAGAAGTCGTCCATGAAAACTTCCATGATTTCTTCGATCATATCGGTGAAAATGGACATCATGCACCTCTGAAAAGAGGCAGGAGCATTGCATAGGCCGAATGACATTCGCCTGTATGCATATGTTCCATAGGGGCATGTGAACGTAGTCTTACTTTGATCATTGGGGTGGATTGGTATTTGATGATATCCCAAATAACCATCAAGGAAACAAAAGAAAGAATGCTTTGCAAGCCGCTCCAACATCTCATCAATGAAGGGTAGCAGGAAGTGATCCTTCTTTGTAGGCTTATTAAGTTTTCGGTAATCTATACACATTCTCCAACCCGTGACAGTTCGTTGAGGAATCAACTCGTTCTTGTCATTTTGAACGACCGTCATACCTCCCTTCTTAGGCACAACTTGCACGGGGCTGACCCATTCACTGTGAGGAACGGGGTAGATGATCCTCGCGTGCAAGAGTTTTAAGACCTCCTTCTTTACTACTTCCCTCATCCCATTGTTCAGTCTACGTTGGGGCTCTCTGGAAGGAAGAGCCTCAGGTTCTATGGGAATGCAATGGGTGCAAAGAGCAGGGCTAATGCCCTTGAGATCTTGAAGAGAATAGCCTAGGACTGACTGATGCTTTTCTAAAACGGTGAGGAGTTTGAAGGATTCTTCAGGAGAGAGTTTGTCACTGATGATCACAGGGGCCTCACGATCGTTATTTAGAAAGGCATACTTTAAGCCAGCTAGAAGGGTTTTAAGCTCTATAGAGGGCTTAGATGGGGGTTCGGATTTCTCCAGATCTATGGGTTCATCTAGATCGTCTTCTTCCTGGATGAAATCTTCGGCTTCTTCTTCTAGATCATGATGAGATGATTCTAGAAGGGATGCAACCATCACTTCCTCTATGGGGTCAGATTCTGGGAGCGATTCTATCATGGTGTTTGTGGAGTTGGTTAGCGGAATCGAGAGCTTGATGTTACTCCCAAGATGACCCTTAAGACTCCCATCAAGAGATCCATCAAGGAATCTCATGAGTGGGTGTCCAATTAGCAAGTCAAATTCCTCTATATCAAATATGAAGAAATTCAAGAGTATATTGACTTTGTTAATTAGCGTAGGTATGGTCTGTGCAATACCACAACTCTCAATCAATTGTCCTGAAGAAAGCTTCAAGAACTTATTTGTTCGAGTTAGATTTACTCTGCCTAGTCAAATGCTGCCTAGAATTTGAATTGGCTCAAATGAAGATTCGGCCTCTTCTAACCACTCATTGCACATGATCGAAGCTAGCTCTTGAACCGTTTCTTGATGATAGGCTTCCTCTATGAGATTAGAGAAGTGGAGGTTCAGAGCTTTTCGAGCGGATGACTTCTTTTGCACAGATTGACTCAAGGCATTTCCAAAATCGGAAAACAAATCGCCTCGATATCAAGGGGAATTCCAAGGGATGAATTTTTCTTCCCTTGGTGGTTCAGGGTCGATAGCAGGATCTTGAGGTATAGAAGGAAGAGTTTCGGCTATCGATGATGTTTCTGTTCTGGGGGTGGTTTTTGTTCTTCCAAAGGTCCTTCATAATATACGTTAGTATAAGGGGTGTTATCAAGAATCTCCGTAAGAAGACTCTTCCCTGCACTAAAGGGTAAACATAGGAAGGCTCCACCGGAAGATATATCAAGGAGTTGTGTAGATTCTCTGCTAAGACCGCCATAAAAATGTTGTAACATTGTAGTATCGGTTATAGCAAGCTCAGGGCCTGAAGATATTAGATCTAACACACGGGCCCATGCATCACCTAGAGATTCCTTCTCTTTTTGTGAGAAGTTGATGATCTCTTTTCGAAGACGTATGACATAGGGGATAGGGAAGAAGGCTAAACAGAATTTAGGCATCAATCTTTCCCAATCTCCTTTTGCATCATCTACATGGCGAGTGTACCATCGTTTGGCTATTTCCGTTAAAGAGAACGGAAATAGCTTCCACCTAAGGGTACCTGGCCTCATCCCTTGTATGTGGACACATGAACAGAGTTGTTCAAAGTCACATATATGAGTATAGGGATTTTCGTCTTCATCCCCAGAAAATGGTTTTTCCTGAACCATCGCTATGAGGCTCGGGCGAAGCTCATAACGAACGGCCAGAATGGCTTGAGATGATTTAGGTGGCTCCAAGCTAGGGCCCTTTGGAGCACCGTATTCGATAAGTGGTGTTTGATCCATATGTGTATGTGGTATGAAACGTAAAATCAAACAAAGGTAAAAATAGGACCAAAAGATACTAGTTAAAACAGCTACCGTTCCCTGACAACGGCGCCAGAAATCTTGTTGACACCAAAGGTGGCAAACAGAAAAGAACCGCAAGCGTACGGTTGTCAAGGTAGCTTTCACTAGGAGTATTCCAGGTATCGTATCCACAGGGAACGAGTAGTGATCTAACTAGTAATGCGGGTACGTCCTATGATGGATCAAGGGAGACTATGATAACTGGGTAGAGAGGTTCGATATAGAAAAGTAGACTAACAAGGTATAGCTGGTTATACTGGCTTTATCAGCCCTTCTCTTGCAGGAGGCGACAGGACAGATCAGTAGGAGGACAAAACTCCTACCAGACCATGCCATCAAGTTGTATTGAAGCCCTACCTTTTAAGAACTTATCTGACACGCATGGTGGAATACAAAGGCTAGATAGAGCTGTCACTTTCTACTAGCATCCACGAACAATCCACACGATAAGCGGTTTACAAAGGTAAGATCTAGCCTAGACACCACGTCTACACTATTTCTTACTACTTTAACCTTGGCCTAAGATTAAAGCACTTTACTCAGAGCAAAGCGATGAACAAGCAGGAAAAGGTGTATAACAGCTAACCTAGACTTAGAATACTGAATACTATAAAGAACTCAGAAGAAGTCACTTACAAGTGCTAAACTTACAAGAAACCTGCATGCGCTGAGGAAGAGCTCCGGAGATGATTCCCGATAGGCCCGGGGCTTTCTCCAGAAGACTTCCTTCAGTCTCCTCCAACCAGCATAGCACTACTACTAGAGAGCTCCGCTAAGAGACTAAGGAGTAGTATTTCTCCAATGAGGCATGAAATGAATAGGGAGCTCTAGGGGTCTATTTATAGCTAGAGGTAGAGTAGGGGCTACTCTGGTGCCACATCAGCGATCCGCATCACCTTCATCAGCCACCGTTGGATCTAACCGACTTCAGAACTGCCTAAGGATCAATGGTGCTGATTTCCATCATGTGGGGAGTAGGTAAGTCGGTTGGGGAGGTGGAACCGCCATAGGGTGGTTCGGCCAAACCCCATGTGGGGTCCATGGCCCACCTCTGCCTTCTGGTTACTGGTCCCACGTGTCATTTGCCTTAGATGTTGGTTCTGAGTTGAGTCGTCAGGTTAAACCCTTTAATGTGGGCCCATGGATCCTTGTGATGTGAATCTGGACCATTGAGAAGGAATAAAACTAGATCCAAGGGTTGAGAGTATTCCAAAAGGGTGGATCTTGGATCATGGGAGCTTGGGATGCCAAGTGGCCCCACAAGGTGGTCAGCCGACCCCCTGTGTAGGCCTACTGGCTCCCAAATGTCCCCTTTTGTAATTCCTGCATCAAATATTCATGGGACATGTGGAACTAGTTATTTGGCACAAATATGATGAGGTTATGCTTGCTTTCCTTGGAGAATGAGGATGTTGATGGTATTTTGATGGTAACAAGATAGCTCTTAATTACCGTCAACACTGGTTTGTCCCACCAGTAGAGTCCTTTGTGTTTTCACGTTTGTTCTCTATGAATAAAAAGTCAGGTACACCTTCAACGAAGTGTGGGGGGGTCAGCCGACCCCAACCTTCACAATACAGGCACTTCTCAACCTGGTCCCACCAGTCAGCATTCACACATTCTCAACCTGCTTCTCGACTGGTTTGCCAATCTTCCCCCTCTTCTTCTTTTAACGCATTTCTTTTCTTTAGTTTATTTCCCTTTTAATATTGAATAAAATAAAATTTTGAAAAGTGACATGATCTATGACATTCAAGGGGTAAAAGCATCATAAAGATGAATTCTTGCTTTTGCTTATGCTTGTGGGAAAAATATCTTGATAGGAAAATCATATTGACTAAGTTGTTGATTAATGTGATATAGTTCTTGGCTCATAATTCATACCCTATCTATTTAAAGTGCTTGGAGATTAATTTTTGAAAATGTCATAAAACCATAATGTCACTACTCCTCTATAGTGAGAAAATTCCTACCATAGCCATATATGCTCTTTCATGATATAAGCTTTCCACATAAGCTGCTTACTTTGTGTTGAGTTTTGTCAAGTTTTGTGACCCTTGTTGAGAGACTTTTCATGCTCCCAAGATCAAGATCACGTACATGCCACATATATATGCTGCTTCTACACTGGAAGTACGCAACAACATGCCTACATTTTTCCACATAGTTCATGCTCCATGTTCTAATAGAAAGTTCTCTCTCTAGTGTGTTGCTAGTAAATGAGACATAGACTATGCAAAATTATGAAAAATATGAAAAAAATATAGGGCACATGAAGGTCCCATGTCTTAGAAAAAATATATAAATAATGAGCAAATCAAAGCTCATAGAAAAAAAAAGAAGAAAAAGATAGCTATGTCTCAAAATAATAAGTTAGAAAGAGAGACCATATCAAACAAAGGAGTATTGATCATTTGCCATGTTTCACACACTTGCACATATTGATCTAAGAGTATGACACTTCTCTCCTTGGATCTAAAATTTGACTTTACAATATAAGCAAGGTAAGTTTGCTGCATTCTTTATCCCTACCTAATCTCCACATAAGCCATTTAGAAGTAGGAAGATAAAAAGAAGGCAACCTCATACTATGCCTTGGTAAGGAATCATATACCTTGTGAGTGATCTAGAGTGCTATATGAGGAGTAAGTAGACTTATGTGCTTTCTTTTGAAAAACTTATCAAAAACTCCAAGTACTAAAATATGATTTGGGAAGATGACTTTGCTTTGAGAACTATTCCATTCTTCAACTTCTAAAGGATATATGTTAGACAATGCCACATATCCCACTTGTATAAGAAATGTCTTGAAGGAAACTTTATGCCTGCTATATGCCTTAATGATGTTATAGTCATGTGAGCTTTTAACCTTTACTTGAGGACGAGCAAAGAATTAAGTGCGGGGGATCTTGTTGACAGAAATTTCACCATGTTTTTATACCATCAAACTATCAACAAAACACTTTTTCAAGGAGCTAGCAAGAAAAGACATAATGATTTTTATCAAATAAATAGTTCCACATGTCCATGGAGTATTTCTTGTAGGACTACAGGAAATGGAGAGAAATGAGCTAGTGGGACCCACCATAGGGGGGGTCGGCCAACCACCTTATGGGGCCCACCAGCCACCCAAGCACCCACATGGTAGGAGGGCCCATCTGTCATAGTAATAGGGTCACTACACCTCTTATCTAGGTCGGCCGACCTATACATGGCAACCACCAAGTATTCCAGACACTCCATGATAGGTGGGCCATGCTTCTAGAAGATTGGTAGTGGTCCACATGTCATGGGGGTTGGCCGACTCCCCCCAAGGTGACTTGGTGCCACTCCTCTCTCCCCCGCTGGCCATGATCCAAGAAAGCACTCCCAAGTGATCCTTCACTAATGGATCAACTTCACATGGATCCATGGGCCCACACCAAAGAGATCAACACGCAAAAACACTTCAGAATGAACAACCACTATGCATGACAGGTGGGACCAACACCAGGATGGACGAGGTGGGCTAGGGACCCCTAGGGGGGTTGGCCGACCACCCCTGGGCCCACCTAGGTCCCACTCAGTCCCTGACCAATGGGACCAGACCCACAAGGCCAGGGGATGGCCCACTGGCCAAAGGGGGGTCGGCCGACCACCCCCTAGGTCGGTTGGGTCCCCCCTCAACCGCCATATCAAGTTTCACATGTTGGAATTCCAAGCCATCCATCCAAGGTGGTTGTATGACGGTTTGATCCAAGGGAGGAGGATTGAAGCTCCCTAGATCGATGACGTGGCGGCCACCTCTCCACTATAAATGCCCCCTCACTCCCTCTCATTCAACACACCAAGGAGGAGCTACTCTCTCTCTACACATAGGCGAAGCCCTACTCTTCTAGTAGCATAGAAAATAGGGAGAGAGTGAGGAGAGTCTGGAGGAGAGACGGGCCTGTCTAGCGTCCTCTCCAAGCTGTACCTTGGCAGATGCGGTCTTCTCTTTTGTAAGTCTGCATTTGAGATTCTTTTATGGTAATTGATCTTTAGTTCTGGTAAAGTATTTACTTTAGTTGTTTATTGGTTCACCGCCCTTAAACCGGTACTCTAGTCATTTTCACCGGGTTCTGGATTAGAGTAGTAAGATATAGTGTAGACGTGGTGTCTAGGCTATACGCTTACCTATGTCCACGACTTGTCCAACGGTTTGTTTGTGGTACCTAGTAGGGTTGACAGACCTATCTAGGCTTTGATCCCACCACGTTCGGCCAAGTTCTTAAAACGTAGTCCTTCTTGTGCTAGGCGGTTTAGCACCCTTCTCATCCCTTTCTGTTGCTAAGTCCGAAGTGAACAACCTTTGTATCTTACCTTACCTTGCTAGTTTCATAACCATAGAAGATCCTCTCTACCTAACCTATCATAAACCCCTTGTGTCATCATAGGACGAACTTAGTTCTTTGTTAAGTACACTTCATGTTCCCCGTGGATTCGATACCCTACGAATACTCTTGGGTGAAAGCTACCTTGACAGCCGTGCGCTTGCGGTTTACCCTTTGTGCCACCTTTTGTGTCAACACTAGTTCTCCTCAACAGCTGCTCGAGATCTTCTATGAAATTTCCTGGCAGTAGGAAGGCGCTCATACACTATCTGGCTTCACAACAAAGGAAGACACAGACATGGGTAAGCCCATATAACTATTGATAACTAAGTTAACGAGAATCTCAGGATTCAATCTAATTAAAATCTCTAGGCTATGCTTTCCCCAGTAACGGCCCTAGAAATGCTTGTTGGTATTTCTTATGACTATTGGATAATTCCACAAGCGCACAGATTATACCATTGTAGCACTTCACCTAGGAGTATTCCAAGGTATCATAATTTATATTTTCCCAAGGGAAAGCGGTAGCTAGAAACGATAATTAGAGAGAGATCCTAGAGAGCACCTCAAATTAGTACCAACTAGGATAGGGGGCTAACGAATAAAGTGATAGGAAGGTGATGAATGAACAAGCTAAGGTAAATGATAACTAAGAATAACTAGTAAGTATAGCTAGGTGGGAGGACAACGAGAGAGATAAGGACTCCTATTTCACTTCTACTTCAATGTACTTAGCAAATTAATTAGTCTAAACACAATAGTTTGCCTCCTCCAAACAAGTATGCTAGGCGAGATGATAGATCAGTAGGAGGACAAAACTCCTACTAGACCGTGCTCTCTTTTTATGGGGGCCTTACCTTTTAAGAACTTGCGAAAGAACACGTGGTGGGATACAATGACTATACAAGGCTGTCACTCTCTTCCTAGCTACCACAAACAATCCATGCAGCAAGCGGTAACCAAGGGTAAGATGATGTATAAGCACCACACTTACACATAACTCACTACTTTAATTGTGATCTACAACCAAAGCGCCATATGACAAGTAATGATCACATATAGGGATGGCCACGAAGGATCACAAACTATTGATATAAAGGCTAGTAATAAGCAAAAGCACATAACAATACTATAACAAGTATAGTAATGCTCAAAGTAAATACTAAGTAAAGTAGAGGAAAAGTAATATATTGAATAAGATAAGTCTTACAGAAAAGGAAAGGTACAAGAGCTATACCAAACTCTCTAGGAGACAATTCTGGAAATCCCGAGCACAACTCAACTCTACTCTAACTCCCACACTAAACTAACTACTAAGATAATTCTAAGTGCTTGAGCTTGTAGGCTTATCCGCCATGTGTGAAGAGGGGGGTGTGAGCCTCTATTTATAGTGGGAGGTTGAGTTGGCGCTACTCCACCGCCCCTTCATCGATCCAAGAGAGCTCCACCTTAAGCCCTTGGATCCACCGCCATTAAAACGCCTCAGAATGGAGGGCTTTGATTTCCATCATGTGGTAAATGTGATGGAGAGTCACCAGGCACTTCGGGGGGTCCTTGGGACCATCGGCCGATGGCCCTATGACCTTTGGGCCATCCCAGGCCTTCTATAAGAAGTCCCCACTGGTCAGGGACCTAGTGGGAGGTGGTAGCCCCCATAAGGGTGTCGGTCGACCACCATAGGGGTCTTAGGTCCACCACCACCTTCTAGAAGGTGGTCCCACCTGTCATCGAGCTTGGCTGACTCATCTGAGGTGTTTTCCATGTTGATTCCTTTGTTGTGGGCCCATGGATCTTTGTGCTCTTGATCTGGTTCATTGAATGAAAGCATAAGTTGCATCCAAGGATTGAAATGGCTTTGGTATGGATCATGCGAGCTTGGCTGGCTATAAGGGTCCAAACCCCGGTCGGTCGATCGGAGTTTGGCACCTTCGGAGCCAGGCTTCCTTGTGGGAGCCCCTGGACGTGCCAGGAGTCTCATGGTACAGAGGTTCTGGAGTTTGGCTCCAATCACACATGGACCGACATGCAAAAGGAGCTTCCAGCAACCCTGATTGTTCTGAAATGTCATTCCCTACAAACAAAGGCTATCCAAGTACATGTGGAACTTATTAGTGATAAATATGTTCATGTATTGTTATTCTACCCTTGAAACTAAAGTTGTTGACGGTATTTTGAATATGTAAAAGTATGTCATTCTTAGTGTCAACAGCATCCATACACCTCATGAGACTTGTGAGACTCAAGTAATAGTTCTAGCTTGTTACTCTTGGTGATCGATAGCACCTAGACGGTTCGGTGGCCATCGGAGGATTACTGATCATCCGGAGCATGTGGATGACCCTCCTCCACCTCTTATGATCAGTTGTGGGCGATTCACCGAGCCAGAGTGGCGAAGAATCAACCCGTATAGAGCACTTGGTCCTTACGTGGATCAAGGGGAGCGATAACCTTGAGCGGTTGGTCCAACGAGGACTAGGGAGGAGTGTCAACTCCTCAATACCTAGGCAAAACGTTGTCATGTAAATATCCTTCTTCCCCTCTCTCTTATCTCAATTCCTTTCAAGCATTACTTTCCACCTTAGTTTCTTGTTGCTTGACTAGAATTGCATAGGGTGTTCTTACTTTCCTTGAATTGCTACATGCTTTCTTGCGAGGACACACTTTATAGGCACTAGGGGGTAATTGACATTTGCTTAGGATTTAATTTTCTTTAGAAATTTAAATAAGCCCAATTCACCCCCCCCCCTCTTGGGCATCTTAATCCATTTCGCTGTTTCCAAGACTGCCATGCCATCTAGATTAAAATAAAACTTGAATGAAACATCCACTCTCAATCTAAAATTTTATTCCATAGTTTCATAGATATTTAATTCTATGACTTATAGAGAGATGGTAATCGCGCCAAGAGAGTTTCATCCCTATGAAACTCATTTAATCTCTCTCTTCACTAAAACAGTGTCATCTCACAAAGAATGCATATGCGACAGGATATTCAATGCAAACGAAACTCCAATGAAACTTCCATTGAGATCAACCTTAGCAACAAGGTGGGTTGAATACATGGAGGAGCCATACGCCACTGTGGATAACAATGCTTAAAAAATCAATAAAATAGTTTATGGCACGTCATTCTTTTCAAATATTTATGACATTAGCAACTTGGTCACTATGACATGGCGAACATTGTCATAACATACCTTTCTACTAGCTTTAAGACATTTTTTATGACTTGCTATTATTAACGTCACTAAGTTAATAAGGTGTCTTCAAAAGAACATAAACCAATCGACTTAGTTACCTTTTGAATGGATGTTATGCCATAATCGTCATAATATGACATATTTCTTGTAGTGACCTCTAGGGCATACTTACAACACCACCTCCATTAATAGATTTTAGGAGACGGTTACTTTCTGACTTGTCTCCATAAATCAATTTTTTGAGGAGGTTAATTGTGACCGCTTTGGTAAATGTAACCACTGCCTCCAAGAAACCTTAAGCATTTTACGAGGCGGATTGGTTTTGTAACCGCCTCATTTAATAGAAGTGCACCACTGCGCAATGTCATTCAATAGTAGAAAAGTCGTTTTTACTAGCACCACCCAAAACACACCACAAATGGTTTTGGTTGCCAATCGCCTGTGGTTTGAAATGGCCTGGGCAGAGTTGCCAACTGCTTGTGGTGATCGATTATCACTGGCGGTTGGCATAACCAAACCACCAATGTAAATCCCCCATTTACACTGGCGGTTGGGTTATGCCAACCGCCAGTGGTAATACATCTCCACTGGCGGTTGGTATAACTCAACCGCCAGTATAAATGGGTAGATTTACACTGGCGGTTGGGTTATGCCAACTGCCAATGGTAAGTCCTGCCTATATATATACCACAGTCCCGACCCCCACTCTCTTCTTCCTCCTGACCAGCTACAGTTCTAGCCGCCACCTTCCATTGGTGGCGATTTTGGAGGTCCAATTTTTTCAAAATACAAGGGGAGAGGTTTTGATCTTGATTTCTTCAAAGGAGGTCGCTAAGGAAGGTTAGTCGGTGCCTCTTTTGGCCTCTTTTAACCTCTATTGCTCAATTTGAACCATTTTTTGGATCTAGGGTTTCATGAGCTAGCTAGAGAGAAGAATAGCTAGATTTTTGTATTTATTTCTAGTAATGAGATCACTTAATTAAGATGGATAGATATATATTATTGTGCTTCTTCTTGATTTAGTTTCTCCGAGATATATATATATATTTGTTTTCAGGTCCCTTTTGCCTCATTTAGCTATTTTTTGCTCCATTTTATCCACATTTTGGATCTAGGGCTTCACCATGAGTGAGAGAGAAGAACACCTAGGTTATTTTCTTTGTTTATTCATGTGAGGTTGATTAAATTAATTATCCAGTGACCCTAGCTAATAATCACTAGGTAAATCATAAAGCCTTAGCTAAATAATCCAGTGACCCTAGCTAATAATCCCTAGCTAAACCCTAAACCCGATCGAGGTAGATCCTCTCTAAACTTCATTTACACAGACAAGGGGGCATTTTGTTTTGAGAACTGTTGGAAGGAGGTGATTTTGGAGAGCCACATTTACAAGGGGGAGGTTTTCATCTTCATTTCTTGGAAGGAGATTGCCAAGAAAGGTCAGTTTTAACGCATTTTCTTCAAATCAGGTTGATTAGGATGGTTACATAATATTTGTCGTCTCTCTCTTTTGAAAGACAGGTATTGATCGATGGAGAGGTCATTCTGGATGTATAAGTTTATTGATGCCGCTAAGAACCATGCTTGGATAACAAAGAAAACGCACATACATTGTCCATGCATGGACTGCAGGAATGTTGTTGTATTTGATGACCATCAACAAATCCATTCTCATCTTGTTCGCCGAGGATTTATGAAGGATTACTTTATTTGGACCAAGCATGGAGATGGTAGCTCTATGCCTTATACAACTATTAGCCGTGCAAACATCAATGCCGATGGTCCAGATATGCTTGTTGACGGTGGGTTTCAGTTATTACACGAGACACAACAACCTATCACCGATGGTCCTGATCATGGTTTCACTAGAGGAATTGAAGTCATCGGAACTGATGTGATGCAAAATAATATGGCTACAGAAGATGCAGAATTCCTAGAGGCAATGTTGTGTCGTCATGCAGAAGATCCATCAATGTTCTTCAAGAAAGGTATGGAGGCCCTGATGAAAGCAGCAAAAGAGCCTTTGTACAATGAGTCTAAGGGTTGCACCAAAGTGTTCACGACCTTGCGTTCGGTGCTAAAGTTGTTGGTATGCAAAGCAAGGTTTGGTATTTCTGATGCTGGCTTTGATGCATTCTTGAGTATTATCACAGGCATGCTTCCAAAGGAAAACAAAGTGCCTGCTAACACGTACTATGCAAAGAAGCTAATCAGTCCACTCACGATGGGTGTTGAGAAGATCCATGCTTGTAGAAATCACTGTATCCTATATCAAGGTGACGATTATAAGGACATGGAGAGCTATCCAAAGTGTAATGCATGTAGGTACAAAACGAATAAAGACTACAAAGAGGAACACTGTGATGCCTCAGTGTGTAAAGAAAAGAAGCGAAAGAAGAACCAACAGAGTTCAAACCCACGAGCAAAGAAAAAGATGAAGTAGACTATTATGCGCAGAAAAAGATTCCTGCTTTGGTGATATGGTACCTGCCTATGGTCGATCGACTGAGGTGTTTGTTTGCTAACCCAGAGGATTCCAAACTTATGAGCTGGCATGCTTCTGATGAGCACATCAAAGACGATGGGAAGCTTCGACACCTAGCCGATGGCAAGCAGTGGATAGATTTCAGTAACAACCACGAAGACTTTGCAAAGGAACAATGAAATGTTAGGTTTGCACTGAGTACTGATGGAATGAATCCATTTGCTGAGAGGAGCAGCACGCACAACACATGGCCGGTGATCCTCACCATCTACAACCTTCCTCCATGGTTGATGCAGAAGCGAAAGTACCTCATGCTAACCATCCTTATCTCTAGACCTACACAGCCTGGAGTTGACATGGATGTTTTCTTGGAGCCCTTAATGGAAGACATGAAGATGTTGTGGGAAACAGGTGTTAAAATGTGGGACGAGTACAGCAAAGAATCATTCACGTTGAGAGCAATTATCTTTGTTACCATCAACGATTACCCTGCTCTCTTCACATTATCAGGGCAGTTCAAGCGAAAGGTTGGTTGTGTGGTATGCATAGATGAAACCACTCACGTGTCCCTTACTGCATCTAAGAAGATAGTGTACATGAGGCACATATTCTTATTATCGAAAGGACACAGGTACCGCCAGAAGAAGATGGATAAGTACTTCGACAATAACGTTGAACTCCAGTCTACTACCCCACTAGGCAACAGTAAAGGCAAAAGAGTTTTCAACCTAGTCAGGAACCTTAAATTTGTTTTAGGGAAGAAGACAATAGACAGAAAACCAAGAAAGAATGTCAAACCAACTCCAGGGGCTACGTTCAAGAAGAAATCTATTTTCTTCGAGTATTTGTCATACTGGCCTGAGTTAGACGTACGCCATGCGATCGATGGTATGCATGTTCAGAAGAACGTGTTTGAAAGCCTAATTGGAACCTTGCTAGACATAAAGGGCAAGACAAAGGAAGGACTAAAGTCACGTCTAGACATGGTACAGTTAGACATAAAAAAAAACTCCACCCTGTTCTTCAAGAAAATGGGAAGTACCATCTCCCGGCAGCAAGCTACAACCTCACCAATGATGAGAAACATTCGATATGTATAGGGAAAGCTGAGCTAGAAATGATAATTAGAGAGAGATCCTAGAGAGTACCTCAACTTAGTATCGACTAGTATAGGGGGGTAAATGATAAATGTGATAGGAAGGGGGTTGATGAATGAAAGAGCCTAGGTAAATGATACTTAGAACGGACTAGACAGATTAGCTAGGTGGGAGGACAACGAGAGAGTACAAGGGACTGCTAAGCAATTCACTCTACTTTAATATACTTAGCTAATTAACTAGACTAAACATTATAGTTTGCCTCCTCAATACAAGAATGTTAGGCGAGGGGATAGATCAGTAGGAGGACAAAACTCCTACCAGACCGCGCCCTCCTGTTGTCTTGAAGCCCTACCTTTTAATAACTTATCTGACACGCGTGGTGGAATACTAAGGCTAGATAGAGCTGTCACCTTCTACTAGCATCCACGAACATTCCACGCAATAAGCGGTAATCAAGGATAAGCTAATATATAAGCACCACGCTTACACACAACTTATTACTTTGACTACGATCAATAATCAAAGCACCCTATGACAGGCAATGATCGCATACAGGAAAGGTCACAAGGATCACAGACTATAAATGTAAAGGCTATTAAAGAGCAAAAGCATATAACAATACTATATCTAGTATAGTAATACTCAAAGTAAATACTTAGTAAAGTAAAGGGAAAGGATAATATATTGATAAAGATAAAGTCTTACAAAGAAGAAAAGATACAAGAGCTATACCAGACTTCCCCGAAGACAACTCCGGAAATCCTGAGCAAGCTCGACTCAACTCTAACTCCCACTCTAGACTAACTACTAGAACAATTTTAAGGAATGGAGCTTGTAGGCTTCTTCACCATGTGTAGAGAGGGGGGTATGGCCCTCTATTTATAGTAGAGGAGTGGCGTAGGGGCTACTCCATCGCCACATCAGCGATCTAGGGCTTCCCATCCTCCACCATTGTATCAAACCGCCTTTGCAACCGTCATTGGATGAATGGTGGTGATCAAATACGTGGGAAACGAGTATGGCAGTTGGGAGGAGCCAACCGACCTAGGGGGGTGGTCGGCCGACCCCCCCTATGGCCAGTGGGCCCCCCTCCACCCTCCAGGGTGTGGCCCCACTGGTCAGGGACTGCTTGAAGGCCAGGTGGGGCCTTTAGATGGTCGGCCGACCCCACCTGGGGGTCACTGGCCCACCTCCTGCTCCCTGGTGCTGGTCCCACCTGTCATTGAGGTTATTTGCTGGTTTTGAGGTGGTGGTCACGTTTATCTCCTTAGTGTGGGCCCATGGATCCTTGTGCTTTGCTTGTGAGCCGTTGAGAGAAAGCACAGAGTGATCCAATGGATAGATTTCACTCTAGAGTGCCTCTCTTGGATCATGGCCGAGGGGGAGAGCCAGGTGCCCCATAGGGTGGTCGGGCGACCCCCTATGTGGGTCCCACTGGCTCTCACTTGCTTCATTTCTTCATCCCTGCACTCAAACACTCATGTACATGTGGAACTAGTTATTTGATAAACTATGTTCAGGATGTGTTTGTTTTATCCCTGGTCCAGAGGTTGGTGGCACAATTTTAAGTATAGAAAAGTTAATCATAACTTGTGCCAACAATCGGTGACTACTAAGAGATCAAGGAAGAGGAAGCGGAGCGGTGCCAAACGAGGCGAGAGAGGATTGAACAAGTTTCTAGACGACGTATATGCCATATTAGAAGTCAGCCCGACCGGACATCCCACGGCTCCTTTGGAGGCCCTAGCCATGTACCGGAACGCAATTGGCTTCTGTGTTAGGGACTTTCTTGACATCACTATCAAGAAATGGTGCAGTGTGTCGGATGATGACAAGACGAGAATTTGGGAAAAAATGAAGACGAAGTTCCAGTTTCCTCGAGCCGTACCAGAGGCACTGGTAAAGGACTATACATTGAAGCAATGTGGGGTCAGTTTCCGAAACTAGAGGTCCGATTTGAATAATAAGTTTGCCAAGAAAGGGTTGGACCCTATAACAACGTACAAGATTTCTAAAGGGCAGTGGACGGTTTTTCTAGAGCAAAAGAAAGAGGCAGACTTCGTATCTATGAGCGAAGCCAACTCCGCTCTTGCTAAGAAGAATAAGTACCACCACCGTCTAGGCTCAGGTGGTTGTCAGCGTCAGGCTCCCAAATGGCAACAAGAAGATGCTGCGCGGAAGGCGAAAGGGTTGCCGGCGCTGTCCGAACAAGTTGGTGAAAGGTCCGCGAATTGGATTCGAGCTCGAAAACCAAAGGAAACCGAGAGCGGTTTGTCCTTTGATGACCCTCAGGTTGAATAAGTAGCAAAGAAAATCTTTGTGGTGGCAGCCAATCAGCAGGAAGGTAAATTCAAGCCACGAAGAAGAGGGACATCCTTAGCGAGGGCCTAGGTAACCCTGAGCATCCTAGTCGTGTTCGAGGCGTGTCATCCAAAGAAGGATGGAAGGAGGGATTCAGCCCTCAGTGGGAAGGTGAGTATAGGAAACATGATCGATACAAGGAAGAAATTGCTAGCTATTGCAAGGAGGAGGCTAAGAAAGAGTTCACAGAGTTTATGCAGAAATTGCTAGATGATCCTCCTACTGATTTGATGCAGAAACTAGCCAGTTTGTGTCAAATCAACAAATGAGCACTCAGGCACCCCAGATGCAGCTAGTCCCAGTGGTGTCCTAGCAGGACGTTGTTGAGGTACCAAGCAATGTCGCGTCTACAGGGAATAAGGTTCAATATCCGGTTGACGACATTGTTACTCCAGTGGCTTGCTCCCTTGTCATAAGATATGTCATTAACAATCACCGTACAAGGGAAGTAGCCACGGGCAAAGCGATCCCAGGACGCAAGTACCACGATGCTGACATTCCTGAAGACTACTGTAGAGTAGAAGTATCGACCGTGGTCCAAGGATATGAGGATGAGATTTTAGACATCCCCCGTCCCGAGGACATCGAGAAACTCGGACAGGCTCTAAACAATTTCATTCTTTGGCCTCGACGAGACATCCAGCTGAGCGAGCTAACCACCGTCCTCGCAAGAGATACCAGTTGAGGAGTCATCAGGACCTACTGATCCTCTTTTGAACCCACCACCATCACCATTCTATTCTCTTTGGAGCCCACCTCCGTCACCTCCGCCACAGTCATCACCTCCGCCACAACTATCACCTCCACCACAGTTAGCACCATCTGCACCACAAACATTACCTCTGCCGCCTTCACAACAAAAATCCACACCTTCCCCACAACCCAAAGATCCTAAAAAAACTACACTAGCGCCACCAAAGAAGAAGTTTCCGGTGCCCAAGTTGATTTCCCCCTTCGAGCTAAAGAAGAAAACAGCTGGCATGGCCAGATTTTTGAAAGGACTTGGGACAAAACGCAAAATTGAAGTCCGCGACTTGTCTGAGCTCAGTAAGGCAGCGCAGCCTGTGCCTAAGGTAATTCCCTGCACATACAAGGTATCCACTTTTGAAGACTACAAGTCTGTGCCTAAAAACTATGTGTTGGGAAAGCCTCTACTGAGCTGGGAGAAACTCTAAAAGGTGCCAAGCCTCTTCTGCTGGCATTCACGAAATCAACGTGCGTATACCACATAAGGCATTTCAAAGTGTTCATGATCTTTGTGTGATTAGCTTTGAAGACCTTTGGTTGATGATGAACTTCGAGAGACTAGACGTACAGATCATAACGACGTTTGCATTGTAAGTGTTATATAGTTACACAACCATTGTAGTTGCATCAATATTCAATATATGACATGCATTGTAGTTGCAAATGTTCAATATATCTGACATGCATGTGCCTTGTAGAATGCTATATGATCAGGAGGAGCAGACTTACGGCCAGGATTTCGATTATTGTGCCAAGCAAAGGGTTGGCTATCTAAACCCAATTGATATATGCGAAGAAAGGCACACCTTAAGAATCGGGGAAAATAACGATGATTTAAGATGCTTAGTAGGTGAATCACGGGCCGCGAAAAAGAAAAATTTAAAGTTTCAATTTGACACCAAGTACGCCTTCTACATTGCAAAGTGTATGAAGAAGTATCAAGATAGGAAATATATAGTGGCACCGTACAACTTTGGGTAAGTATGAGTTTGGGCGGTGGCACCGTATAACTTTGGGTGATCAAACTACATAATTTCAATGCACAAATGTATCATGAATTTGATTCATGCAGGGACCATTGGATTTGTGTTATCATTTATCCTAAAAAAGGAAGGGTGATGGTACTAGACTCCGCAAATTACCCGCCGATAAACTATGGAGGTTTCATTGAGAACTTAGAGCTGTAAGTCGAGATATGCACGTATACGTTTGCATTATAAGATTTTAAGAATAATTAACATGGTGATTGTATTCGAGTTCGCAGGGCATGGCGGTTTTATAAAATCCACGGTGGAAAGCTTGAGTCGAAGGAAAAAGAAAAGGAGCCATTGGAAGTTATATATGACTGGCCGGTAAGTTGTATGGAAGTTTACTCTTATAAAATCCACGCGTGCGAACATCTATAAATAACCACTTTTCTATTTTGTATATAGTGCCACAAGCAACCACCAGGGTCTGTCCTCTGTGGATACTACGTGTGCGAGCATATGAGAGGAGACACGGCAAGATACATGAAGAAACCTTCGAAGAAAGACAAGGCGACGACCATCAATGAAAAGACGTTGTACGACATAATTGAGGACATGAGCCTTTTCCTAATCAAACAGGTCATCTCAACTTTTTAAAAATATCATGATCATGACAGTGAATTAGCCAAGCCAGAGTACCAAGCACTCACAGAGGTTTATAGCCTAAATCTTACTCAGAGAGGTTTTTAGAGGACATGTGCAAACTATTGATGTATATAGTGTTTGATACACTTGTAACTTTATGTGTTTGAGCATGAGACTAATGTATATAGGGTGTCATACACTTGTAACTTGATTGCGAGTAAGAAACTTTGAAGTAATGATAGATGTATGTATGAAATATTTAAATTACATGTTGCTATATTTGAACATCATCCAATAAGCTTTACTAGTTTCATTAACAATATATATATATATACTAAACAATAAAACATTATATAAATACCAAAAAATGAAAACTGGAAAATCATTTTCACAGGCGGTTCTATTAGTGAACCGCTTGTGTAAATGAGTCATTTAACAGGCGGTTCACTAAGAGAACCGCCTGTGAAAATGGGTTTCTACATGCGGTTCTCAAACAACCGCCTGTAGAAATGACCCATTTCTACTGGCCCCCAGCGCAGGCGGTGCTGGAAAACGCATGTAGAAATGGGTTTAGAACCGCCTGCATAGTAAATTTTTGTACTAGTGATTTGTGTGGCAGTGAAACATTTAGTGATCACTCTTTAATATGGTCACTAAGCTTATATGATCTCTAACACCCTTAAAAAGTTTGTTTGAGGGATATAATTATCTCCAATCAAGCCCACTCGTTGTTGCTTAACGTTCGCTTTTTTTAGCACCAAATGATGTGCTGTTGAATAGAACAATATATTGTGGTACTACGTGAGCTCTGTGCAGCGTCACTGGACATCACCAGATGATCCGCTGAGCCATGAACACTAACACCATACTATGGTACTATGTAATTTATGCGGACTGTTTACTGGACATGATCCGATGATTTACTAGTTAAAAACAGTAAGCACTGAACCACACAGTGGTACTGTTTTAGCTAACTATATATAATCTTCTACATACCATGTTTCGTAGCTCTAAAGTTCGTTCTTATGAACGTATGTTATGTGGAAAGCTTGTAAAATCTCTAAAATTTGATATCATACAAATTTTACCAACTATAAAGTCGACATGTAAAATTCTACCCTCTCTTTGTCCCGATCGATTATGATATCTTTCTTTTTTTTTATGTCTTGCATCACTAGAATTATAGAAAACCTATGAACACATCTTCACACACTGATTGTGTCGTCATCAAAACTACCAAAACCATAATGAATTATGCATAGGCACACATGGTCCTTACCTGCGCATGTTGACAGTAATTTTTGTGCCTTGATCTTCTCACCCCACATTCTATTAGAATAAGAAAAGGGTGTCATGAAAATGTGGTAATTCATCTTTAAAGATTCACCATCATTTGTTCTCACAGATTATTAAATTCGAAATGTTAGGTATGTCGTCGATCGGACCTCCGATGTGGCATCACCACCAAATCTAATCAAATATACAGTTCAAAGTCAATGTACGACGACCCTAACAAAACAAAAAAGAACAAGGCTGAAACTGCATGTATATATTGTGCCGTCCATGATACATAAACATTTCCTTTCACCCACTTGTATGCTTTTTAATTTTTTATTAACAACAGTCCAAAACATCGGCGTGCCTAAATGCCTAATAGAAGACGTCCATGTCCATGGCCATTCAGATCACCACACCAACTAACCACCTATTGGCTGAAACGGGCACCAATCCCACACCACTGCAGAATCTCAACGTGCACCATGCACGAACAGCTTTACTAGTCTGAGTGCAGGCTGCCATCATGTCAAACACCCAAACCCAGGCAAGGAACGAAGGCGCACGCTGAGCAAGGGTAGTCGTTGAGACATCTCTGGCTGAATAAAGGCAGCAGGAGGCGTCATGGCCCATGCGACTTGGAAAACGATAGCTGTGCAGTACCTCTCTGAAGACCCATGCGCCGGGTTCGGACCAAACTAAACGTGACAAAGCTATTCGCAAATTGCAGTAGCTTATTGGCAAGGTATGCTACTATCTGTGAATGATTGGTATGGACAACTTGAATGGATTGGATTGGATCTTTGCATGAGATTTTTTTTATCGTTGATCCCGAGCGAGACATGGCACACAACACCTGGTCCCTGATATCGTATGGGGTATTTGTTTGTCTTTTTGAGATTCAAAGGTGCGTGATGCGTGCATGCCAACTTCTGCTTGCATGTGGATGAAAATCACAGGACGGGCAAAAACAGCATTGAGCACGTTTGCACGAATAGAGCGCCCGAAATCCGCGAGCAGTGTCCCTAAAGGTCTAATTTGAAAACATGGATCCTTCCAGAATTATGTACTATTTGTAATGTGAGTAATTTATGAAGATATCATTTTAGTTTTTAGTGGAGGATTTTTCATCCACAGGTTTTGCTCCACCTTGCTTCCAAAGAAGTCCTAAAAGGATTGGAATTATAGGGTGCCGTGATCAGGCTCAGCTAAGTGTACAACAAGTCTACTCTAACGAAGAAATATAGTATCTGAATAATAGAAATAAGACTTATGTAGTTATGTACAGTAAGTACATCCATGGTTGGTGAGAAGTCAAGC
Organism: Microstegium vimineum; assembly: GCA_022036555.1. Taxonomy (NCBI): domain Eukaryota; kingdom Viridiplantae; phylum Streptophyta; class Magnoliopsida; order Poales; family Poaceae; genus Microstegium; species Microstegium vimineum. The sequence goes on from CM039121.1 coordinate 12,206,216, forward strand.
AATTTTGGAGTGTCAGGACCACCCCGACTAATGTCAACTCTGAAAGAGCAGGAAAAAGACAAGACTACTCGAACCAGGAATTATGGTCCAGACTGCTATCGATTGTATTGCAGTCTAGGCTAAAAGGCAGTTTGAAATTGAATTTTCTTCCAAGGTCAAGCATATTGTTGTGTTGTTTGATTACCTGGATTTTAGTGTTCCCAGTACCGGAAAGGTATAAGAGTAAAACAAAGCTAGTATCCCTTTTTCTGGAAGAAGGCCCCATTTTCCATCAGCATCTGCAGGATTTATATGGATAACAACGGAGAAGAATGCAGCAATAATTTCATGCGCAATACAACGCGTGTTAACGATAAAACTTAACAGATCTCTCTAGGCGATAACATATTTATTGTTTAAAGAAAAGACAACGTTCACGAACCTACACTATAAAAGGGATAACAACATTCCCACTTATTGGATGATGCTTGCCTTAGATAAATATAAGCCGCAAGGACTACTATGGCCTTATTTGGATAATATGGTCTTAGCAATGCAACGGGTCAGCTAAGGTGGCAATCGAGATGGTTTCTGCAGTATTTGGCTAAACCTATTCACAATAATAAGACCCGCAGGTGCAGTATCACACATACATCCGCGGGTCTCACGCCACCCGCAGGTGTCCAGAAAAGGCTGACATATAACCAAAAAAATATAAAGTTGAGAGAAATTAACACACAATTATTAATTTATCATCATCACTGAATCAAAAGTTCACACAACTTAAATCTAGTATAGTACATAATATATAGACAACATAGTCCATACAAATTATCCTAGCCTTTCATAGGCTTGTGCAAAATATTAATTCTAAACCTCTAATTAGAGGATGGGAAGAGAAAATAGACGTTTCAGGCCTCCGGAGTCAATTTCAGGTGAAATATGATACCTGCACCCGAGCCGACACCATCTAATCTGAAGACACCCGTGGGTCTGATGCTGCATGTGTACCCGCGAGAGTAATTACCATCCCTACATGGTGAAAAGTTTAGTCACTAAATTTTATAACAATTTATCTCTCGAAGCTCCAATTAGAAGTTGTAAGATATTATCTTAAGTTTAGGCGACTTCATAAAAATGATAGACCACAAAAGTAAGTTAATGTGGTTTAAAATTTTAGTCCTCAATATCTAATTAAACTTTAGACCAAAGAATCTAAGCATACCCTATATATATCCATTCAGTACTACCAGATCGTAGCCGTGCAATGCCAGAAATCAAACCGGAAATATTGGTGGGAATGTGTCACTGGCAGTATTGCTTCTTGGCCGATTCCATTTCATCGGACAATGCTAGAGTGTATGAACTATTTCTGTATTAGTGAAGTCGCACCCAAGAATAGAATTCGTATAAAAAGGTTATTGCAATAATGACAATAATAAAGTTAAGCGTAATAATTCATATAACTTTTAAAAAACCAAAATTTATGGCCATGGAATTTAAGAAGTCTCACGTTGACCTAATAATGAAATTGAACGTGCAAGCGTCTTCTGCTGAGTAGGATCCGATGCAAAAGAGCTTACTTGACATGAATTGGTTTGTTAGGCCAAAGGGTGAAAGAGATGGCACTTTTAGCACAATCATTAGTGCTAATGCTAATAGCAATAGCAACAACTAGAGGATGACGGCCTCTCCACAACAATATTTGAACCTTTAGAACGAGCAGGTCTCAAAGCTAAATCAATCCAGATGCATACGGAGTACGAGAGAAAGAGAGGCGAACATGATGGCCGAACCATACGTGTGCATGCCGTCATCACACATTAGAGTATGCTATATTTATACTGGTTTCCGTAAATTCCAAAATATGCTTTTTATATAGCAAAAACTATGTAATAAAAAAGACAGAATGACTTCAAATTTTAATCGGAGGGAGAGTGTTATAGAAAATGATACAGTAGGAGGTAGGACCATATGCCTGCACGCACGCAGAGAGATCCTTGTATCAACTCTCTAATATGTTGAGTATACTGGAAAAGGCAGAAGCTATATGTAGATTGAATTCAAATAAGAAGAATGGACCCTGTAAATGAATAATGTCAAAATAGTTTTTTAACATTTTGTTTTTTATCTATAATTAGTTTAGCTCCACTATATTAAGAGGCTGCTGCTGCTGTTTAAACATTAATTTGTGAGAGCCTCAAAAGAAGTGCTGCCGAACACTCTGCTACTTCACTCATAGAGTTCTTGTTGACACCGTTTTTTAGCACGTGTCAAATGAACTAAGGATTGACTGGTCAACAGTTGTTTTCTATCGGCATCGGGAACTCATGAGTCAACATTGTCGATGAGGGTGCTGCGGGAAGACCAAATGCGCTGCCGATGGAGGTTGGATGGTCTTTGCCGACAAAGGTTAATCGGTAGTCTTGCTGATGCTGATTGCCGATTGCCGATAAGAAGACATTGCCGATTGCTGATGAGGCATGTGCCGACTGCCGATGAGGAGTGTTTGTCGATTGCCGATAGGGACATTGGTGAAGATAGCTACCAGTACAAGGTCACCGATCAGGAAGTATTGCCGATGCCGATGAGTACATCATAACTTAGCGTTTGATGTCAGCAGAAGGCTACCGGTGGTCAAAAAAGGAAGACACGGATTGAAGGGATCTGCCGATGGAAAGTTTCCATCGAAGAAAAGTAAAAGGAAACTGGTGTTTTATCAGTATTATTATTATAGTAGTTTGAGTCCGACTCTTGCATTAGTCGTTTATTTTCCTTTAAAATAAGCGTGTTTGTTTAGGAAAATAAATATTGTTATCTGGCTCCTGCGCGAGTCAGTTTCCTTAAAATTAGGAGTTTGTTTTAGGAAGGATATGTGTCGTGTCTTTGTACAACTCTCCATGCGGGAGTATAAATACGTGCCCGAGGGCTACGGAAAAAGAGATCAATCCAATATCAAACAAACCAATTTTACTCTTATTCTACTTTTTATCGCAATTTCTCTTTTACTGCATTAGATGTAGTTATCAACGAGTTCTTTCAAGCTTCGACGGGCTGCATCACCCTGATCTCCGTCAAATCCTTGCAAGTTCCGCGTGGAGTACCTCTGAGCTTTGGCATCCGGGCGCATTGCTGTTGCCTCATTCAGCTCTGCTCTAGTTATCCTGATCAAGCCTCAATCCCAGCATCCGGGCGCATCGCTGTTGTCTGGATTGGATCTTGTTCTAGTTATCATCCTTGTCGATTAACTGGTCAAATCAACTGGCACGCCTCTGGATACCGAGCTTTGGGTAATAGCCCGAGGTGTTCGCAGATCCTGACGCTTTTTGTGTCAACTCCTCTTTTGGCACGCTCGGTGGGACCCGATTATACAAATCTACACATCTATCATGGGTGATCACGCCGACGTTAACCAGAGGAACGTCATTGAAGTCTTTGAGGCCGATCTGAAAGATGATCAGAAGCAGACCATGGAGCGGGCTATGGAGGAATACAAGCAGTTATATCTCAAATCCTTCAGCCTCAGCAGGAGTGGCGAAGCAATCCAGAAGCAAGATCCGCCATTGCCACGGCAGGTCACGTACGACGCCAATCCTGGTAAGCTACAAGAGATGGTTAATGTTGCTGTAAGTCAAGCATTAATTAGCCAGTCCAACGTGTTGTCCAATACTGTCTACAATGCTCTCACGCAATCATTCAAAGAAGGGCATGCACCACGATATGTCGGTCCAGCGTACCATCAACCTGGATTGGCATCTACAAGCCCATCGGCAGCCCCAATGGCGTCTTCCACCCCTGTGGAACCATCCGCCGATGTGGCTACATCACCAAGACCGAACCCTGGCGGCGTCACCAAGCTCAACACAAACCCAGCGGCGTCGGCAATTTCAGGACCAGCCCCTGCTAATTGGTGGGGATACAATATGCCCCTGAATCTATATGCTGGTTCTAATCTGGCGCAGGGAGATAGTTCAGCTTGGAGGGACTCTACGGCATCGGCAACACAGTCACAGCCGATGGCCCCTATGATGCACAACTCTGCGCCTGCTCCAACTGTACAAGTGCTATCAGATGATCTTCAAGTAATCCCTAAAGTACCTCTGATGCCACCATCGGCAAGCTCTGTGCCGATGCAACACGTTATGACAGCTGACAGTCAAACTCTGGTGGCAAATTCTTAAGCTGGAGTGCCAGTTCCCCAAGGTAATCTGGTGATTGATTTCTCGAGAATACAAGAGCCACACGCTCCGGTCAGCTATCATCCATCGGTAAGTCATATGCTGATGCTTTATAATCCTGGATGGGTCAACCAGCAGCCAGCTTAGCAGCCTGGCATGTCAATGTATCATTATGGAGGCCCAGTGCACACTCAGAGCGGACCATCGGTACAGCGACCGATGAATGCGACGGTTCAGCCTAATCCGCCAAGTGTGCAAAACTATCCATCGGTAAGTCAACCGATGCATAGTGTTCAGATGACTGGTGCCGCGCCCGTGACTACTACGCATCATCTTCAAGAGGCGCGTCAGCCGACTCCACCAGTCAACAACCAGCCAATGAGTCGGCAAGAGCAGGATGCATATTGGGTCGGTAAAATTGCCGAAGTCATGAAAGAGCAGTTCGGCATCAAACCTAAGGTCAATACCTACTCTTATCAGACTCCGTATCCTCCTGCATATGACTTGATTCCTCTCCCAAATCGGTACAAAGTGCTCGATTTTACCAAGTTCTCCGGCCAAGACGACACGTCAACAATGGAGCACATCAACCGCTTCATTATCCAGTGCGGGGAAGCTGCCAGCAGGGAGGAGTTAAGGGTGAGATTATTCTCTTCATCATTGTCTAGATCGGCATTTGCATGGTTCATATCACTGCCTCCAAATTCTATAATTACGTGGGCCGATCTAGAGAGGCAATTTCATAAATACTTCTTCGCTGACATACATGAGAAAAAGCTTACCGATTTGGTCAAAATGAGGCAACACAACGACGAATCGATAGAAAGCTTTGTGCAAAGGCTACGGGACGTGAAGAACAAGTGCTACAGTCTGGTGCTTGATGATCGGCAACTAGCAGATTTGGCCTTCCAAGGATTACTGCCGCACATCAGGGACAAATATGCGTCATAGGAGTTTGAAAGCCTAAGTCATCTGGTACAAAGGATTGCCAATCCAGATATCAAAGCCTTTGAACCCAGGAAGACTTGGAACAAGAAGGTGAACTTCATCGGGAAAGAGGAAGACTCTGGATCGGATGAAGAGCTGAATGTCGATGCAGCCGAATGGGTGAAGGATAAGAAGCCTGTGTCTTGTCCGTTCAGCCAAAAAGAGACTGAAAGGTTCACCTTCGACATCACCAAGGCCGATAGGATGTTTGACTTATTGCTGCAAGAGGGGCGAATCAAGTTGGCGCCCAACCAAGTAATTCCATCGGCCGAAGAGCTCAAGAAGATTAGGTACTGCAAGTGGCATAATGCAACCTCACACAGTACCAATGACTGCAAAGTATTCAGGCAGCAGTTGCAGTCAGAGATTGAATCTGAGCGTATTAAGTTTGAAAATTCTAAGGTCCAGAAACCGATGAAGATTGATCAGCACCCGTTTCCAAGCAATATGGTGGACATCAGTGAAAAACCAGAGTGCTGACGTCGGAAGCTGCCAGGAAGAGTTCATTGGTAGATCCTAACTACCAAGTACCTGAGCGCGACGCAAGAAGGTTTGCCGATGACAGAAAGGGTAAGAAGGTTGCCGATGAAGATAACACGTCTACCAAGCCTGTCATGGGCAGGCTCAGTGCCCATGACAGGCTTGGTAGACGTGTTGACTAAGGGGATCGGGAAGAGATGGCCAATGCAAGAGCGCCCGACGAAGAGATATTCTCAAGAGATCCCAACATCGGAAGAAGTGCCGATGCAGGCAGTGGGAGGCAGCACCAGCCCATCTGGAAAACCAAGCTTCCTCAGTGGTGCCCTAAGGGTCTGACCAAGACCCAGAAGAGAAGGATTCAGCGCCAACGCCGTGATGACCTGTATGATGATGCAGAACCCTCAAGGGAGAAGCAATGGAGGCCAAAGCGCAAGGACAGGGATCCATCGGCAGACATAAACATGGTCGTCATGTTGCCAATGGAATTCATGGCACCCGTCAGTGATGATGAAGAGACTGCCGATATGGAGCAATTGGTACTGGATCCGATGGCAGCTGTCTTTGAAAAGCCTGCCTATGACGAGAGGCAGCATCTGAGGACTTTGTTTGTTAAGGGCAAAGTGGATGGACGGCCGATGACAAAGATGCTGGTGGATGGCGGCGCGTCGATCAATATAATGCCATATGTCGTGTTCAGAAAGCTCGGGAAAGGCGACCAGGACTTAGTCAAGGCCGACATGAAGCTTAAGGACTTTGAGGGCAATGTGTCGACAGCTATGGGAGCCGTATGTGTTGACTTGACCATCGGTAGCAAAACTTTGCCGACAACATTCTTTGTGATCAGCGGCAAAGGCACCTACAACTTGCTGCTAGGAAGGGATTGGATCCACGCCCATTGTTGTATTCCTTCTACTATGCATCAAAGTCTGGTACAGTGGATCGGGGATAGAATTGAAGTCGTCCGAAGTGAAGCCCCATCTACTGTTGCATCGGCAGAATTGGAAACTTATGAGCAGACCAGGTGCATATCTGGCGAAGCCTGGGACAAAGATTTCCTTAAAGTTGCCGATTACCGCATCAAACCGATCCAAGCAGTCGGTCCGGAAGAAGAGTTTTAATGGATCGGTTCGCTGATGACGGAAAGCTGGGGCAGAGCTTCACGTCTGTCGATGACTTACTCGAGGTCGACATCGGCGATGGTGGTAAACCTAGGCCTACTTTTATTAGTGCTAAGTTAGACTCCCAGTGTAAGCAGCAGTTAACCGATTTATTAAAAGAGAATAAAGATTGTTTTGCTTGGAATTATACAGAGATGCCTGGTTTAGACCGATCAATAGTTGAACATTGGTTACCCATCAAGTTTGGTTTCCATCCACATCGGCAACCTGCGCGCCGATGCAATCCTACTATTTTACCCGACATCAAGGCTGAGATTACAAAATTAATCGAAGATGGATTTATTTGGCAATGCCGATATGCCAATTGGATTTCTAACATGGTTCCTGTATATAAAAAGAATGGAAAACTTCGTGTTTGTATTGATTTCAGGAATCTTAACAAGGCTACGCCGATGGATGGCTACCCGATGCCCGTTGTCGATCTGCTGATTGATGCTGCTGCTGGACATCAAATTATTAGCTTCATGGATGGTAATGCTGGGTATAATCAAATATTCATGGCTGAAGAAGACATATCCAAGACTACTTTCCGATGTCCAGGTCACGTTGGCTTATTTGAATGGGTAGTCATGACTTTTGGCTTGAAAAATGCCGGTGCTACTTATCAGAGGGCAATGAATTTTATCTTCCATAAGTATATCGGCACAATAGTTGAGATCTACATTGATGACGTGGTGGTTATGTCTGGAGGCTTCAAGAAGCATCTTGCCGATTTGCGGAAAATATTGGAGTGCATAAGGGAGCATGGGTTAAAGATGAATCCTAACAAGTGTGCAATTGGCGTGTCGGCAGGGCAGTTTCTGGGTTTCATGGTGCATCAAAGAGGTATTGAAATCGGTAGAAAGTCTATTGATGCAATTAACAAGGTAGTTGCTCCTACGAACAAGACTGAGTTGCAGTCCTTGATCGGCAAGATTAATTTCATCAGAAGGTTTATATCTAATCTATCTGGTAAGATTAAATCCTTTAGCCCCCTGTTAAAATTAAAAGCCGATCAAGAGTTTACGTGGAAAGAAGAGCAGCAGTCAGCCTTAGAGGAGATTAAGAAATACTTGGTAAATCCTCCAGTCTTGGTTCCACCTCAACACGGGAAGCCTCTCAGGTTATATTTGTCTGCCGATGACGGTGTTATCGGATCAGCCTTAATTCAAGAGTTTGAAGGGAAGGAACGTGTAATATATTACCTAAGCAGAAGGTTGGTGGATGCTGAAACCAGGTATTCGGCCATAAAGAGGTTGTGCTTATGTTTGTATTTCTCCTACATTAAATTCAGGCATTATTTACTGTCGGCTGAATGCGCTGTTATCTGCAAAGATGATGTGGTCAAGTACATGCTGTCAATGCCGATTTTGAGTGGGCGGATCGGTAAGTGGATTTTGGCACTGTCAGAGTTCGACCTAAGGTATGAATCGGCCAAAGCTGTTAAGGGTCAAGTAATGGCCGATTTTGTTACTCAACATTGTAATATGGTGAGCTTTGTTGAAATTGCTCCTTGGGCTTTATTCTTTGATGGGTCTACATGCAAGGATGGAGCAGGTATCGGGATTCTCTTGATTTCACCCCGAGGACAGAAGTATGAAATCTCGTTGCCGATTGTTGCTACTTCAACAAACAATCAGGCTGAGTACCAAGCTTTTCTTAAGGGGTTAGAATTACTCAGGGAAGTGTGTGCTGATGCTGTTGAAGTCTTCGGTGATTCTATGTTGGTGATTAACCAATTGATCGGGACATATGAATGTCGAAGTGAAGTTTTGATTGCTGCCCATGAACGGTGTTTGCAGTTGTTAATGGAGTTCAAAGAGCCTTGAGCATGTTCCAAGGTTACATAATGAAGAGGCCAATCGGTTAGCACAGAATGCCTCAGGATATCAACCGATTCAGGAAGTCACGACATCGGTAACAGTTGCCGATGACTGGAAAAAGGAGATTGCCGATGACTGGAAAGTTGAAAGGCGTCTAAGGTTCCAAGATACTAAGTATGTGCTCCTCGACGATGAGTTGTATTATCGGACGATTGATGGAGTTTTACTTAGATGCCTCGGCAAAGAGGAATCTAAGGAGTTGATGGGTGAAATCCATGAAGGTGTATGTGGAGCGCATCAATCGGCATTCAAGATGAAGTGGATGATTCGGCGGAATGGATATTATTGGCCGACAATCCTTGAAGATTGCTTCAGATATTTTAAAGGGTGTCAGGACTGTCAGAAGTTTGGTAATGTGCAAAGGGCGCCTATATCGGCAATGAATCCTATAATTAAGCCTTGGCCGTTCAGGGGATGGGCTATTGATCTCATCGGTCAGATTTATCCGCCATCAAGTAAGGGGCATAAGTTTATACTTGTTGCTACCGATTACTTCACTAAGTGGGTTGAAGCAATTCCTTTGAAGAAGGTGACATCGGCAAACATGGTGGATTTCGTTAAAGAACACATTGTTTACCGATTTGGTATTCCTCAGACTATTACTACCGATCAAGGAACTATGTTCACATCGGGGGAGTTTGATGAGTTTGCTGCTAGCATGGGTTTCAAGGTGTTAAACTCTTCTCCTTATTATGCTCAAGCTAATGGTCAGGCTGAAGCTACTAATAAAGGGGTTATCAAGCTCATTAAGCGCAAGATTGAAGAGAACCCTAGAAAGTGGCATGTGGTGCTAAACGAAGCCTTATGGTCATATCGGATGGCTTGTCATGGTGCAACCAAGGTTTCGCCGTATTAGTTGGTTTACGGACACGATGCTGTCCTGCCTTGGGAAATTAAAACTGGTTCTAGGCGATTATCTTTTCAAGGTCAATTGACGACCGATGATTATGCTACTTTGATGAAAGATGAGTTAGAAAATTTGGCAGGACATCGGTTGAGGGCATTGATTAGCATTGAAGAGAATAAAAAGAGGATTGCCAGATGGTATGACAAGAAAGTAAAGGCAAAGGAGTTTGCCGATGGCGATCTGGTATGGAAGTTGATTTTACCGATCGGGACCAAGAGCTCTAAGTTTGGAAAGTGGTCTCCTAATTGGGAGGGTCCTTATCGGGTGGAACAGTCTGCTCCTGGTAATGCTTACATTTTGGAAACTCTCGAAGGAGTTGCGTTCTCTAGAGCGATCAACGACAAATACTTAAAGAGGTATTACCCCAGCATATGGGTGGACGCATAGCATGCTCGTTTGGATGCCGATGAAAGAGAAATTATAATACATCGGTAAAAACGTGTAAACGTTATATTACAAGACCCAAAATCAAGTATCAGAGTTACATTCTTGCCGATGCGACAAACAAATTACAGCAAGGAGTGGATAGCTGATATCGCACGCAGGCGGATTTGTTCTATTTCATCCATCTCTTTAGCATCGGCATCAGCGGTGCCCTCGACCGGCTTGATCTTCTTCTTCCACAGGATGGCTTGTCGGGCATTCTGGTCTCGTTCTTGTCGCAGAACCCTGATAGTATCGGACAATTGTGCTGGTTGGCTGCAGTCAGAGCCTCCTTGACCTTTTGTAACTCACCTAATAGCTCTTCTTTCTTGATCGATAGCTGAGTGATTTCTTGATTGAGGCTGTTGATGGAGACTTCTGCTTGGCCGATGCCCCTATGCTTTTCATCGGCAATGTTTTTGTACTTGAGCTTCTCTTCCTCATTCTTGGATTGGGCAGCCCTATCGGCAATGCGACGGGAGAGTCTTTGGTACTGGATTTGTTTGATGTCGAGGAAGGTTGCCTGGAGAAGGATTTCTGCCATATCGGTAGGGAGATGGCCTTGAATATCCTTGAACGCGATCCTTGCTGCCGATGAGTCCTGAACGAGTTGGGATGTGTCTTGTAGCAGCAAGGAGAGCAATTCTTCAAGTTTGGACTTGATCTCTGCCAATAAAGCTGGGACAGAGCTCTCCTCCTCCTCATCGTCATCGGGGATGTTGACTGCAAAAGAGAACAGGCTCTCCGCTTGGATGAGGCCTTGGCGTTCATCTTCATTCTGAGGATTCAGCCTAAAGGAGAAGAGACTGTCTGGAGAATCCTGGGCCTAGAAACAGAGGAGTTAAAAATATGCTGATTGTAAAATTATACTATGAGCTTTAGGGTGATTGACTTACCATTTTGAAGCGGATCTCCTGCCTAGGACTTGGCATGCTGGATGGTCCAGCTTCATCCTAGACATCGGCAACAGATGCCGATGATTGGGCCTCTGCCGGGGAGGCAGCCGACGCCGCCGGTGCTGGTGATGTTATTGCCGGCGTCGCTTCTGGTGTGGTGGATGCTTCTTGTGGTGGCGACGCCGTTCTCTCATTGGGAGCCTCAGCTGACGGTGCTGATGCCGATCTTACCTCTACTGCTACGGTGGGTGGAGTTGTCTCTTCATCGGGAACTTTGGCCGATGGTGCCGATACTGATGCCGCCTCCGCTGCTACAGTGGGCATTGTCTCCTGATCGGGGACGTCGTCCATCGGCTGATCAGGCACAGCAGCCGATGGAAGTCTTGCCGATGACACGCCGGCGGTTGGTGCAACTGGAGCTGACGGAGTTTCTACCGATGACGTGCCGACAGTTGGTGTAACTTGGGCCGGTGGTGAAGGAGAAGCCAGCCTCAGGCGCCTCTTTTTCATTGGTGCAGCAGCAGGGGAACCGACCCGCTTTGACGAAGACCGGGGGGTATCGGCAGCAGGGCTGGAAGGTGGTTGTCTGCTTGAAGCAGCTGCCAATGACCACAGTGCCTGAGAATACAAAGCGAGTTATACAAAATAGAATGTTGCCGATAAAACAGTATGTAATCGGTACGGGTAAAGATGGGTTTACTGCATGAACCCGTGTCAGGGCAGCAGCAGCGGCCGATGTAGCCTTGGCTTTTACAGGTGTCGACGTAGGTACCTGTCGAGGCGTGAAGGCAGCTAGCGAAGGAGCTTTGTTGCCGATGATTGATATGGGGCCCATTATCCGAAGATTGAAGGGTCTGCCACTATTGCTCATTGTGGGAATCGGATCATCGACCTGTCAAGCGCAAAAGAGTTAAGTACCGATGACGAAAGTAAAGTAATAAAGAACGCATCAGGATAAAGGACTTACTGCGTCATCGGGGATGATGTGATCGGCGTCAACCAGGTGCCGATAGTAGTGCGATGACTTGGCGAATAGCTGGCACCTCCATTCTTGCCACCAGGACTTGTACTCGTTTGTGATAAAGGAGGTTGGTGACCAGGAGGACAAATCGATGTCTGCTATATCGACATCGGGAGGGAGATTGACGACTTTGTTCCAGTGTAAGGCACTGGAAATTGTCTGCCTAGGCTTCACTACTTTGGAGTAGCAGAGTTTGATCGGCAGTTGGCCAAATGCCAGTTGTCTCGCTGCTGCCGATGGGTAGTAAAACTCATAAGAAGGAGGGGCGTTCTTCCCGGATCCGAAGATATTCACTGGAATGGCTCGGGGAGTGATGCTGGCCTTTACGATCGCTTGGTTCTCAGGCACGTTCCCATCGGTAAGGTTGAACAGCAGCGGGAACTGATTGTGTTCATCGATATATGGCCACCAGACTCGTTCCGTAGAGGAAAGTCCATTATATAGCTTTTGAAAGAAGGCGCCGAACTGCTCCACGTCGGCATCGGTCCCTGGCAGCACTATGACAGCCTCTCCAAAATTGAGTGGAGGGCGAGTTGCCGATTCATTGTCCCCATATCGGTAATCTTCCGATATGTCCCTCGGGAATTGTTGGGCAAACAGATCAAACTGGAGGGCCTTCTGCATATGGGCATTCAGCCACATATTAATAAACCACCAGGGACCTCCAAGATTGCCAATGGGTTCACCTAGCAGTAACTTCTGAGATACTTGGTGTAACAGGCGATATACTGCTCCAAGAAGGTATCTGCTCAGGGGAAGTCTTGTCCCATCGGCAAGTAGTTCGGCTGTAGGGAGGTGCATGGTGGTCGGTCCGACGGTTTTGCCGCAGAAAATGAACTTTTCCAACCACATGTTTAGAAAGGTGGCGTGCTCCCGTTGGTTTACCGATCCCGTCTTCTGGTATTCGTTGATGTAGCCTGTCCAACCACCGATGTTCCGGGTGTTCACCTTATGCTCAGCCTTCTGTTGAAGAAAGTGAAGGTATCGGCGGAAGAGATGTCCAGGCCGGTCAACATGTGAACATCGGCAAGAGTTGGGGTGGCTGGTCCATGCCTAAAAAGGAAGGCATTCATGCTATCGGACCAGAAGTATGAAGCTGCCATCAACATGTTCTCGTTCTTTTCTATATCGGCAATTGAAAGCCTAATGCACTGGTCCAAGCTACGCTCTTGCCAGTACACTTGCTGCACCCTGGCTACTCTGAGGTACCAGTTCTTCCACCCCTTGGTGGGTTTGGGCCATGATCGGAAAGCATCTTTCCATAATCCTAAGCCAAAGCATTCGGATCTGAAGGGCACCCGGTTGGTTTCTACGTTGATTATGAAGGTGGGGTCTGGATTGCCCATGGGGCCTAGGCAGCTAAAGTTGGAACCAGCAAGCGGGATCACTATCTTGTTGTACAGTTCCTAGGGTTCGAAGAAAAGAAAGAGAAAGAATCAGAAAAGGAACGGGGATAAATCCGGATTTATACGAAAAAAGAACCAGTAGGAGGTTGGATTAGGAAGAGAATAGGTCTCACCTTTGGGATGTCGACTTGGATCGCCATTGGAGTCGAGGGAGTGCTTGCGGTTCGTCCTTGGATTGCGGAGAGGGACTGTTGCTCGAGTTCGTGTTCTTCAGAGGCGCTGGAGGTTGAAGACGAAGGCAGAAAGTGTAAAAGTGAAAATGGACTCGGGTAAAAAGTAGTGTGGATCCCAGTAACTTTTATAAGCCTGCTTAGGGGCATTTTGGGGTTCCGTTTCACATTGTGCAAGAATGTGGAGAGGCCCGCGGTAGATACGCGCGGTGATCGAGGTGGTCTGCAACTGTTTGTGCTACAATCAAGGGATTTTATTATTAAATTGCAGTTCCACACACGGAGATCGAGGAAACTATGCATCTGTCTCAGAGGTAACGGCTACAGCAACAGCTACAGTGGAAAGAATTTCGGCACGTAAAGTATTATACATCCCGAAACTGGGGGGCATGTGTTGACACCGTTTTTTAGCGCGTGTCAAATGAGCTAAGGATTGAGTGGTCAACAGCTGTTTTCTATCGGCATCGGGAACTCATGAGTCAACATTGTTGATGAGGGTGCTGCGGGAAGACCAAATGCGCTGTCGGTGGAGGTTGGATGATCTTTGCCGACAAAGGTAAATCGGTAGTCTTGCTGATGCTGATTGCCGATGAGGAGACATTGCCGATTGCCGATAAGAAGACATTGCCGATTGCTGATGAGGCGTGTGCCGACTGCCGATGAGGAGTGTTTGCCGATTGCCGATAGGGACATTGGTGAAGATAGTTATGAGTACAAGGTCACCGATCAGGAAGTAGTGCCGATGCCGATGGGCATGAGATGCCGATGAGTACATCATAACTTAGTGTTTGATGTCAGCAGAAGGCTACCGGTGGTCAAAGAAGGAAGGCGTGAATTGAAGGGATCTGCCGATGGAAAGTTTCCATCGAAGAAAAGTAAAAGGAAACTGGTGTTTTATCAGTATTATTATTATAGTAGTTTGAGTCCGACTCTTGCATGAGTCGTTTATTTTCCTTTAAAATAAGCGTGTTTGTTTAGGAAAATAAATATTGTTATCTGGCTCCTGCGCGAGTCAGTTTCCTTAAAATTAGGAGTTTGTTTTAGGAAGGATACGTGTCGTGTCTTTGTACAACTCTCCATGCGGGAGTATAAATACGTGCCCGAGGGCTACGGAAAAAGAGATCAATGCAATATCAAACAAACCAATTTTACTCTTATTCTACTTTTTATCGCAATTTCCCTTTTACTGCATTAGCTATAGTTATCAATGAGTTCTTTCAAGCTTCGACGGGCTGCATCACCCTGATCTCCGTCAAATCCTTGCAAGTTCCGCGTGGGAGTACCTCTGAGCTTTGGCATCCGGGCGCATCGCTGTTGCCTCGTTCAGCTCTGCTCAAGTTATCCTGATCAAGCCTCAATCCCAGCATCCGGGCGCATCGCTGTTGTCTGGATTGGATCTTGTTCTAGTTATCATCCTTGTCGATTAACTGGTCAAATCGACTGGCACGCCTGTGGATACCGAGCTTTGGCTAATAGCCCGAGGTGTTCGCAGATCCTGACGCTTTTTTGTGTCAACAGTTCTCTCCCTAGTCCTCGATGCTTTATGCCAATTATCTAGTGATCCAGTCTAAAAATATGCAAAACGGTACGGATGGATGTGAATTCGCTCCTAGCTCGCACTACTGTAGAATAGACCTTTGGTTGATGTCTAAAATATGCAATAGTCTCGATAAATTTTGTGTTCGGAACTAATAGACCTTTAGTCTCGTTTGGTAACACCAACACAGACTAAAAGTCTTTTTTAGTTGTGGTTGGTGTTACGAACCGGGACTAAAGGTACTAGTGATAGGTCGTTGGTTCAAATGGAAAACGTCTCATTCATTGTCAGATGTATTGTATAAGTGGGGTGGTAAACTACACGCGAGGCAGCATATGAGGTTTTGAGTTTGTCATTGTCTAGAAACCGGGGTCACTCACACCGTCAAGTAAATCTGTGACTACGCGTTCGACCTCAGATGATGAGCTAGATGAACACAGACGATCTACACATGTTCGGGCTAAATTTCCCTACGTCTAATGTTCGGCGAGGTGCCGCTAGCTCCTTGATTGTAGAAAGAGTGGCTACAATGTTTGTGAGAGAGGAGGCGGGCCTCCAAATCTAGTTTGTGTGCGTGTGTCATGTCTACTGAGTGCTCTGGAGGTTGAGTGGAGGCAGAGCCCATGCCCTGGGGTCCCCGGTTTTCCATTTATAGTTCAGGGGAACCGAGGTTACAAGGCTTCAACTGAGACTAGTGAGAGAGAGAGCCTAAGCTAGATGGCGCCGAACACCTCTTCCTTGTTGGTCATACCCGTACAGGCACCTTGATCGTGTCGTGGTCGTCGATGGCATGACCTTCCCTGTAGAACATGGCCTCCGCCCTGTTCTTGACCGGACGATGGTGAGGTCCGTCTTGTCGCTTTGACCTCCTTATGAGAAGAGTATCGTGGAGGACGAGACGGGAGTGTCGCGAGCACGCGTCATAGTGGTGGGAGCTCTGCCCTCTATGCTGCATGCGTTTCCAGTCTGGCAAGGCGAACGGTGAGATCTCCCCGTACAGGATCCCTGTAGACCCTTTTACCCATACCAGAGTGGTTGAGGGGGAGTGGGTGACTTCCCCTGTTCCTTTATACGGTGTTTCTTCTAGACAAAGCCTTCCCTGGGGTTGGGCTCGGAGGATATGGCCAAAGGATAGGCGGTCGAGAAGGATCTGGGATCTTCGTCTCGCCCGACCCCGGGGGTCGGGCGAGGCGGAGATGGGTCGGAGCAGTCTTATTGACCTTCGGAGGTCGGGAAGGATTACTCTATTATCTCACTCGTGGCTAGGCCCCCTGAGGGGTCGGGGGATCATAACTGTGAGTGGGACCTCAGTTCCGACCCTTCAATGGGTCAGATGCCACTGTGCGCGCCTCCGACCGTCGAGGGTTTAGGCGAGGCGGACGCCCTGGTGGGTGAGTCGACAAAGAGTGGAGCGGTAAAGGATGATGCTTAAGGGCGTTGGTCTCATAACGTAGGTGTGTATGATGGGCTGTGTAGGCTTGGAAACTTATTTGGGCCTTTGGTCTGTATTTGGATGGGGGCCTTTCATGGTACCCTGGTACATTTTGCCCCCGACAGTAGCCCCCGAGGCCTTAGGGGGATGAATTATTCTCCCTATGGACTTTTTGGTTGGGACTACCGGGAGTGACCATCCAAGAGGTAGAGGAGGTAAGAGGATGCGCGCGTGCGCTCTGAGCAGATATTTGATTTCTACGCCCCGTGCATCGTGGGATGGCACAGGCTCGCTGTTGCTCTGCGGACAGGGCATTGAGCAGGGGATTCCGTAGTTACTGATCGCGTGGTCGTTTAAAGTCTCGGCATGGCCCTTTGTAGGCGAACACAGGCGCGCTGTGCCTACTCATCGGGGAGCGACACGGGGGCGTTGTGTGCTCACAATCAGGGTCTCGGGCGACAGACTCTGCATCCACTGACCGTGTAGTCACTTAAAGCTTCACCACGGCCTTCGGAAGGCGGGCACGGGTGTGCTTGTGCCTGTTCATCAGGGAGCAACACAGAGGTGCTATGCGCTCGTTGGTTGGCTGCCGGGCACGCATGGCGCGGACTATAAATACAGGTTGCTGTTGGTAGGAGGCCTCAATGCCACAGCTTGAAATGGCTTGCACCTTCTTCCTCCCTAGTCCAGCGGGTGGCGTCCTGGAGCCACCCGGGTGGGTGGTCCTTCGAGGGTTAAGTTTGGAGCTAGAGGAATTTCCGCGATAGGGGAGCTGATGTCTTGCATCCTGTCACCATGAGTGACTCAATACTGTCTGTTATGTTCGAGCTCCATTTCTGGTGGGTATGCGCGAGCACACCCACCGGGTGTAGTACCCGAGCCTGTGAAGGATTGTGACGTATTCCTTTAGAGGTTTGAAATGTGACGGTTGTTTGGTGTTTGTGCCTGAACAGGGTGTTCCTAAGCCCTCGAGGGGAGAGATGTCCCTTTGGGGTTTTTGTGCGGGCAGTGACTAAGGGTTAGGACGACTCGTGCTATGGCCTAGTGGGTACTAGCCCCCGAGCCTCCGAGCCGAGTCCCCGAGCCCCTAAGGAGAGTGGGTCTCTCTCGAGAATGCTTTGCGGGTGCGGCTAGTGGTCGGAGAACCTACGCATCAACTTAGCGGGCGTGAGCCCCTGAGGGGAGTGGTGCTCCCATGGGTCTTCCTGGGTTGCTCCGGGTCGGTGGGGCAGCGCTATCCCTTCACGGGAGGTAGCCCCCGAGCCTCCGGGTGTCAGGGTCCCATCGGGGGACCTCTGGGTCGGATCCTTCCTCCCTTGTGTGTCCCTTAGTGGGAGAGGAGAGAATGGGTGGCGCCACGCTTCCTTTTGAGGGGAACGAGCATGGGGACCCTTTGAGCTACCTAACGGGTGTGTTTGAGTGAGATCCCAACCCCTCATCAGCTTGGGGTCAGCTGGGGCCTGCTGGGACTGATCTCATACATCCCTTGGGGGTCCCATATAGTTGTCAGATCCTTTCGATCGGATCCAAGGGCCTGCTGCCTCCCGTCGAGGGAAACCATGGGACCACACCCGAGGGGGACTCGAATGTCGGAGGAGCAGACCCGGCCTTCGCGGTCGAGCTATGGTTGCTGTGGACCCTCCTCCCGCTACCCCTCGCTCTGGTTCGGCCGGGTGACGAGGAAACCTAGTAGGCGAGTCCTAGAACCGTTGGGCCTTAGGTGGGATTAACTAATGTTTTGGTGGCCCATCCGTGGCCTGAGGAAGCCTCCTAGCCCATGGGACTGTGGCAAAACTGTGTATACAGTGTTTCTTACCTTCCTTCGGGAGGAAGATTCGCACGACAGTTCGGCTTCTGGGCGCCCTGCGTGTCAGAGAAGACGGGACGGGGCAGGACATGACCCTTGCCATCATTACCTTCTTGACGCGCTGGACCAAGGCGGGAGCAGACTCTGAGGATCTGTTTTGGTTGTCCAGTGTGGGCACACGCGGTGATGAGTTTGTGCTGTCGTGGCGCCGCACACCTCTAGAGTGAATGTGCGCGTGCGCGCGTGGGCGAAGTAGGAGAGGAGAGTCCAGAGCAGTTACCTGGGTTCGTCCATTTATAAGCAATGGGGGCAAGCCTTGGAGCCGCATGCTTTTCTGTTTTCGCTGGCGTCCTTCCCTGCTGTCCCTCTCCTTCCCCCATTGTTCTCGTCTCGCACTAGCTATTCTCTCGCCCGCTCCACCACTTCACCGTAATGGCATTGTGGTGGCATTCCAACTGCAAGGAAGCTAAATTGGAGGGGTTAGTTAGCGCCGAGCTAATGCCGGCGGGGTTAGCTATCATCAACTGGATGATCCCATGTGTTGGCACAAATTATGACCAAAATTTATATAACTAAAATAATGCCAACAGACTCAGGATCAAGGATAAACAAACACAACCTGAACATATTTTATCAAATAACCAGTTCCACATGTCCATGGAGTGTTTGTCTGCAGGAATAAAGAAATGGAGTAAAGGAGACCTAGTGGGACCCACATAGGGGGTCGGCCGACCACCATGTGGGCCCACCAGGCCTCCTCCCTCAGCCATGATCCATGTGAAGCAATCCAGAGTGATTCCCAACCCTTGGATCACTCTGTGTTTTCTCTCAACGGTCTACAAACAAAGCACATGGATCCTTGGGCCCACACCAAGAGATCAGCACGACAAACACTTCAGAATGACCAACCTCAAGTACATGAAAAGTGGGGCCAACACCAGGAAGTACGTGGTAGGCCAGAGACCCCTAGGGGGGTCCACCGACCACACCCTAGGCCCACCTGGCCGCCACACAGTCCCTGACCAGTAGGACCACCACCAGAAGGCTAAGGGGTGGCCCACTGGCCATAGGTGGGGTCGGCCGAATCACCCCCTAGGTCGGTTGTGACCCACTCAACCGCCATACCAATTACCACGAGACAGAAATCCAATCCATCCATTTCTGGTGGTTCTATGACGGTTTGATCCAAGGCGGGAGGATTGAAGCTCCTTGGATCGATGACATGGCACTAGACTAGCCCCTACTCCATCCTCCACTATAAATAGAGGTCTAGACCTCCCTCTCTAAGCATGATGTAATCCATACAAGCCACTGTTGTTATCAAGTGGAGATTAGTCTAGTGGGTGTTCTCTAGTGTGGGAGTTAGAGTTGAGTTGAGCTTCGCTCGGGTTTTCCGAATATTGTCTTCCTGTAGAATCTGGTATAAGCTCTTGTATCTTTTCTCTTTTGTAAGACTTTCCTTATTTAATACAATATTCCTTCTTTACTTTACTTAGTCTTTACTTTGTGCAATATTATACTTGCTATAGTATTGTTATGGTTTATCTTGTCAATTAGTTGTTATAAACTAAATTGAGATCCTTATGGCCTTTCCTGTATGCGATCATTGCCTATCATAGGGTGCTCTAGTTGACCGTATACACAATTAGAGTAGTAAGAATAAGTGTAAGCATGGTGCTTATATTTAATCTTACCTTTGGTTATCTCTTGTTGCACGGATTGTTTGTGGTAGCTAGCAAGAGGTGACAGCCTTGTCTAGTCGTTGTATTCCACCACGTGTTTATAGGCAAGTTCTTAAAAGATAAGGCCCCCGTAAGAAGAGGGCGCGGTCCGATAGGAGTTTTGTCCTCCTACTGATCTATCCCCTCGCCTATCATACTTGTATTGAGGAATCAATCGAAGTTTGTCTCAGCTAAGTGTCATAGTTAAGTCCACAGAGGTAGAGTTGGAATCATAGGAACCCCTTTTGACTCTCTCGTTGTCCTCCCACATAGTTATACTCTCTAGTCATCTGTTACTTATCTTTACCGGTTTGTTACATCATCATTACCTTCCTATCATTATATCATTTACCCCCTTACACTAGTTGGTGCTAAATTGAGGTGATCTCTAGGATCTCTCTTTTATTATTATTTCTAGCTTCGCTTTCCTTTGGGAGAATATAAATTACGATACCCTAGAATACTCCTAGGTGAAGTGCTACACCGGTATAATCTGTGGGCTTGCGGATTTATCCAATAGTCATAAGAAATACCAACAAGCATTTCTGGCACCGTTGCCGGGGAAAGCATAGCCTAGAAATTTTAATAGAATTGAATGCAGGGTTTACTATCAAATTAGTAATCAAATAGTTGTAGGGGCTTACCCCTTGCCTTTGTATTTCTTAATTGTGAAGCAAGGCATTGTATGAGTGAGTTCCAGTTTCGAGAAACTATACTTGAAAATCCTAAGAGTTTCTGAAGAAACTGTAGACATCGTCTAGTGTCTCCTCGAAAGCCCACCGCAGACTCGAATCCACTCAAGGAAGGAGGCACCACTTCGTTTATCAAGCAAGCTGTGGCTCAAGAGGCTATTACTGACTTCTCAGCTCCTTCGGTCGCTCACGTGGCCCAAGGACCAGATGTCAACACAGGGGGTGCTACCTTCGAGCTGCAGCCAGCTTTGATCAACTTAGTGCAAGCCAACCCTTTTTGCGAGAAGTCCCATGAGGATGCTAGTGCACATCTCCAACACTTCTTGGAGGTAAGTGGCACCATTTCCATTAAGAATGTGGCACCAGATATCATTCGTCTTCGCCTTTTCCCCTTCTCATTACTCGGGAAGGCGAATAAATGGTTCTATGCTCATTCTAAGGAAGTTGCCACTTGGGAGAAGTGTACCAATGCATTTCTCAAGAAGTTCTTCCCGATGGGCAAAACCTCCGCCCTTCGTGGGAGAATTTCAAGCTTCCAACAACAAGCGGACGGGCAAAACCTCCGCCCTTCGTGGGAGAATTTCAAGCTTCCAACAACAAGCGGACGAGACTATTCCTGAAGCATGGGAACGTCTCTAGGAGTACATTCGGGAATGTCCTCACTATGGAATCCAAGATTGGATCCTGATTCAAGGTTTCTACTATGGGTTAACACCAATAACCCGTAGTCACCTTGATGCAGCCGCTAGAGGAGCATTCACCTCACTCAATGTCACACAAGCAAAAGATCTTATTGAGAAGATAGTGACAAATCAAGGGTGGAAAGATGAAAAGCTCCCAGTCAAGAAAAAGAGTGCAGCAACTATTCATGAAGTGCACTCTCCACAAGTATGGATCTCTTGATGAAGAAACTCAAAGAATGAGCAAACTTTAAGAAGGATAGAGATGTCATCCAACACTATACCTCCACACAAGCCTACAAGTCAGAACAATGGTGTGAGGTATGTGGTGGAAATCATTCAGGAAACAATTGCCCCGAAACCAATGAAGGCGTGAGCTTCGTCAACAACAATGAGAAGCAATCTCAACAATCAGGATCAAAGCCACAACTCTTCAATCAAGGTAATGAAGGTAAAAGCTTTAATAATTTTAATAATCCTTCCGTTAAAGATCTTGTCTTAAGCCAAGCTAGGATTAATGAAAGTTTGAACAATAAACTAGCAGCTAATGATAAGACCCTTGAAACTTTAAACAATAAAATGGATGATTTTGTTTTTGTTGTAAAGAATCAATTGAACTTCAATAATATGATAGAAAGAAAATTATCTCAATTGATATCTTCTGCTCCATATCTTGGAAAATCTGAAAAAGTCTCTAGTATAAGTGCGGTGACCACGAGAGGGGGTAAGACCACTCGCAATCCACCACATCCTAACGCTTCAGGCAAAACTACAAGGAAGGAAAAAGAAGTTGAAGTAGAAGAACAACAGGAAGAAGAAGAAGAAGAGATTGCATCACTCCAGGACCGTGTCAAGGCTCATGGTAAAACAAACCCACACGAGTACTATGATACAAACATTCTACTACCATTCCCAAGAAACCAAACACGACAATCGACGGACAAACGCTTCGGTAAATTTGTCGGGGTAATTCGCCAATTATATGTCCATATACCCCTACTCGATGCAATGCAGGTCCCGACCTATGCCAAGTATATGCGGGACATTCTTAACAATAAGAGGCCATTACCCACCACCGAAGTCATCAAGTTGACGGAGGAGTGCAGTGCAGCCATACTTAATCAGCTGCCATTGAAGAAGAAGAAGGACCCAGGGTGTCCTACCATTGATTGCTCCATCGGGACTCAACAATTCGAGCATGCCCTCTGCGATTTGGGAGCAAGCATCAGCGTCATGACAAAGGTAGTTTTTGACAAACTAACTCATGCTACTTTGTCCCCTAAACCAATGTGCTTGCAGTTGACGGATCAATCAATTCGTTATCCCACGGGGATCGCTGAAAATATTCCCGTCAAAATACGAGAATTTTTCATCCCCGTGGATTTTGTAGTGTTGGATATGGAGGTAGATAAGAAGACCCCACTCATCCCAGGAAGACCATTCCTCAGCACTGCAAATGCACACATCGATGTAGGAGCTGGAGAAATTCAATTCAACATCAATGGAACCCAGGAAATATTCCACTTCAAGCCAAAAGTCGAGCAATGCTCCATAGTCAAGGTATTCGAATGCGACCCATTTGTCAATTATACTTACCTGGCAAAATTGAAGCAACAACCTCGGGCGAAACCCAAACGGGTATGGCGAAAGAAAGTGATCAAACCATGCACCACTCCACCTCAAAAACCCCGGAATCAAATTCAACGAGCAAACGAGGAGGACGACCCTACTTTAACTAATTAAAAGCCTGGCTACATGAAAGGTAAGTTTTATACAAGGTAAGTTTTCTTTTGCATTCTCGTTTAAATTCTTGAACCCTTCTTCATGATCTCTTCCCCATACCAAATAATAATCATGTTTAATAATAATAAAATTTGAAAACTTAAAAAACATCAAAATCTTGAACTCTTCCTGTCCACGAATAGTTTGCATTGCATTTTAATTAACATCGGAGGAGTAGTGACCCAAAGCTAGGCCTTTTTGAGGACTTGGTGGGGTCGGCCGATCAGGTCCTTGGCCCCACTGCCCTTTGTCTTGGCCCTGCTGCGAGATACCACCAGGGGGCAGTATGCTAGGTGCCAAGGATCACAATAATTGATCGGCCGAGCATGCCTTGGCCCCACTGATCTCTGTCCGACCCTGCCTCGTGATTCCCTACATTAGAGCAGAGCACCATGGCCCTCCGATCACCACAGTGATCGGCCGATCCCTCTCTCTCACCTTTCCTCTTCTCCCTTCTCCACCTCGAGATGCTTCATGTTTGATTCCCAAACAAATGAAGCTAGAGCCAAGGAGGACTTGAATTGACTCCTTCCATCACTCTCTTCATGCCATGCACACAGTTTGTCCTTTGCATTTTCACTCCATCGTGAAGCATCATGGCAAAAGAGGTTTACTTATCACTAGGAGCCTAATTCTCCTATCATCATCAAAACCTCTTAATCGTACCACTTTAGCAAATAATCATGCCATCCTCTCTAAGCACTCAAAGCCAAAAGGGGGAGCATCTCTTGCCATTTTTCAGAGCAACATGACCCATGTCCTCTCCTTGCTCCCCACTACCTTCACTTTCGCATGGTGCACCAAAGCTTCAAATGATGCATTCAGCCGATCCAAGGGGAGGTCCCCTCCTCCCAATCTTTGTCGAGCATCTCTGCCACACCACTACCTTGCAAGAAGGGCACTCAAGGCCATGTATGGTGGTCAGCCGACCGGGCCCACAAACCCATTTGCTCTACCCTCTCTTCTACTATATGAACACGAGCAGAGCACTCTCTCAAAACACACACTCTCGACCACAACAGCTCACAAAGCCAAAAATCCCTTGCCATCTCTTCATTTAGCTTCACCGCTAATCAAGCAAAGGATTCTAGCTTAGTTAGTGAAAGTAACACCATGAAGTCACTCAAGAAAGTTATCAAGAAAGCGCGAAGCTCAGTTAGCGGGAGTTCCTCCCAAAATTCCCAAAGAGGGAGTTCATCCCAAGGCACCGATATTATGTCTATTGACTCAAGGCATGAGTCAGTGCATATGTCAGATGCCACAAAAGTCATGACCAACAGTGCTAGCTATGAAGATGTTGAGCAAGAATCTCATAACACCAGTCACTATGAGCCGGCCGATAACTGAGGAGAACAATCATCAAGAATCACTGACCCTGAGACCGGCATCCAGCTCGCACCTCATGAGATGGATATTTTCAACACCTTGAAAGACCACGACTACGAGCACACCAAGGTAATTGACCCTGACCTCTTAGCTAAAACAGGGTTATACTCAGACTTTTGTGATGTCTTTAGTGCCATAGGGTGGACCGGTGTTTTTTGGGATATAGCTAGGAACCCAGGAAGTAAACTTTTAACTCTAGAGTTCATAAGCACGGTCAATACAAATGCTCAAAGGCTTTCTTTCCGGTTGCTTAATCATTCATTTACTTTCACCTGGAAAGAGTTCAGTTTTCTGCTCGGATGTAGAAACTCCTGCGTTGTTAATCTTGAGTATGCTACACAGGGATATAATAGGCATGATTTTTGGAAACTGATTTTTGTAAAGGATAATGCTAGACACCACGAACGAGCGAAATTCATAATCCTACTTTACGGTCCATGCATCATTGGTTAGGAATATCCTTGTTCCCTCAAGATGATGTAAGGCCTTAAACAAATGTTGAACTAAGAATACTTTTTGCCATGGTAAACAAAATTCCTGTTTCTCCTATTAGAGCCATGGTAGATCACTGGTGCTCAGCCAGTAGTAGAAAAGGACCTTTTCAGTTTACATCCATGATCACTAAAATCATGCACAACATGGCTCAGCTTGATAACTACCAATTCTTCTTAAGTTCTCCAAGAGTTGTGTTGGACATGAATTACTTTGTGCAAGGTCATATTCTAATGCATGGGCTAAATGAAACTGTCATTTATATGAACAACGAACCCCTAAAAAGAATTCCACTTCCTTGTGAAAGGCTTAAACTGTATAGGTGTAGGCAACTAACCTTAACTATAGACACACAAGAAGGGCGTAGGAGTTTTGCAGGTCGAAGGGTGACACGCAGCATGGCATATGCTACACAAGAAGAAAGCACATCTCTAGGCCCAGACTTTGTAGATAAGTCCATGAGCACCACTGTTGACACAAAAAGCGTTAGGATCTACGAACACCTTGGGCTTATACCCTTATTCGATATCCAGAGGCGTGTCAGTCGATTTGACCAGTTAATCGACAAGGACGATAAAAAGAACAAGATCTGAACGAGACAACGGCGATGCGCCCGGATGTCAAAGCTCAAACTTGATCAGGATAACTAGAGTAGAGCTGAACGAGACGACAGCGATGCACCCGGACGTCAAGGCTCAGGATGCTCAAACGCGGAACTTGCAAGGGTTGACGGAGATCGAGGAGATGCAGCCCGTCGAGACTTGAAGAACTCGTAGATAATTAAACCTAATGCGGCAAAGGTAAATTACTGGTAAAGTAGATAAAAAAAAGTAATTGATTTGTTTGATATATGATTGATATATATTTTCCTCACGCCCCTCGGTACATATTTATACTCCAACAATAGGAGTTGTAGACAGACACGACTCGTATCTTTCCTAAACAAAACAAACTCCTATTTTAAAGGAAATAACTGACTCGCGTAGGAGTCGGACCCAAATAACAATAATATTTTCCTAAACAAACACCTCTATTTTTAAGGAAATAAACGACTTGTCCAAGAATCAGACTCAAACTTCTATAACAATACTTGTATAAGATCACCAGTTTCCTTACGTCTTCTCTTCGATGAAACTTTCTATCGATACATCCTTCCGATCCACAACTTCCTTCTAGCGTCATCGGCAACTACATGCTTACATTAGTCATGTCATCCTTCATCGGCAACTTCCCTGCATGCTTTATCATTAGCACCCTGGTTTTATTCTCATCGGCAACTTTGACCGATGACCTTCCGATGCTGATAGAAAACGGCTACCGATCAGAGTGAATCTTGACCCTTTTGATAATCTACAACCTTCTTCTATCACTATCGGCAGCTCTCTGCTGACGCCAGCCACTTTATCCTGTTTCCATCGGCAACGTTCCCTCATCGGCAATATGCTTCAATCGGTAACTCTTCACTCCTAAACCTGCTTTTACCAACCAACTTATCGGCAAAAATCGTCCAGTTTCCATCGGCAACAAACTTAATCTCATTTGCAGCATTCACTCTCATCAGTAATCTCAACCGATGACCTCCTAATGCCGATAGAAAACGGCTACCGACCAATGCAAGTCTTTAGCTCATTTGACACTAGCCGAAAAATGGTGTCAACACATGCCCCCCAATTTTGGAGCGTAAAATATTTTACGCGCCGAAATTCTCTGTACCGCAATCTTCTTCTCTAAGGCACCTGCGTGAATTCCTCGATTCCCGCGCGTGAAAATTGCATGTTACCAACAGAACCCCGCGACTGCATCATAAACAGTTGCAAATCCAATCATATCTCCTCGATCAGCGCCCAAACCCACTACCATACCCCTCCATATTATCGCCCCGTGCCAAGAAAATTCCAAAATACGCCTAAATAGGTTTATAAAAGTTACCACCATTCAATCTGCCTTTCACTCTAAGCTCGCATTCATTTTTACCCCTGTCTTCAAACCTTCTCCGACGCTCCCAAGAGTCCTCCGGCGTCTTCAAGAACTCCGGCGATCAACGGCAGCTTCTTCTCCCTTTGGAAGGCATAATTCCTGCAAGAACTCCTTCTGCTCCAATGGCGATCAACTTTGACATCCCCGCGGTAAATTTTTTCCCTTCTCAATCTGCCTCCAGTGATTTTTCGTTCTGCGCTGCTCCGTAATTTTTTCTTTCTTCCCCTTTTTACTGCTCGAACCCTAGGAACTACGCAACAAGATAGTGATCCCCCTCGATCAATCACATTTCCACTGTCTGGGTCCAATGGGAAACGCAGATCCCACCAATTTGATCAATGCAGAGACCAATCACATTCCTTTCAGATCCGAGTGTTTCAGTCTAGGGTTGTGGAAAGATGCTTTTCGTTCATGGCCCAAACCCACCAAAGGCTAGAAGAATTGGTACCTTAGGATGGCTAGAACACAACAAGTTTACTGGGCAAAGCGCAACCTAGACCAATGCATTAAGATTTCTATTGCCGATATGGCGAAGAACGAGAACATGATGATAGCTGCTTCTTATTTTTGGTCCGACACAATGAACGCATTCTTATTCAGACATGGACCAGCCACCCCCACTCTCGCCGATATGCACATGCTTACCGGCCTCGACGTCTTCTCTGCCGATCCCTCCAATCTTTTCGGTAGGAAACCCGAACATCGGGTAATCACACGCAACATCGGCGGCTGGACTAGATATATTCGAGAAAACCAGAAGACTGGATCGGTAAGTCAGAGGGAACACGCCATCTTCGTGAACATGTGGATGGAAAAGTTCATCTTCTGTGGCTGAACAGTTGGACCTACTACTATGTACCTTCCTACAGCAGAGCTTCTGGCCGATGGAGCAAGACTTCCTCTTGGCCGATACCTCCTTGGTTCGGTATATCACCTCCTTCATCAGGTGTCCAGAAAGCTATTGCTAGGCGAGCCCATCGGCAACCTCGGCGGTCCATGGTGGTTCATCAACATGTGGTTGAACGCACACATGCATAAAGCCCTCCAGTTCAACTTATTCAATCAACAATTTCCAAGGGACATATCGAAGGACTATGAATTTAATGATGATGAATCGGCAACCCGTTTCCCACTCAACTTTGGGGAGGCCATCATTGTATTGCTAGGAACCAATGCCAATGTGGGTCAGTTCGGCATGTTCTTTCAGAGACTTTACTGCGGGATTTCAGCTGCAGAACGGGTTTGGTGGCCTTATATTAATCAGGACAACCGAGTTCCACTTTCCTTCAATCTTATCGATGGAAATATACCACAAAACGAGTTGATCATGAAGGTCACCATCATTCCTCGAGCCATCCCAGTTAACATCTTTGGGACCGGGAAGAATACTTCTCCAACTTATGAGTTTTACTATCCATCGGCAGCAGAAAGACAGTTGGCATTTGGTCAGTTGCCGATCAAGTTCAGCTATGCCAACGTGATAAAACCAAGAGAAGTCATTTCCAGTGCCATGGACTAGAATAGGATCGTCAATCTTTCTTCCCATGCTGATACATCAAACATTGATTTATCTTCTTGGGCACCAACATCCTTCATCACGGAGTCATACAAATCTTGGTGGCAAGAATGGAAAAATCAACTATTCCCCAAGTCGTCGCATTACTATCGGCATTTGATCGACGCCGATCACATCATTCCCAATGATGCAGTAAGTTCTTCATTCTAATGCATCTCTTGTTATTTACTTCTACTATCGGCATCTGACCCTCTTTTACTAACAGGCTGACGATCCAATCCCTCGAACGAGTAAGAGCGGCAAGCACTTCAATCTTCGAATGATGAACCCCATATAAATCATTGACAACAAGGCTCCTATGTTGGCTGCTTTCACCCCTCAAAGGGTACCGAAGGTCACCCTCAAGCCCAGGCTGACACCAGCTAGGACCACCGCTACTCCATCGGCTACTGCCACCATCTTGGTGCAAGCTTTCGCAGTAAGTCCTTCTCGCATTTATACCGATTAGAAACTCTCATCGGTAATGTTTATTTTATTTAACTTGTACCAAATATCTTTTGTAGGCAACGGGCTCATCGGCAGCTGCTCCAAATGTACAAGCTTCTCCGACTCACGCTACCGATGCCCCCCGAGCTTCACAATTGAAACGCCTCGGTTCACCAACTGCTGCTCCAAAGAAGAAGCGCTTGAGGCTAGTCACTCCACACATATCACTAACTCCTATTGATACACCAACACCAGAGCCAACATCGGCGTCCATCCCCGATCAACCATCGGTTGAGATTCCCGACCAGGGAATAGTACCATCACAGCATGAGTTGGATGAAACAACAGAAACAGCATCGGCATCGGCACCAGCACCAACTGTCCCTCCAACAGTGGCAAGTTCATCGGCAACCATTGCCGATCCTCAAGACCGCGCTATGCCAGCTGACTTTCCAAGTCCCAGGCAAGAGATCCGCTTCAAGATGGTAAGCTAATTATCATAACACTTGCAACACAAACTCATGCCCAGCAAGCCCTAATCTTCTTCTTTTTCCAGGCCCAAGACTCTCCGAACAGTCTGTTCTCCTTCACCATCGACATCTCAGAAGATGGTGAAGAAGAGATTTCCACTCAAGCCTAAATCACGGTATCGGCAGAATTGAAGGCCAAACTTGAAGCACTGCTCCTTCTACTGCAACAAGATACTTCGCAATTAGTCCAAGATTCCAGCGTAGCAAAAGCAGCCTTCAAGGAAATCCAAGACAAACTACTTGCCGATATTGAAGAGACACTCTTCCAAGTGGCATTCCTCTAGAGTCGGCAGCTCCAATACCGAAGGGCTTCATGTCGCATTGCCGAAAGAGCTACTCAGGCGGGGCTTGAAGAAGAAATACTCAAGTTCAAACAAGTCGCTGATGAAAAGCACAAGGACATCAGCCGTCTAGAAGCTTCCAGCATTGACCTTGAACAAGAAATTTCCCGTCTATCGGCAAAGAAGGAGAATCTATTGGCAGAGCTGAAACAAGTTGATGAAGCTTTAAGTTCAGCTAACTAGAAGAAAATTCAACTTCTCGACGCCACCAAGATCCTGCAACAAGAGAGAGATGTTGCTGCTCGCGAGGCTCTGACGTTGAGGAAGAAAGTCAAACCAGTAGAAGGTACTGCTGATGACGACGCCAAGGAACTAGAGGAAGTGGACCATATTCGCTTGCGTGCGATATCATCGATCCAATCCTTGTTGTAATTTATTGTAATCCGTCATGTCGGCAATTTGCAAACCTTGACATTTGATTTTCCATGTAACATAACGTTAACACGCCTTCTGTCGATATTCTGTATGATTGTTATCTTATCGGCACTTATACTTTGTGTTGCCTCATGCATCTACCCAGATACTGGGATAATATTTCTTTAAATATTTACCGTTGATTGCTCTGGGAAACACAACTCCTTCGAGGGTTTCCAAAATATAAGCATTACCAAGAGCTGACCGATTTATCCGAAACGGACCCTCCCAATTAGGAGACCATTTTCCAAACTTAGAACTCTTAGTCCCAATCGGCAAAATCAGCTTCCACACCAGATCACCATTGGTAAACTCTTTTACCTTGACTTTCTTGTCATACCATTTGGCAACTCTTTTCTTATTCTCTTCAATACTAATCCAAGCCCTCAACGGATGACTCGCCAGATCCTCTAACTCATTCTTCATAAGAGTACCATACTCATCGGTCGTCAACTGATCTTGAGAAGATAATCGCCTAGAACCAGTTTTAATCTCCCAAGGCAAGACAACATCATGCCCATAAACCAACTGATACGGCGAAACCTTAGTTGCACCATGACATGCCATCCGATATGACCATAGAGCTTCATTCAACACCATATGCCACCTTCTAGGGTTTTCTTGAATCTTGCATTTGATAAGTTTAATAACTCCTTTATTAGTTGCTTCAGCCTGACCGTTAGCTTGAGCATAATAAGGAGAAGAGTTTAATACCTTGAAACCCATACCAGCAGCAAACTCATCAAGCTCTCCTGACGTGAACATAGTTCCTTGATCGGTAGTGCTAGTCTGAGGGATACCAAATCGGTAAACAATATGCTCTTTCACAAAATCTATCATGTTTGCCGACGTTACCTTCTTCAAAGGGATAGCTTCAACCCATTTTGTAAAGTAATCGGTAGCAACCAGAATGAACTTATGTCCTTTACTTAATGGCGGATAAATCTGGCCGATGAGATCAATATCCCATCCTCTAAACGACCAAGGCTTGATTATGGGATTCATTGCTGATGCAGGTACCCTCTGAACATTACCGAATTTCTGACAATCTTGACATCCCTTGAAGTATTTGAAGCAATCTTCAAGAATTGTCGCCCAGTAATACCCATTCCGTCTAATCATCCACTTCATCTTGAATGTCGATTGATGCTCTCCACACACTCCTTCATGAATTTCGCCCATTAACTCTTTCGATTCTTCTATACTAAGGCATCTGAGCAAAACTCCATCAATGGTCTGATAATACAATTCATCATCAAGGAGCACATATTTGGTAGCTTGAAACCATAACCGCCTCTCAACCTTTCTAGACGGATTTCTCAAGTAATCGGCAATTTCCTTCCTCCAATCATCAGCAACCGTTACCGATGTCATTACTCGAATTGGCTGATACCCTGAAGCATACTGCACCAACTGATTAGCTTCTTCATTATATAACCTGGGAATGTGTTCAAGGAGGTATTCTTTAAATTCTTTCAATAACTGCAAACACTTCTCATGAGCCGCAATTAAAACCTCACTTCGGCATTCATATGTTCCAATCAATTGATTGATCACCAACATGGAATCACCGAAGATTTCAACAGCATCGGCACGTACTTCCCTGAGTAATTCCAACCCCTTCAGTAAAGCCTGGTACTCAGCCTGATTATTAGTCAAAGTAGTAATAATCGGCAACGAGATTTCATATTTTTGTCCCCGAGGTGAAATTAGAACAATGTCGATGCCTGCTCCTTCCTTGCATGTAGATCCATCAAAGAATAAGGTCCAAGGAGCAATCTGCACGACACTTACTGCATTGCAATGTTGGGTAACAAAATCAGCCATCACTTGACTTTTAACTGCTTTAGCCGATTCATACCTCAAATCAAACTCCGATAGCGCCAAAATCCATTTGCTGATTCTTCCACTTAATATCGGCATCGACAACATATACTTAACCACATCATCTTTGCATATGACGGTGCATTCGGCCGATAGCAAATAATGTCTCAACTTAGTACAAGAGAAGTACAAACAAAGACATAATTTTTCGATGGCCGAATACCTGGTTTCAGCATCCACCAATCTTCTACTCAAATAGTAAATCACACGTTCCTTTCCTTCAAATTCTTGGATTAAGGCTGACCCGATAACACTGTCATCGGCAGACAAATACAACCTGAAAGGTTTCCCGTGTTGAGGTGGAACCAAAACTGGAGGATTCACCAAACATTTCTTAATCTCTTCCAAAGCTAGCTGCTGCTCTTCTTTTCATATAAATTCTTGATTGGCCTTCAATTTCAACAGCGGACTAAAAGACTTAATCTTTCCAGACAGATTAGATATAATTCTTCTAATAAAATTAATCTTGTCGATCAAGGATTGCAACTCAGTCTTATTTGTGGGAGCAACCACCTTGTTAATTGCATCAATAGATTTTCTTCCGATACACCAAATGCACACTTGTTAGGATTCATCTTCAACCCATGCTCCCTTGTGCATTACAGGATTTTTCGCAAATCGGCAAGATGCTTCTCAAAATTTCTGGATTTAACCACCACATCATCAATATAGATTTCGACTATCGTACCGATG
This sequence comes from Microstegium vimineum, assembly GCA_022036555.1. Taxonomy (NCBI): domain Eukaryota; kingdom Viridiplantae; phylum Streptophyta; class Magnoliopsida; order Poales; family Poaceae; genus Microstegium; species Microstegium vimineum. The sequence goes on from CM039121.1 coordinate 12,239,073, forward strand.
TACTTATGAAAGATAAAATTCATTGCTCTTTGATAAGTAGCACTGGCGTTCTTCAAGACAAAAGTCATTACGGCCCACTCAAACAAACCAACATGACCTGGACATCTGAAAGCAGTCTTGTTTATGTCTTCCTCAGTCATGAATATTTGATTATATCCAGCATTACCATCCATGAAACTAATGATTTGATGTCCGGCAACGACATCAACCAATAGATCGGCAACTGACATCGGATAACCATCCATCGGTGTAGCCTTGTTGAGATTCCTGAAATCAATATAAACACGAAGTTTTCCATTTTTCTTGTACATAGGAACTACATTAGAAATCCATTCGGCATACCGACATTGCTGAATAAATCCAGCCTCAATTAATTTTGTAATTTCAGCTTTAATATCAGGTAATACCATATGATTGCATCGGCGCACAGGTTGCCGATGTGGTTGGAAACCAAACTTAATAGGCAACCGATGTTCGACTATTGATCGGTCTAAACCAGGCATCTCTGTATAATCCCAAGCAAAACAATCTTTATACTCGTTTAATAAATCAATCAACTGTTGTTTACATTGGGAATCCAACTTAGTAATAATAAAGGTTGGCCTGGGCCTACTGCCATCGTCGATATCTATCTCTAGTAAATCATCGGCGGATGTGAACCCCTGTCCCAATTTTCCATCATCGGCGAATCGATCCAACAGGACCGACTGCTTGGATCGGTGTAATGCGGTAATCGGCAACTTTGAGGAACTCCGTGTCCCAAGCTTCACCTGATATGCACCTGGTTTTCTCATAAGTTTCCGATTCTGCCGATGCAACAATTGACGGAGTTTCACTTCGGACGACTTCAATCTTGTCTCCAACCCATTGCATGAGGCTTTGGTGCATTGTAGAAGGAATGCAGTAATTAGCATGGATCCAATCCCTTCCTAGGAGCAAGTTGTAGGTGCCTTTACCACTGATCACGAAAAACATCGTCGGCAAAGTTTTACTGCCGATGGTTAATTCAACACATACGGCTCCCATAGCTGGCGACACATTGCCATCAAAATCTTTAAGTTTCATGTCCATCTTGACTAAGTCTTGGTCACCCTTCCCAAGCTTCCTGAACATGACATATGGCATTATATTGATTGATGCCCCACCGTCCACCAGCATCTTCGTCACGGGCTGCCCATCTACTTTACCTTTGATGAACAGAGCTCTTAAGTGCTGCCTTTCATCATCGGCAGGCTTCTCAAAGACAACTGTCATCGGATCTAACACCAACTGTGCCATCTCAGCAGCTTCTTCCTCAGCATCGACATGTGCAATGAATTCCATCGGCAATATGACGACCATATTGATTTTTGTCGATGGATCCCTATCCTTGCGCTTTGGCCTCCATTGCTTGACTGGAGACTTTTCCCTTGAAGGATTTTCACTCTCATATAAATCTCCTTGGAGTTCGCGCTGAATCCTTCTTTTCTGAGTCTCTGTCAGACCTTTGGGGCACCATTGAGGAAGCTTAGTTTTCCAAACAGGTTGGTGTTGTTTTTCACTGCTTGTATCGGCACCACGCCTTATGTTTGGATCTCAAGAGAATATCTCCTCATCGGGTACTCTTGCATTGGCCATTTCCTCGAGCTCCTCCTGACTAACGCGCTTGCCAAGTCTATCATGTGTGCTGAGTTTGCCCCCCAGCCGATCATGCGCTGATTTCTTCTCTTTGATCGGCGTGCGATAGCTTGATGCCCGATCATCAAAACAGGGTTTCTTTTCTGACCGATTGGTAGGATAATATCCATTGCATTCTGGGAAATTATCGATAGTAGGTAATTTAATACCTTCTTCCCATCAATGAACAAAGAACGAACACCTCCAATGGTCTTTATGCTGAAGCCACTCTTGACGCCTCTCTTCCTCCTGCCGCCGATATCGTTCTTCCTACGATTGCCGATAATCTTGTCTTGGCGCCTATGCGTGATTATAACACCAGGAGCCCTCATGGCATTACTGCTTTCATCGGCAACTTTCTTGCCTTTTCTGTCATCGGCAAACTTCTTCACATCACGCTCAGCTACCTGATGGTTTGGATCCACCGATGGATTCTTCCTGACAGCTTCCGATGTTAACACTTTAGTTTTTTCAGTAGTTTCCACCATGTTATTTGGAAACGGATGCTGGTCAATCTTCATCGGCTTCTGGGCTTTAGTATCTCCAAACGTGATTTGCCCAGACTCAATTTCTGATTGCAACTGCAGCCTAAAGACTTTGCAATCATTGGTGCTGTGTGAAGTTGCATTGTGCCACTTGCAATACCTGATCCTTCTGAGCTCGTCGGCCGATGGAATTACCTGGTTAGGCACCAGCTTGATCCGCCCTTCTTGAAGCAATAGATCAAACATCCTATCAGCCTTAGTAATGTCAAAGGTGAACCTTTCAGCTTCCTTCTGGCCAAACGGACAGGATACCGACTTCTTGTCCTTAACCCATTCAGCAGTGTCAATGCTCAGCTCTTCATCTGACTCAGAATCCTCTTCTTGCCCAATGAAGGCCACCTTTTTGTTCCAAGTATTCCTAGGCTCAAAAGTTTTAACATCTTGATCGGCAATCCTCTGCACCAGATGACTTACGCTTTCAAATTCTTGAGCCGCATACTTATCTTGATATGCGGCAGTAGTCCCTGGAAAGCCAAATCTGCCAGTTGCCGATCATCAAGTACTAGGCTATAGCACTTGTTCTTTACGTCTCGCAGCCTCTGAACAAAGCTTTCCACCGATTCATCATTACGCTGCCTCAGCTTGACTAAATCGGTAAGCTTCTTCTCATGCACGCCAACGAAGAAGTATTTATGAAACTGCCTCTCCGGATCGGCCCATGTGATTATAGAGTTTGGAGGCAGTGAAATGAACCATGTGAACGCCGATCCAGACAATGATGATGAGAACAATCTCACACTTAGCTCTTCTCTGCTGGCAGCTTCTCCACACTGGATAATGAAGCGGTTGATGTGCTCCATCGTTGACGTGTCATCTTGGCCAGATAACTTGGTAAAATCCGGCACCTTGTATCGATTTGGAAGAGGGATTAAATCGTATCCCGAAGGGTATGGCATCCGGTAAGAGTATGTGTTAACCTTGGGTTTAATGCCGAATTGTTCCTTCATCACTTCGGCAATCTTATCGGCCCAGTACGCATCCTATTCTTGCCGACTCATTGGTTGGACGTTGACCAGTGGAGCCGCCTGATGTGCCCCTTCGGGTCTTGGTGGCAAAGCGCTTGAAGTAATTGGTGCATGCGCAGTACCAGCCATCTGAACATTATGCATCGGCTGATTGGCCGATGGGTAGTTTTGCACACTCACTGGATTATGTTGTGACATTACATTCATCGGTTGATGTACCGATGCTCCACCTTAAGCGTTTGCCAGGTATTGATACTCGGGTTGTATCACCTGATGCTGAATTGGTGGTGGAGCAGTCCAACCAGGATTGTAGGTCATCGACATATAATTCACCGATGGCTGATAGCTAACTGGAGCGTGTTGCTCCTGTATTCTTGAGTAATCAACAAATTGGTTACCTTGATGTGCTAGTACTCCAGCTTGAGGATTTACCACTATAGGTGGACTCCCAGTTGCTATACTGTGTTGCATCGGCACAAAATTTACTAATGGTGGCATTAGAGGTACTTTAGGAATCACCACCTGGAGATCTTCTTATGGCATTTGCACAGTTGGAGAAGACGTGGAGTAATGCATCATAGGGATCACCGGCTATGATTGCATTGCCGATGCCACGGAGCCCTTCCAAGCTGGATGATTTTGGATAGCAGGTCCCGACATTGCCGACGCCACTGGATCTGTACTAAGCTTGGTGACGCTTTCAGGACTTGATCTTGGTGGTGTAGCCACATCGGCAGACGGATCCATAGGAGTGGAAGACGCCATTGGAGCTACCGATGGGTTTATAGATGCCGATCCAGGTTGATGATACGCTGGACCAACATACTGAGGTGCCTGTCCTTCTTTGAAAGATTGCATAACAGCATTGTACACAGTATTGGACAACACACTGGAGTGGCTGATTAACGCATGATTCAATGCAGAATTAACCATCTCTTGTAATTTACCAGGATTGGCATCGAACATGACCTGCCGCGGCAACGGTGGATCTTGCTTCTGGATGGCTTCGCCGCTCCTGCTTAGGCTGAAGCACTTCAGATACAATTGCTTATACTCCTCCATAGCCCACTCCATAGCCTGTTTTTAATCATTTTTCAGATCAGCCTCGGAGACTTCGATGACGTTCTTCGGATTGACGTCGGTATGATCACCTATAGCAGATGTATAATTGTGCCAAAAGAGGTGTTGACACAAAAAGCGTCAGGATCTGCGAACACCTCGGGCTTATACCCAAATTCGATATCCAAAGGCGTGCCAGTCGATTTGACCAGTTAATCGACAAGGACGATAACTAGAACAAGATCTGAACGAGACAACGGTGATGCGCCTGGATGTCAAAGGTCAAACTTGATCAGGATAACTAGAGTAGAGCTGAATGACACGACAGCGATGCGCCCGGACGTCAAGGCTCAGGTTGCTCAAACGCGGAACTTACAAGGGTTGACGGAGATCGTGGAGATGCAGCCCGTCGAGACTTGAAGAACTCGTAGATAATTAAACCTAATGCGGTAAAGGTAAATTACTGGTAAAGTAGATAAAAAAAGTAATTGATTTGTTTGATATATGGTTGATATATATTTTCCTCACGACTCCTAGGTACATATTTATACTCCAACAATAGGAGTTGTAGACAGACACGACTCGTACCTTTCCTAAACAAAACAAACTCCTATTTTAAAGGAAATAACTGACTCGCGCAGGAGTCGGACCCAAATAACAATAATATTTTCCTAAACAAACACCTCTATTTTTAAGGAAATAAACAACTTGTGCAAGAATCAGGCTCAAACTTCTATAACAATACTGGTATAAGATCACCAGTTTCCTTATGTCTTCTCTTCGATGAAACTTTCTATCGACACATCCTTCCGATCCGCAACTTCCTTTTAGCGTCATCGGCAACTGCATGCTTACATTAGCCATGTCATCCTTCATCGGCAACATCCCTGCATGCTTTATCATTAGCACCCTAGTTTTATTCTCATCGCCAACTTTGACCGATGACCTTCCGATGCTGATAGAAAATGGCTACCGATCAGAGTGAATCTTGACCCTTTTGATAATCTGCAACCTTCTTCTATCACTATCGGCAGCTCTCTACTGACGCCAGCCACTTTATCCTGTTTCCATCGGCAACGTTCCCTCATCAGCAATATGCTTCAATCGCTAACTCTTCACTCCTGAACCTGCTTTTACCAACCAACTTATCGGTAAAAATCGTCCAGTTTCCATCGTCAACAAACTTAATCTCATTTGTAGCATTCACTCTCATCGGTAATCTCAACCGATGACCTCCTAATGCCGATAGAAAACGGCTACCGACCAATGCAAGTCTTTAGCTCATTTGACACATGCCGAAAAATGGTGTCAACACATGACGTGGATTTACTCACCACCCAAATAGATGATCTATGGGTGAATCATGGAATCCTCCATCAGAAAGTGGTCCAAAATCAGCAAATGGTCCAAGAAATGAGAGACTTTCAGGCTCAGCAGTGGTCTCAGTTCTATGCTTATCATGGAATAGACCCAGCACAATTCCCTCCACAAGGACCATGAAAATAATAAGCTTGGGGGAGGTTCCCTCCCCCACTAAGGTAAGTTTTTAATTTTCAACATTTTAAATTTGGTATTTAAATTCCGCATCTTTCAAATTCAGCATTCTAATTACGCATTTTAATTTTCAGCATCTAAAAATAAAAATAAAAAGACTTGTCTCTACTCTCACATGTACCGTGGATAATTATCCCCTATAGAAATGATGAATAGTTGCTCTGCTAAATATTCCTCTAGTACTTAGTTTACAGCTTGATATTTCTCTAAGCATGGATTACTCACCTTAAAAGAAACCATCATGAACCTGAAACTTTTGTGGGTTGAAATTGCTGTAACTAAGTCTAACTTGTTGTGAGACATGATATGACGAGATAAGAGCGGCTATAATATTGTTCTAAGCAAGAATGACTATCTGAGATTTATTTCTTAAAATAATAAAACACTTTTTGTTCCTCAATGGTGAAAATTCCTACCAAAGCCATATATGATCTTTCATGATATAAGCTTTCTACATAAGCTACTTACTTTGTGTTGAGTTCGGTCAAGTTTTGTGACCCTTGTTGAGAAATTTATCATGCTCCTAAGATAAAGATCACGTACACGCACATATACATGCTGCTTCTACACTGGAAGTACGCAAAAACATGCCTTACATTTCCACATAGTTTATACTCCATGCTCTAAGTAGAAAATCTCTCTCTGGTTTGTTAGTAAAAGAGACATAGACTATGCAAAATTATGAAAAAAAATCATGAGTAAATTCAAAGCTCATAGAAAAATAAATGAAGATAGCTATGTCTCAATTTTATAAGATAGGAAAGAGAGATCTTTTATAGAAGTATTGATCATTCACCATGTTTCCACACACTTGCACATCTTGATCTAAGAGTATGACATTTTTCTCCTTGGGTCCAGAATTTGACTTTACAATATATGCAAGGTAAGTTTGCTACATCTTTGATCCCTACCTACAGCTCCACATAAGCTTTAGAGATAGGATGAAAGAAAGCAAACTCTGATTTGTGCCTTGGTGAGGAATCATACACTACATGAGCGACTTGAGAGTATCATTTGGGGAACATTAAGTCTTTCTTTTATAAAACTTTACAAAACCTCCGATATGAAACTTGTGAAAGAATGAGAAAACTAGTGCTCAAGTCAAGCTGTTATATCTCTCAACCGCCCAAGACAAAGGATAAAGTTAAAATCCCCATGGAAGACTAAGGCAATATGGGTGAGTCTTTATTGCTGAATTTTTCATACAAAAGAGAAGTATGATTGTTGTAAACTTAGTACTCTTGAAATATAAAGCATAGTAGCAACTCCTGATCCTTCGAGCTAAGTTTGATTGTTTGCTCGGGACGAGCAAACGTTAAGCTTGGGGGATCTTATTGGCACAAGTTATGACCAAAATTTATATAACTAAAATAATGCCAACAGACTCAGGATCAAGGATAAACAAACACAACATGAACGTATTTTATCAAATAACCAGTTCCACATGTGCATGGAGTGTTTGTCTGCAGGAATAAAGAAATGGAGTAAAGGAGACCCAGCGGGACCCACATAGGGGGTCGGCCGACCATCATGTGGGCCCACCAGGCCTCCTTCCTCAGCCATGATCCATGTGAAGCAATCCAGAGTGATTCCCATCCCTTGGATCACTCTGTGTTTTCTCTCAACAGTCTACAAACAAAGCACATGGATCCTTGGGCCCACACCAAGAGATCAACATGACAAACACTTCAGAATGACCAACCTCAAGTACATGAAAAGTGGGGCCAACACCAGGAAGGACGTGGTAGGCCAGAGACCCCTAGGTGGGTCGGCCGACCACCCCCTAGGCCCACCTGGCCGCCACTCAGTCCCTGACTAGTAGGACCACCACCAGAAGGCTAAGGGGTGGCCCACTGGCCATAGGTGGGGTCGGCTGAACCACCCCCTAGGTCGGTTGGGACCCACTCAACCGCCATACCAATTACCACGAGACAGAAATCCAATCCATCCATTTCTGGTGGTTCTATGACGGTTTGATCCAAGGCATGAGGATTGAAGCTCCTTGGATCGATGACATGGCACTAGAGTAGCCCCTACTCCATCCTCCACTATAAATAGAGGTCTAGACCTCCCTCTCTAAGCATGATGTAATCCATACAAGCCACTGTTGTTATCAAGTGGAGATTAGTCTAGTGGGTGTTCTTTAGTGTGGGAGTTAGAGTTGAGTTGAGCTTCGCTCCGGTTTTCCGGATATTGTCTTCCTGTAGAATCTGGTATAAGCTCTTGTATCTTTTCTCTTTTGTAAGACTTTACTTATTTAATACAATATTCCTTCTTTACTTTACTTAGTCTTTACTTTGTGCAATATTATACTTGCTATAGTATTGTGATGGTTTATCTTGTCAATTAGTTGTTATAAACTAAATTGAGATCCTTGTGGCCTTTCCTGTATGCGATCATCGCCTGTCATAGGGTGCTCTAGTTGACCGTATACACAATTAGAGTAGTAAGAATAAGTGTAAGCATGGTGCTTATACTTAATCTTACCTTTGGTTATCTTTTGTTGCACGGATTGTTTGTGGTAGCTAACAAGAGGTGACAGCCTGGTCTAGTCGTTGTATTCCACCACGTGTTTATAGGCAAGTTCTTAAAAGATAAGGCCCCCGTAAGAAGAGGGCGCGGTCCGGTAGGAGTTTTGTCCTCCTACTCATCTATCCCCTCGCCTAGCATACTTGTATTGAGGAATCAATTGAAGTTTGTCTCAGCTAAGTGTCATATTTAAGTCCACAGAGGTAGAGTTGGAATCATAGGAACCCTTTTGACTCTCTCATTGTCCTCCCACATAGTTATACTCTCTAGTCATCTCTTACTTATCTTTACCGGTTTGTTACATCATCATTACCTTCCTATCATTATATCATTTACCCCCTTACACTAGTTGGTGCTAAATTGAGGTGATCTCTAGGATCTCTCTTTTATTATTATTTCTAGCTTCGCTTTCCCTTTGGAGAATATAAATTACGATACCCTGGAATACTCCTGGGTGAAGTGCTACAACGGTATAATCTGTGCGCTTGCTGATTTATCCAATAGTCATAAGAAATACCAACACCATGCTACGAGGATGTGCCCAATCCGCCAGAGGGGTACATCGCCTCCTTCGTTTCCTTCCACAAGCAGGGATTCTGCGTGCCCGCGCATCGCTTTATGGTGTGGGTGCTCATGCCCTGTGTCATCTGAACTCCATCATCTGAATCCCAATGGGATCCAGATACTGATTGGGTTCGTCAGCATCAAGCCCCACCTCTAATTGTGGGTTACTACTTCATCATGGACCTCTACCCGAAGGGGAATGCGACGACGTGCATGAGGCCCCTCACCTTGATAGGTTGCACCATCATTTATCTCCACGCGGGGGCGTACAAGGAGTACCTTTCTGCGAGGCTTTCGAGCTCGAACTGGGGGTGGCACTCGAAGTGGTTCTACTGTAGGACATAGTCGACCCAAAGTGCCCGCCCTTCGGCTGCCAAGGTAAACAGGGATGACTCTCACAACGGCTTTGGATTCCTAGGTTTGGAGGGTGGCAGAGAAGGAGAAGCCGAAGGTGGTGGACCACATCAAGGCCGTGCGACGGTTGAGAGTTGCAGGACTGACGCTAGTGGACGCATTAGATGGTACCACACTCGCCGAGTCATGTCTCTGATGGACTGGCGACTCTGGCTCTAGGAGATGATGGTTGACATTGACCTGACGGGTACGATGATGTCCACCGAGGCCCTTCCGAACGCGGTGGTCGTCAAGTGCATCAAGAAGGTGATGCAGCCCGTCAAGGATTCTTAGTCGAGCGTTCTCCCAGTAGTATCCCTCGTGGTGAACCTTCCTCAGATGCCGCTAGCAGCGAACACTGTTGATCTAGTAAGTGTGGTTACTTGTCATTTGTTTTCCTCTCGTGTTGTTTCTTTCCATGTTTCCATTATGAATTCGCCGCATGCTCCTTCCCCTTTGAGCTCAGAGGCCTACAACTCAGGCAGTGTGTGGCGTCAACACCGAGAACTGAGGCAAAGAAGGCGGCGATTCATGTGTGCGAGGCGCAGAATTGCAAGGACAAGGCAGACCGTGCCCAGAGGTTGCGAGAGCGTGAAGCAGCACGCAACCGAGTGGAGGAGCCCAGCTCGACGACCGAGGAGGATGACGACGGGGAGGACGTTTACGATACCACCAAGAACCTCTACCCACGGGAAGGCAACGCTCCCCGTGTTCGTTTGTGGGGGACCCCGGTGCATCAGGTAGCGGAGGGGCCAGGGCCACCTCTGATGATGGGCCACTGGGGCTCCCTGCCACATCGGTTGGAGCTAGGACGATGACAAAGCCGTCCGCCGGTCCTGAAACCACCGCTCCGGTGCCCGAGCCATCTGATGGTGGCCGGGCCATTTGCTGGTGTTGGGCTTGTCGTCCCACCGCCCAGGACGATGGTCGTGCCATCTGCCAACACCTAGGCCGCTGCTCCACCGCTTGGGGTAGCATCTGTAGCGACTATTGTACCTAAGACCGTGACGCCCACCGCCAGAGGGAGTGCCGCTTTGCTCATCAGGTCCACTAATGCTACCATCGCCCACGTAGTGATGTCCAAGGGGTTCGTGCCCCCTGGTGGTGTTGGCATGGCGGCGCTAGGAGTTGCTCCACCAGCATCGGCCACGGCTGGGAAAGACCGCATGGACATTGGGAGCGCCGCCGAGGGGACGGGGTCGGCCTCTGCGGGCAACACAGAGTGGCGGGGCAGAAGCATGCGTATAGTATCCGCTCCCACAGCCGAGTGGCGGACTTGTCCTGTTCAGGTAAGTTTTTTGAAGTTCATACGTGGGTCATTCTACGCAACTTGCTCTTACGCTAAAATGATCCCCTGTGATACTTTTGTTCTGATGTAGCCAGAGGCGGTCCATGACCCCACTTTGTCTGGTGCCTCATAAGAAGCTAGAGCACTATGCCCGGTCCATCTCATCTAGTCCCACGGTCCCCGCGAGCACGCTGCACCCGGGCGCGACGCTGGTGGGGTCGGAGACCGTGGAGCATGAGGCGACGGTCTCAGTGGGAGGGACGTGGGCTGAGGGGCCTAGAGTGCCCCTTCTGTCAAGCAGGGGTCATGCCGAGGGTCTCGTCCCGCCGAGGGACCTGTTCCTAGTGCTAGGAAGTGATGTGGAGCCGATCCAACCTGGGAGTGCACCATCCGCTACGGCAGGCTTCCGGTGTTGAACTGTCCCCTCGGCGTCTCACGCGGGGCAAGGTGTTACGCCTGTGGGGTCCTTGACGAGCAGGCCTGGGCTGCTCCCTAAAGCATCCTATAGTCTACTCGCTCCCCAGGGCATGGCGGCTGACGCTTCAGAGGGAAGCGATGGCAGCTCGTTGTCCCGGGTCGACTTTCCAGTCTGGGGTGGTCCCTCACTTGATGATCACCGACCCCACATGCCCGAGCTCCACTGTTTCGGGCTAGATGATCAGGAGGAGAATTTGGCATGGAAGTCCCTGAGTTGTCGCTCGTGGTGATGGTTGTTGACGGTAATTACACCATGTTTTTACACCCTCAAAATACCATCAACAACCTTGGATTCAAGAGTATAATAACATAGAAAGAGCATTTTATCAATAATTGGTTCCACATGTACCTTGAGTATGTTCTATGCAAGTAACAGTAAATAGGGACAATTGGGAGCCTGAGGGCCCACTTAGGGGGGTCGGCCGACCCCACTATGGGACCACCAAGGCCTCCCATGTGTCCATGATCCATAAGAGACCTCCTAGAGTGAAGATTCACCCTTGGATCTCCTCTGTGCTTCTTCTCAACGGCTCTAGATCAAAGCACGAGGATATATGGGCCCACAAACTATCTAGGAAAAATACAAAGCTATTGCCAAGGTGTCTATGACATGTAGGCCATGCTCCACACAAAAAAATGGAGGCCAAAGGCCAATACTTGGGATCGGCCGATCCAGTGTATGGGCCCACAGGCCATCCACATGCCCCCTGTGCTATGGGGACACCTCCTGAGGGAAATGGCAGGGCCCACCTGCCATTGGTGGATCAGCCGACCATGGCCAGGTGCCCAAAAGGTGCACCGACCTCCCCACCGACTCCCTACATGCTTCCATACACCCACTTGATCTCCCCCGTTGATCTAAGGAGCTTACAATGACGGTTTGATCCTACGGTGGCTGATGGAGGTGGCGCGGATCGCTGACGTGGCACCGGAGTAGCCCCTACTCCACCTCTAGCTATAAATACACCCCTAGGCCCTCACTCTCTCTTCATGCCTCATTGGAGAAACTACTCCTTAGTATCTTAGCGGAGCACTGTAGTAGTGCTATGCTAGTTGGAGGAGAGTGAGGAGTTCCTGGAGGAGAGTCGGGCCTGTCTAGCGTCTTCTCCGAAGTTCTTCCTCGGCGGATGTGAGTCTCTTGTAAGTCCAACACTTGTAAGTGATACATCTGAGTTCTTTATAGTATTTGATATTCTAAGTCTGGGTTAGCTATTTTACACCTTTTCCTACTTGTTCATCGCTTTACTTTAAGTAGAGTGCTTTAGCCTTTAACATTGGGTTAAAGTAGTAAGAATAGTGTAGACGTGGTGTCTAGACTAGATCTTACCTTTGTAAACCGCTTATCGCGTGGATTGTTCGTCGATGATAGTAGAAAGTGACAGCTCTATCTTGCCTTTGTATTCCACCACGCGTGTTAGATATGTTCTTAAAAGGTAGGGCTTCAATACAACATGATGGCGCAGTCCGGTTAGAGTTTTGCCCTCTTTTTGATCTATCCCATCACCTCCTGCAACAGAAGGGCTGATAAAGCCAGTATAACCAGCTATACCTTGTTAGATATCTTTGCTATATCGAACCTCTCAATCCAGTGATCATAGTCTCCCTTGATCCATCATAGGACATACCCGCATTCCTAGTTAGATCACTTCTCGTTCCCCGTGGAAAATACGATACCTGGAATACTCCCGGTGATGTGCTACAGCGGTATAATCTGTGCGCTTGCAGATTTATCCCATAGTCATAAGAAATACCAACAATGGCCAGACAAGCCCAGCATTTGGCGGCCGACCTTGCTGCCACCACTGACCCTCTCCTGGTGAGAGGTGGATGTTTTTGCTTTTTGCCTTTCAGGTGAACTGCATGTTTTTTCGTGGGTTGATCTTGCTTTTATGTCTCGACAGAATCTAATGGAGGAGAGTGGGACGAAATCTTGATTCCTCAAGCAGGCTAGGCTAGAGTGGGGGCGTCGACTGGAGGAGGTGAGCCACGACGTCTTGGAGGCAAAGCGAGCCTTCCTAGCGCTTTCGGAGCAGTCCAAGTAGGACAAGTTCGAGTTTGCACAAGCCCGTGAGGCATGGGCTGAGGAAAAGAAGACCCTGGAGCGAGACGTGGCCAGGCACCTGGCTTTAGTGGAGAGAGAGCGGGAGGCCAAGCTAGCTGTAGAGACAAGAGTCGTGGTGGTGGAGGTTGAGGTGGCGAAGCTCCATGATGAGTGCCATGCTCTAGAGAAGTCGGTGGGCTTGCTGGCGAGCTGACTAGGGGAGGCCCAGAAGAGGGCCAACAACCTCGACAAGTCAGGGACAGCGATGGAGATGCAATTGTTGGCCGTCACCCACGCCTTCGGGGCACATGAAGCAACCACCTGGGGCCCTGACCCCGACGAGTTAGATCATGGAGCTTCCCCGTTGGGTCAGGGAGTTGGAGCACATCGCCTTCATGGCCAGGGTGAACCAGGCGTTCACCATAGGTCTGTCTCATTATGAGAGTTTTGACCTTGATGAACTGAATCAGTGGTTCAGTCTGGGGTATGCCGAGGAGGATGTCCGAAAGATGGTGGAGGATGCTAGGCCCTATGCTCGCGAGCTCGCCAAAACACTGGCCCCCCCGGGTTCTTCCTGCTCGTGACCCATAGAGAGTCCCTTTGTTAGCAATAAATTTTATATGCTTTTGTTTTTTGTAAGAACAAATTCTATGTGGAAAAGTATATGTCTCTAATGTTTATTAGTTAAAGCAATCTTTTCTCCTTTTTTGGTATCGTTGTTCGTGACGTTTTGGGTGTGAGGTGGTTCGGAGTGTCTCGACGATTTCGTAAACTGAACGTGTCGTAACTGCTGGGGCATAGGCGGTGCTCTAGTTTTGATGGTCACGGAACTCGCCCGACCCCATGGCCCTCTGGTGGTGGAAGAGATAAAGAAGAGGGGTGAGGCTGCGTGAAACTAATGCGGAAGGGGAGTCCAGTGCAAGTCGTGATGAGTCAAGAGGCACCTTTTCCCGACTCAAGGGTTGGGAATAAAAATGAGTCAGTCCGTCCTGACCTCTTGGGGCCGGAATGGAGACAAGTTGGTCCCATCTGAACCCTTGGGGTCAGGAAAAGGACACCCGCCGAGGTGTATGCGATAAATTTTTTTGCAGGAAGTGAATTTCATTGCACTAACACATGGTGATTTACATAGTGGTAACAAATACATGGCTAAGGGTAGAAGCAACATAGCTATTCTATGTTCCATGCATTGGCGACGATGTCGCCGTTGACGGTTGCAAGCTTGTAGGTGTGTTGACACTCCTAGCAGAATTACCAAAGTGAGAGATCCCTAATAACATCGCTAGGAATGTAGGGTCACATCTAAAGCATCACTTAAGTTAAGTTGTCCTCCCTAACATGACAGTAGAGACATGTAAGTATTTATAATTGGATCACTTGCTCAAAAGATATATATTATATATATATATATATATATATATCTATATATATATATTAAAGGTTATCCGCAAGTACACAGATATAATACACTGAGTGTAGCATTTCACCCAAAGTAAGTTTTGGGTATCATGATTTATAATTTACCATGAGGAAATCTATTATACGTAGTCAATAAAGGAGCAGTGACTAGATCAATGAATACTTACGATAAAACTATTAACAACCTCATGTATCTTGTGGCAGGGGTAAGATAAATGATAAATGATGATAAAAGGTTAATGGTATGATATATATATATATATATGAATATATAATCATGATAAATATGGGAATTTCTAAAGATAGAGAGAGACACATAACTTCAAGTAGAGCTAGATCAGGATATAAGTTAAGAGATTAGATTCCTTAGTTATTTATATTTATTAAGTCTTTCTCCTATTCTAGTATATACGTTATCTTCTATAGTATAATTAATACTTCATTTATGCATAAGGATGATTACTAAGGGAAAGCAGTAACATAGCAAATTTATCCCACGTAATTGTAGGCATCGGCACAGTCCTATATTCGTGAAGTGGACTACAGAGGACTCAACAGGATTATCACACCCGCGATCTACCACATGACCTGGAACATAGGGGACCATCACAGGTAAATATAATCAAAGCACAACACTTACATTGTCTCTACCATCTAACTCACCTAAGGATTGAGCTAAGCGCTTTGCGAACATGTGCATTAAATAATTACTAATCATAACAATATCAAATATCTAACTAGAGTAAACTAGAAACATAATAAAGAGAAACATAATAATATTAAAGTTACACAAAGTCGAATAATGAGATACAATGATAATTACCAAACCTCCTGACAGCGATCGAGAATCCTGAGCAGCGCCCAACTCTATTTATACCTAGTTATATCTAATCCTAAACTTGAATTAAAGTTGTACTTTCTCTCTAGAAAATCCTAATGAGGTTGTCCATTGAAGGGACACCTCAGATCCTAATATCTGATAATATCAAGTGTAGATGATGAAGGATAGAATAGGATGATCTCTAGGGGGGTCTACCCCTTAATTTATAGTCCTGGACAGGAGGAGCAATCCTTGAATTGATGATATGGTACTATTGCGTTGCACCAAAATACTCCTGGTGGGATGAACCGCAGCCCTCGGATCAAACCGACCTTCGACAATGGCATAGATTTGATCTTTAAGTCAGTTGGAACATGCACACACGAAGATGGGTCTCAACAGGCCCGATCCCAGGCCGGCCGACCTAGGGTTGGGGCTGGCCCGCCCCCCTGGCGGGCTCTCAGCACCCGCCACCTTGTGGAGTCTTCTTATGCCTTCTAGATGCTTTCCACGTCGGTTTCCATCTCAGTTTCATGTTATCCCGATCCGTTAGAGTTGTATATTGATTCCAACTGTTGTTTTTCCTATTTAATCCTTGCGAAATCACAATTCACCAAAAATATGAAATATTGTAGGTTTAAACCCTATTCTACCATGGCGATTGCTTTGATATACTTTTTATAGTTTTCTTGACCTATAAATGCTCCAGATACAAGCATCAAATATATGTAAATGTAGGTTCTCCTATTCTAATAGGATGTATATCGCTATGGTAGGAATTTTAAAGCTCTCATCATACGGAAACTCATCATGTAGCTTTTTTATATTTTCAAAAGATAAATGCTCCAGATATCAAGTATTACTAGGAATAAGATAAATAGTAGCTCAGACCTTCTCATATCATATTAGTCAATTACCTAGACTTAGATTAAGTATTTGCTACCCACAAGTTTCAGATTTAGGATAAATCTATGATCAAAAGAGTCATGTCCAAAACTTGAGAGAATTTATGGTTGAAAACTAGGTACTAGAGAAGAATCACGACGGAGTAACTATTCATCATTTTCAAAATTAGAGCTCATAATTCAAGTTTAGATTTTATTTATTAACTAACACACTTTTAAAAACTTACTAATAACTAACTATATAGATAAAATATAAATATAAATATAAATATAAATATAAATATAAATATAAATATAAATACCAGGCAGAATACTTACCTGGCCTTCGGGGCCACCTCCCCAAAGCTGGATGTTGTCATAGATATTTTATGGGTATGGTGGCCGGAACTATGGAAATGGCTAGAGTCTTTCCCATTGCTTGTTATTCTGCTCTTGGTTTTTGCAGAACAGTATTGAAGGTGTCTCCAAATTGTGCAATCTAATTATGTTTTTTTTACCGCAAAAGACTGTGGGGGAGGTCCCCATAGTTTTAGGATTTGTATTCAAAAAAGGGGGGAAACAAGGAACACTTACAAAGAGTTTTTAACTAAAGGCATCTAGCCAAACACAAAAAGCTAAAATAGAGTCTTGTCTAAATCTAACAGATTGAAGGTTACATTGAAGCTTGAAATTCTGAAGCCAAAGGGAGACACTCGGGTTTCTACGTTGGAATATCTTATCATTGCGGAGCTTCCCAGGTGGCTATCAGCACAGCTTTAGAGAAGCAAGGAGAATTATTTGCAGCTGCTGCCTGCATCAATTTGTCATGAAGCTGCAGGGTGTCATCCCAGATGAAATTTATCTTCGACCAACATTCATTTGCAAAAGGACAATTGAAGAAGAGATGCTGAATTGTCTCTTCTTCACCATTGTCGCACATAACACAAAGAGCATCTGCCTGTATGAATAGATGCCGACGATGAAGCATGGATTTAGTGTTTAATCTGTCCACAAGGACCAGCCAGGCAAAGAACTTCACTCTGGGCGTGCAACGAGACTTCCATACAGACTTATTACCAGGTGAGAATTCATAGTGCTGAAGATATAAGCATAGAAATTCCTGGATGAATACTTGTTACCATGTATGGGCGTCCAGCGATCATTAGCATCAGCCTCATAGGGTAGGATCTGCAACTGTGCTTGGAGTGCTTCTAATTCCTGAAAGGCTTGTTGTGACAACGACAGGTTAAATATATGATCTAATTCTTCAGCTTGCATTACTTCAAAGGCAGAGGCTTTCCCATTTTTTGCAAAGGAGGCCAGCCACGGGTAATCATCCGAGAGGACTGAAACATTCGAGAGATCATCCGAAAAACACACAGTTGTACCCCTACCCAGTTCAGATCTAGAGAAGCTTCTGAATAAGTGGTTGAGCCTGAGTACATCCTTCCACCAGAAGGAACCTACTTCCCTACTTTCATGAGGTACTTTATTAAGGTAGTATTTGTGCTAGATGATTCGTACCCAAGGAATATCTGCCTGGTTATAGAACTTACTGAGTTGCTTTAGGAGCAAAGCCTCATTTTGTAGTCTAAGGTTGAGGATGCCAAGGCCTCCTTTGCCTTTGGGTTGTTGCACTACAGACCAGGCTACTAAATTTGCACCTTTCTTTTCCGGGTCACTCCCTCTCCAAAGACATTGTTTTCTTGCTCTATCAATGTTATCAATTACTCCCTTTGGCAGCTTGATAGTACACATTGCAAAGGTTGTGATGGGGGTTATGGCCGAGTTGATCATTTCCAGTTGCCCTGAGTAAGACAGGCATGTAGAGCAAGTAGACAGTCTTCGTTCAACTCTATCCATCATTGGCATGAGATCATCCATTCTTGGCTTTGTGGCTACCATTGGCAGGCCCAAATATTGAACGGCATTGACCCTATGTCACACCCAAATGTATTTGCTATAATCGAGAGCTTCTGCCCTGACACGTTGATTGGGTACATGTGAGATTTTCTATAGTTTACTTGGAGGCCAGTGGAGTTAAAAAAACTGTGTAATAGGGGCTTGAGAAAGAACAGCTCCCTTGCATCTGCTTGCATCACTAGGAGAGTGTCATCCGCGTATTGGACTATGGGGAAGTCATTCATTGGTTGGGGAATAGGGAGCTTGAGCAAACCATCCTACATGGCCTTATTGATTAGGATCTGGAGGAGCTCTGCTGCTAGCACAAAAAGAAGAGGGGATAGGGGATCTCCCTATCGAACACCTCTTTTACACTTAAATTTTTTTCCCGGTACTCCATTGAGAAGGACTGAAGAGGATCCAGAGGTTAGGACTGAATGTGTCCAATTCAGCCACTTATGGTGAAAGCCTAAATAGGACATTATCTGAATAATTGCAGAGTATTCCACAGTGTCAAACGCCTTTTCAATGTCCAATTTCAGAAGTATTATCTCCCTCTCAGACTGATGACATTGATGAATGTACTCATAGCTCCAGGCTAGGCAGTCCTGAATGGTACGACTTCTGATAAAACCGTATTGATTCTGGTGGACTATTTTGAGGATCACTAACTGTAATCTGTCAGCAAGAATCTTCGTAATTACCTTGAGTGTAATATTCAGAAGAGCAATGGGTCTGTAATCATTGGCTGATTCAGGACTATCCTTCTTTGGGACTAGCATGATGAAGGAGGTGTTGATTGGTGCTAAGTTGGTACTTTCTTCATAGAAATCATCACAAAGACCGTAGAAGTCGAACTTAATGAGATGCCAACATTTTTTTAGAAAAAGTCCATTGAATCCGCCTGGACCTGGGGCTTTGTCACTTGGCATTCTCTTTATTACTAGATCGATCTCCTCATGGGAGAAGGGGAGAACAAGCTCTTCTAAGCCCTCAATGCGGGGTACTATGTTTTGCAGATCAAAGAGCATAATTGGGTCTAAAGAAGTACCCATCCTATTTCTGAAAACATTCCAGAGGAGTCCAGCTTTACCTGCATGATCTAGTATCCAGACATCATTCTCATTCTTGATCTGAGCTATTGCATTTCTCCTATATGAGATGGTAGTCATGCCATGGAAGAACTTGGTACATTCATCCCCTAGCTTTATTCTATTTACTGTAAACCTTTTCTTCCAGTACAGGTTCTTATACTGCAGCCATGTTTCCAGACTTTTCTTCATTGCCTTACGGAGATTGATCTCTGGGTTAAACAGCCCTCTGCTATCTTCCAAAGCATCCAAAAAACAGATCGTCCTGTTACAGTTGTCAATGAGTAGCTTCAGGTTAGAGATATTCTTGCTCCAGGATTTGAGACAAGCTCTTAGGGCCTTGAACTTTGAAGAGATGTTTTTTGCTTTATCCGCAAGCCAAGGGTGGGCTTGCCAACAGGCCATAACTGTATCTTGGAAGTCAGCTTGCTTTGCCCAATAATTTTCAAAGCGGAAAATCTCAGCCTTTGGAATGCTTGTGCTGATCACCACGTTGCAAGGGATATGATCCGAGGTAATCTTGGCCAGGGGAAGGACCGTTGTGTTGGGGAAATCTAAAGTCCAGTTTGCAGACGTGAAGAACCAATCCAACTGCTCAAGCAAAGGATCAGATTGCATATTGCTCCAAGTAAAGGCTCAGCCTTTGAGAGGCAGCTCCACTAGACCCAGGTGGCCAATGGCACTGTTGAAGGTGAGGGTGTCAGCAATATTTCCCCCAGGCCTGTTTCGGTTCTGTATTGACCTATAAAAGTTGAAATCCCCAAGAAAGATCCAGTTATCGAAATCAGAGATGTCATGACCACGGAACCAATCTATAAATAACGACCGTACTGGGTCCTCACACGGCCCATAAACCGTTGTGAGCTTCCAGGTGTCCAGATTATGGACTGAGCTGAAGACCAACAAAATGGCAAAACTTTGCTTGTCAATGACAAACACTGAGAAAATGTTGCTGTTCCAGATGACTAGAATACCGCCCGAGGCACCAACTGACCGAATAAAATCAAAACGATCAAAACGACGAGGGGCAAACTTTCTAATGTAGGATGTGTCAAACGATTCACGCTTTGTTTCCGGAAGGCAGATAACAAAACAGGCACTTTCTTCTATTTTATTTCTGACCACATCCCATTTTTCACTAGCGTTAATACCATGGATGTTCCAACACAGAATATGCCAGTTTCTTGTATTCATTGGTAAACAGAGAATGCAAGCTGATACTTAACATGTCTAGCATATTAAGGCCAAAAGGGAGACAGAAAGGGAACCCGAACACAAAGCAAGTAGCAAGACACATGGCGTACAACCACGACCACAGACGAAGCTGGGCTAAAGTTCTGAACAAACCCAAAGAAACATAGGGATAAAGTTTAAGGTGCAAGAGGACAATGGTGAACTGGACGCCATGTCGCCCACCATTAACTAGCTGATTATTCTTCTTGATCATTGCTTGGGTTGGTAGCAGAAGGCGTTTGGAGCAGCGCATCATCAGTGAGGTCCTCAGGAGCCACACCACCATTGATTCCCCACCCTTGCAGCACTGAGAGTGGGATTGGGCCTGCCTGCCCTATAGCTTCATCAATCTGGATAGCCGTAATCTTTCTCTTTTTTGATGGGTTGTCACTCAGCCTGACTGTAGGACAAAAGCCATCGAGATTAGAAGAGATTCTAGGACTGCATCTCACTTTGCTTTGAACTAGAGGAGAAGAAGTAAAATTTGAGGAGATAATACTGGGCAGAGCAAGGGAAATCTTCTTACCACCCGTCCTCTTATTCTGATGGGCCATGGGCCTAGCAGTATTGGGCCTTTCTTGGTCGTGGGTGAATTCAAATCTTGGCGGGGAGCCAAGAAGCAAGACTAGACCTGATGGAATGAGGGTTGCCTTGGCTCTTTCTTTTTTCAGGATTTGACCAATCATTTTTGGCGCAGGGACCCAAGGCACAATCTCCTAGCCTTGGGAGGATTGAGGATTTGTTGAGATAAGGCTACACCTATCAATCATGATGGGCCTATTAAGAAGGTTTCCATGCAGGAAAACATCAGACGGTTTATCCTTTGTGCCAAATATCAGCATCTGAGCACACCTAGCTTGAGCAGCATTGAAGCTAGCCTGCTATTCCGAGAGCGCCGATGAAGCATCACTGGAGGAAGAACTGTCCTCATCAACAGCACCGAAGACCTGATCTAGAGGCAAGTCAGGACCTTGCCCACGAAGGAATCTCATTGAAGATCCAGACATGTTCAGGTCAAGGTGATCTTGGGGAACAAAAGGGTGTTGGGGTACATTGTCTGCCACAAAGTTCTAGGGGTTCCACGCAGGCCACTTATCATCATCATCGTCTACATCCATAATGTCTGCCATATTGTCAACTTGCTGCCCCTGAACATTCTGTTGTTGGATGTCGTGCTGATGGTTTATGTGCTGGTGATGATCAGCTCCAAAGAAGCCCAGGTTTTCAGCTGCACCCTGAAGTTCATTCTGCCAGTTTGGTTCCAAGGCGTGAGGACCAAACACAACTGGACCGTGCTCTGGGTGAGGTTCCCCATCAAATGGTACAGGATCCTCATCGGCAGGGAAGGCATCTGGGAAGTTACCATTCAAAATATAAACTGGCACAGTCCAGGATCCGCCCATACCACCAATCATAGTACCCCTTGAGATGACCAATCTCCTGGGTACTCTATCCTGGCTCAGAATCAGGGCCTTGACAAAGATTCTAGACCTGTTCGTGTCTCGGTACCACTCAAGCACTCGACCAAAAGGAGCTACAGCTGCTCTGATAAAAACTTCCTTCTGGAAATCTAGAGGGAACGCAAGCATCATTATCCAACATTCCCTGATGTACGTGCATGATCTAGCGTTGATGCCCTCATCATGTTTCACCACACGGACCACTAGGTTTTGGTCCGGATGATATGGAGAATTGCGGACAAGTCTATCCCGTTGCACAACTGATTGTAGTTTGATCAAACCCAAACCTAAAGGGGACAGATGAGCAGAGGCGATATGAACCTGTTCATGTTGCTCCATAAACTGGCAGACATTAGTAAGCACTGGCCACAGAAGGTTGTCGTCGTCGGGCATAGGATCAGCTGTGACGATGGAAAACTCTTCATGCTCTCTTGTAGGTTCGCCACCAAGAGCAACTGGCCCCCTGGCTGGGCGGTTCCAGCCATGGTCGATCTGTAGATCACCCACTAGGAAAGGGCGAGGATTCACTGGGAAGTTGGCCATGTCTTGAAGATCAAAGCATGGATCGTCGGTGGATGGAGCAAACGGTGAAGTAGAGGAGGGCTCAAGGATGGAGGTGGGGTTTTCTGGTGGCGGCGGCGGAGATTGGGAGAGCGGGCGATCGGATTTGCACTGTTGTGCGCATTTGCACTGTTGGGTGATATGGGAAGGCAAAGCGTCCGAGTTTTGGGCACGGGAATCTAGGGAGATAGTTTCCTTAGTCAAAGGGTTCTTCAGGATCCAAGACAGAGTGGGCTTGGAGCTGGTCTTGAAGCTTTCGGCCTTCGAGTCAAAGGATTTGGGCTGCCAAGAGAAGGCGCAAATAGGCCTAGACCGGCAGGCTTTAGAGGTGTGACCAAAATAAAGGCATGACCAGCAACGAATTCTCCCCGGGCAGCTGTGGCCTAGATGGTCCAAACCAAGACAGATGGAGCAGGGCGGCCCTTTAGGAGGAGTTTCAAAATTTGAAATCTGCGTAGCATCCTTGCCGCCGGAGAAAACGCAATCATGCAAGACGGTTGCCTGATCCATGCAAGGCCGAAGAACACGGGCATCTCCAGGAGAATGTGGATTATGCTTTCCAAAAGTAAGCTTGCCACTGGGAATCTTAATAGGTGCAGAAAGAATTCCAAAAGTAATCCGATCACAAGGGAGAGGCACCTTTGCAGAGCAATGCTGAACCAGATTTTTTGCAAATGAAACTTTTCTAAGGGATTTGGCAGCAGCCCTTTTCTTCCCCTTGGAGAGGCCAAATTCCACTCCTTATCTTGCTCCAGCTCCCACAAACGCTTCTCCCATTCCCAGTGGGGAGTACCATTGCTCCACAGATGAAATAACAATCAAAAGATGTCGTGACGATGCGACGAAGTTTATAAATGTAAAAGCCAACGGACTTCCAAAACACCGAAATGCGAAAGTGATTGTGACTTAGGAATGAAACGTGAAACTTCTCGGATTTGCCTCCCAAACAAGATTGCATGGCAAGGGCAACAGATTCTTCCGTAAGCCGGAAGAGAAAACGGTGGAAGGTGACCAGGAGAAAGAAAGATCCATCAGGGGACGGGAGAGGATGGTGTACCGGCGACCTGAAGATTTGCCGAACTTTGTCTTGGAACTCCAGACCACGATCGAAATCCAAATGACCGACCAGGTCCGAGGAGGATCCCACAGCCAAAGGTGAAGCACCACCAGATCACCGGGGAAGATCATCATCGGCGACGAGAATGGGGACGAGACGGGGGGCGGCGGGAGGCATGGCGTAGATTGACCAAGAACCCATTGGTGAAGACCTTGCCGGCGAAGGTTTTGAGTCGGTAGGCTCCTTGTAGTCTGACTGATTGCTTTACTTTGGCGCAATCTAATTATGTTGTTCTTGCAATTGTTGTTGCATGGTGGCTTGGTTTTCTTGTATATTATCCCACCGAGGTCGAATACCACTTCGATCAGCCTGCCAATCATGGTATCCCATACCTGAGTAGGATTGTCGTGGTAGCTGAGATGTATGTTGGTGACGACCGCTCGATGAAGCTTCATGGTAGTCCATGGAATGTCGTGCATCCCACGAAGTTGTATTTCTATGCCATTCTTGGGTTGGGGCTTGCCACGATCCATCAGAATGCTGAGGTTGTTGATGGCGTTCCCAGGGGTCTGATACTTGTGCACGTCTAGAAGGCTCTGCTTGATTCCAGTCATAATAACTGGTGAAGGCAGACCCTTCAGGGTTGTTATCTGCTCCATAATAAATTGTTTTGGGGATGTGTGCCAAGCGAGATGAGGCGCTCCTCAAAGGTCTTGGTTCTAGCTGCACACCAATAAGAAGATTGCGTGTAGTATATATGCCGAGTCCCGGGTTAGGAAGCGGGACCTCGGTAAGCATTCCACGATACATCATAAAAATGGCACTATTCTTTTTCTTTAATATTTGAGCTTGCCAAAAATAATCGAAAGTCAAAAGGGTTCGCCCTCCAGAAATTGGATGTATGATGCTATTTTCCAAAAAGTATAATCTAGAGGCTATCCTAGGGACCAAAGAAGTAAAACCTATAGCTCCGGTTGTAACAGATCCAAACACATCTAGCCATTGTTGTGACCTTCCCTCTGTTTACCAAGCAGAATAAAAGTTTTAACTCATCTTCCCTGACCGTCGGAAAGTCTGGTCTTGGGAACAAAGTTATTGCTAGCCATCTATGCATGAGATGAAGAGTCGGCAGTTCAATATCATTTGTCTTGGGTTCTTTGATAGAGTCATGATTAGTTATTTCTTTCTAAAATTGTTTCTTATTATATTCAGGTATAATTGTGTCTATGTCTAAAACACAATCTCTATCAAACCCAATCAAAGAACTGAACTAACTCCAAGTAAAATCAAAACTTCTAGTAACCATTTCTAGATACCGAGTTACCACCGGCGAAGGTTCGGAATTTTTAAGTCCTCTGAATCGGACTTTCCAATTTGTTTTATTCTTCGGGGTGACAGCCGGTTCTAAGGAAGAAGTTCCTCGCGACTGTGTATCTCCTTCTTGATTTATTGAGCCTACAGTGGAAATTATTTTTGGTCTTGGCTTGAATGGAAAATGTTCTTCCCGTCCGTTGAAGTTGAATCTGACTTCTGCAATTCCAACGCCAATGTAGGCACACCTTTGAGTATGTTTGCAGTATTCAAAAAGGGTCTCCCAAGGATGAGTGACACCTTTGAGTCTGGTTGCATATCCAACACCACAAAGTCGACTGGTATGAAGAACTCTCTAATCTTGATTGGAATATCCTTAGCAATTCCTACAGGGTAGCGGATTGACTGGTCTGCTAGTTGTAGGCACATTGATGTGGGGATAAGCTTTGTCTGATGAAGTTTATCGAAGACTGTCTTGGGCATCACACTAACACTTGCTCCAAGATCACATAATGCATTGTTGAAGTGTCAATCTTCAATTGAGCAATCAATAGTGGGACATCCTGGATCCTTCTTCTTTATTGTTGAAATGTTGAGAATGGTCGCACTACACTCTTCCATTAGCTTGATCACCTCAGTGATGGGCAGCGGTCGTTTGTTGTTAAGGAGGTCTCCTAGATACTACGCATAAGTGGGTACCTGGATAGCATCTAATAGAGAGATATTGATATATAATTTATGGATTACCTCAAACAAACTTACTAAACTACTCATCCAATTTGGCTTTCCGATTTCTACGTGGAAACGGTAAGAACTTGGTGTCATGAAAATCTTGTTGCATTTCGTGTATCGGTGGCCCGACTTCTTCAACTTCATCATCCTTCTTTTCTTCTATCACAATCAGTCCATTTGGTTTTGCTTGCCTCTATTCTGCTCCTTTGGGATAAGGTGGATCATGAGTGCCTTTACCTCCTCTGGTGGTTATAGCTTGAACCTTTTCAGGGTTAGTGGCAACAGGCAAAACAACAGCCAAATGTGCTAATTGTTTTTCTATCTTTTCATTATAATTAAGTTGATCTTTCATGGTAGAAGAAAAATTATCCATCTTAGTAATATTATCATTAATCTTAGCTTGTTCTAGGACCAAATCTTTTAAGGGTAATTGATCAAAATTGGAAGAATTATAATTACTTGAATACTTATCTGGATAGCTAGACTTTTTCTGTTGATTCCATCCTTGCTTCAGGAGTGTGGTGGAGTTGTTGATGATGTTCATAAGTTCTTGATCTTTTGGAAATTTAATCCTCAAATACTCTCCACATCTTTCTTGAGCATCAAATCATCTTGAATTGCTTGACGTTCTTCTTTGTAATCGGCTCCTTGTGAAGCCGATCCAAAAGTACGTTCACCTTGGTTGATAGTGCACACACTTTTTCTGGAGCTTCTTCAATCTAGCGAGAATGTTGAATGTTGTCTTCTTTATAGCTCTAGTTCTTGGTTATCTTAGTCATGAATGCTTCAGCTTTGTCTAAAGTGAGTGACATGAATGATCCTTTAGCGGTGGCATCTAGTTGCTCACTAGCTCTTTGAAAGAGTTCATGATAAAATCCTTCTATGACCAACCAATCCTCCATTCCATGATGTGGGCATTCTGAAATGTATTCTAGAAAGTGTTGCCATGCTTCTGGAATAGATTCTGCCTTCTGTTGTTGGAAGTTGGAAATCTTTCCTCTTAAGGCATTGGTTTTTCCTATAGGGAAAAATATTGATAGAAAAGCTGTTGAACATGTGTTCCAAGTTTTCAAATCTTCTTTATTTGAATAAAACCACTTCTTCGCTCTTCCCTCCAACGAGAAAGGAAATAGATTAAGAAGTATGGTGTCTTGGTTGTTGTCCTTGAGAATGATGGTGCTTCCAATCTCTAGGAAATTCTGAAGATCAGCATTAGCGTCTTCATGTGCCTTTCCACTGAATGTAGCAGCTTGAACCATGTTAATGACACTGGGCTTGAGCTCAAACTCATGATTGTTTGTTGGAATTTGTGGTCCGGTCCGAATGTGCCTAACACTTAGAGCAGAATTCTCAAGTAGTGTCTTTTCAGCCACAGCCTTACTACTGATGTTGATTTTCAAAGTTGGGTTGATTCAAATATTAAAGTTGGTGAATTCACAACCAAACCTGTATTACCCTGCATATAAGATATAACAAAGACAAACAAGGGTAAGCCTGCGAAGACACAAGTACTAGTCGTGAGTTTTATCTATAAGTATTTATTTAATCAATTTATCTAAGTTATATAAAATTTTCTTGCAGCTCCTCGGCAATGGCTCCAGAAATGTTTGTTGACACTCCTAACAGAATTACCAGATTGAGAGATCCCTGATAACAACACTAGGAATGCTGGGTCACATCTAAAGCATCACCTAAGTTAAGTTGTCATCCCTAACATGACACTAGAGACATGTAAGTATTTATAATTGGGACACTTACTCAAAAGATATATGTATATGTATATATATATATATATATATATATATATATATATATATTAAAGGTTATCCGCAAGCGCACAAATATAATACAACCATTGTAGCATTTCACCCAAAGTAAGTTCTGGGTATCGTGATTTATAATTTACCATGAGGAAATATATTATAAGTAATCAATAAAGGAGCAATGACTAGATCAATGCATCCTTATGATAAAACTACTAACAACCTCACGCATCTTCACATGGGTAAGATAAATGATAAATGATGGTAAAAGGTAAATGGTATGATATATATATGAATATATAATCATGATAAATATGGGAATTTCTAAAGATAGAGATAGACACATAACTTCAAGTAGAGCTAGATCAGGAGATACGTTAAGATATTAGATTCCTTAGTTATTTATATTATTAAGTGTTTTTCCTATTCTAGTATATACATTATATTCTATAGTATAATTAACACTTCATTAATGTATAAGGATGATTACTAAGGTAAAGCAGAAACATAGCAAACTTATCCCCGTAATTGTAGGCATCAACACAATCCTATATTCACGGAGTTGACTACAGAGGACTCAACAAAATTATCACACCCAGAATCTACCACATGACCCGGAACATAGGGGACCATTGGAGGTAAATATAATCTAAGCACCACGCTTACAATATCTATACCACCTAACCACGTAAGGATTGAGCTAAGCGCTTTGCGAACATGTGCATAAAATAATTACTAATCATAACTATATCAAATATATAATTAGAGTAAACTAGGAACATAATAAAGAGAAACATAATAATATTAAAGTTGCACAAAGTCAAATAATGAGATACAATGATAATTACCAAACCTCCCGACGATGATCCAGAATCCTGAGCAGCGCCCAACTCTATTTATACCTAGCAGATCTAATCCTAAACTCAAATTAGAGCTCTACTATCTCTCTAGAAAACCCTAATGAGGTTGTCCATTCAAGGGACATGTCAGATTCTAAGATTAGAAAATATCAAGTGTAGATGAGGAAGGATAGAATAGGATGATCTCTGGGGGGTCTACCCTTTAATTTATAGTCCTGGACAAGAGGACCAATCCTTGAATTGGCGATATGGTACTATTGCGTTGCACCATAATACTTCTGGTGGGATGAACCACAACCCTCGGATCAAACTAACCTTCGACAACGACATAGATTTGATATTTAAGTCGGATGGAACATGCCACACGAAGATGGGCCTCAACGGGCCTAGGCCCAGGTTGGCCGGCCTAGGGGTGGGGCCGGCCGGCCCCCTGGCGGGATTTGGCCCCTACTGCCTCGTGGAGTCTGCTTATGCCTTCTAGATGCTTCTCATGTCGGTTACCATCTCAATTTCACGTTATCCCGATCCATTAGAGTTGTAGATTGATTCCAACTGCCGTTTTTCCTGTTTAATCTGTGGGAAATCACAATTCACCGAAACTGTGGAATATTGTTAGTTTAAACCCTTTTCTACCTTGGTGATTGCTTTTATATCCTTGTCATAGTTTTATTTACCTATATAATATTGTAGTTAATTACCATCAACTAGGTGCCTTGGTGCAGGACATCCGCGATGACGTATGACCCCTCCCAGTGAGGAGTTAGCTTGTGCCGCCCAACATTCGACTGCCGCAGGTGGAGCACCAGGTCGCCGACGTTGAAGGTTCGTAATCGAATGTGCTTGGCATGGTACCGTCAGAGCGCTTGCATGTACTTTGCGGAATTAAGTAAAGTTGTGTTGCGGGCCTCATCGAGCTAATCTAGAGCATCTGCGAGGAAACCCTGGTTTGTCTGCTCATCAAAGACCCTGACCCTTGGAGCACCGTACTCCAACTCGGTCAGCAAAACGGCCTCGGCTCCGTAAATCATAAAGAACGGACTGAAGCTCATGGCGCGACTTTACGTCATCCTCAGGCTCCAGAGAATGGCTGAGAGCTTGGCGAGCAATCGCTTGGCAAATCGATTGAGCCAATTGAAAATTCATGGCTTTAGCCCTTGTAGAACCATGCCATTCGCCCTTTCAACTTGTCCATTTGTGCGCGGGTGCACAACAGCGGCCCAATCCACCTGGATTTGGTGGTTGTTGCAAAATATTAGGAATTTCTTCCCAGTGAAATGCGTACCATTGTCAGTGATGATGGAGTTGGGCACTCCGAACCGATGCACAATATCTATAAAGAAGAGGGCATGAAGGACCGATAAGAGTGACCAGAGAGGGGTGAATGGGAGCCTCAAATTACTCAAAGAAATGTTCGGGCCACTATTCCCAAAAACATCTCCAACAAGCAAGCTTACCCACACAGCAACATCATGACCCAAGAGTGTGGATACCTTTGGTGATGACTAAGAGGTACAGTGGATCTTCCAGAAACTAAAGCCACATGCGAGAGAGTGACGCTAATACAGAACTAAAGCCAGAGCCATGTAGCTCTCATGGTTGTACCGTATGTCCCAGCTTTTGCTGACAGATAGGATCCTAAATCCATGTTGCTAAAAAGTCATGTTTTACTTTAATAGTTCATATAGTTATTAATCAAGATTCAATATCATGCTTGGTTAAAAAGGAGCACTAGCAATAACTACCTAGATGCAAAGATAACCCATAGGATTCCAAGGTTCAAGGTAACAAATCTAGGTAAGTCGTATGGTAACAAAATTAGACACATGCATATGATTTTATTCAAAAACATCATGAATAGGACATCAAGGTAGATCCCATATAATACTTGCCTTCCTCAAAAGGTTCCTGCTGCTCCTGCTCAAAGAAATCCTCCTGGTCACCCACGTACTGCTCAGCGTCTATACTCGATCACCACATCCACATACAATCATACCGAGACATAACAAGCAAACAACCAAAGGCTATAGATTAGAACAGTACACCAACCATAATAAAAACAAGATTAAAAGTTTATAAAACTAATCTACGTCTCACTACGATCACATAGACGTTTGGATCACGAAAAACGGAGCTATAACAAAGAAGATGTGCCCTAAACAAGATTTGCAAATTAAACTTGAGATTAAAAGAGACTAAGCAATTAAATATTTTTAAAAGTTATCTAACATGATCTATGAACTAACTAACACATAGATCACGTTGATACAATCCTAAGGCAATTTGAATGGGTCAAAACGGAGTTAAAAAGAACATTTTAAGAACAAATGAAAATGGATGGCAATTCTATAATTAGGGTTTTCTATTTATTTTTTTGAAATAAAACAGATCCGAACAGAAATACGCTTTCCAGTAGGGAAAACGAAGACTCGGAATACGCCAAGGGACGGCGGGTTTATACTTAAAAATGTATGGGGTTTCTTTTGCAAAACGTGCAGGCCGAAGGGGTACGGGTCTCTGAGAGCCATCCGATCCAGAATAGACGGCCGAGATTAGATCAGGGGGGGCAGGGCGGCGGCGCGGTGGCCAGAGACAGGGCAGACGGCGGCGCCCTGGCCGGAAGCGGTGGCGCGGTTCAATCCGAGGCCATAGTGCATGGATCGCGACGCGAAGAGGACCGGAAGAGAGAGGGGAGACGGCGAACGCGATAGCGGTATCGGTTGAACCGATTTCGCTCAAGGTAGCGGTGCCCGCGCGGTGGGGCGGCTTGGTTACGCCGGCGGATGCGGAGAGGAGCCGTGCGAGCGAAACAGAGAGGATGGAGGGGGGAAAGGAGAGCTCATGCGGCTCTTCTTACCACGCGCGAGGATCGGGGTCGTGATGAAAGGGGACGGAGGGAGCACGGCGTCGAAAACGGTGGCGGCGGCTCTGTGTCTGTTTTGCGGCGGCGGCGAAGGTGCGGTCGAGCTCCGAGACGGCAAGGTGGAGGCGGTGGGTGCGGGGGCTCGCCTTATATAGCCTTGAGGCTGCGTCAGCGAAGGAAGGGGATTCTCCCCGAACTCCAATCACACTCGGCAGAAGAGGAAAGTGCTGGCGCGGTAGAAAGGAAAGAGGAGAGGAGGAAGAAGGAAGGTGGAGGGTGAAGCTGACATGTGGGGCCCGTCTGCCAGGGAGACAGCGGCGCTGGGCGTGTCCGCTGGTCCGGGGGAAGTGCTGGGCCGGCCTGCTGGGCCTCTGCGCGAGGGGGGGGGGAGCTGGGCCGGTGAGGGTGTGAAGGAGGGCCGAGGGGAAAAAGGCCTCGGGCCAGAAAGAAAGAAAGGGAGGGAGGGGAAAAAGAAATTCTTTTTCTTTTATTTCTGGAATTCCAAAACCAAATTCAAAGCACATTTGAATATGTAGTTTGAATTTTGAAAATACCAATCAATACAAAAACACTATGCAGCAGCATGAATGCAACAAAAATGTTTCTACCATATGTTCCATTTTATTTAATGAAAGCTTAATCATTTTCCTATATTATAATGTCCACTGAAAATGCATTTAATTCATTTTTAGTCTATTTCAAAGAGTGCCAATTTCTGGGTGTGACAAATCTACCCTCCTTAAAGGAATCTTGTCCCGAGATTCAACATATCTTCCAGTATCTGGTTGGTTCTTTCTGTCTGACCATCTGTCTGCAGGTGATAGGCTGTACTGAAGTTCAGCTTGGTTCCAAGGGACCTATGAATCATCTGCCAGAAGTGGGATGTGAACTGAGTACCCCTATCGGAAACAATCTTTTTAGGAACGCCATGCATACACGCTATCTTTTCCATGTATAGCTCTACTAACCTTGCTCCGGTGTAGGTGGTCCTGACTGGCAAGAAGTGGGCAACTTTTGTCAACCAATCCACAATTACCCATATCGAATCATAACCACTTTGGGTGCGAGGCAAACCCACTATAAAGTCCATACCAACTTCTTCCCATTTCCACTCTGAAATTTTCATCGATTGCAACAATCCTGCCGGTCTCTAGTGCTCTGCCTTAACCCTTTGACAGGTATCACACAGTGCCACATACTCTGCAACATCCCTCTTTAATCCATACCACCAATACTTCTCCTTCAAGTCCAGATACATCTTGGTACTTCCGGGGTGTATAGAATAAGCTGGATCATGAGCCTCTCGCAGAATTGTCTCACGGATCTCTTTCACTCTAGGTACACATAACCTCTTACCAAACCAAAGAGTACCATTGTCATCCAGACTGAAACCTGGTGCCTTGCCAATCACAATATTCTCGGCGATCTCTTTCAGTTTCTCATCTTCCAACTGACCCTTGCATATCTCCTGTTCCAGAGTAGGCTCCAGAACTAACTCCATAGCATTAATAACAAAACCCAAGTTGAGATGCGCTAACTGGGCACACAACTCTTTGGACTGTATCTCCA
Source organism: Microstegium vimineum (assembly GCA_022036555.1). NCBI lineage: Eukaryota > Viridiplantae > Streptophyta > Magnoliopsida > Poales > Poaceae > Microstegium > Microstegium vimineum. Next base: position 12,271,666 of record CM039121.1, read on the forward strand.
GGTGTACTTCATTGGCATAACTTTTCCTACTGAGGGCATCTGCCACAACATTCGCCTTTCCAGGGTGATAATGTACCTCCAAGTCATAGTCCTTGATCAATTCCAACCAATGGCATTGACTCAAGTTCAAATCTGACTGGGTGAATATGTACTTCAAACTCTTGTGATCTGTGTAAATATCACTCTTGTGACCGACCAAGTAGTGTCTGCAGATCTTCAGTGCATGTACCACAGCGGCTAACTCCAAGTCATGTGTAGGATAATTCAACTCATGCTTCCTTAACTGCCTTGATGCATAGGCAACAACTCTGCCTTCTTGCATAAGCACACAACCAAGACCCAGGCGAGATGCATCACAATATATGGAGAAGCTCTTGTTCAGGTCTGGCAAAATCAACACTGGCGCTGTGGTCAACCGCTTCTTTAATTCTTCAAAGTTAGTTTGACACTTCTCAGACCATACAAACTTAGCATTCTTCTCTAACAATGTAGTCATTGGTTTAGCAAGCTTGGAGAAACCTTCAATGAATCTCCGGTAGTAACCAGCCAGTCCAAGGAAACTACGAATCTCAGTCACACTGGTAGGTGGGTTCCAATTCAACACATCTGCCACCTTACTTGGATCCACTACTATTCCTCCATTGGATATAACATGACCTAGGAAAGACACTTCCTTCAACCAAAACTCACACTTGCTCCTTTTAGCATACAACGGGTGTTCTCTGAGCTTCTGCAAGGCCAACCTGAGATGTTCTGCATGTTCTTCCTTATTCCTGGAGTAGACTAGAATGTCATCAATGAACACTACCACAAACTTATCAAGAAACTCCATGAACACCTCATTCATCAAGTACATGAAGTAGGCAGGTGCATTGGTTAGCCCAAATGACATCACAGTGTACTCATATAGCCCATACCTTGTAGTAAATACAGTCTTAGGTATGTCAGAGGAACGTATCTTCAATTGGTGATATCCCGATCGAAGATCAACCTTGGAGAACACACAAGCTCCCTTCAACTGGTCAAACAGGTCATCAATCCTTGGTAGAGGGTACTTGTTCTTGATAGTTACCTCATTGAGCGAATGGTAGTCCACACACATCCGTTGTGTACCATCCTTCTTGTCAACAAAGATCACCGGAGCTCCCCAAGGTGAAGAGCTAGGACGTATGAAACCCTTCTCTTGTAACTCCTGCAACTATTTCTTAAGTTCTTCTAACTCATTAGCCCCCATCCTATATAGACGCTTAGCAATAGGTGCAGTACCAGGCAAAAGCTCAATAAGAAATTCGATGTCACGGTCAGGTGGCATACCTGGCAAGTCATCGGGGAATACATCTGGGAACTCATCAACAACTGATTCAGGTTCATGGTTGTCATCATCTAGCTGATTCATAGTAGCTGTCTGTGGTGCCCGTAACACAACTTCCACATTGATTCTATCCCCTTTAGGTGAGGTCAAGACAACAATCTTCTCTTTGCACTGAACAATGGCCTTATGCTTCATCATCCAATCCATTCCCAGAATGAGATAAATACCAGCTGTCCTTAGCACAATAGGTTCAACCTGAAAGGCTACCCCCCTAGAAGCACACTAGCTAAAGGACTATAGTAATTTGCAGACTAAGTCTCTCCTGGTGAGTTTACTATTATGGGGGTTTTCATGGCACGTAATGAAATATCATGCACTCTAGTAAAAGCTTGAGAAATGAAAGAGTGCGAAGCTCCAAAGTCAAAAAGTACAGTAGCGGGGATAGAGTTGATACTGAACATACCCATCATAACTTCGAGAGTCTCCTGTGCAGTATCTGCTGACACGTGGTTCACCCTTCCAGTGTTGGTTGGAGTCTGTTGTCTTCCCCTCTGCTGATTGCTCTGGTTCTGGGGCGTCTGTGGGTTCTGCCTTTTGGGACAGTTGTAGGACATGTGCCCCTCCTTGTTGCAACGAAAACACCTATTGGGGTGCTAGGAGCACTATTTTTCATTGGGGTAGCATTGGGGTTCCCCTGACGTGGCGCCTGCGGCACAGTCTGCTGCTGGTTCTGTGGACGCTGCGGGAACTGATTGCGCTGCGGGTTCTGACCACTGTTCCACTTGTTGTTCGGACCCTGGTACCTCTATTGGAAGTTCTATGGGGGTTTGGATCGCTGGCGGGTGTTCCTTCCTGAAGCTAGCCCCTAAAGCTTCCTATTCTTGGCTTCCATCTCCTTGCGCTTGTTGTCAACCACAATAGTGCGGTTCACAAGGGCTTGATAGTTGGGGTAGAGATTGGACATCAGTTGCAACTGCAAGCCATCATAGATACCCTTCATAAAGCGGCGCTGCTAGTCAGCGTTGTTGGCAACCTCTTGAGGAGCATATCGAGACAACTGTGCAAATTTGTCCCGATACTCCGCCACGGTCATGGACCCTTGTCTCAGAGCTCTGAACTCCTCCTGCTTGAGCTCCACTATGCCTTTAAGAATATGGTAAGACCTGAAGCTATCTATGAACTCCTGCCAAGATACCTCTGGTGCGTTGTTGGGACGTTCATACATGTACGAGTCCCACCAATCTTGAGCAGCACCCTACAGCTGGCCAGATGTGTAGAGCACCTTCTCACGATCATGCATTGGGCGATATTAAGCTGCTTCTCCACAGCTCTCAACCAGTCATCCGCCTCCAGTGGTTCAGAAGCATGGGTGAACACCGTAGGGCGACCTTTCATGAACTCTCCATGCTTGTCTCGCGGCTGGACAGGTCGTGGTGGTGGTGGTGGTGCAGGTTGATTCTGAAGGTGTTGCATCATCGTCTGCATCAATTGTGCCTGCACTCCCATGAACTGCTCAATAGTCATGGCCAGGGCGGTGGTGGTGGTAGTGGTGGTGGTGCACCCCTGCCATGGCCTCTGCCTCTGCCTCCTCTAGTGGCCATCTGTCATCCAAAACACATGGTACGACCTTTAGATTTATTGATCATCAAAAGAAGTGACTGAGCATAACTTTCTGGAATCTGAACATTGCAAGTGGTACTGTAAAACAGTCATATCTCACTTTCCAGATGTCAACCAAATGTGAAACTTACATGGTTGGAAAGCTTATGAAATTTTCTACAACTTTCATAATTCTCACTTTTTCAGATTCATAGGCAAAAATAGGTGAAAACAGAAAGTTAACAAAACTGTTCCTGAGTTCCAGACTGCACAGAAGCCCTATCTTGTAACTATCATATCTCCCAAACCATAACAGTTATGAATGTCATTCAAGATTCATTGGAAAGGTATGGAAGTCTAGTTATTTTCAAAAAAAATTCATGATCATTGCATGAACCAACTTTGAGATATAACCGAAAGAGTACTGACTGCTTCAGAAAACAGCAAGATAGAAAAAAAAGGATAACCCACCTGCTAGCAATTTATTTAATTCAAACTTACTTCTTCTTAACTAAGGAACTTGTGGACAGGCCCACAATGTTCCAGCACTCATAACAAAACTCCAAATCACTCATAAGCATAATAACAAACCATTAAGCAAAACCATGTTCACATGACACGACAAGACTCGACTCTACTCAACTCTCGCTGCTATCGCTGCTAGCATTTTATTACATCGGGGTGGTACTCGACCTATGGGAGGAAAACTGGGGGAAGCTTCTGGTGGAACTTGGGCATCTTCAGGCGTTCTCTGAGCTCATCATTCTCTGCATGGGCCCTCTTGAGCAGCTTGCGCTGGCCGCCTAGCTCATCTGTCAGCACCTCCACCTGCTGCATCAACTCATGAGCAAAATCGATCATCACCTTGGTGACGTCGTCATACCCATCTCTAGCCTCGAACATGGACCAACCCTCACGAGTCTCAAAGGGAAGGTGCCGGTACTTATCCTCCATCATACGGTCACGACGATGGGCACGAAGATCAAAGAAGGCCATGCGAGCTGCATCCTCCATGCACTCCATCATGCTGGCACGGCTTGTCTTGGGCTCATAGACGGCCTCCACTTGCCACGACTGAGTGGCGTCGTTCCAGATGCATATGTAGATGGTACACTTCCAGTAGGAGGGCTCCTAGAAATGCCTGTTCTCATAGCACATGTACTTCACAGTGGACTTCCAGTCAGCGTAGTGGTTCTCCAACGTCCACTTCAGCAAGCCATGGTAGTAATCCTCATCGTCTCCCTCCTTGAAGTGGAAGTGCTTGGTCCATCCCAAGCGTTCTCCACCGGCTTTGGAACCACTAGAAGGACTCCTAGAGCGGCTGTTCCCACCAGAGGGAGTCCTGGAGCGGCTATTTCCTAAGCTCACTTCTTGGACTTCTTCTTCATCCTCGCGGGGCTCCATTGGCACGTACCTTGGTGGGGGACGGGTGGACTTGTGGGCAGTCTGCTTGTTGCGGGCCATCTATAGAAAAGCAATGATGAGAATTAAGTCAGAATCAAGATAACATAATTTTGAGATGAGTAATAGTTTTAGCAAATAATAACAAGGTATAAAAGCATGAAAAGAGCATTCCTAAGAACCAATTCTAACTGGGCTTGCGTCCTACAGTCAACACGGCTCTGATACCAATCTGTCACACCCAGTTTTAAAGGAAAAACGGGATGCATAAACTTTATGTGTGCCAGGGATCAGTCACACACATAAACCGACAAATTATCAAGAAGGTACCATTACAAGTGTTTATTACATAGCGAATAAGTATCTAATTAATATCTATTACATAACAGCGGAAATAAAAGATAACTCGCGCGAAGCTCCATCACACAGGGACGTCAACTGGTTGACTGCAAACCTAGTAGTCCTCGATATACTCCTCATATCCCTGATAACCTGGTACCCATCCGGGATTTTTATCCAAATATGAAAAGTAAACAGGCGTAAGTACTTCTAGTACTCAACAAGTATATATGGGGTTCATGAGGCTCAAAAGGTATGACATGGTTTACTGCGGTAAGCATTTTTAGTTTATAACAAAACTTTACAAGTGGTGATCATATAAGCAAATGAACAAATTACATAATAGCATGGTAAAGTGATTCATAAAAATAAACAACAAGTAAACAAAGTTTCTATGAGTTTTCCGGGCCGCTCGTGTCTGTGAGCACGGCTGATATATCAGTTTTTAACACTCTGCAGAGGTTGTACACTTTACCCATGAGTCGTGTTACCCATATGCCCGGGTTTATAACTCCCAAAACACTGCCGAGGTGAGCGGGCAAGGTACACTATGAAATCTTTCAGAGGGGCTCACTGACATACAACAGACAGTACGGATCCACGGGCAAGGGGTATACGAGGTTTCCTCGATGGTACACACGCGCAGCGGTAGCCACTCTGGCCATACCCCGCAACCGCTCGTCAATGGCAACTTTCGTGAACTGCCACATGCGAGAGAGTGACCCTACTACTGAACTAAAGCCAGAGCCATGTAGCTCTCATGGTTGTACCGTATGTCCCAGCTTTTGCTGACACATAGGATCCTAAATCCATGTTGCTAAAAAGTCATGTTTTACTTTAACAGTGCATATAGTTATTAATCAAGATTCAATATCATGCTTGGTTAAAAAGGAGCACTAGCAATAACTACCTAGATGCAAAGATAACCCATAGGATTCCAAGGTTCAAGGTAACAAATCTAGGTAAGTCGTATGGTAACAAAATTAGACACATGCATATGATTTTATTCAAAAACATCATGAATAGGACATCAAGGTAGATCCCATATAATACTTTCCTTGCTCAAAAGCTTCCTGCTGCTCCTGCTCAAAGAAATCCTCCTGGTCACCCACGTACTGCTCATCGTCTATACTCGATCAGCACATCCACATACAATCATACCGAGACATAACATGCAAACAACCAAAGGCTATAGATTAGAACAATACACCAACCATAATAAAACAATATTAAAAGTTTATAAAACTAATCTACGTCTCACTACGATCACATAGACGTTTGGATCACGAAAAACGGAGCTATATCGAAGAAGATGTGCCCTAAACAAGATTTCCAAATTAAACTTGAGATTAAAAGAGACTAAGCAATTAAATATTTTTAAAAGTTGTCTAACATGATCTATGAACTAACTAACACATAGATCACGTTGATACGATCCTAACGCAATTTGAATGGGTCAAAACGGAGTTAAAAAGAACATTTTAAGAGCAAATGAAAATGGATGGCAATTCCGTAATTAGGGTTTTCTATTTATTTTTTTGAAATAAAACAGATCCGAATGGAAATACGCTTTGCAGCAGGGAAAACGAAGACTCGGAATACGCCAAGGGATGGTGGTTTTATACTTAAAAATGTATGGGGTTTCTTTTGCAAAACGTGCACGCCGAAGGGGTACGGGTCTCTGAGAGCCATCCGATCCAGAATAGACGGCCGAGATTAGATCAGGGCGGGGGCAAGGCGGCGGCGCAGTGGCCGGAGATAGGGCAGACAGCGGCGCCATTGCCGGAAGCAGCGGCGCGGTTCAATCCGAGGCCATGGTGCATGGTTCGCGACGCGAAGAGGACCGGAAGAGAGAGGGGAGACGGCGTATGCGATAGCGGTATCGGTTGAACCGATTTCGCTCGAGGGAGCGGTGCCCGCGCGGTGGGGCGGCTCGGTTACGCCGGTGGACGCAGAGAGGAGCCGTGCGAGCACAACAGAGAGGATGGAGGGGAAAAGGCGAGCTCCTGGGGCTCTTCTTACCACGTGCGATGCTCGGGGACGTGATGAAAGGGGACGGAGGGAGCTCGGCGTCGAAGAACGGTGGCGGCGGCGGAGGTGCGGTGGAGCTCTGAGACAACAAGGTGGAGGCGGTGGGTGCGGGGTCTCGGCTTATATAGCTCTGGGGCTGCGTCAGCGAAGGAAGGGGATCCTCCCCGAGCTCCAATCACGCTCGGCAGAAGAGGAAAGTGCCAGCGCGGTAGAAAGGAAAGGGGAGAGGAGGAAGAAGGAAGGTGGAGGGTGAAGTTGACATGTGGGGCCCGTCTGCTAGGGAGACAGCGGCGCTGGGCGTGTCTGCTGGTGTGGGGGAAGTGCTGGGCCGGCCTGCTGGGCCGTTGAGGGAGTGAAGGAGGGCCGAGGGGAAAAAGGCCTCGGGCCAGAAAGAAAGAAAGGGAGGGAGGGGAAAAAGAAATTCTTTTTCTTTTATTTCTGGAATTCCAAAACCAAATTCAAAGCACATTTGAACATCTAATTTGAATTTTGAAAATACCAATCAATACAAAAACACTATGCAGCAGCATGAATGCAACAAAAATGTTTCTACCATATGATCCATTTTATTTAATGAAAGCTTAATCATTTTCCTATATTATAATGTCCACTGAAAATGCATTTAATTCATTTTTAGTCTATTTCAAAGAGTGTCAATTTTTCGGTGTTACCCATTTCCACTTAGCCCCTCGATACATGAGTGAACTACCTAGTCCTGAGACACTGCACTCCAGGCTCCTGAAATATCATCTTAATATTCCATCGGATGGCCCCGCTTCCTGCCTGGACTTCCCATCACCTCGATGCAACCTCTAGGATTCCACTATGTGCCGCCCCCGCTTCCTCGGAAGCTCCGCCCGGGTTTTGAGACCCAAACCCATAAACCGGTCCACCAGTGGCTTTCGGCTCAACCATCTGTAACACTCCAAAAAATTGTGTTTTGAAATAGAATAAATTGATTTAATTATGTTTTTGCTATCATTGAATTTTTTAGCTCTAAATGTTTTCGAAATAAATGCATTGAAGTGTGTGCAATTCATGCTGTGCATTTTTGTTATTGCATTGAATTTTAAATTTTCGAACACTCTGAAATTTTTTCGAAATTCAATCCTTAGATTGGAAAACTCTCATCTTCCTCTGGTTCGCTTTGACTGCCCCTCTTTGGTGAGTTTTGACAGTCCCCTTCCTTCTCACTCGAATCCTCACTTAACCTTTTTTGCCTCGCCAATTCTAGAGGAACCCTTCCTCCTCTTCTCTGTGCCGGCCCCTCTCCCGCAGCTCTCCCTCCCCCGTCCCCCTCTCCCTTCATCCGCCCCTCGAAAACGCCCCCCTCTTCCCTTTCGCGCCTCCAAGCCGAGCGCCCTCCCCGCTCCTTTCTCTGTGCACCGCCGCTCGCAGCGGCTCCCCGCACCGCCACGGTTACAGAGCCCGCGTCGCCATTAAACGCGAGCTCGAGCTCCACGGTCGCTCTCAGGCCTCTCTTCTTCTCCTTGACAAGGTTTGGAGCCCCGTGAAGCTTCCCCCGCACTCGTTTTCACGTGTCTTGATCCTCACCGTCGTGTCACCGCTTGCAGGGAGCCCGCACCCGCCTCGCCGTGCCGCCTGCCTCCTACGTGGCCTCTCCAGCTGCACGAAAAGGGTTCGGGTGAGTTCGCGCCGATCCGCTCTTTCTCCCGGTACCGTCGGTTCTCCGTTTGGTGGCCCGTAGGCTCGGAACTGCTTGCGCCGCCGTCCTCCTCGCCGGGATTCATGGAGAATGGCCGCGCCGCCTCCCTGTTCCCTCTCTGATGCCGACAGAGCTCTCCCTTTTCCCCAAAGTTCTAATCAGGGCCGTTCAACCGAGATCCGACGATCCAGAAGCGTCGATACCCTTTCGCTCTGCAACTTTGCTAAAGAGACCCTGGAAAATCTCAGGGCTCAACCCGCGCTCCTTTGGCGTATTCCCAGAACGCGCTTTCTTCTTTCGAAAGCGTATTTCCTCTCGGGCACAATTTAATTTGTTTTAAAAATGAAAAATCCTAATTACAGAATTGCCATTTGAATTCAAAACTTCATAACTTCCTCATTTTAAATCCTTTTTGACCCGTTCAAATTGCGTTAGGTTCGTAATAAAATTCTATTTATGTTAATACCACTGTTAGTTACTTTTGAAAAAGTTTAATTTCGTGATTAAATTTAAATTAATATCTTTCAATAGAAAACCCTGTTTAATTCGTTTCTTCGTCGTTCTAGCTCCGTTTTCGTGAACGAAACATCGATGTGATCGTAGCGACGCGTAGATCAGTTTTATAAATCTTTCATCTTATTTTATTACTGTTGGTGTACTGTTCTAATCATATTTTTGTTTGCTTCGTGTATGTTTGCCGTTGGTTGAATGGTGTTGCTTGTTGATCGATATAGACGTTGAGCTTCCCGTTGAAGAGCCGGAGTTTTTCTTTGATCAAGATCAGCAGGATCAGCAAGAGTTCTTCGAAGAAGGCAAGTATAACATGGGATTATCCTTGTTGTCCTATTCACAATTAATATAACTCATATGCATGAAATTCCTTGTTTACCTTAGTTTGATCCTAGTGTTTGTTACCCTGAATACCTTGTCACCTATGGCTTGATCCACCACATATGTTTAGCATTGCTAGCGCTCATACCAGATGTTCATGATCTTAATTTGTTAATGACTATATGTAATAATGGTAAAACTCGCTTTTTAGCAACATTGGATTATAGGAGCTTATCTGTCGGCAAAATCTAGGATATACAGTACAACCACGAGGGCTATATGGCTCTGGCTTTAGCTCAGTATGGGGACCTTTTCTAGCTCGTTCAGTGGTTACCTTTATGGCGCGAAAGGGGTGTGCCGAGATGGGTATAGTGTGGTTCCTAATCTTCGGGCCAACCACGAAGGAGTGTGACCGTGGACAGGTTGGCTCTATATCTCCTTGCCATGGAAACCTGGCGGCCCTAACTTGTTAGACAAACCCTTGAAAGGTTTCATAGTGTACCCTGCCCGCTCACCTCGGTAGTGTTTTGGGAGTCATGATCCCGGGAAAATGGGCAAACACGACTCGTGGGTAAAGTTGTACACCTCTGATCAGAGTTAATAAACTATCATGATAGCCGTGCTCACGGACACGAGCGGCTCGGAAAACTCACAGAATTATTGGGTTCTTATTTCTATGTGGCTTATGCAAGTGTTATTTATTTATTGTATTATTGTCATTTACTTTATGATCATGGATATTTGAGCTTTTGCAATTTACCTTGGCAATTGTTGATGCTATTATGAATTTGATCTACTTAAAATGCTCACCGCTATGAACCATGCATACCCTTTTGAGCTTCATAAACCCTGTGTTATATTTGTTGAGTACGTATGTGCTCACCCTTGCATTCAAACAACACAGATGAAGATTGGGTTGATGACTACCGCAATGAGTACTAGTCTTGGAGTCAACCAGTCAACCAGTCCCTTTGGAGCTTCCGCAGTTATCCTCGTTAGTTAAAGTTTATTTGTTTCAGGCTATGTAATGGATATTTATTCGCTATGTAATAACACTGTGATGGTACTTTTTATCATTTGTCAACTCATGTGTGCGACATTTCCTGGGGTGCACATGAGCCTTTTATGCACTTGTTTTTGTTCTTAAAAACGGGTGTGACACCATCGAACCCTAAGTTTTCAGGCCCAAACTCGGAAACCGTCCTCTGATGTTTAGAGGCCCAAACCATCAAACTGCTCAACTCGTGCCACCTCGTCCTCGCCCCGCCCGGTGCAAAGTGCTCGTGAGCCTTCCTGCTCGACTTGCTCGCCCGCCGTGTTGACCTTGTCAACACGGTCTACACCATGTCTTCTCGCACTTGTCAATGCCAAGTGCCAGCCACCACAGCTAGTCCTCTAAGTGATGTGGAGCATCTTTTCATTATATTTTCTCTATCTATGAAGATTTTGCATCCATATGCATACATGGCATTTATGGCCAGAGAGTTTGTATTTTGGGTTGATGAGGTGCATATATCAACAAGGGGGAGAGAAACTTGTGCATTTCACTCATTTCAGCCATCTACCAATAAGGGGGACTTTTAGAATGCATGCCTATCTGAGGGGGAGATCTTGTGCATTTTTGCATTTTAGAGGTCATCTCTTTGGTATCTTGTGAGGGGAGTTCTTGCTATATGTGTTGAGCCTTTGCCTCTTCTAGAGGGTCTAGCATCTTTTTCGACATTTCATCTGGCTGTTTGGATTTCAATTTTAATTTATCAGAGTTGTAGAAAAAAGTCAAGTTTTAGGCAAAAGACAAGTGTACGCAAGAGGTTGTAAGCATAGTTAAGCCACTTATCAACCAGGCGAAGCCTATGTCAATAAACAATTAGAAGCTTAAAGCACCGGTTTCGGTCATACACTACACCGCTCAAGTTCATCTCAAAGTGCAAAGAGAAGCAGTCTTGATACGGTGAGGTGCTAACATGTGTGAACCCATCTTGATCTTTTCAATTCACTATTTAGAGCTACTTTCATTTTATATCAAAACATAAGCATGGTGCTCTAAGGAAGTGCATGATTCAAAGTAAGGTCCATAGACACAATACATACATGGGAGAGTCATTGGGATCTACTAAGAGCTCTACACATGCTAGATTCAACTCAGAGGTGAATATAGAAAGAAAGTCAATTTTAAAAGCTTTCAAACTTAGGTCATTTATGCATCAAAGGATCAAGGTGAGTCTAAGCTAAGCCTCAACAGAAGCACATAAAACACCTAAAATAGAGCATAGTTTCATTATATTAGCTATATATATGAAGCTCAAAATGATCTATGTCACACAATTATGAGATGCAAAATGCACTATGATACAAACTAAAAACCAAAAAAAAAGGCAAAGAAGAAACGAAAACTAAGATACAAAACTTTCCTCAACTAAAAAGGGAAGAAAACACCCAACTCCCCTCGAAAACAGGCAAACACAGCTTGGTCTAAAGGTTTTGTGAGAATGTCAGCCAACTGGTTATGGGTGTCGACATGCCTAAGGTCAATGTCGCCCTTCCCATAGTGGTATCTCAAGAAATGGAACCTCACATCAATATGCTTTGTCTTGGAGTGTAAAACTAGATTCTTGGCAACACTAATAGCACTCGTGCTATCACATAGCAAAGGCACTCTAGTAAGTTCTGAGCCAAAATCCCTCAAGGTAGTGATCATCCAAAGAAATTGCGAGCAACAACTAGTGGTGGAAATATACTTAGCCTCTATGGTGGATTGGGCGATGCTAGACTATTTGCAAGAGGACCAAGATACAAGAGAAGATCCAAGAAAATGACAAGTCCCTGACATCGACTTCCGATCAAGACGACAGGCGGCAAAATTGGCATCAGAATAGCTATTGGCACAAATTATGGTATACTTTTTCATAATCAAAATGATGCCACTAACCTCAGGATCAGGATAAACAAACACATCATAAGCATAATTTATCAAATAACTAGTTCCACATGTCCATGAGTGTTTGAATGCAGGAATGAAGAAATGGAGCAAAGGAGAGCCAGTGGGACCCACATAGGGGGTCGGTAGACCACCCTATGGGCCCACCTGGCTCCCCTCTCAGCCATGATCCAAGAGAAGCATCCTAGAGTGATTTCCAACCCTTGGATCACTCTGTGCTTTCTCTCAACGGCTCACATGCATAGCACATAGATCTATGGGCCCACACCAAGGAGATAAACGTGACAACCACCTTAGAACCAACAACCAACCTCAATGACAAGTGGCACCCGCACCAGGAAGGATTAGGTGGGCCAGACACCCCAAGGGGGGCCCACATGGCTCCCACCTGGTCGCCTGAATAGTGGGGCCACTTCTAGAGGCCAGAGGAGGGCCCACCTACCATAGAGGTGGTCGGCCGACTGCCTCCCTAGGTTGGGTTGGCCCCTCAACCGCCATACCACTCTACACATGTGGAAGATCACTACCATCCACCCTTGGTCAGTTCAAGAGGCGGTTGAATCCAAGGGTGGAGGATGGAAGGCCCTGGATCGCTGGCGTGGCGATGGAGTAGCCCCTAAACCACGTGTTCTTAGGCAAGTTCTTAAAAGGTAAGGCCCCCGTAAGAAGAGGGCGCGGTCCGGTACGAGTTTTCTCCTCCTACTGATCTATGCCCTTGCCTAGCATACTTGTATTGAGGAGGCAAACTATAGTGTTTAGACTAGTTAATTAGCTAAGTATATTGAAGTAGAGTGAATTGCATAGGAGTCCCTTGTACTCTCTCATCGTCCTCCCACCTAGCTATTCTATCTAGTCCGTTCTAAGTATCATTTACCTTGGCTTATTCATTCATCAACCCCTTCCTATCACATATATTGTTTACCCCCCTATACTAGTTGGTACTAAGTTGAGGTGCTCTCTAGGATCTCTCTCTAATTATCATTTCTAGCTCAGCTTTCCCTTGGGAAAATATAAATTATGATACCTTGCAATACTCCTAGGTGAAGTGCTACAACGGTCTAATCTGTGTGCTTGCGGATTTATCCAATAGTCATAAGAAATACCAACAAGCATTTCTGGCGTCATTGTTAGGGAAAGCATAGCCTAGAAATTTTAATTAAATTGAATCTAGAGATTCTCGTTAACTTAGTTATCAATTAGTCATAGGGGCTTACCCCTGTCTGTGTCTTCCTTTCTTGTGAAGCCAGACAGTTTATGAGCGGTTTCCAACTGCCGGGAAACTACTTAGAAGATCCCGAGCAGCTGTTGACGAGAACTAGACGTCATCAAGTTCCCCCTCAGAGGATCATCTTGACCCTGAATCCGATCGAGGAAGGAGGCTCTACACCACCACTCAAGGAAGCTATGGCCTAGAAGGCGATCTCCGACTTCTCAGCTCCGTCAGCTACCCACATAGCTCAGGGTCCTAAAGTCAACTTCGGGGATGCCACCTTCGAGCTGAAGCCCGCCTTGATCCACATGATGCTAATGCTCATCTCCAGCACTTCATGGAGTTATTGGCACTTTCACTATCAAGGGAGTGGCGTCTGATGCCATTCGTCTTCGTCTTTTCCCATTCTCGGGGTTGGGGAAGGCGAAGCAGTGGTTCTACGCCCATAAAGAAGAAGCCACTACATGGGGAGATGTGCCAACACATTCGTCAAGAAGTTCTTCCCAACGGGCAAAACCAATACTCTTTGCGGAAAGATCTTGAGCTTCCATCAACAGACTGACGAGACAATTCCCAAAGCATGGGAGCATCTCCAAGAGTACATTCGTGCCTGTCCTCATCATGGGATAGATGATTGGCTCTTGATCCAAGGATTCTACCACGGGCTGACTAGCATGGCCCGTAGTCACCTTGATGCTGCCGCTGGAGGGGCATTTCTCTAACACACAGTGAGAAATGCCAAGGACCTCATCGAGAAGATGGTAATCAACCAAGGATGGGGTGAGGAACGTCTCCAGCCAAAGAGGAGAGGTATGCACACCATCAATGATGTGGACATGCTCTCTGCCAAGATGGACCTCCTGATGAAGACAATAGAAGAGAGTTCCAAGAAGGAACGAGAGGCCATCTACCCCGTCGCCGCTGCACAAGCTATTGAAACTGATCCATGGTGCGAGGTGTGCAGAGGAAATGATCACTCGGGCAACAGTTGCCCCGAGACATCGAAGGAAGACGTGAACTTCATCAGCAACAACAACAACAACAACAACAACAACAACAAGGAAACTAGAATTCACGCCCCTTCTACCAAGGTAATGGAGGTAATAGTAATTACAATTCTTATAATAATCAACCTTCATTGAAAGATCTTGTTCTTGGTCAATCTAAAATTAATAATGGTATAAACAAAAAGATGATTGCCACTGATAAAGTTCTTGAAAGATTTGGTGAGAAAATTGATAGCTTCACAACTGCCATGAAAATCAATTGAGCTTCAATAAAATGCTAGAAACCCAATTAGCTCAATTAGCAGCAGCTATGCCATCTATAGAACAAGGTAAATTCCTGGGAAACTAGAGGATTCCATTGAGCATGTGAACATGGTAACAACAAAGTTTGGTAAGCCTCCACTTCGCTCCCATTGGGGCTATCTTCTCGATCCTCCCTTCATCATGAAGAAGGAAGATCCAGACCATCCGATGATCAAATGCTCAATCGGACAACAGACATTCCACACCGCCTTCTGCGACCTTGGATCGGGTGTCAACATAATGTCCAAGGTAACTTATGATAATTTGTTAGGAGGACCTTTGGTCCCTACATGTGTTCGCTTGCAGATGGCAGATCAAACCATATGGTTTTTGGAGGGACTCGCACGGGATATCTTAGTGAATATCCAAGATGAATACATCCCCACCGACTTCATCATCCTGGACATGGGAGCTAACGTGGAAGTCCCCGTCATCTTGGGAAGGCCGTTCCTCAACACCACCAACGCAGTCATCTACGTAGGATCGAGCCAGATCCACATCCAGTTCCCGAGCCACAAGGTAAAATGTGCTATCAATTGTTATAAACTTAACAAACAGGCTAAAGCATAACCACCAAGAAGAAGAGTTCGAGCCCCGCGCCAAAAGAAGCACTACCCGAAGGTGAAGATCAATGAACTCAAGGAAGATGAATCTGCCAATCCAAGGCAGGCTTGGAAAGCAAAGGAGGTGCACACACCACGGTCTCCACCTCCGGAGCCATCAAGTGCACCCGAAGAATGAACAAGAAGGAGAGTCCTACTCCAAGGACTTAAAATCAAGGAGCCTTCGCCGAAAGGTAAGTCGGTAGTTATCTTTCATTTTCCTTCTCACATTTAGTTCAATTCTTTAATTTCTATCATGCCTAGAATTCAGAAAACTAAAGTTTAGATTAAATAAAATTTGAGAATTAGTTTAGCATTAAAAATTTGACAAAAGGTATGGCCATAGAGTGGTCGGCCGACCACCCTATGTACCCTATCTTGGCTTGTTTAATTAAGAAACATTTAGGGATCTTTATAAAAGAAAAAGAAAAAAATGGAGGACTAGGAGGGTCGGCCGACCACCCTAGTTGTCCCATGCTCATCCCTCTTTCTTCCCCACCATCCTTTGTCCAAGCATCTCATGATTTGAGTAGTGAGATTTTCGAAAATTAGATTCTTGCTTTGGGAGACATCTGTTTTGCTTTGTCATGCTTTAAAATACATCAATCACTTTTGGTTAGAGCATGACACATCCTTGTCTCCCACTATTCCATGTCCAAAGTGGGGAACCAACTTTCACTTTCACTTTCACTTTGTCATGCTTCGAAAAAAGAAAACACATCAATCACTTTTGATCAAAGCATGACATACCTTTGTCCCCCACTACTCTTTTTTTAAAGAGGAGAATCTTGACCACTTTAACTTAGCTTTTGATCACATCACAAATTATGCTTCACCTTTCACCAAGCACTAGAAAAAGCATGAGTGGAATCCCCACTTTAGGGGGTCAGCCGACCACCTTTGGTCACCTTATCTCTCTCTTTTGCTTTTGTGTAAGGCATCTACTAAAGATAGTGATCATGACACCCAAGGGCATGCCCAAGGGGTGGTCGGCCGACCACTCCATGGTGCCCCCTTGGTGCCATTACCTTCCCCTATAAAACCCCATGCAAGGAGAACTCATTCCCTCAGACCTCAACTAGAATCCAATTCTAGCTCAAGCCTCTCCTTGCCTTGTTCTCTCCTCTCTTCGTTCAAGAGAATTTCTTAGCTCTCAAGAGAAGTGGTGTTTCTCTCACTAGTCCACAAGAAGATCTCTTCTTTTAGCTCAAGCTTCTCCCCACAAGGCAAACTAGGAAACTCTCTCCACACACATCTCTTCCTAGTCTTGCCCGTGTGTCCTTCCTCTCTAGAAGTGAAGAATCCAATGACATCCGCATTCAAGAAGATGAAGCATGCGATAAGTGGGAGCTCATCCCGACGCTCCCACCAATCCGAGGACACTTCCCAAGGAAGAAGAAGGGGAGGTTCTGCCCGATACACTTGGGAGAACGTCCAAACCGAAGAACACCCTCAGGAGAAGGAAGAAGTGTTGATGGAGGTATCTCATATCGGGGCATTCATGGTGCCCTCGATGAGGACCTATGATCAACAAAGTGGACTCTGGTTCGACCAACTAGAGTACCAAAGGTATCTCTCTCTTTGGGATTGATCTTTCGTGCACACAAGGATATTGGATTCGAGTCTTCTCTCCAATGCAGGTATGACCACCGAGTTTGACACCATCTTTTCCACTATTGGTTGGTCTGGCTTTTGGAAAATAGAAGAGTTTGGAATTGAGTTGCTCACCATAGAATTCTTATGCTCTCTCCAGGTATCTAATGTTGGAATTTCCTTTCCCATGTTTAATCAAAGCCATAGTTTAACTTGGAGTCATCTAAACAATTCTCTTGGCTTTGAAAATTCATGCTTGATAAATTTAGACCTTGCCATGCGTAGGTTTAACAAAAGGAAATTTTGGTTCTCTATCTCTGCTCTAAAAGATTGCTCAAATCCTAAACCCTAGGAAATTCATAATCCAACCCTTCATTTCATGCATCTTTGGATGAAAATGACTTTGTTTCCTGGGAGCAATGCTAGCTTGATAAGTGACATGAAATTAAAATTGCTTTATTCCATGGTAAACAAAATTCAAATCTCTCCCGTGAAATGCTTAATGGAATTTTTGCAAAGTTCAATTGAGAGTAATGAATCTATTCAATTCACATCTTTAATTACTCGTCTTGCCGAATCTATGAACCTGCTAAATGGCACTCAACCCTTTGTTTACATCTCTGCTCCTATAGCTGTAATCTTAGAAGAATATCTTGCAGCTACTCAAATGTTAAAAAGAGATGCCAATGGTGAACTAAAAATGATTTACAGTGGCTATACAATTGAGTTTCCTCTTCTAAACAAGCAACTTTAGTTGTATAGGACCTGTAAGCTAACCCTTGATTTAGATCAAGGCATTGGGCAAAGAGGTTTTGCAGGATTAGACAGGAGAGCTCAGGAGGGGCTTTACTTTGTTCATCTTGAGCAAGGTGGTCCTTCCCGATGAGCTATTGGCGAGGAGTAAGACGATGCATCTTTCGATCCCATGCACACTTCTAGTGGCATGCCTCCTCGAGCATCATGCCCGCAACGAGCACGAGCATCTTTTTCGTCCACACGAGAAAGGGAGCATCGTGAACAGCGGCAACAATTTGATCATCTCACCAACACCTTTGGTGAGCTGCGTGTTGAGCACGATGAGACAGCACGCATCGTTCAACAAACTACCGAAGACATCCAAGCAATGCAAGAAGAACAATATCGGCATTGGGACCTATGGCGGCAACTACATTCACATCCGCCACATTATTGAGCAAAGGACAAGCTTGAGGGAGGTTCTCTCCCCCACTAAGGTAAGTTTTTAATTTCAGCATTTATATTTATGCACTTCCTTGCTTATCTTTGCTTTCCATTTAAAAAAAAATCTGCATATCATAAAATAAAATAAAAAGACCTTTCTCTACTCCACTCTCACATGTTCCATGAAAATTAAATATCTCCTATGGAAATGATGAATAGTTGCTCTGCTAAATGTTTCTCTAGTACTTAGTTTACAACTTGGTATATCTCTAAGTATGGATTACTTGGCTTAAAAGAAACCATCATGAACCTGAAACTTTTGTGGGTTGCAAATGCCGTAACTAAGTCTAAGTTGTTGTGAGACATGATATGACAAGATAAGAGCTGCTATGATATTGTTCTTAGCAAGAATGACTATCAGAGTTTTATTTAATAAAATTATAAAACACTTTTTGTTCCTCGATGGTGAAAATTCCTACCAAAGCCATACATGATCTTTCATGATATAAGCTTTCTAAATAAGCTGCTTGCTTTGTGTTGAGTTTGGTCAAGCTTTGTGACCCTTGTTGAGAGATTTATCATGCTCCCAAGATCAAGATCACGTACACGCCACATGTACATGCTGCTTCTACACTGGAAGTACGCAGAAACATGCCTTACATTTCCACATAGTTCATACTCCATGCTCTAAGTAGAAAAACTCTCTCTAGTTTGCTAGTAAATGAGACATAGACTATGCAAAATTATGAAAAATTCAGGGGCATTCTAAAGTCCCAAAATTATGAGCATCCCAAAGCTCTTTGAAAAAAAATAAGATAGCTATGTCTCAAAATAATAAGTTAAGAAAGAGAGATCATCCAAATATAGGAGTATTGATCAATTGTCATATTTCCACACATTTTCACATCTTGATCTAAGAGTATGACATTTCTCTCTTTGGATCCGGAATTTGACTTTACTATATATGCAAGGTAAGTTTGCTACATCTTTGATCCCTACCTATAGCTCCAGATAATCTTTAGAGATAGGATGAAAGAAGGCAAACTTTGATATATGCCTTGGTGAGGAATCATACACCTTATGAGCGACTCGAGAGTACCATTTGAGGAACACTAAGTTTTCTTTTACAAAATCTTGCAAAACCTCTGATATGAAACTTGTGAATGAATGAGAAAACTAGTGCTCAAGTCAAGTTGTTCTATCTCTCAACCTCTCAAGACAAGGGATAAAGCTATAAGCCCCATAAAGGACTAAGGTAATATGGGTGAGTCTTATTTGCTAATTTTTCCAACCAAAAGAGAAGTATGATTGTTGTAGATTTAGTACTCTTGAAATATGAAGCATAGTAGCAACTCCTGATTCATCGAGCTAAGTTTGATTGTTTGCTCGGGACAAGCAAAGGTTAAGGTTGGGGGATCTTGTTGGCACAAAATATGGTATACTTTTTCATAATCAAAATGATGCCACTAACCTCAGGATTCAGGATAAACAAACACATCATGAGTATAATTTATCAAATAACTAGTTCCACATGTCCATGAGTGTTTGAATGCAGGAATGAAGAAATGGAGCAAAGGAGAGCCAGTGGGACCCACATAGGGGGTCGGTCGACCACCCTATGGGCCCACCTGGCTCCCCTCTCGGCCATGATCCAAGAGAAGCATCCCAGAGTGATTTCCAACCCTTGGATCACTCTGTGCTTTCTCTCAATGGCTCACATGCATAGCACATGGATCCATGGGCCCACACCAAGGAGATAAACATGAGAACCACCTTAGAACCAACAACCAACCTCAATGAAAAGTAGGACCCACACCAGGAAGGATGAAGTGGGCCAGACACCTCAAGGGGGGGGGGGTCGGCCCACTGCCTCCTGGGCCCACATGGCTCCCACCTGATCCCCTGACCAGTGGGGCTACTTCTAGAGGCCAGAGGAGGGCCCACCTACCATAGGGGTGGTCGGCCGACCGCCTCCCTAGGTCGGTTTGGCCCCTCCAACCGCCATACGACTCCACACATGTGGAAGATCACGACCATCCACCCTTGGTCGGTTCAAGAGGCGGTTAGATCCAAGGGTGGGGGGTGGAAGGCCCTCGATCGCTGACGTGGTGATGGAGTAGCCCCTACTCCACCCCCACTATAAATAGAGGGTTACACCCCCCTCTCTACACATGGTGAAGAAGCCTACAAGCTATATTCCTTAGATTGTTCTAGTAGTTTAGTCTAGAGTGGGACTTAGAGTTGAGTCGAGTTGCGCTCGGGATTTCCGGAGTTGTCTTCTTGAATGTCTGGTATAGCTCTTGTATCTTTCCTTCTTTGTAAGACTTTACCTTTATCAATATATTATCTTTTCTCTCTACTTTACTTTGTATTTACTTTGAGCATTACTATACTAGATATAGTATATTGTTATATGCTTTTGCTCTTTAATGGCCTTTACATTCATAGTCTGTGATCCTTGTGACCTTTCCTATATGCGATCATTACTTGTCATAGGGTGCTTTGGTTATAGATCGTAGTCAAAGTAGTAAGTTGTGTGTAAGCATGGTGCTTATACATCATCTTACCCTTGGTTACTGCTTGCTGCACGGATTGTTTGTGGTAGCTAGCAAGAGGTGACAGCCTTGTTTAGTCATTGTATTCCACCACGTGTTTTTAGGCAAGTTCTTAAAAGGTAAGGCCCCAGTAAAACGAGGGCACGGTCCGGTAGGAGTTTTGTCCTTCTACTGATCTATCCTCTCGCCTAGCATACTTGTATTGAGGAGGCAAACTATAGTGTTTAGACTAGTTAATTAGCTAAGTATATTGAAGTAGAGTGAATTGCATAGGAGTCCCTTGTACTATCTCGTTGTCCTCCCACCTAGCTATTCTATCTAGTCCGTTCTAAGTATCATTTACCTTGGCTTATTCATTCATCAACCCCTTCCTATCACATATATCATTTACCCCCCTATATTAGTTGGTACTAAGTTGAGGTGCTCTCTAGGATCTCTCTCTAATTATCATTTCTAGCTCAACTTTCCCTTGGGAAAATATAAATTACGATACCTTGGAATACTCCTAGGTGAAGTGCTACAACAGTATAATCAGTGCAGTTGCGGATTTATCCAATAGTCATAAGAAATACCAACAATAGCCGCAAAGCACAAGAGAGGAGGAGGCTGAAAACCACAATCCAAACTCAGGGGTAAAGTGTAAGTACCTCATGATGCGCTTCACCCCCTGCTTGTGCAAAGTGCGTGGCGATGCCTGAAAGCACGCACATAAGCAGATGGCGAACTGTATATCCGGCCGGGTCGCCGTCAAGTAAAGAAGCGAACCGATCATGCTTGGTACTCCATCTGATCAACTGGCTCTTCTTCGTTGTCCGCCTCCAAGGACGTAATGGTCGACATGGGCGTCAAAAGAAGCTTGGCCTCACCCATATCTAATTTCTTCAGAATGTCCTTCATGTACTTTCCTTGGTGCACAAATGTCCCTTCCTGGGTTTGCTTGATTTGCAACCTGAGGAAGTCAACTCTCCCATCATGCTCATCTTCAATTACCTTCTCATAAGATTTGCAAACTTGGCAACAAGAGCATGAGAAGAGCCACAAAAAATGATATCATCCATGTAAATCTAGACTAGGAGACTATCGTTGCCTTGCTTGAAAAGAAAAAGCGTTTTATCGATCGATCCCATTTTAAAACCCTTTTGGAGCACAAATGTTTTCAACCTATCATACCATGCTCTAGGGGCTTGTTTCAAACCATACAAAGCTTTATGAAGTTTAAACACATGGTTACAAAACTTAGGATTTTCGATACCGGGAGGTTGCCTAACATACACTTCCTCATCTATGTACACGTTCAAGAAAGCACTCTTAACGTCCATTTGAAAAAGTTTGAACCCCTTTGAAGCGGCAAATGCTAAAAGGATTCTAATGGCTTCTAAACGGGCAACGAGATCAAATGTTTCCTCATAATTTATCCCCTCCTTTTGACAAAAGCCTTGTGCTACCAATGTAGCCTTGTTTCGCACTACCACCACATTCTCACTTTGTTTATTTTTGAAAACCCACTTGGTTCCAATAGGATGGCAACTTGGTGGTGGTGGCACTAAGACCCAAACTCAATTTCGCTCAAAGTTTTCTAACTCATGCATGGCATTGACCCAATCTGGATCCATCAAAGCATGTCCAACATCTTGGGGCTCAAAAGACACGACAAAAGCCGATTGAAAAAAGTGAGAGAGATAGGACCTAGACCAGGTGACTCGCCGGTCAATGTTGTCGATGATGTTCTCCGGCGGGTGCTGCTGCTAGATGTAGCGGGGAGCTTTCCTGGAAAAAGTGGCTCCCCCTCAATAGCAACTAGAGCTCCCTTAGGTGCAACGGGCACAGACTGAGGAAGCTGCTCGAACGGCCCCCATGAATTAGATGTAGAGGGATCAGGACCGTGAGCGGACATCATCGTCGTAGGGTCGACGGGGGCATCCGGTGGAGTCAGCTCAGGATCACCCCAATCGACGTCGTCCTGCTCCTCCTCCACGAAGATGCTAGTGTTCAAATCATCCTCACCTGCAAGCTCAAAAGTAGTCAAAACACAGGGCATAGTCTCATTGAAAGTCACCTCACAAGTCTCCATCACTCGGTTGGTCTCAAGGTTAAGTACACGATAAGCACGAGAATGTAAAGCATAACCAAGAAATATACCATCTGAAGACCGTGACTCAAATTTTTCCAACTTACCCTTCTTGAGGATGAAACACTTGCACCCGAACACCCGTAAGTGACTTACCTTGGGTGGTCTCCCAAATCGCAACTCATTAGAAGTCTTTTTCTTGAAAGCCCAAAGAAAAATGCGATTGGAGACATAGCAAGCAGAATTTCTCGTTTTGGCCCAATACCTCCTAGGAGTCCTATGCTCATCGAGCATCATCCTATCCATCTCAACAAGGGTCTGATTCTTGCGTTCAACAACGCCATTCTGCTAGGGAGTGTAAAGAGAGGAAAACTAGTGGTCGAGACCCAAAGAAGAGCAAAGAGTTACAAATTAAGCATTCTTGATTTTGGTGTCATTGTCACTGTGGATCTCTCTCTTGGCATTCTTAGGTAGCTCATTTTGCAATCTCAAAATCAGATCTCGAACATACGAAAAAGCCTCATCCTTACTCTCCAAAAAGAACACACAAGAGTATCTCGAGTAGTCATCAACGACCACAACCACATACCACTTCCCTCCCTCCGACCTAACCCGAGCTGGACCCACTGTGTCCATGTGTAAGAGCTCGCCGGGTTGTTAGGTCAAGATCTCAGTCACCGGATGATGGGAAGCGGCAACCATCTTTCCGTGCCTGCAAGGATGACAAACTAAGTCCTTCTCAAACTTTAGCTTTGTTAATCGTTGAATAAGGTCTATCGAGCTAAGCCTTGCAAGCAAGTCAAAGCTTAGATGTCCCAGTCTCCTATGCCACTTCCAAAGATCGGAAGAAGAACCGGCAAGAAGACAATGAGAAGGTCCAGAAGAGATAGAAAAATCCGCACGAAAAACCTTCTAAAAAGGCACGATCTGGCAAACAAGATCACCGCGAGAGTCAAGAATCTAAGAAAAGCCAATCTTGAAATTCTCTTGAAAGCCATCCCCTAGGAGTTGTGAAACCAATAAGAGATTAAAATGCAAATTCGCAACTAAGGAAACATCCTTGAGGACAAAAGACGAATTGACACAGATTGACCCTCGAGAGACTACCTTACCTCTACTCTTAGTCCCCAAATGTGATGTACTCGGTGTGGCACACTGGGTCGAAGCTAGAGAACAACTTGGCACTTCCGGTCATATGGGGTGAACATCCGGAATCCACAAGCCAAGTGTTCTCTAGTCCTCCTTCCTACATCAATAGAAAGACATAGGTTGAGCAAACGAAGCAACACTAGGGTTAGTAAACTGTGAAGGATACCAGTTTTGGTTCACTTTCCCAAAGAAAGGGTTAGGAGGCATACCAAACGTCCCCTATCCCATGGGAGAGTAGCAATCACCACAATAGGGAAAAGGTGGTCTGCTGAAGCTGTGGGGAGTGAAGCCACTGCCATGAGGGCATAGTTGTATGGCTCACGATTGGTACCTCGACGGGCATGACCATCTCATGGTCTCACCTTTTAAGGCCTAGCACCTTGAGGCATTGCACCTCTTGGCCTAGCATTGGTCCTCTAAACTTCCGGTTCACGCACCCCAATCGGTGGGTGGTACATGTCCTGGTTGTTCACCTCAACCTAACGCCTCTCATATCTCTCTTCCTCCTATAGCAAAACTTAGCCAAGTGCCCATCCCGCTCACAATACTCAAAATGGTACCTCACCGATCTCTTGGGAGGCACTCTCTTGTTGGTTGAGTGGCTCTCGCTTTCTTAGGAAGGGGATCACTAGAGACGTCGGGCAAAGTGTCAAGTGGGTTCCGAAGGTGGTTTGGTTTGGGAATCCACATTTGCTTTTGTGGAGTGGTTTTGGGTGGCTCCTCAAACACACCATCTATCACAAGTGACTTGATAGGCTTAGGTGGAGTGATCTTGGTAAGCCTGGAAATTATGGTGGGTTTCTCATTGGCGCTCAAACCACTGCACTCACCGATCTTACCGAACAAGCTATCGTCCTTCCCACCTATAGCAAAACCCACTCCCAAACTACAAGCTCCCCGTCTACACTAGCTAAGCAACATGCCTAACTGCGGCTCTTAGCAAGACATTTAGCTCAAGTTGGACCGAAGGAGTGTGTTTTTCTCTTCGGTAAGCATCTTGTCATGTCTGCAAGACGTGATCTCAAGATCCAAAGCCTCAAAGCGATCCGACTCTCAGGTGCTATCTGAGCTAGACTTCTCTAGCACAACAATCCTAGTATCCTTCTATGCCAGCTCAGAATTCAAGCCCGCAAGACTTGCGTATACCAAGAACCTAGGCCTAGCCTTCAGCTCACTATTCTCCTCAAGTAGAGTGTTGTACTTGTCCTAGAGAGTGACAAGACTAGACATGTGAACAGCGCAAGTATCACACCCTACCTCCTCCTTAACCAACATTGATGATCTAGCAAACTCGAGCTCCTCTAGCACTCTTAGATACTTAGCCTTAAACTCATTTCTCTCATGAGCCGCGTGCTTGAGAAAAGTGAAATTCAAGGACTCAAGCTTAGAAGAGAGAGACTCGATGGTGGGTGATACCTCGGGTGTGTTGGAGTCGTCGTCGGATGCGTCCTCCTGCTCGCCAACCTCATCAGCTCCAAGTGCCATGGTGCAGAAGCCACCGTGCTTGGCATCGGCATAGAAGCAAAGGCCGTTGAGCTTGTTCTCAACCTTCCCCTTCGACTCATCCTCATTGCTCGAACAAGAGCATATGTCGCTGGAGCAGTCGATGTTGCTGAGGGAGATGAGGAAGGCTTGCTAGATGGCCTTCACCTTGTTCAGCACCTTCTTCGCGGATCTCTAGTTGAAGCCGCCCATGGCCTTGTGCTTGTCGTCAAAGCGGTGCTCACTCTTGTCCTTGCACTTGGTGAAGTCACCTGAAGCTTTCTTGGGGCATTTGGCAATCCGTAGGTCAGCACCGCGTTGCATAGGGCGAACGACAACATGGAGGCAGAGAGTGGGTGATTGGCCATCCGATGCTCGATGTAATGCTCAAAGTTCCCCTACCTAGCGCGCCAACTGTTAGTGTGTAGAAACCGGGGTCCCTCGCACCGATGAGTAAATTTGTAATTATGCGTCCGGCCTCGGATGGTGAGCTAGATGAACACAAATGATCTAGACTAGTTAAGGCTAAATGTCCCTATGTCCAGTGTTCGGCGAGGTGCCGCTAGCTACTTGATTGTAGAAAGGGGGGCTACAATGTTCATGAGAGAGGAGGCATGCCTCCAAGTCTTGTGTGTGTGCATGTGTCATGTCTACTGAGCGCTCTAGAGGTTGAGCGGAGGCAAAACCCCTGCCCTAGGGTCCCTAGTTTTCCCTTTATAGTTGAGGGGGAACCGAGGTTATAAGGCTCCGGCTAAGAATAGCGAGAGAGAGAGAGCCCAAGCTAGATGACATCGTATGCCTCCTTTCCTTGTTGATCGTACCCGTACAGGAGCCCTGACCGTGCTGCAGTCGTCGATGATGTGGCCTTCCCTATAGCGCATGGCCTTCACCCTATTCTTAACTAGATGGCAGTGAGGTCCATCCCATCCCTTTGACCTCATGTGAGAGGAGTACCATGGACTACGGGGCGGGAGTGTCGCGAGCACGTGGCACAATGGTGGGAGCCCTGCCCTCTGTGTTGCATGCGTTTCCGGTCCGGCATGACGAACGACAAGGTCTCCCTGTACAAGAGCCCTATAGACCCTTTTACCCATGCCAAAGTGGTTGAGGGGGAGTGGACGGCTTCCCCTGTTCCTTTGTACCATGTTTATTCAGGATGAAGCCTTCCCCGGGGTCGGGCGAGGCGGAGATGGGTCGAAGCAGTGTTCCTGACCTTTGAAGGTCGGGGGATCATGACTATGAGTGGGACCTCAGTTCCGGCCCTTCGACCTGTCAGATACCACTATGCGCATCTCCAACTCTCTAGGGGTCAGGCAAGGTGGATGCCCTGGTGAGCGAGGCGACGAAGCGTGCAGCGGTGCAAGATGATACTTGAGGGCGTTGGTCTTTTGACCTACCTACATATGATGGGTTGTGTAGGATTGGAAACTTATTTGGGCGTTCTATCTTTGGATGGGAGCCGTTCATGGTACCCTGGTACATTTTGCCCCTGACATTACTATAACATGATTTTTAGAGGTAATTTTTTTTGCTCTCCCAGCATACAAGATTATTTTAGATGTTCCATTTTCTGAAATACCATTATGAGAAAGGTGACATTGACCTAAGCCATGTACTCACCCACAATCAGCTTGCTGATATCCTAACCAAACCACTTTTCCAAGCTATTTTCCCCCATCTGCGAGCGGAGTTGGGCGTTTGTTTCCCTTTTTAGAGCAGGGACACTTTGTTGTATCTTAGTTCTTTTTATGGCGTTTCTTTGTCTTTTTTATTTTGTTTTTGTATCTTAGTTGGTATCTTAGTGCATTTTGCATTATACAACATCATGTATGATAAAGCATTTTGAGCTTCATAATTATATTTAGTATAATGAAATTATGCTCTATTTGAGATGTTTTATGTGCACATATTGTTGCTTAGCTTAGTCTCATTTTGATCATTTGATACATGTTTCAGCTAAGCTAGTAATACTTTTAAAATGAATTTCATATTTCATTCACCTTTGAAATGGCAACTAGTATGTGTAGTGCTTTATTGAGATCCCTAATGCCATCTTCTATATGCTAGGTTGCTATGGCTCTTTGTATCATTAACTTCCTTAGAGTTACCTTGCTATACTTGTCATTAAAATGGACATTGCTCTAAGTGTTTAGTGAATTGTTAAGATCGAGATGGATTCACACATATCAACACATCAATGTATAAAAACTACTTCTCCTTGCACTCTCAGATGAACTTGAGCAGTGTAGTGTATGACTGTTGATGCTAAAAATGGGTTTCAGCGCCAACACTGCATGAGGCTCTACAGAGAACATTGTGGAAGCAGAATCCTGATCTCCTAAACCTCACATGGCAAAGCCATGTCGGTTGGTTCAATCTTGATGTGTGCTAGTCAATCTGACCTGCAATTGACAAGGATGCAAACTGTCAAACTATGGAACCTATCGGTTGTTGCCAGATAGTTCCATGATGTATGGCTCTCAAATAACCGATGGTGAAAGAAAATTGACTAGAGAGTCAATACCTAGCAATGTAAAGCATAATAATAAGATTAAAACATTTATTCATGATGTATAACCAGCAAAGCATGTAATTAGCCGATCTCATCAACGTGTTTGTTAATAAAGATGCGATACATGTAGCATTTGATAACTCAAGCCATCAGATTGATTAAACATACCAAATAAATTCTAATCATCAACAGAGGTGTGTTCCCATGCAACCACGATGCCAATTAACCCAATAACTTAGCTTATTTACTAACAGTGGGTGTTCCCATGCAGCCATGATAGTAAACAAACCAAATTACGTCCATTATGCTCAAAGAAACTGATATTTGGATCGGCAACTACTCATGTACCGCATGAACAAAGCATAACTGGATCGGCTATTTAGCCGATACAGGGTCCATGAAGCACAAATAAGATCTATTTGCCTAATCATAGCTAGATCTAAGTCTAAATAAACATAGCCTAACAT
Organism: Microstegium vimineum; assembly: GCA_022036555.1. Taxonomy (NCBI): domain Eukaryota; kingdom Viridiplantae; phylum Streptophyta; class Magnoliopsida; order Poales; family Poaceae; genus Microstegium; species Microstegium vimineum. The sequence continues at coordinate 12,299,910 of CM039121.1, forward strand.
ACTTGATAGTGATCTACGTGTATTTTTAGATCAATCTATGACTAGTCAGATCTGTCAAACACACAACATGTAAAAATAACGATCAACAAATTAGCCGATAAGATCGTAGATCTATTATTTTGACGGATATATGCATGAATGTACATAAAACAATAGATCTAGATAGAATTATAGCTTAATCTAATCCATTGATTGTGATTGGGCAAAATATTGTGATAATAAGTAAACATATTAAAACAAACAATATTGATAACTTAATTAATTTAATAGATTGTCAATCTAATAGAGCCGATAACTAGCTTGAAATATTACTCATGTGAGATTGAAGCAATGCAGCGCCATGAACAGAGATTCAAACCGATAACTAGCTTAGATCGAGCTTGTACGGGATTAAACAATGCATCCATACAAATGATATATGAACAGTGGTTAGACTTACAAGCAAATCGGAGGTCAATCTAGCCGATGTAGCCATTTGATTGTTGGATTGTCCTTTACAATGACTTAGGATTTGCTATTTATAGACCACAGCTTAATTCCTAGTCCGACATGACTACTAAACGAAAATAAGGAAATAAAGATAACTTGAGCTCCAATCTTTCCCTTCAATAGAGCTTGACGTATATATCTTGTCTCAACTGGCTGTTGGCACAAATTATGATGTTCTTTTATATAACTAAAATGTTGCCAATAGCGTCAGGGATCAAGGACAAAACAATCATCGCATAAGCATATTTTCGTAAATAACAAGTTCTACATGTCCATGAGTATTTTGTTGCAGTATTGAAGAAATGGAGCAAAAGAGACCCAGTGGGACCCACATAGGGGGTCGGCCGACCCCCCTATGGGCCCACCAGGTCTCCCACCTCGGCCATGATCCAGAAGAAGCCCTTCAGAGTGATTTCCAACCCTTGGATCACTCTGTACTTCCTCCCAACAGCTCATATGCAAAGTACATGGATTCATGGGCCCACACTAAAGAGGTCAACACGAAAATTACCTGAGAACAACCACCCAACGTATATGACAAGTGGGACTAGCACCAGGGAGCAAGAGGTTGGCCAAAGACCCCAAGGGACGGTCGGCCGACCACCCCCTGGGCCCACCTGCCCCCCACTCAGTCCCTTACTAGTGGGGGCACTCCCACAAGGCTAGGGGATGGCCCACTGGCCATAGGGGGATCGGCCGACCACCCCCCTAGGTCGGTTGGACCCCTCTCAACCGCCATATCAACTAGCACATGCTGGAAATCCAAGCCATCCATCCAAGGCGGTTCTATGACGGTTTCATCCAAGGGAGGAGGATTGAAGCCCCCTGGATTGATGACATGGCGCTGGAGTAGCCCCTACTCCACCCTCCACTATAAATAGAGGCCCAGACCTCCCTCTCTAATCATGATGTAATCCATACAAACCACTATTGTTCTCAAGTGGAGATTAGTTTAGTGGTGTTCTCTAGTGTGGGAGTTAGAGTTGAGTTGAGCTTTGCTCGAACTTTCTGGAGTTGTCTTCCCGGAGGATCTGGTATAAGCTCTTGTATCTTTTCACTTTTGTAAGACTTTACTTATTTAATGCAATATTCCTTCTTTACTTTACTTAGTCTTTACTTTGTGCAATATTATACTTGCTATAGTATTGTTGTGGTTTATCTTGTCAATTAGTTGTTATAAACTAGATTAAGATCCTTGTGGTCTTTCCTGTATGCGATCATCGCCTGTCATAGGTTATTCTAGTTGTCGTATACACGATTAGAATAGTGAGAATAGGTGTAAGCATGGTGCTTATACTTAATCTTGCCTTTGGTTATCGCTTGTTGCATGGATTTTTTGTGGTAGCTAGCAAGAGGTGACAGCCTTGTCTAGTCATTGTATTCCACCACGTGTTCTTAGGCAAGTTCTTAAAAGATAAGACCCCCGTAAAAAGAGGGTGCGGTCCGGTAGGAGTTTTGTCCTCCTACTGATCTATCCCCTCACCTAGCATACTTGTATTGAGGAATCAATCGATGTTTGTCTCATCTGAGTGCCATAGTTAAATCCACAAAGGTAGAGTTGGAATCACAGGAGTCCTTTTACTCTCTCGTTGTCCTCCCACATAGTTATACTCACTAGTCATCTCTTACTTATCTTTACCGGTTTGTTACATCATCACCTTCCTATCATTATATCGATTACCCCCTTACACTAGTTGGTACTAAATTGAGGTGATCTCTAGGATCTCTCTTTTATTATTATGTCTAGCTTCGCTTTCCCTTGGGAGAATATAAATTATTGTCACGGAACCGCCCAACATATAAGAGCACTAGTGCAATGGTCATCATTTCTGACGACTCTGTCACACTAGAGCCCATATAAGCCCGGTAGTCCTAGAAATCTCGAAGGATCTCAATCCACAATGAGTAACAACCCGAGATCGACCACTAGATTCAGTAACCGCACATCCACAGTGATAAGTTCGAAATAAAATAATATTACAACAGAGTTTAAAATAGTGTTATTACAACACCAAGTTTAGATCAAAGTAGCGGAAGTTCAGGTTTCACAAAACCCATTGCAAACTGTTTAACACAAATATAGTGCCGGCTTAGTACAGTCCCAACAAAAGCAACAAGGAGAGACATCGGAATTCACCATTGCCCATGGCCTTCACTCTTCATCACATGCACGGTAGAGGCACGCCTGACAATAACCAGAATACACCATACCATCTGCAACAAGGGTAGAGAAACTCTGAGTACTCAATTGTACTCAGCTAGGCTTACCCGACAGAGAGATAGATACATAACAATAGACACTTCAAGGATTATGCAAGGCTTTATCAGGTTGATCTCGTGAGATAGCATAAATTTGCATAAAAGAGCATCCTAATTACTCATGTATTCTCATCATTAGAAAAACAACATTTAGCAGTAGATTGAGTAACATTAATCGGATCTCATTAGCACCAGTTCTAGAGCAAACACTGAGTTATCAAACAATAATAACCATATTGTGCTTAGCATCAAAACCATATAACCATCTTTTGGTTAATTATTAGAGTTTAGGTTTCTATAGAAGATCTTTCAAGTTTCTCACTGATGGGGAGAGACCGCGATTCGAATCGAATTCCTATCCAGCTGGAGGTTTATTCCTCAATCACACCCAAGTATGCCTGCCGACACACTTATGCGGGTCACCTTCAATATAGCTCGAGTAGCCGCGGGGTCCCAATTATAGGCATGAGTAGCGACTCACGGTAGCCAGGTCAATCAAGTAGTGCCTGCCCTTGGTGCTAGGCCAGGACGATCAGGATGCTTGCCCATGGTCTGGTCATCCGCTCACGGTCTTCATGACCCAAGTAGGAGGGAAGCCCGGCCCGAACGTACAGAGTTAGGCTTCGCGGTCGAAACGAGTTATTTGGCCAGCTATGAAGAAGGGATGCGTTCAATCTCGGTAGATGTCCAACCACGATCCAGTGCCTAGCAACACAGGTGGAGAGAACCCGCTCACAAGACCTCCGAGTCAAGTGCCTCACAACACCTTGTCCGCCCGGTCTCGATTTATTACTTCCACATGGTTATTTTCCACGATAGAAAGCTATAGCCAACCGTGACCAACACCTATCTTTGTGGGGGATGATAGACCACCCACGCTACCAGTCTAAGCATGGCTAAGCAGAGGTTTCAATCCTGGGCCTACAAGGTTCTTTTAAGTGGACAAGGAGATATAATGCAGCAAAGGGTTTCATCTCAACTCCTATGAACTTAATCCACAGACATGTGGTTGTATTATAAGTAAAATACTTTAAATAGAATAAGGGAGGTGAATAAATGCTCTGAGGCTTGCCTTTCACGAAGGTAGAGGGAAGGTGGTTAGGGCACTCAGGAAGGTCAGTACCCTGTTCTCCTTCTTCTGGAGCTTCTGGAGCTTGCAACTCCAGTGGGACTCCTCCCCGAACTCTAGCAAGGTCACTCCCTCCGGCGATCCTGGATGCATGTATACATGTATGATGATCCAACATATATGACAAGTCATATATTAGAAATGAGACATGTCTAATGCACATGAATGAATGCTCATGATGAATGTTTCATGCAACATTTTATTTTATTGACCGAATATGTGCAAATCTCTTCGGTTGTAGAGAGATTAACACTTACCCTTCTTCTGCAACCTGTAATAGAGCTTCTCTTCCGAGGTTAGCTCTCTTACACCTGCATTAAACAAGTTTCATAGTTTAAGACACTTGAGTACTTACACAAGCATACATCACTTAACAGATGCTTAACATGGCATAGAAACATTTAAAACAGCAGCTGAAATAGAACTGTGTAGCTGGAGCTACACACAACCAAAAATTACAAACTTGGATATTCTGGAAAGCTCATGAAATTAGATACAAAACATTCCATAAACTCCCCATCTAAATCTATCATGAAAAAGGCCTAACAGACATATCAAGCAAGGCTGTTTTGAAGAAACAGCAAAACACAGATTTGAAGTTAAACTTGTAAAATATACCCAGGTTAAACTAAACAAGTTATGGCTGTGAAAATTTAACACTAGGTAGATTAACAAGTTATCTACAACAAAGTCTATTGTAGCTACTGCTGAAACTAAACAAAAGTAGCTCTAACAAATCTAACAAGAAACATGCTCAAGCTGTTTTAACAGATTTCAGAGAGCACTTAAAACAGAAATAAAGTTGTTAACTAACACTCCAAAAATTATGATAAAATTAACCAAGACAGGCTACATAATTACCTACCACTTTGGTATTCATCACATCAACAGAAAACACACATAAAACAGGGTTAAAATTAGTTCTCTGCTGGTGATGAGGAAAACAAACACAGATTAAACAAATATTACTTAACAATTTGAAATCTGTGAAACAAAAGATTTCACATTTTTCTTAGCTTATACTAAGTATGTAACATATGTACAAAAATTAACAAGAATAGAAAACACATTTAACTTAGCTTAGCAATTTAAACAAGATTGCATTCAAATAAACAAGCATATAAACAAAAGAACTATAACATGTAACTAAATTATAGGTTACTGGTACTTTAACATTTTTCATAGAAATTTCATGCTGATATAAGATCAACATAACAAGAACCATGATTTTAGCACATACCAGACTCTAAATATGAATTAAACAAGTGAAACTAAGCATATAAAGCTTGCTGCTCATTTTACTTAGAACAACACAGAAAAACAGTAACAACAGGTTACTTAACATTTTTCATGCATAGAGACAAACATAAAAAAGCTAACAAAACTTGTTTCACATTTTTAGCATTTCTCTGGAATTAGTTATGAATTTCCAAAGTTAGCAACAGAACTGCAAAAGATAAAATGGAGACACACTACTGAGTCTATGACACATGGGACCCACTGGTCAGCTCTTGCTCTAACAGAACCGACGCACCACAAGTGCTCGACCGTCGGTTCCTTACCGGCGGTGAGGTTTCCGTCCAAACTATCCCCATGGTGGTACTCTCCTTCGCAACCCGCATCGATCCATGTAACCGGTTGTACCCCAGGTCCACCGAAGCATGCTCGACGGCGTCCATGGCGGCACGGCGGCGCTACGATTCTTGTGCTGGCCGGCGCAAGCTTTCTCCGGCCAAACTGGCGGCAGCTACACCTACAATGAACCATAGCGGTTCGATCTAGCCCGGATTAGGGTGGTGCAAACCCTCCGATGAGCTCGGCCACATGCACAACGGCACGGTGGCGAGTTCACGGCGGCGCGACACTTCTGTTCCGGCGGTGGCAAGGCACGGATGCTTCAACCAACTCTGGCTATCTAACCACGACCTAACCAGCTAACCCTAACGCAACTGAGACAATCTCAAGCGACACTACAGAGCCTAGCGTAACCTCGCCAGCGTTGCGGGTGCCATGCGCTCGCACGCGGCGGAGTTCCCGTTCCGGCGAACCCTAACCCTAATCTCTTCAACCGACTCCTCGGTGAGCATCTACAACAGATAGGCCGACTGATGGCCGGTTTTGCAAAGCGATTAACTCCCTAACCTCTGCGTCTTAGCTTCAACTAATTGCACACTTTTTTAGAGCTATAGTTGGACTCCAACTTTGGTGCAATTTTTTTGAACTAAAACGGCCTAGATTTCAAACTACAAGCATTCGAATAGGGTAACTTTCAAACTACAAACCACTTTAGGACTTAGGCAATTTCAGAAACTAAATCACTCTCAAATCATCCTTAATTGACCAATTAGGGTATTTTAGGATCCAAATCACCTCAAGGTAGGTAAATAAAGTTTGTTCAGAATTAAAAACTCTACAACTTTGCTTAAACCAACTTTTTCATACGAGGTCATTTGCAAAGTCAATTTGTTAACTTAAGCAAAAGGGTTTCTAGGGACAACCATTAGAGCTTAACCCTAGAAGCCTATTTGGACTTGATCATGAACATAAACAGGGTTCCATTTTCATCCCTAAGAATTTCTAGATGGTCATTAGTGATCAAAACATCAAGCACTTGGTTATACAAGCATAACTCATACAAAGCTAGGTGTAGGTTTAACACATACACATATGCAAACAAGATGATCACTTAGGGTTATCATCTCATGTGATCATGGAAATGCATGAATGCAATGATGCTTGTGTTCATGCTCATGAAATGATATGCAATGCAAGCTTAACACATAGGGTGTTACAACCCTTCCCCCCTTATAAAAATCTCGTCCCGAGATTTGTAAGGCTTACCATTTTTCATAGAAAGCAGGGTAGACTTCCTTAAGGTAGTCCTCCTGTTCCCATGTAGCATCTCGTTCATTTTGATTGTTCCACATTATTTTGTAAAACTTGATAACTTTGTTTCGAGTTACTCTTTCTTTGGTGTCCATGACTTGGACAGGTTTTTCTTCAAAAGACAAGTCTGACTATAACTTCAGACCTGAACGTTCGATATGTTCCTCAGGAACTCTCAAACACTTCTTAAGCTGTGATACATGAAAGACATTGAAGATAGCCCTCATTTCTGGTGGTAACAACAGCTTATAGGCTGCTCTTCCACTTCTTTCGATGATCCGGTATGGTCCCACATACCTTGGAGCAAGCTTTCTTTTAACTCCGAACCGTTGTACTCCTTTCATAGGTGATACTTTCAAGTACACATAATCACCAACTTCGAACTCAAGTGGTCTTCTTCTCTTATCGGCGTAGCTTTTCTGTCTTGACTGAGCTGCCCACATATGTTCTTGTATGGTTCTAACTTTTTCTTTGGCTTCTTGCACAAAGTCGATACCGTAGTACCTTCTTTCTCCTGGTTCGACCCAATTGAGAGGTGTCTACACCTTCTGCCATACAAAGCTTCGAACGGAGCCATCTTGATACTTTCTTGATAACTATTGTTGTAAGAGAACTCTGCTAAAGGTAACCAATTTTCCCTAGATCCTTTCGAAGAGATCACACATGCTCTAAGAAGATCTTCGAGAATTTGATTAACTCGTTCTGTTTGTCCTGAAGTTTGAGGATGATAAGCTGAACTGCAAACTAGATTAGTTCCAAGTTGCTTATGTAAATGTTCCCAAAAACGAGCGGTGAACTGCGGTCCTCTATCTGACACAATTGTTCTTGGAACACCATGCAATCGAACGATGTGAGTGATGTACATTTCTCCATACTCATAGGGTCGGTTAGTGGGGCGGACTGGTATGAAGTGCGTTGACTTGGTTAACCGATCCACAATCACCCATATTGAGCCATGACCTCTCTGAGTAGGTGGAAGACCTGTTATGAAATCCATACTGATTTCTTCCCATTTCCATCCTGGAACTGACAAAGGTTGTAAGAGTCCAGCGGGTTTCATATGTACTGCTTTCACTCTACAACATACATCACACCTTGCCACGAACGCGGCAATCTCTTTCTTCATCTTTGTCCACCAAAAGCGTTGTTTCAGATCCTGGTACATCTTGCTACTGCCTGGATGTATAGATAACTTAGAGGAATGTGCTTCCTCTAAGATTCGATTCCTCAAATCCTTATCCTTAGGCACTACAAGACGATCTTTAAACCATAGAATTCGTTTCTCATCAACCCTAAAACACTGTGAACCCTCTTCTTTCATTTTTCTTTTGATATGAAACACACCCACATCTGTTTTCTGACCTTCTATGATCTGACTTTCGAGAGAACAACTGACTGTAAGATTGTACAACACCGACGGATGTAACAAGTTAAACTTATCTTCGAGCAAAGGTTGCACAAGGTGATAATGCGACTTTCTGCCCAAAGCGTCAGCTACTACGTTCGCTTTCCCTGGGTGGTAATGAACTTTAATATTGTAATCCTTGATTAGTTCTAACCATCTTCTTTGCCTCATGTTCAACTCTGGCTGAATAAAGATATACTTGAGACTCTTGTGATCGGTGTATATGTGGCATATGTTACCAAGAAGGTAATGCCTCCATATCTTTAGAGCATGAACCACTGCTGCTAGTTCTAGATCATGGGTAGGATAGTTAGCTTCATGTTTTCTAAGCTGTCGAGAAGCATAAGCTATCACTTTTCCTTCTTGCATAAGGACACATCTGAGTCCAGTCCCAGAGGCGTCACAATACACATCAAAGGGTTTTGTTATGTCTGGTTGCGCCAAAACGGGTGCTGAAGTAAGTAGAGTTCTTAGGGTAAGAAAAGCTGCCTCACATTCTGGAGTCCATTCGAACCTCTTATCTTTCTGTAACAGACTGGTCATAGGTTTAGCTATCTTGGAAAAGTCTAGTATAAACCGACGGTAGTATCCAGCCAGACCAAGAAAACTACGAACCTCGGTGACGGACGTTGGAGCTTTCCAATCCATAACCTCTTATACTTTACTTGGATCAACTGAAATTCCATTAGTAGAAAGAATATGTCCAAGGAAAGGTACTTTAGTAAGCCAAAACTCACACTTACTAAACTTAGCATACAACTTATGTTCCCTTAGACGAGCAAGAACCACACGTAAGTGTTTTGCGTGTCTGCTTCATTCTCCGAGTAGATTAAAATGTCATCGATGAACACAACCACAAATTTATCCAGCTCGAGCATGAACACTGAGTTCATAAGATACATGAAGTAGGCGGGAGCATTAGTTATCCCAAACGACATAACCAAATACTCGTAAAGCTCATATCTTGTTGCAAAAGCTGTTTTGGGTATATCTTGTGGTCTGATCTTGATTTGATGATACCCTGACCTCAAATCGATCTTAGAAAACACTTTAGCCTTGGATAACTGATCAAACAATATATCGATACGAGGTAAAGGATATTTGTTTTTGATCATTACAACATTAAGTGGTCGATAATCCACGCACATTCGCAAGGATTTATCCTTCTTCTTGACGAACAATGCGGGACATCCCCATGGTGATGAACTTGGTCGTATGACACTTTTATCTTGTAACTCTTGTAACTGTTTCTTTAACTCTGCCAGCTCATTGGGTGGCATTCTGTACGGCCTACGGGATATAGGTGCCATACCAGGTACCAACTCAATAGCAAACTCTACATCTCGATCGGGTGGAAGACCGGGAAGGTCATCTGGAAACACATCCGGGAATTCACACACTACCGGGATATTCTTCAGAGCTATGGCTTGGATAACACATGTCATAGCACAAAGGTCAAGCTTCCGGGGAAGGGAAATCTAAAAAGTTTCCGTCTTCTCGGGAGTTCTCAAGGTAAGGATCCTATTTCCGATATCGATGTTCACCCCATAGCGATGCATCCATTGCATGCCTAGGATCACATCCAAACCTAAGCCGGGCAGAATGATAAGATCTATGCTAAACTCATGTTTTTGTATTATGATGCTTACATCCCTGACGGCTTGTTTGGTTGATATGTCAGCCCCTACTAAACTTATGCAGTATCCCACATCCAAATCAGATATGCTAATGCCATGCTTAATAGTAAAAGCTTTACTCACAAATGAATGCGAAGATCCTGAGTCAAACAGCACCATGATGGTTTACAAGGAACATACAAGCTGTGACGGGCTCTCCTTGTGGCACTTCTTCCACTATGGTATAGTGCACACGCCCCTGGTATGCCTAATTCTTCCTCGGGTGAGGGCAATCCTTAGCAAAGTGCCCTGGGCACTGACAATTGAAGTATGGTGCATTATGGAGTGGAGCCTTCTGATTGCTAGAACTGCCTTGCCCTGGATTGCCTTTTGGAAGAGCAATGGTGTAGGGCTTGCGATACTGGCTCTATTGTGTACCTCTGATAGGAGCTTTCTTCTGTGGGGGTCTGAACTTAGCTCCTGCCACTAGAGGTCGATAAGTAGAGCGATTGACAAAAGGAGCTGTCTGCTGAGATGAGCTTCCTTAAAACGCCTTCTTGCGGCCTTTTGCGGCAGCATGCAAACTGTTCTAGTTCTCCTGGGTCAAAGCATCACTAATAAACTCGTTGAAGTTTGTACGGGTTGAGTTAGCAAGATTCTTCATTAGCTTGGTTCCCAGACCTCTCTTGAAACTATCAATCTTCATCTCATCATTTTCCACAAACTGGGCAGCATAACGGGCCAGATTGTTGAAAGCATGAAGGTACTCCGTTAAGGTTTTGGTACCCCGTGTGAGCTTCAGAAACTCTGCTGCCTTCATTTTCTTTAAGCCCGGAGGAATGTAATGCCCTAAAAGCTGTCTTGAACTGATTCCACACCACTAGAGTGTTAGCAGGGTATGTGGTGCGGTGATGAGCCCACCATACACCTGCTGGTCCTTGCAACTGATGTGAAGCATACTCTGCTTTTAGCTCTTCGGTCATCCTCAGCAGACGGAACTTCTGATCCATAGTGTTCAGCCATTCATCAGCCTGGAGTGGCTCTTCAGCCTCTTTGAAAATCGGCGGCTTGGTGTCAAGGAAGTCCTTGAAAGTGCTGAACTGGTTTGCCAGTTGATGATCACGGTTGCCTTGATTCTGGTCAATGTTGCGCTGCCCACCAATGAACTGATCCATGAACTGTTCCGGAGTAAGCGGTGATGGTGGTGGTGGATGCGGCAGAGGAGCATCTTCATCTAGGGGATTTCCACTACTTCCAGATCCACGAGAGCGAGTGTTGGCAGGCATCTGCATGAATTTGATAGCAAGAAGTAATGAGATTTGAGTAATTGCAGATGAATCATGATTATGCCTTAGTAAATCACTGAAAAGTAGAGACTTAAATCCACATAGGGCATAAAAGAATTCATGCTAACAACACATCATCATCCATTCATACTTGGTACCATAAAAAGCATCCATACAAGCCAAAAGTGCCAGACATCTGGACTTTAAGTCATGGTAGTTACACAACATCATGTCTCTCATGGAACAACAAAAGGTCAAACCACTAACGCAAAAGAAACACTAAGGACTAGCGTATACAAGCTATCCTAGTCATCGCGCTCGGTGTCCATCCCTGATAGACGGCCACCCTCGTCGTCGCTGTCGTCAACAAGCTCAAGCTCCTCGGGGTCCTCCTCCTCCTCGTCCTCGGTGACTGGGTCGTCGTCGGTTAAGATCATTGCGGGATCTATCACTAGTGCAACTAGCGGAGGGATCAGGTTGATCACGTTGTTGAGCCTGTGAACCTCCTACTGGAGCTCTCGGATCTGATCATGGGCCTGCTGAAGTAGCCCATTAAACTCTGTGTCACAACGGTGGTAAGCGATGTTCCCCACCACCCGCTGGTGGCGAAGCATACGCTCACGAGCCTCAGCTGCTTCCTCTCGATGTATAGCTCCGTCTCTCTTGTCCTGCGCCTCCTTGGATGCTCTCCGGAGATGCTAATTGTCTCTACCAAGTCCCTATCGGAACATCTCACTAGTCCGAAGACGTGCCACACTGAACAGGTAGGAATCCTCTCTGGCAAAAAGAGTCTTGAGCACTGCATGTATAGCGCTCATAGCCGGTCCTGAACAATCAGCTCTCTCATCTCTGTTCCTGATCAAGGGATTCCCCATCTCCTGATACCAAAGAGTGGTGTCAGGGCTATCCTCTGGAAAAGTCCCTGCTGCACCCTGGTCCAAAGCTGCATTGTGCTCCTGACGGATCTGACTCAGAATGGTCAGAGCTACAGACTGAGCCCCTTCCCAAGGACTGCTGACTATGGCCTCAGCATACCACCTCCTCCACAAAGGTGCCTCGGTGCGCTCAGGGATAGTCACAGTCACGGTGTACAACTGCGCATTACCATGCGGCTCTTGAGTCCAGTGGTACAGAGGCTCCTTAGTGTACCCGACCTGACTCAGCGCCCTCCAAAGCAAGGTAGGAGTGCCAAACACCGACAGGAAACGGTTGCTGCGATAGGTAAGTCCTGGAGCTGCCATCTGTACAAATTTTAACCTTTTTGTGAGAACATGTATTTTACATATTTATGCATTTAATAGGTAAAAAGAGATACAAATTTAGTAAGGGAGGGAATTAAATGCAATATGATGAGACATGATGCATGCACGTACTTTACGTCCTCACATTCCTATGAAAGCAAACCTTTCGCTAAGAATGTTCTAGATGGTGGCATACATGCGTTCTCTCATAAATACGCAACTAGACGATATACACGATTCGCTGTTAGTGTACCTGCAGAAGATTCATTTCAACTCATCCCAACAGTATGAATAATGCATTGCTGAAATGTAAATCTAATACTCACTTAGGTGTACACTTCGTATACACGTAAGCAGCATATATACACAGTTCTTCGTCCTAATGACGACATCGTCACAACAGACGGCAACAACCACACATGGATGCCATCTCATAATCTTGTGTGGAACATGATTATGGTCCGAACATCATATAATCATTCCCCTAGATCGGTAGTGTATCCAATACAAGCTCTCACAACTCACCTTACCTTTGGCGTAGCGGCAAAAATTGATCCATACAACACCATTCAAGTGAATGGCCCCCATACTATTCCAACCCGTAAGGACAGGTAACCAAAAATATGATGCAATCCCCCAAGTTAGTTCTTTAGGCCACCTGACATCCTATTAGACAATAAGGGACATAACCTATGGCACATTTATAGTTTGCAATTATTTTGTACGCACACAAAAGTTTTTGTAGCAAAAATAGTTTGATAAACATAATCTTTTGTTTGTAAATACACTCATGAACGGTAGTATACTGAATCTTGCTTTGATACCAGTTGTCACGGAACCGCCCAACATATAAGAGCACTAGTGCAATGGTCATCATTTCTGACGACTCTGTCACACTAGAGCCTATATAAGCCCGGTAGTCCTAGAAATCTCGAAGGATCTCAATCCACAATGAGTAACAACACGAGATCGAACACTTGATTCAGTAACAGCACATCCACAGTGATAAGTTCGAAATGAAATAATATTACAACAAAGTTTAAAATAGTGTTATTACAACACCAAGTTTACATCAAAGTAGCGGAAGTTCAGGTTTCACAAAACCCATTGCAAACTGTTTAACACAAATATAGTGTCGGCTTAGTACAGTCCCAACAAAAGCAACAAGGAGAGACATCAGAATTCACCATTGCCGATGGCCTTCACTCTTCATCATATGTACGGTAGAGGCACGCCTGACAATAGCCAGAATACACCATACCATCTGCAACAAGGGTAGAGAAACCCTGAGTACTCAATTGTACTCAGCTAGGCTTACCCGACAGAGAGATAGATACATAACAATAGACATTTCAAGGATTATGCAAGGCTTTATCAGCTGGATCTCGTGAGATAGCATAAATTTGCATAAAAGAGCATCCTAATTACTCATGTATTCTCATCATTAGAAAAACAACATTTAGCAGTAGATTGAGTAACATAAATTGGATCTCATTAGCACCTATTCTACAACAAATACTGAGTTATCAAACAATAATAACCATATTGTGCTTGACATCAAAACCATATAACCATCTTTTGGTTACTTATTAGAGTTCAGGTTTGTACAGTGGGAGGCTTTGCGGTCGAAACGAGTTATTTGGCCAGCTATGAAGAAGGCATGCGTTCAATCTCGGCAGATGTCCAACCACGATCCAGTGCCTAGCGACACAGACGGAGAGAACCCGCTCACAAGACCTCTGAGTCAAGTGGCTCACAACACCTTGTCCGCCTGATCTCGATTTATTACTTCCACATGGTTATTTTCCACAATAGCAAGCTATAGCCAACCGAGACCAGCACCTATCTTTTTGGGGGATGATAGACCACCCACGCTACCGGTCTAAGCATGGCTAAGCAGAGGTTTCGATCCTGGGCCTACAAGGTTCTTTAAAGTGGACAAGGAGATATAATGCAGCAAAGGGTTTCATCTCAACTCCTATGAACTTAATGCACAGACAAGTGGTTGTATTATAAGTAAAATACTTTAAATAGTTAAGGAGGTGAATAAATGCTCTGGGGTTTGCCTTTCACGAAGTTAGAGGGAAGGTGGTTAGGGCACTCAGGAAGGTCAGCACCCTGTTCTCCTTCTTCTGGAGCTTCTGGAGCTTGCAACTCCGGTGGGACTCCTCCTTCGATCTCCCCGAACTCTAGCAAGGTCACTCCCTCCGGCGATCCTGGATGCATGTATACATGTATGATGATCGAAGATATATGACAAGTCATATATTAGAAATGAGACATGTCTAATGCACATGAATGAATGCTCATGATGAATGTTTCATGCAACATTTTATTTTATTGACCGAATATGTGCAAATCTCTTCGGTTGTAGAGAGATTAATACTTACCCTCCTTTTGCAACTTGTAATAGAGCTTCTCTTCCGAGGTTAGCTCTCTTACACCTGCATTAAACAAGTTTCATAGTTTAAGACACTTGAGTACTTACACAAGCATACATCACTTAACAGATGCTTAACATGGCATAGAAACATTTAAAACAGCAGCTGAAATAGAACTATGTAGCTGGAGCTACACACAACCAAAAATTACAAACTTGGACATTCTGGAAAGCTCATGAAATTAGCTACAAAACATTCCAGGAACTCCCCATCTAAATCTATCATGAAAAAGGCCTAACAGACATATCAAGCAAGGCTGTTTTGAAGAAATAGCAAAACATAGATTTGAAGTTAAAATTGTAAAATATACCCAGATTAAACAAAACAAGTTATGGCTGTGAAAATTTAACACTAGGTAGATTAAAAAGTTATCTACAACAAAGTCTATTGTAGCTACTACTGAAACTAAACAAAAGTAGCTCTAACAAATCTAACAAGAAACATGCTCAAGCTGTTTTAACAGATTTCAGAGAGCACTTAAAACAGATATAAAGCTGTTAACTAATATTCCAAAAATTATGATAAAATTAGACAAGCTAGGTATTCATCACATCAACAGGAAACACACATAAAACAGGGTTAAAATTAGTTCTCTGCTGGTGATGAGGAAAACAAACACAGGTTAAACAAATATTACTTAACAATTTGAAATGTGTGAAACAACAGTTTTCACATTTTTCTTAGCTTATAATAAGCAAGTAACATATTTACAAAACTTAATAAGCATAGCAAACACATTTAACTTAGCTTAGCAATTTAAACAAGATTGCATTCAAATAAACAAGCATATAAGCAAAAGAACTATAACATATAACTAAATTATAGGTTACTGGTACTTTAACATTTTTCATAGAAAGTGCATGTTGAGACAAGCTCAACATAACAAGAACCATAATTTTAGCACATACCAAACTCTAAATATGAATTAAACAAGTGAAACTAAGCATATAAATCTTGCTGCTCATTTTACTTAAAACAACAGAGAAAAACAGTAACAACAGGTTACTTAACATTTTTCATGCATAGCTAAAAAAATAAAAAAGCTAACAAAACTTGTTTCACATTTTTAGCATTTTCCTAGAATTAGTTATGAATTTCCAAACTTAGCAACAGAACTGCAAAAGATAAAATGGAGACACACTACTGAGTCTATGACACATGGGACCCACTGGTCAGCTCTTCCTCTAACAGAACCGATGCACCACAGGTACTCGACCGTCGGTTCCTCGCCGGCGGTGAGGTTTCCGGCCAAACTATCCCCATGGTCATACTCTCTTTCGCAACCCGCATCGATCCATGTAACCGGTTGTACCCCAGGTCCACCGGAGCATGCTCGACGACGTCCATGGCGGCACGGCGGCGCTGCGATTCTTGCGTTGGCCGGCGCAAGCTTTCTCCGGCCAAACTGGCGGTGTCTACACCTACAATGAACCATAGCGGTTCGATCTAGCCCAGATTAGGGGGGTGCAAAAACCCTCCGATGAGCTCGGCCACATGCACAACGGCACGGTGGCGAGTTCACGGCGGCGCGACACTTCTGTTCCGGCGGTGGCAAGGCACGGATGCTTCAACCAACTCTGGCTATCTAACCACGACCTAACCAGCTAACCCTAACGCAACTGAGACAATCTCAAGCGACACTACAGAGCCTAGCGTAACCTCGCCGGCGTTGCGGGTGCCATGCGCTCGCACGCGGCGGAGTTCCCGTTCCGCCGAACCCTAACCCTAATCGCTTGAACCGACTCCTCGGTGAGCATCTACAACAGATAGGCTACCGCATACAAGAGCTAGAAGAGTGGCTGGGGTGCTAGATTGGGCTGGCCACGGCGGCGCAAAGCTCGGCGGAGCTTAGGTCGTCAATAGCGGTCTGCTCTGCACGGTATGGCTCACCTGAGCGGTTAGCGTGGAAGCTGTGTGGTGCAAACGACGGAGCGGAGCAAGGCGAAGCTGTGGCTGGGTTTTGGCGGCCAATGCGGCGGTGTGCTTTGCGTTGGAGCTCGGCGACGGTGGTGCTGCGGCGGTGGCGCTGCGCTCCACTTTCTTGCGCGAGGCAGAGAGGAGAGGGAGAGAGCGAGGGCAAGGGCGCGTCTGGTCGCGAGGTGGAGTGTGTGGGCGTCCAAGGCGCGGCCGGCGCGGGTCCAACGCCGACGTACGGCTGCCACGCGGCGCCCCAACCCTGCGGCGGTCGGCCACCGACCGAACGGCGCTCTGCTCTGCATGTGAAAACCCGATTAGGCCGACTGACGACCGGTTTTTCAAAGCGATTAACTCCCTAACCTCTGCGTCTTAGCTTCAACTAATTGCACACTTTTGTAGAGCTATAGTTGAACTCCAACTTTGGTGCAATTTGTTTGAACTGAAATGGCCTGGATTTCAAACTGGGTAACTTTCAAACTGCAAACCACTTTGGGACTTAGGCAATTTCAGAAACTAAATCACCCTCAAATCATCATTAATTGACCAATTAGGGTATTTTAGGATCCAAATCACCTCAAGGTAGGTAAACAAAGTTTGTTCATAATTAAAAACTCTACAACTTTGCTAAAACCAACTTTTTCATACAAGGTCATTTGCAAAGTCAATTTGTTAACTTAAGCAAAAGGGTTTCTAGGGACAACCATTAGAGCTGAACCGTAGAAGCCTATTTGGACTTGATCATGAACATAAACAGGGTTCCATTTTCATCCCTAAGCATTTCTAGATGGTCATTAGTGATCAAAACATCAAGCACTTGGTTATACAAGCATAACTCATACAAAGCTAGGTGTAGGTTTAACACATACACATATGGAAACAAGATGATCGCTTAGGGTTATCATCTCATGTGATCATGGAAATGCATGAATGCAATGATGCTTGTGCTCATGCTCATGAAATGATATGCAATGCAAGCTTAACACATAGGGTGTTACAATTACGATACCCCGGAATACTCCTGGGTGAAGTGCTACAATGGTATAATCTGTGTGCTTGCGGATTTATCCAATAGTCATAAGAAATACCAACGAGCATTTCTGGCGCCGTTGTCGGGGAAAGCATAGCCTAGAAATTTTAATAAAATTGAATCTAGAGTTTACTATCAAATTAGTTATCAAATAGTTGTAGGGGCTTACCCCTTGCCTTTGTCTTTCTTAATTGTGAAGCAAGTCATTGTATGCGTGAGTTTCAGTTTCGAATAATGTATAAGCTTCATCGCTAATCAAGGGAAGGGTACGTGCTTAGCTAATTAGAGTGGTAAGATGAAGTTCCTCAAGAAAGCACTCAAGAAGGTGTGTAGCTCAGTCAGTGGGAGCTCTTCCAGAAGTTCCCAGAGAGGAAGTTCATCACAAGCTACAGATATTATGTCTATTGATTCAAGGCATGAGTCAGTACACGCTTCGGATGCCACCGAAATCATGGCCAACACTGCTAGCCATGGGGAATATGAGCAAGAACATCATAGTGCCGGTCATTACGAGCCGGTCGATAATTCGGGAGATCAATCATCATGGATAATTGATCCTCAAACCGGCATCCGGCTCACACCTCATGAGATGGCCATATTCAACACTCTGAAGGAACGCGATTACGAACACACCAAGGTAATTGACCCTGCCCTCCTAGCTAAAACAGGTTTAGACGCAGAGTTCGATGAAGTTTTTAGAGCTATAGGGTGGACTCGTGAATTTTGGGATATAACTAGAGACCCAAGAAGTAAGCTTTTAACTCTAGAATTTCTAAGCACGGTAAACACAAATGCTCAAAGGCTTACTTTTCGGTTGCTTAACCATCCACTTTCTTTAACTTGGAAAGAGTTTATCCATGTTCTTGGGTGTAAAGAAAAATGTGCTATTAATCTTAATCATGCTACTCAGGGGTACGATAGACGTGAGTTTTGGAAACTCATCTCTGGGAAAGATAATGCTAGATACCCACGAACAAGTGAAATTCATAATCCTACTTTACGTTTCATGCATCGTTGGATAGGAATAACCTTGTTCCCTAGAGATGATGTAAGGCCTATAACAAATGTTGAGCTAAGAATACTTTTTGCCATGGTGAATAAAATTCTGGTTTCCCCTGCTAGAGCCATGGTAGATCACTGGTGCTCAGCCAGTAGCAGAAAAGGACCTTTTGAGTTTACATCCATGATCACTAAAATCATGCACAACATGGCTCAACTTTATAATTATCAATTCTTCTTGGGTACATCTAGAGTTGTGTTAGATATAGGATATTTTGTGCAAGGTCACACTCTAGATCATGGGCAATATGATTCTGTTATATATATATATATATATATATATATATATGAATAATGATCCCATAAAAAGAATTCCACTCCCTTGTGAGAGACTTAAACTGTATAGGTGTAGGCAACTAACCTTTAATACAGACACACAAGAAGGGCGTAGGAGTTTTGCAGGTCAAAGGAGGACACGCAGCATGGCATATGCTGCATAAGAAGAAGGCACATCTCTAGGCTCGGAGTTCATAGATGAATCCATGAGCGCCACACAGTTCTCCAGCTCAAGCAGTGGACTCTAGAGATCAGCGTCACACACCCAAAGTGCACGGTTTTCTTTTGCTTCTTCTTCATAGGGAAGAGAGTACCGTGAGTTCCGTCACGATGTGGATCTGCTCACTAATCAAGTAGATGAGCTACGGGTGAATCATGGAATTCTCCATCAAAATGTGGTCCAAAATCAGCAACGGGTCCAAGCAATGAGAGACTACAACAACCAGCAATGGGCGATGTACTATGCCCAGCAAGGAATAGACCCAACACAATTTCCTCCACAAGGACCATGAAAAGAATAAGCTTGGGGGAGGTCCTCTCCCCCACTAAGGTAAGTTTTTAATTTTCAGCATTATAATTCGGTAGTCAAATTCCACAACTTTTAAATTCAGCATTTTTATTCAAGTTTTTCTGCATTTAAAAAAACTGGAAAAATGTTAAAATAACAAAAACATGTCACTGTCAATTAATTAAGTTTTATTTCCTGTAGAATAAAATTTGTTCCATATGTATCCATCTTTCTTGTGGAAATAATGAATAGTTGCTCTGTCAAATGTTTCTCTAGTACTTAGTTTACAACTTGATATTTCTCTAAGTATGAATTACTCGGCTTAAAAGAAATCATCATGAACCTCAAACTTTTGTGGGTTGCAAATGCTCTAACTAAGTCTAAGTTGTTGTGAGACATGTATAACAAGATGAGAGCTGCTATAATTTTGTTCTAAGCAAGAATGATTATCGGAGTTTTATTTATTTGATAAAACACTTTTTGTTCCTCAATGGTGAAAATTCCTACCAAAGCCATACATGCTCTTTCATGATATAAGCTTTCTACAAAAGCTGCTTACTTTGTGTTGAGTTTGGTCAAGTCTTGTGACCCTTGTTGAGAGATTTATCATGCTCCCAAGATCAAGATCACGTACACGCCACATATACATGCTGCTTCTACACTGGAAGTACGCAGAAACATGCCTTACATTTCCACATAGTTCATACTCCATGATCTAAGTAGAAAACCTCTCTCTAGTATATTGCTAGTAAATGAGACATAGACTATGCAAAATTATGGAAAAAAAATCCAGGGCATTCTAAAGTACCAATCCTTCTGAGCATTCCAAAGCTCCAAAAAAAGAGAGATAGTTATGTCTCAAAATAATAAATTAGGAAAGAGAGATCATCCAAATATAGGAGTATTGATCAATTTCCATGTTTCCACACACTTGCACATCTTGATCTAAGAGTATGATATTTCTCTCCTTGGATCCGGGATTTATCTTTACAATATATGCAAGGTATGTTTGCTACATCTTTGGATCCCTACCCATAGCTCCACATAAGCTTTGGAGTTAAGATGAAAGAAGGCAAACTTTGATATATGCCTTGGTGAGGAATCATATACCTTATGAGCGACTTGAGAGTACCATTTGAGGAACATTAAGTTTTCTTTTACAAAACATTTCAAAAACCTCCGATATGAAACTTGTGAAAGAATGAGAAAACTAGTGCTCAAGTCAAGTTGTTCTATCTCTCAACCGCCCAAGACAAAGGATAAAGCTATAAGCCTAATGAAGGACTAAGGTAATAAGGGTGAGTCTTTATTGCTGAATTTTTTTTCATACAAAAGAGAAGTATGATTGCTGTAGACTTAGTACTCTTGAAATATGAAGCATTGTAACAACTCCTGATCCACCATGCTGAGTTTGATTATTTGCTCGGGATCTTGTTGGCACAAGTTATGATGTTTTTTTATATAACTAAAATGTTGCCAATAGCCTCAGGGATCAAGGACAAAACAATCATCACATAAGCATATTTTATTAAATAACAAGTTCCACATGTCCATGAGTATTTTGTTGCAGTATTGAAGAAATGGAGCAAAAGAGACCTAGTGGGACCCACCAGGTCTCCCACCTCGGCCATGATCTAGAAGGAGCCCTTCAGAGTGATTTCCAACCCTTGGATCACTCTGTGCTTCCTCCCAACGGATCATATGCAAAGTACATGGATTCATGGGCCCACACCAAAGAGATCAACATGACAACTTCCTCAGAACAACCACCCAACGTCTATGACAAGTGGGACCAGCACCAGGAAGCAAGAGGTGGGCCAGAGACCCCAAGGGGCGGTCGGCCGACCACCCCCTGGGCCCACCTGGCCCCCACTCAGTCCCTTACTAGTGGATCCACTCCCACAAGGCCAGGGGATGGCCCACTGGCCATAGGGGGGATCGGCCGACCACCCCTCTAGGTCGGTTGGACCCCTCTCAACCGCCATATCAACTAGCACATGCTGGAAATCCAAGCCATCCATCCAAGGCGGTTCTATGAAGGTTTGATCCAAGGGAGGAGGATTGAAGCTCCCAGGATCGATGACATGGCGCTGGAGTAGCCCCTACTCCACCCTCCACTATAAATAGAGGCCAAGACCTCCCTCTCTAATCATGATGTAATCCATACAAACCACTGTTGTTCTCAAGTGGAGATTAGTCTAGTGGTGTTCTCTAGTGGGGGAGTTAGAGTTGAGTTGAGCTTTGCTCGGGCTTTCCGGAGTTGTCTTCCCGGAGGATCTGGTATAAGCTCTTGTATCTTTTCCCTTTTGTAAGACTTTACTTATTTAATGCAATATTCCTTCTTTACTTTACTTAGTCTTTACTTTGTGCAATATTATACTTGCTATAGTATTGTTGTGATTTATCTTGTCAATTAGTTGTTATAAACTAGATTGAGATCCTTGTGGCCTTTCCTGTATGCGATCATCGGCTGTCATAGGGTATTCTAGTTGTCGTATACACGATTAGAATAGTGAGAATAGGTGTAAGTGTGGTGCTTATACTTAACCTTGCCTTTGGTTATCTCTTGTTGCACGGATTGTTTGTGGTAGCTAGCAAGAGGTGACAACCTTGTCTAGTCGTTGTATTCCACCATGTGTTCTTAGGCAAGTTCTTAAAAGATAAGGCCCCCGTAAAAAGAGGGCGCTGTCCGGTAGGAGTTTTGTCCTCCTACTGATCTATCCCCTCGCCTAGCATACTTGTATTGAGGAATCAATCGATGTTTGTCTCATCTGAGTGCCATAGTTAAATCCACAAAGGTAGAGTTGGAATCATAGGAGTCCTTTTACTCTCTTGTTGTCCTCCCACATAGTTATACTCACTATTCATCTCTTACTTATCTTTACCGGTTTGTTACATCATCACCTTCCTATCATTATATCAATTACCCCCTTACCCTAGTTGGTACTAAATTGAGGTGATCTCTAGGATCTCTCTTTTATTATTATTTCTAGCTTTGCTTTCCCTTGGGAGAATATAAATTATGATACCCCGGAATACTCCTAGGTGAAGTGCTATAACGGTATAATCTGTGCGCTTGCGGATTTATCCAATAGTCATAAGAAATACCAAAACCGGCCTAGAAACCCTCTTTCCATAATCTCTCCTTGATTAGTTACCTTTGCCAATCATCCAGGTCCACCCAAATTATAGCCATCTGATTCTGTCATCAGGACCCACTCGTATGTATTTGGATGCGCCAAAATACAGCCAAAATACAGTGTCAACACATGCACCCTAATTTTGGGATGGAATTTATTTTATCCCTAAAATTGCAGGTCTCTACTTTCCTTTTTAGTTGATCCAACCGAGTTTACATATTCACCAAATTGTCAATCATTCCCCTTTTTCTTGGCTTTCAACCCTAATGTCTCGAACAATTCCGTCACCACCATTAATCTGAGCTCAACACTTCACACAACCAAGTCGATGACTACCGATTTCTACAAAGAGATGGATACTTTGGATTTCATCCCCGAGGTAGAATCTTCTCCTGACTTTCCTTTGCCGCTTCCTTTTCGTTGTTTTTTTCATTTCCGCTCTTTCCGAAATTGGATCCAGGAACTCAAGAATGAGATATTGATCCCACTAGCTGACCAACCAAATTGTTATTTCCTCGGTCCTATGGGTAATCTTGACCCATCTAACGTCACCATAGCTAAGACCAACAGGATGACTTTCAAGAGAACATCCATGAAACCGAGTCAATGGAATAAAAAGACTTCATTCAGAAACTGGCCATCTATCATCCCAGGCTGGAGGAATTGGTATGTAAAGATTTCATCTCATAAGAATACAGACTGGAGCAGCATAGCATAGTGTCTCTCTTTATCTTTTTCAAACATGAAGAAGAACGAACCCATGCTTTAGGCAGCATGTTATTTCTGGTTCAACACTTATAGTGCATTCATATTCGGTCATGGTCCAATGACTCCCACTTTGGTCAACATCCACATGCTGTCAGGCCTTAACATTACTGGAGATGTCCACCCTCATACTTTGACTTCTAAGTCCTCAATCTTGACCAGTAGTTTCAAAACTAGAGGTTGGGTCTTGTATGTCAAGAATAGCGAATCTGCATCCAAATCTGTTGCTAACAGAGAGCGTGTGCTATTCTTGAATATGTGGTTAGACAGATATTTATTCTATGGACAATCTTGCACTCCAACAGGCAAATACCAATCATTGGCCGAGCACATCAACAACAAGGATGATATCACATTGGGCAAGTATTTATTAGGTGCTCTCTACCATCTCCTAAATTAGATGTACCAGCATTTGGTGAAGAATGAAACGGTCCCCACAATTACAGGCATAAGATTATTGTCCTAGATCTAACATCTTTGTCCTAGATCTAACATCTTTGTCCTTTCCGTCAAGGACTTATCTGGAGGAAGATGAAGGAAATTTGACCGAAAAGAACAAATTTAGCCGATGTATGTCCTTCGGTGAGGCGGCATCGGCCGTTACTATCAGCAAAACAATCAGGGTCTTCTTCAAACTATTTATAGAGGCTTCTCAGCAGATATCTTAAAATGGTTTGCTTACACAGATTATCTAGAATTTGAGCTTCCTTTCACCATCAGGTTCCATCCAAGATATGCAGATAAACATTCCCTGCCGATCTTCAATGACATAGTCAAGCCCTGCTTGCTACCAATGAAAGTTTCGCATGGCAGAGAGAAGCCACCAATCTTGTATGAATTTTATAATCCTTCCATCGCAGCAAGGCAAATAGGATTTGGGAAGCTGCCTCCAGGCCTCTTCTTTGCTAACAAGCTTAAACCAAGAGATGTGGTATATTCATGATTGGAATTCAATAGGATCATGCAGATTGAAAGATCTATAGTCCTGTCCTTGTCAAGGATCACATATGACAGGCATTTACCTCTTCTCTATATACTGCATGGTGGCAAGAGTGGAGTCAACATATCTTCAGTAAAGAAGTAGCTACTTATTGTTTACTTCTGGATCGTAACTTTCATCCTGCCCCTAGGTATTGATCCCTACACTGACTGTTTTTGCTTCACAACGTTCCTACACTATCTTCCATAACCTCTTCTTCGCGGGATCTCTAAGGAGTTAATCCACCTCTAACAATGTACCACCAATGGTGCCCAAATCCAGGCTAGGCTGGGAGGCACCACCATAATGGTGTTGATGAAGAGAAAAGCCAATGAGCTATCATATGACCAAACGCTGGGTTCTTACTTACCAAACATTGGTTCCTCCGGGGCCACCAAAAAGACAAGAAGACAATTCAATCAGATGATAGCTGACTACTAAACTCAAAGCCAAGAAGACAATTCAATCAGATGATAGCTGACTGAACATACTAACCAACATAGCAACCGCAGAGGTATGATGTTTACATTCTCTGGTTTTTCTTTATCTCTGATCTTAATGGATTTCTCGCCCTCCATCAGGAAGAAGAAGAAAAAGCTCATCTTTAGGCTAAACTTAGTGTATTTTTGGCCACAATGTCTTCTTATGACAACAAAATATCATACGCCCATCGAAGCACCACTTCAGAGTTACCAGGCAAATTTTAGCCAATAATTCCTTGACCATAAATGAAATTGCTTCACTAATTGTTATTCCTCTTAGGACTCCTCCCCAAGGGTTCACCGGCTGTCCCTACTCCTGAGATCACACTAGAAGACCAGGTACAAAATAGAACCTAACATTCTATTGTTTTGGTCTATAACTAATCAACTTTTCCGTCTTTCACATGGATAGGCATCTCCTCCTCTAGTCTCTTTCGATTTGGAAGACTACATTATCAGGACAGAGACCTCTCCACAACAAACTTTGGATGCACCTCCACTCCCTGAAGACACAAGATCTCAACTCCAACTGGTAGTCCCTCTTCTAGCAGTGGATACATCATCTCTAGTGCGCGATGTAGGAGAAGTCTGGAAAATCTTTCATTCAATCAAGGATACCTTGCCATTAGATCTTAGAAAGACCTTGATCACCGCTGCTTACATAGAACACCATGAACTAGCCTTCCTTGAAGCCCAATCAAGGCTTATAGCTCACAAAGCCTAGAACAACTTTCCGAAGGACGAAAACAATGTGTTTCCAATGTGTTTGAGGTAAAGAAAGCAATAGAGCGGCTGACAGACCTTCCTAATGTCATCAACCAGAACTTGGCAAAGCTAAAAGCCAATTAGGAACAATTGCTATCCAAACTCCAAGCCTTCGATGATGCCATCGCTTATGAAGAAGAGAACCTAGCTAAAATTCTAGCAGCCCTTCTAAGTCAGCAGCAAAAAATAACACTTATCCATTCAGAACTCCAAGCCATCAAGGCTAAGAAGCGTCCCGTGCCAGGATTAGAAGAAGATGACAAAATGATCTTAGAGATAATTGTATTCCTTGTATCCATGACATGTTATGAGTTCAATGAATATCCATTAAAGACGACTTGTATCGATTAGCAATTATGTGAATTGTTTGTGAAACTCTTTTACTTGTATGGTTATTCTAAAGTTGTCCCTGATCGGAGTTCGTGCAAGAATGCACATGAATATTAGATCAGCATATTATTAGTTGATGACTATGTTTCACAAGTCATGGACATAGAGATGTCAAACTAATAATATCGGCACATGTATGACATGGGGCTGGACAGACCCGACCTGAGATTGTCTCTATTCACATCATGTATGTTATGTCCTTAGACCTGAGATTGTCGTATGTACTCAAGATGTGAAATGACCTACTTAGGGACTACCAAACGCTACTCCGTAACTGGGTAGTTATAAAGGTAGCTTTCGGGTTTGTCGGGAAGCATGCTGTGAGACATAGTCGATCAAGATAGTCGATCAAGAAGGGATTTGCCACTCTCAATGTGAGAGATATATCACTGGACCACTTGAATGATTAGATCATGAAATGCATGGTCGTGCTTGGGTTAAGTGTTAACCTATGATTTAGACCAAATATCATTGGCAAGGGAATAACATGTATATGGGTTTGTGGTGGTTCGTCTGATATGATCATTGCGTATGCATAGGAGTTGACACACCTTGCTAGAGGCCGCTATCAACTATTGGTCGAGTCAGAGCACTTGGGCCATGTCTATGTGCAGGTGAGCCCATAGGGTCACACGCTTAAAGGGCTAGAAGCCTAATTTGGGTTGGACCCAGATTAGACTAGGTTTAGGGTTTCTAATGGGCCTCCAACATGGGAGCTCATTAGGACGCCTATATAAGCAAGGGGAGGGCGCAGGGCGAGTTAGTCGATCTACGCCTTTTGGCAGCTGCCGTCGCCCTCCCCACGCTCGCGCCTAGTACTCTTCGCGGACCTAGTAGTCCGGAGGCGTGATGCTTCCTCCCTGCACGTGTGGGATTCCTCGGAGGTGCTGCATCTACGGCACAAGGAAGGAACCTGGTCGCAAGTGGTCATGACTGGTCAGCACCTGGTCGAAAGTGGTCGCCATCTGGTCGGAGCTAGTCGGGGACCTGCTCGGACGAGCTGCACGTGGACGGACGTGACGGACGACCACGCAACTGCACTAAACTACTGCGACGCGTTCGACTTCATCAAGTCATTTCCGCTGCACCTACACGTCTAATGGTAATCTCATGATCTATAACTTGCTCTAGTTCCTGTTTTATGGGGTAGAAAAATTTTGTTTTTTGGCTAGCGTTGCAACCTCATAACCCTACAACAAGTTCCGCTAGGATGCTTTAAATGCCATCAAACCGGCTCTAAACTTGTAGTCTTAACAGCTGACTGTGTAACCTCTATGCCCGTCAACTATCATATCTCCAATTATAATAATCTTTCACTGTTATCAACTATTTGCTACGACCACTGACGATTTAGTTGATTGTACCATGCTTAACAGCGTCACTCCAGGACCTTAACTAGCTATCTAGCCGATTTGCATTACGCTTGGCGATGTGATTCTAGGATTTCGACCGACCATCTTAGCCGATTCATACTGTATCAGAATTATAATTCAGTTATCAAAACTTTTGGGTCCACCGAACCAATGCCCCCTCGCCTGTTCACACCAGCCTTATAAGTAGTAGACTGAAGCTACAGGATGGCACCAAGCGTGTTTTGCACTCTACATCTTCTTTCTCTATTCCTCCGCCGATCTGCCCCCTTGTCTAAAGTATCCTTCAATCAATGGTATACCTCGGCAAATGCCCGACAACCAGCTCCTCCAATGATGCCTCCAAGCCGTCATGACGTCGGCTCTTCAAGTGAGTGTACTTTCCACCACCTCACTTCCTCAAGCAGCTTATTTTACAAAAAACCCTAACTATCTCTCTTTCAGCTCCCCTCTTCGGGCCGATGAGCAGAGCTCTACTCATCCTCCAATAGAAGTGAATGTGGGGGAGCAAGCTGCTTTAGCATGTGATGACCCCTGAGCCTTCGCTTGTGGAATCACAGTGGATAGGCGCCTTCTCCGGGAATTGCTTCAGAAGAATTCTCGCCTGGAAGAGCAACTAACGATGGCTCGGACTATAGTCACTAGAACTCTCATACACTTGGCAACCTCCAACTTCAAAGTGGCTAGTACGTCCATAGATTCATAGATCTTGTAGGATCATATCTCATGATTCTAGTCAGATTGACTCATAAGCATTTGAGGAATCCAATTCGTAATCTTTTCTTTTACCAATGATGTAAACCATCCCACCTTGATTTAACTGATTAGGTCTTCCTTTGATTAATCTGGCTATCCTGACTACTAACTCTATAACCTTTATTGTTTGACTCCATCGCATATTTCCATTCTTCATAGAGCTTCAGTCTCATCCCATATACATCCCCGAAGCGACCCAGACGGTGGCTGACTTTGTTAACGCCCACGAGGTAATGCCAGAGGAGCGCCTAGAGGACGTTCCAATGCACATTAGGGAGGTGGTTCTCCATTCCATCTCTTATGGAGCCACCTTCGCCCTAGCGGGAGTGGAGGTCCATGGAGCGAACATCATCGGTGCCATGGAGCCTGGCTTCGTTCACGCCCATACCAGGGAGGATTTCCGCGATCTCGTGGAGAAATTCCAACCACTGAGACAGCCGTCGCCGAGGCTATTGGTATTTCTTATGACTATTGGATAAATCCGTAAGCGCACAGATTATACCGTTGTAGCACTTCACCTAGGAGTATTCCAAGGTATCATAATTTATATTTTCCAAGGGAAAGCTGGGTTAGAAATGATAATTAGAGAGAGATCCTAAGAGCACATCATCTTAGTACCAACTAGTATAGGGGGGTAAACGATATATGTGATAGGAAGGGTTGATGAATGAATAATACAAGGTAAATGATACTTAGAACGGACTAGATAGTATAACTAGGTGGGAGGACAACGAGAGAGTAAAGGGACTCCTGTGTAATTAACTCTACTTCAATATACATAGCCAATTAACTAGCCTAAACACTATAGTTTGTCTCCTCAATACAAGTATGCTAGGCGAGGGGATAGATCAGTAGGAGGACAAAACTCCTGCCAGACTGCGCCCTCTTCTTATGAGGGCCTTACCTTTTAAGAACTTGCCTAAAAACACGTGGTGGAATACAAAGGCTAGACAGGGTTGTCACTCTCTTGCTAGCTACCACAAACAATCCGTGCAACAAGAGGTAACCAAGGATAAGGTGATGTATAAGAACCACGCTTACACACAACTTATTACTTTGACTACGATCTATAATCAAAGCACCCTATGACAGGCAATGATCGCATACGAGAAAGGCCACAAGGATCACAGACTATTGACATAAAGACTATTAAAGAGCAAAAGCATATACCAATACTATATCTAGTATAGTAATGCTCAAAGTAAATACTAAGTAAAGTAGAGAGCAAAGTAATATATTGATAAAGATAATGTCTTACAAGGAAGGAAAGATACAAGAGCTATACCAGACTTTCCAGAAGACGACTCCGGAAATCCCGAGCGCAGCTCGACTCAATTCTAACTCCCACTCTAGACTAAACTACTAGAACAATCTAAGGAATAGAGCTTGTAGGCTTCTTCACCATGTGTAGAGAGGGGGGTACGAGCCTGTATTTATAGTGGGAGGTGCAGTAGGGGCTACTCCATCGCCATGTCAGCGATCCAGGGGGCTTCAATCCTCCACCCTTGGATCCAACCAACCTTGAACCACCTTTGGATGGATGGTTGTGATTTCCAACATGTGTGAATGAGTATGGTGGTTGGCAGGAGGTGAACCGACCTAGGGGGTGGTCGGCCGACCCCCCCTATGGCCTATGGGCCGCCCTCTGGTCTTCTAGATGTAGCCCCACTGGTCAGGGACCAAGTGGGGGGCTAGTGAGCCCAGGTGATGGTCGGTCGACCCCCCCTCGGGGGCTTTGGCCCACCTCAGGCTTCTAGGTGCTTGACCTACTTGTCATTGGTGTTGGATGTTGGTCCTGAGATGGTTGTCACGTTTGTCTCCTTGGTGTGGGCCCATGGATCCATGTGCTTTGCTTGTGAGCCGTTGAGAGAAAGCACAGAGTGATCCAAGGGTTGGAATTCACTCTAAGGTGCTTCTCCTGGATCATAGCCAAGAGGGGAGAGCTGGTGGGCCCATAGGGTGGTCGGCCGACCCCCTATGTGGGTCCCACTGGCTCTCCTTTGCTCCATTTCTTGATTCTCGAAATCAAACACTCCATGGACATGTGGAACTTGTTATTTGATAAAGCATGCTCATGATGTGTTTGTTTTATCCTTGATCCCAAGGTTGTTGGCTGCATTTTGGTTAAGTAAAAGTATATCATTCTTGGTGCCAACAAGATCCCCCAAGGTTAACCTTTGCTCGTCCCGAGCAAACAATTAAACTTAGCTCGATGGATCAGGAGTTGCTACTATGCTTCATATTTCAAGAGTATTATATCTACAATAGGCATACTTCTCTTTTGAATGGAAAATTAGCAATAAGACTCACCCATATTACCTTAGTCCTTCATGGGGCTTGTAGCTTTATCCTTTGTCTTGGGAAGTTGAGAGATAGAACAACTTGACTTGAGCACTAGTTTTCTCATTCTTTCACAAGTTCCATATCGGAGGTTTTGTAAAGTTTTGTAAAAGAAAGACATAGTGTTCCTCAAATGGTACTCTTGAGTCGCTCATAAGGTGTATGATTCCTCGCCAAGGCACATATCAAAGTTTGCCTTATTTTTCATTCTACTCTAAAGGCTTATGTGGAGCTATAGGTAGGGATCAAAAGATGTAGCAAACTTACCTTGGATATATTATAATGTCAAATTCTGGATCCAAGGAGAGAAATGTCATACTCTTAGATCAAGATGTGCAAGTGTGTGAGAACATGGCAAATGATCAATACTCCTATATATGATCTCTCTTTCCTAACTTATTAATTTGAGACATAGCTATCTCTCTTCTTATTTTTTCATGAGCTTTGATGTGCTCATCATTTTCCTAAGAATTGGGACTTTGATGTGCCCCTATATTTTTTCATAATTTTGCATAGTTTATGTCTCATTTACCAGCAACATACTAGAGAGAGATTTTCTATTGGAACATGGAGCATGAACTATGTGGAAAATGTAAGGCATATTTCTACGTACTTCCAGTGTAGAAGCAGCATGTATATGTGGCGTGTACGTGATCTTGATCTTAGGAGCATGATAAATCTCTCAACAAGGGTCGCAAAACTTGACAAAACTCAACACAAAGCAAGCAGCCTATGTAGAAAGCTTATATCATGAAAGAACATATATGGCTTTGGTAGGAATTTTCACCACTGAGGAACAAAAAGTGTTTTTATCATTTTAATAAATAAAACTCCGATAGTCATTCTTGCTTAGAACAATATCATAGCAGCTCTTATCTTGTCATATCATGTCTCACAACAACATAGACTTAGTTACAGCATTTGCAACCCACAAAAGTTTCAGGTTCATGATGGTTTCTTTTAAGCCAAGTAATCCATACTTAGAGAAATATCAAGTTGTAAACTAAGTACTAGAGAAACATTTAGCAGAGCAACTATTCATCATTTCCATAGGAGATATTAATATTCAAGGAACATGTGAGAGCAGAGAGAAGTCTTTTATTTTTATCATATGCAGATTTTTTTAGATGCAACAACAAAAGATAAGCAGGAAATGCATGAAGATAAATGCTGAAATTAAATACTTACCTTAGTGGGGGAAGGGAACCTCCCCCAAGCTTATCCTTTGCTCAACATGGTGGTGGTGGATACGGATGTAGTTGCCACCACGAGTCCCACTGCCGATGTTGTTCTTCTTGTAATGCTTGGATTTGTTTGGCAGTTTGCTGGACAATGTGTGTTGTCTCACCATGCTCAATGCGCAGCTCGCCAAAAGCATTGGTGAGTTGATCAAATTGTTGCCGCCGTTCACGATGCTCCCTATCTCGTGTGGACTAGAAGGATGCTCGTGGTCTTTGTGGATGTGGTGGTCGAGGAGGCTTGCCACTAGAAGTGTGCATGGGATCGGAAGATGCATCGTCTTCCTCCTCGCCAACAACTCCTCAGGAAGGACCACCTTGCTCAAGATGAACAAAGTATAGCCCATCCTGAGCTCTCCTGTCTGAACCTACAAAATCTCTTTGCCCAATTCCTTGATCTAAATCAAGGGTTAGCTTATGGGTCCTATACAACTGACGTTGCCTATTTGGAAGAGGCACCTCAATTGTATGGCCACTATAGATCATTTTAAGTTCACCATTGGTATCTCTTTTTAACATTTGAGTAGTTGTAACATATTCTTCCGAAATTACTGCTCTAGGTGAAGAGATATAAACAAGGGATAAGTGCCACCTAGCAAGTTCATAGATTTGGCAAGACGAGTAATTAAAGATGTGAATTGGATAGGTCCATTACTCTCAATTGAACTTTGCCAAATTCTACCAAGCATTTCACAGGAGAGATTTGAATTTTATTGACCATAGCATAAAGCAATTTTAATTCCGTGGTGCTTAACATGCTAGCATTACTTCCAGGAAATAGAGTCATATTCATCCAAAGATGCATGAAGCGAAGGGTTGGATTATGAATTTCCTCAAGTTTGGGATTTGAGCAATCATTTAGAGCAGAGATAGACAACCAAAATTTTCTTTTGTTGAATCTACGCATGGCAAGGTCAAAATCAAGCAAGCATGAATCATCAAAGCCAAGAGCAGCATTTAAATGACTCCATGTTAAACTAAAGATTGGATTAAACATGTGAAAAGATATTCCATCATTAGAACTTTGTAGAGAAAACAAGAACTCTATGGTGAGCAACTCAATTCCAAGTTCATCTACTTGCCAAAAGCTAGACCAACCAATGGTAGAAAAGATAGTCTTGAATTTGGTAGTCATACCTGCGTTGGAGAGAAGAATCGGATCCAATATCCTTGTGTGCACAAAAGATCGATCTTGAAGAGAGAGATATATCTTTGGTACTCTAGTTGGTCAAACCAGAGTCCACTTTGTTGATCATAGGTCCTCATCGGGGGCACCATGAATGCCACGATATGAGGTACCTCCATCGGCACTTCTTCCTCCTCCTGAGGGTGTTCTTCGGTTTGGACGTTCTCCCAAGTGTATCGGGCAGAACCTCCCCTCTTTCTTCCTTGGGAAGTATCCTTGGATTGGTGGGAGCGTCGATATGAGCTCCCACTTAAATCTTGCTTTGCTTTCTTGAACATGGATCTTAGAGGGTTCTTCATCTTCTAGAGAGGAAGAGGGACACAAGACTAGGACAAGGTTGTGTGTAGAGTGGGTTTCCTAGTTTGCCTTGTGGGGATAGGCTTGAGCTAAGAGAAGCTTCATGAAGACAAGATATCTTCTTGTGGAGCTGCACTACTTCTCTTGAGAGCTAAGAACTTTGCTAGAGAAGAAAGCAGGGTAAGGAATGATTTGAGCTTGGACTGGATTCTGGTTGAGGTGTGAGGAATTGAGCTCTCCTTGCATGAGCTTTTATAGAGGGAGGAGATGGCACCAAGGGGGGCACCATGGGGTGGTCGGCCGACACCCCTTGGGCATGCCCTTGGGTGCCATGATCACTATCTTTAGGAGATGCCTTACACAAAGCAAAAGGAAAAGGAGGAGGTGACCAAAGGTGGTCGGCCGACCCCCTAAAGTGGGGATTCCACTCACACCTTTCTAGTGCTTGGTGAAAGGTGAAGCATAATTTGTGATGTGATCAAAAGCTGAGCTAAAGTGCTGAAGATTCTCCTCTTTAAACAAAGAGTAGTCAGAGACAAAGGCATGTCATGCTTTGATCAAAGGTGATTGATATGTTTTCTTTTTCAAAGCATGACAAAGTTAAAGTGAAAGGTGTCATGATTCCCCACTTTGTACAAGGAGTAGTGGGAGATAAGGATGTGTCATGCTTTAACCAAAAGTGATTGATGTACTTTAAAGCATGACAAGGATAAAGAGATGTCTCCTAAAGCAAAATCTGAATTTTGAAAGCCTCACTACTCAAATCATGAGATGCTTGGACAAAGGAAGGTGGGGAAGACAAAGGGATGATCAAGGGACAACTAGGGTGGTCGGCCAACCCCCTAGTCCTCCATTTTTTTCTTTTTCTTTTATAAAGGTCACAAAACATTCGCTAATTAAATAAGCCAGGGTAGGGTACATAGGGGTGGTCGGCCGACCCCCCTATGAATCTACCTTTTGTCAAATTTTAAGGCTACACTATTCTCAAGTTTTATTTAATCTGAAACTTTATTACTCTAAATTTTAAGCATTATAGGAAAGAATTTAACTAGATGCAAGAAGGGAAATAAGAAAAATAAAAGATAACTACCAACTTACCTTTTGGCGAAGGCTCCTCGATTTTAAGTCCTCGGAGTAGGACTCTCCTTCTTGTTCATTCTTCGGGTGCATTTGATGGTTCCGGAGTGAGAGACTGCGGAGTGTGCACCTCCTTTGCTTTCCAAATCTGCCTTGGATTGGCATGTTCGTCCTCCTTGAGTTCATTGATCTTGGCCTCCGGGTATTGCTTCTTTTGGCGTGGAGCCCGAACTCTTCTTTTTGGTGATTGTGCTTTAACCTGTTTGTTAAGTTTATAACCATTAAAAGCACACTTTACCTTGTGACTTGGGAACTGGAAGTGGATCTGGCCCGATCCCATATAGATGACTGCATTGGTGGTGTTGAGGAAGGGCCTTCCCAAGATGACGGGGACTTCCACATTGGCTCCCATGTCCAGGATGATGAAGTCGGTGGGGATGTACTCATCTTGGATGTTCACCAAGATATCCCTAGTGAGTCCCTCGGGAAACCTCATCGTTTGATCTGCCATCTGCAAACGAACACATGTAGGGAGCAAAGGTCCCCCTAACAAGTTATCATAAGTTACCTTGGACATGATGTTGACGCCCGATCCAAGGTCGCAGAAGGTGTTGTGGAATCTCTGTTGTCCGTTTGAGCATTTGATCATCAGGTGGCCTGGATCTTCCTTCTTCATGATGAAGGGAGGATCAGGTAGATAGCCCCAATAGGAGCAAAGTGGAGGCTTACCGACCTTTTTTGTTACCATGTTAACATGCTCAACTGAATCCTCAGGTTTCCCAAGAATTTTACCTTGTTCTAGAGATGGCATAGCTGCTGCTAATTGAGCTAACAGGGTTTCTAGCATTTTCTTAAAGCTCAGTTGATTTTTCATAGCAGTTGCAAAGCTATCCATTTTTTTACCAAGAGTTTCAAGAACTTTATCATTGGCAATTGTTGGTATTTCTTAACGCACACTCATAAATCCGCAAGCGCACGGATAACGCTGTAGCTTTCACCCGTGAGTATTCCAAGGGTATTGATTTCCACGGGGAACGCGAAGTGTACTAGAGAAGAACTAAGAACGTCCAAGGATAGATAAGATAAATGGGTAGAGAGATGTTAGAGTTTTCTAAGGGGTTCTAATCAAAGTTCCACTATACTCTACTTACTTTGGAGCAACAGTACCTTCCCGACTCTCGACAAAGACTGGGAAAAGGGTAGTGGGGGGGAGGCTGCCAAAAGCTCTACGAAAACACCAACCCGAACATGGTGGACTACAGAGGCCTTACAGAGCTGTCACCCCTGGGGCTACCACAACTATCCGTAGGATTGGGCGCAAACTCATGTAAACTCTAGTCTAGACACCACGTCTACACTATCACTTACTACTCTAATCCGAATTCAAGACTAGAGCACGCAATACGAGCGGAGATCCCATAAATAGAATAAAGTAAGAACTGAAATAAGATACATAGAAATAATAAATGAAGAACCTGGAGATTGCTCCGAACCAAATGCTGCAAAGGTACAATGTCGAGGAAGATCCGACAGATCCGGCTCTTCGTAGCACTCTCCTCCTCTCTCACCTCTAATTACAACTAGATGAACTAGAACTAGAAGAACTAGATCTAGACAACTAGAGGGACCTCTCTCCTTCTCTACATCTAATTGAAACCCTAGCTTTTTCTCTAGAGAAGAATAATGAGATGAGATGATCCTCAGGGGGTCAGGGGCCTTGCTTATATAGCCTCCTCAAATGAACGTCGGCCATCGGATCAATCCGACCTTAGGCGAAGGGTTTAGATTCATCTTCCGAGCATCCTCTTCTTCAGTGTAATCAGTTTGATGATGAAGGAGAGTTCTTGGGAATGACTATTTCTGAAAAACCTTGTTGCTTTTGTTCTTTGAAAAAGACATCAAGCATTTACGTTGAAACTCAACATATGCTTGCTGGACAATATTCCTCAGGTCTTCCGGCAACTCATCCATAGTCACGTCCAGAACCTGGCTATTATCAATTTCAACCATCTTGAGATGTAGAGTCCCACCGAACGTGCCAAAAAGTATGTTGACACAAAATGTGACACACTGTGCCTAACACACAACAAGCCGGAAAGCGTAGCTTCAATCGGGTGCCCGGGTGTTTTCGGAGTCCGGAAACGTGCCAGTCAGTTTGACCTGAAACTAACAAGGGATGAAAATTATTAGATATAAAACTGGAACATGCCGGGTGAGACCAGACAGTTCTATATATACGGCCTTGAAGCCACTTACGACGACATTTAGCTATAAAAGCTATCTGCCAACAAGTTTTATAGATCATTCGGCTAAAACAAACAATGAGTACGTAAAGAGTTGATTGCCGAACATGCATGCATGAGAAAGTACGTATGAATGAATCATCATTAATTATGAATTAAAGCATAACCAACTCGGCTATCCAACCGAATTAGGGTCCATGATGAAGGAACACGTAAGCAAACACGATCGAACTAATCTAAAGCTTGTATCCACCGCACGACACCTAACTTTATAAAAGCTCAAACGTAGTTGACATGCATGAACCTGCAACACGTAACAATCTAGATGAAACTAATTCGGCTATCATGAATATAAAATCTACTTATGGATATAAACAATTACAAGAAACATAGATAATTCTATGGTAAAGATGAAGCCGAACCGTATCAATTTAGATTGGACAAAAGAGTGTTACAAATATATAAAATATATATAAACATGCAACATGTAGTAACTTAATGAATCTACTAGATCTTGTCGAATCTAATAGAGCTGGTAACTATCTTGCTTTTGCTAGACATATTGAGCAAGCACCTGCCGCACGGTATCTACTCATACACAAAACATAAGCGAAGATTTCTTGATTGTCAAGCAAGGATCCGCCGCACGATCATTGAAAACAAACAAGACTACTTGCATCAATATCTAAATCTACCGCATGATACTAGACATGAAAACAAGGTTGCCGGGACTTACGGAGGTCAACGGATCGATGGTTATTCTCGAAGAACTCGACGACACGACAAAGGACTCAAAATTGGGACGGGGCCGGTTATATTGTATTGGTTGTGAACTGTTTTTACAATGGCTAAGGGTTCATATTTATACCCTGGTCGTGACATGAGTCCTAAAAGGACACGGTTACAAAATATTAAAGGAAAAACATGATATCTTTGACTTTAATTTCCTCCGGAGTCTTCATTGCCTAAATCGTCGCGGTCTTCGTTGCCTGATCGGCCCTTTGCTTGCCGTTTTCATCGCTTCTTTAACGGAAAACCGCTCCTCCTTAGAATAACCGACCGCATGATCATTTAGCCGAACCTTTGGCGATTAGCCGACCGCACGGACATTTGCCGACTTCTCTGAAAACTGGCCATCCGCACAGACGCTTGCCGAATGCTCTGAGTTCTACACTAGCCCACCTGTCATCTTTCTGAGCATACCAAAATCCAGTGTTAACACATGCCCCCTCAATTTTGGGATAAAAGTCATTTTATCCTGAAATTGACTACAAGCTTCCCCTTTTTCTTCTAGGTCAACACTGTTCAACATCGCAGCCACCGCCCAGAAAATCTAAGTCCTAACTGGTTATTGGGTCTACTCAACCTCTCCAATGGCGACCCAGGATGAAATCCCAGAGGTAAGTTTCATTCGCCTCCACGCATTCAGCAATTCTCAATTGATCTCTTACCATTCCCCTGATTCATTTGTTTTTTCACGATTCTGTTATTCTTTGAAGGAATACAAGAACCATATTCTAATCCCTTATGCTGCACACCCCGATTCCTACCTCCTCGGTCCAATGGGAAATCCCGACCCAACCGAGATTATTGAGAAGGAAACTTCAAGAATCCCCTTCAAGTCTGGAGTCACCCCGCCAAACCAATGGCCAAACACTTTCAAGACTTGGCCGTTTCCCCCAATTGCTGGATGGCGGAACTGGTACAGAAGGATGCTGGAAAAAAAGCAGCCATTGAGATGCTCACGACATCAACCATTGCTTGGAATTATCCCTGTCAGAGACGCCTAGAAATGAACCCCTCTTGATAGCAGCTCATCATTTCTGGTCTGATGCCGTCAACGCCTTTGTCTTTGGCCATGGTATGATGACCCCTACCTTGGCTGATGTATTCATGATGACCGGCTTGAATGTATCACAACCAGTATACCCTTACAAGTATAAGAGCAAAAGCAACCAGAAGGCTATCAGATCTGGAGGTGGATGGGTTGGATACATTCAGACTTATATGGAAGCGTCTGGCGCCATTTCTGACAAGGAATACAGGGCCTTCATGAACATGTGGCTATGCAAGTTCATTTTTTGCGGAAAATCCAATGAACAAACCTTAAATCACATAATGATGGCCGATGATCTATCTGTAGGTACATTAATCCCTTTGGGCAAATACTCCTAGGATCTGTCTATCATATGATGCATCAGGTCACTGCTCAGATGCACCAAGGTAAAGAGATTTCTTGTGTGAGTGGTCCTTGGTGGTTCATCCAGATGTGGTTACAGCTCTATATGCACCAGATAATGCCTGTGTCCCTCCAAAATTTGAGTTTCCCTTTAGTTAACTATGCTGAAGGCAGTACAACAAAGGTCAAGAACTGCCAGACTTATGGAGAAGCAGCTTCTTCTATCAGCATTGACATGGATATTGGTCATCTTTTCAAGCTATTCTTCAAAGGTTTTAGCAATGTGCTTTGGCTTCCTTATAGAGAAAATGACAATCTGACCCTGCCTTGCAAATTCAGCTTTGAGTCTGGCTGTTCTGATAAGGTAGCTATAGAGATTTTCAACTCTTTTATCAAACCTTGCATTTTGCCAGCCAAATTTCATCATCGAAGGTTAGTACAATCTTCCTATGAATTCTACTAACCAAATATGGCATCCAGACAACTAGGATGTGGACAATTGCCCCCAAGACCTTTCTTTGCCACAATCATAAAGTACAGGGAGCTGATCACAAGCGAAATAGAGGCTAAGAAAGTTTTTGAGCTTGGATGGGACCTGCCAACATATGAACCTTCTCCATTTGGGATAGTGGATGCTGCTCACCCCTCCTTTGTTTCCTGGTGGCAAGAATGGCACAATCACATCTTCAATACACCAGTACACTCTCTATGCCATGATTTGCAACCCCAATTCGCTTCTGATAGTGAGGTAACCTTATTGTATTTACTACCTTCTGCTTTGAACCCACTTCTTACCTTAACATTTAGTCATTCTCAGGATTTGGAGCCCACTCCTATCACCAAAGTAGTCCAATATTTCATAGCTAGGCCTAACCCTGCTTTGGGTTTTACTGCCCCAAATCTGGCAAGCTTCATGAAGATCCCTGTAGCTATGGCCATTGCACTTTCAGGAGGAGAAGGCAAAAGGAAAACACTTGAGAATGTCCATGTGTTTAGAAGGGTGAGATCCAAAACAGTCAAGCGGTCTCTCCAAGGTACAAACCTCTTATTTAGCAATAATTCTTATTCATCAATTATGACCAGCTTTTATCTCAATCATTTCTACTGCAGCCACATGTTGATATTCCAGGCTCAAGCAATGTCTCAACAATAGTGGAAATTCCTCCCCAAGCTTCTACTGGGGGTGCAGGGACCCATGAAACCGAAGATACAGAAGCTCATGAAACTGAAAGCACAGATGTTCATGAAACCTTCCAACTAATTGGTATTCATTCGGCTAATCACTTCTTTTCCTTCATATGACATCCTTTCCTTGTTCTTATACTCTTATCATTTGCATTATTGGAAATAGATAAATCTTAGACGATTTAGCAGAAGAGCACTCTTCTGGTCTAGCTCCAGGTCCATCATCCCCGGGTATTCAATCAAGCCTTCAATCAGAGCAAGACATCACCCATCCCGATGACCAACCAACACAACAGGTAATATTTTTGCCTCAAGCTACTCTTTTAGTACATCTATCTGGTCGGCTAACAATTCCTTTTTCTTAAGAAGACCACCAAGCCGATTGTCAGTTATTCTTTCACTGTTGATGACTACATCAATGAAAAAGGTGAAGAAGCCACCTCTCAGCAGACTCTATCAGTGAAAAATCAAGCTCGGTTGAAGGACATAGCCAGTTTGTTAAACAAGGACATCAACATTCTGGTTCAAGATTCAGATCAGATAAAAGATCTCCTTGAGCTCATTAACCAAGATCTTCCACCTGCCCTCAAAGCTTCCTTGGAATCCGCAGCCCACCTTGATGATTATTTTGCTGTTGTGAAGAGGGCAAATAAAAACATAACTTCTCGGAACGACTTGCAGAACAACAGGTTTCTGAAGAAGCAGGAAGTTAAAACCTTGCACTCCCAAATTCAGACTGTTAAGAATTCATTGGCAACTTTGGAGCCTGAGCTGATAGTCGTGGAGGATGAGAAGATCAAGTTGGAGGCTCAATTAGCCGAGCTGAATGTCAGAATTCAGTCTCACAAGGCTAAGATAGTAGATTTGCCAACCTCCAAAGAAGCAACCTCATCAAAAATATCATCTGTCCTCAAAGAAGATCAACAGCTCAAGGCAAGGCTGTCTAACATTCAAAGTTCTGAGAATGAATATCAGAAGGTGTTGAATAATGTCAGTCGAATCAGAGCTGATGCTTTAGATGCCATCAACTAGCTTCTGAGCTAGTAAACACATGGGTCTGTAATAGTTTAACTATGATATATTTTGTTTTTTTAGACAATCAGATATTTCTGTCTTTACCTCTATGCACTTCTGTTTGTATGGAAATGTAATCAGCTCTTTTATTCTCCCGATTAGAATATAGCCGATCACATTTAGCTTCCCGATCAGAGATATAGTTGACTGTTCCCATCTTGCCGATTCAGGAATTAGCCGAGCGACCTTCGATTTATCCGAGTCTGGCCCAGTCCAGCAACGGCCCATTCGAGAAGGGAAAAACCCTAACTCGTCGTTTGGTATTCTCATTTGGCTTATAAATAAACATTCTTTCTTCTACCCCTGTCAATAGTTTCAGTCAAGCATTCTCATCTCCATCTCCTCTTCTTCTCTCGCTCAAAACCAATCTAGAAGGAAACCCTAGCCTGCACAGTAGCAATGGCAGAAGGTGACAATTGCGGCAAGCGCCCTGCTGAAGGGGAAGCCGAAGGAAGCCGAGCATGGCGTAACCGACAGCGTGGGTAAGATTCGGCTCCTTGCCCCCTTGTATTCTTGTTCATTGTTCATCCCTCTAGTCCTGATCCTTGTTCTTACTCATCAGGATAAGGGTCATCTCTTCCAGCCACAACATCCCTTTCCCTTCGGCGATAGCAGCCGAGCCGGGGACTCCATCGTCCGGCTCCTTCGACTCAAGCTCCTACCACTCCAACCCTTGGGATTTGAAGTCAGATGCCATGGATGCTCCCTACACCCACGCGGAGGCGGTTACCTTCAGGGGCGAACGGGATGATGCTCGAGGAGAGTTGGAGAAGATCTCCAAGCAATACGGCATCGACCAACTCGAGTGGGAGAACTAGCGGAAGCAGTTCTGCAACGCCATCACCGGTCAGTGCAAAAAACTCCACTTCATTTCTTCCCTTTCTTCTGATTCATCTATTCATCCGATTGGTGTTCCATCTTTTTAGCGCTTTCTGCGGAGGTCGAACGCCTGAAGATTGCGGCGAACAAGATTGCTGACAAGGTGAACGCCCGGGAGAGGCACGCCTTGATGATGCGGACAGTCATATAGATCAGGCCGTCATCCAAGCTGTGCACCACGGCGTAGCCCTGGGGTTGGCGGCAATGTCCACCCAGAGTAACGAAGACTTCTCCGTCATCCCAGTCGGCTTCCGTGGTGGCAGGCCTGCGAAAGATGTTGAGGACATTGACGACCTCCTGGAGAGCTATGAGGATCATGCAACTGCCCTCACCCAAGCCACCAATGCTCAGTCTGTCCTCAACAGACTGTTTGATGAGTAGTTTGTACATAGGAATCATGTAAAACCTGCCTTGTGAAATATTATCTATGACTCCCAATTGTCTCTTATTTCATGAATTTTTCCTGAGAATGATGAATCTGAAGAATGTCACCTGAAT
Organism: Microstegium vimineum; assembly: GCA_022036555.1. NCBI lineage: Eukaryota > Viridiplantae > Streptophyta > Magnoliopsida > Poales > Poaceae > Microstegium > Microstegium vimineum. The sequence continues at coordinate 12,342,292 of CM039121.1, forward strand.
TTGTATGACACTGCTTTGACTGTGTTTAAATTTTTTGCTCTAAAGGCGACACATACCGTGTCGGCTATCCTCTAAATTCTTAGAGTATTTTTTTGGCTAAAGGCGACGCTCATACATCGGCTATTTCGCGCACATAACTCCCTAAATTTACTTATGCACCAACCTCAACACTGGGGTAAAATTTCTTAAGAAATCTTCCATTAATAGCTCTAGTAAACTCTTCTCTCAGCAAAGTTTTCAAAATATACGCATTACCAGGTGCACACTTTACTATCCGAAAAGGTCCTTCCCAATTTGGAGACCACTTGCCAAAGGCTTTATCTTTTGTTCCAATCGGCAGTACAGTTTTCCAAACCAAATCTCCCTCTGCAAATTGCTTCTCTCTGACCTTTCTATTATAATATTTGGCAACGTGCAATTTGTTTATCTCGATACTTTCTAATGCTTTGAGACGAACCAAATGTAAATCTTCCGATTCATCCATCATCAGGTCCTTATAATCTTCTTTCCTCAAATCATTTTGCAATGTAACTCGCCTTGAACCCGATTGCAGCTCCCATGGTAACACAGCATGATGCCCATAAATCAACTCGTAGGGAGACGCCCGAGTAGACCCATGACAAGCCATTCGATAAGCCCATAAAGCCTCATTAAGAACTGAATGTCACTTCTTCGGTTTTTCATCAATCTTCTTCTGAATAATTTTAATCATGATTTTATTTGATGCCTCAGCTTGGCTATTAGCTTGTGCATAATAAGGAGAAGAATTATATAATTTGATTCCCATGTCTTCGGCAAAATCACAAAACTCAGATGAAGTGAATTGAGTTCCCTGATCTGTCGTTATAGTCTGAGGAATTCCAAACCTGTGAATTATATGCTCCTTAACAAAATTGATCATGTTTTCTGATGTAACCTTCTTCAAAGGAATAGCTTCAACCCACTTTGTAAAATAATCAGTAGCTAACAGCACAAACTTATGTCCTTTGCTAGAAGGAGGACTAATCTGACCAATTAAATCCATGCCCCATCCTCTAAATGGCCAAGGCTTGATAATTGGGTTCAAAGCCAATGCTAGAGCTCTCTGAATGTTGCCAAATCACTGACAATCTTGACACCCCTTGTAATATTCAAAGCAATCTTCAAGCATGGTTGGCCAAAAGTAACCAGTCCTTCTAATTATCCACTTCATTCGGTAAGCCGATTGATGTGCACCACACACACCCTCATGTACTTCATACATCAGCTCTCTGGCCTCTCCTTTACTCAAACACTTGAGGAGTACCCCATCTATAGATTTATAGTACAACTGATCATTAAGGAGCACAAACTTGAGGGCTTGGTATCTGAGCTTTTGGGAAACTTTCTGCGATGGATTGTTTAAGTGATCGGTAACTTTGTTTCTCCAGTCATCAATTACCCGATTCTCATCCAAAGCACTAATCTCTTGATCCTCTCGGTATCCCGAGGCAGCCTGAGCTAGCCTATTTGCTTCTTCATTATGCCCCCTAGGGATATGATGCAAGGTTGCCACCTGGAAATTCTTCAAAAGCTCTCGGCATTCTTCATAATCTTGCCTTAATACGTCATTCTTGCACTCATATTGGCCGATCAGTTGGTTAATTACCAACTCAGAATCCCCAAAGATCTCAACAGTGACGGCCTTTATTTCAGCAAGAAGCCGAAGTCCTCTAAGTAGTGCTTCATACTCTGCTTGATTGTTAGTAACACGAAATTCAATAGGGATAGCATACTTAAAAATCACTCCTCGTGGAGAAATCAAGAGAATACCAGCACCACCACCTTTGCTACAAGATGAACAATCAAAAAACAAAGTCCAAGGTGCAATATCTATCATGTTAGCAGAAGGACCACGGTGTTGGGTAACAAAATCAGCAATAATTTGACCCTTTACTGCTTTTGCCGATTCGTACTTTAACTCCAATTCTGATAAAGCCAAAATCCATTTGTCAATTCTTCCGTTTAAAATTGGCATTGATAACATATGTTTTATTACATCAAATTCAGAAACTACCACGCATTCGACATTCAACAAGTAGTGCCGAAGTTTGGTACATGAGTAATACACGCACAGGCAAAGTTTCTCCGTAGCCGAATACCTTGTCTCTGGATCTAACAGCTTTTGGCTAAGGTAAGCTATCACCCTTTCCTTTCCTTCAAACTCTTGCATGAGGGCCGACCCTATTGTCAGGATGTCGGCCGCCACGTACAACTTAAAAGGCTTGTCAAGCTGTGGAGGTACCAACATAGGTGGCGCCTTCATGTATTCTTTGATCTCATCAAAAGCCTTTTGTTGTACGTCACCCATACAAATTCTTGATCCTTTTTAAGCATTAATAGTGGAGAGAAAGGCAAAACTTTTTCTGATAAATTAGATATGAATCTTCTCACAAAATTAATCTTGCCGAGCAATGACTGCAACTCTGTGAGATTAGTTGGAGGTACAACCTTGTCTATTGCTTCCATGCTTTTCTTACCGACTTCGATCCCTCCTTTATGGACTAGAAATCCCAAAAATTCACCAGCCGAGACCCCAAAGGCACACTTGTTCGGGTTCATCTTCAAACCATGCTTCCTAGTGTACTCCAAAGTCCTCTTGAAATCGGCTAAGTGTCCACCGTGATTTCTAGACTTAACCACCACATCATCAATATAGATCTCCACAATTTTGCCGATCAACTCGTGAAAACTATAGTTCATGGCTCTCTGATAAGTTGCACCAGCATTATTTAAACCAAAAGTCATGATGACCCACTCAAATAATCCAATATGACCAGGACATCTGAAAGCCGTTTTTGAAATATCTTCTATTGCCATAAAGATTTGGTTATAGCCAGCATTACCATCCATAAAGCTGATGACTTCAAAACCAGCTGCTGCATCGACAAGCAAATCGGCAACCGGCATTGGGTAACCGTCCATTGGCGTAGCTTTATTGAGATCCCTAAAGTCAATGCAGACCCTCAGTTTTCCATTCTTTTTGTATACCGGAACTATGCTCGAAATCCACTCTGCATAACTACATGGCCGAATGAAATTTGCTTCTAATAATCTTTCAACTTCCTTTTTCACACCGGCCAGCACCTCCTCTTTGAAATTTTTCCGAGGAGGTTGTTTATAAGGACGATACCCAGGCTTGATCGGCAATCGATGCTCAATAATAGAACGATCCAGTCCAGGCATCTCTGTGTAATCCCAAGCAAAACAATCCTTGAACTCTTTCAGAAGATTTATCAATTTCAATCTACACTCTGGGTCTAAATTTGCACTGATATACATCGGCCTTGGTTTGATATCATCACCAACATTTATTTCCTCTAGCTTATCGGCCGACATAAAGCCACGTCCCAACTTTCCTTTGTTGCCATCGATCGGGTTCCCCATTAAAAATTGCTTTGAGAGCCGACTGTTTGGATCGACTGTTGATCCTTGTTGAAGACATTCACAGGATCTTCTTCCCATACTCTTCTAGAGAAACAATCGACGCCATCATATTCCCAGTAAGTAGGCTCTGTAGCAGCAACACTTACCGAATCATCAGCATGAACAACTTCAACATCATCTCCAATCCACTGAATAAGAACCTGATGCATGGTTGAAGGTATGCATCAGTTAGGATGGATCCAATCTCTCCCTAAGGTCGACGGATCGATAGTTCCTCTCGAAGAACTCGACGCCACGACAAAGGACTCAAAATTGGCACGGGGCCGGTTGTATTGTATTGGTTGTGAACCGTTTTTACAATGGCTAAGGGTTCATATTTATACCCTGGTCGTGACATGAGTCCTAAAAGGACACGGTTACAAAATATTAAAGGAAAAACATGATATCTTTGACTTTAATTTCCTCTGGAGTCTTCATTGCCTAAATCGCTGCGGTCTTCGTTGCCTGATCGGCCCTTTGCTTGCCGTTTTCATCGCTTCTTTAACGGAAAACCGCTCCTCCTTAGAATAACCGACTGCATGACCATTTAGCCGAACCTTTGGCGATTAGCCGTCCGCACGAACATTTGCCAACTTCTCTGAAAACTGGCCAACCGCACAGACGCTTGCCGAATGCTCTGAGTTCTGCACTGGCCCACCTATCATCTTTCTGAGCATACCAAAATCCAGTGTTAACAAGACCGTGTAGACTTACTTCACTTTTCTGAGACTTCAAAGATGGTAGTTGATGTAGTTGTACTTCTCAAAGTAGATGAAGTTATCTAATCCTGTCCTAGTCTTTCCAAATCCTGCTAAACTCAAATAGACAACAAAGCTCGTGAAACAGATTAAGCGTTAGCGGTAAACCATTTATGCCTTGATTTCCTAGAGTTTTGCAAAATTCGAATATCCAAATATATTTTTTTTAGATTTTCAAATTTATATGCAAATGACTAATGCAATAATAATTTTTTATGCCTCCACAGTAAATAGTTGGAAGACTTATTCACATGGGGCTTAAGGGTTTTTCTTTTTATGATGCATTGCAGTGCAATAATATAGATACGCTATGATTAAAATGATTATGCACTAGAATAGACTAAGAATGATGTATGAATAGTGCAATAAATAATTATGGAAAGTAAATATGCTAGAGTGTAACTAATGCAATGCGGAGAAATAAATATGCAAATAACTTACCGAGTTTATCTTTCGGCTAAGGTTCGAAGATTTAGGTTCGTCGAACCGGACCTCTCTTCTGGTTCAAATGTCTTAAGGAGAATGGTCCACTCCTGATGAATACTTGGATGTTTGCTCTTCTTGTGTTAGTGTTTCCGATGAAGTTGCTTTCCTTTTCCACACTTCCTTAGTCTGAGGTTCTTCTTCTTCTTTCCTCTGTAGCAGGTGATCCATCCTCTGTTGGTGGTACGACTTCTTTCAGGAGAACTCTTATCTTTATTATTGAATTGATCTTCATATCTTGTTAATTCTCCCAGATAGCCTGTCCATCCATCCTTGGTGGCTTGTTTCTTCTCTTCAGGAAATTGGAAGTAGATCTCTCATGATTTCATGGAGATGATTGCGCTAGTGGTGTTGAGGAAAGATCTTCCTCGAATAAGGTGGACTTCATCTTCATCTCCCATATCTTGAACCATGAAGTTGGTGAGAACATAGTGATCTATCATGTTGACCATGACATCCTTTGCTATTCGCTCTGGAAATCGGAATGATTGGTCGCCATCTAAAACTGCACATATATCTGGTACACGGGTCTATTTCCATATAAATGTTGATCCAATATCACAGAATATCTTGTAGAATGCACTTTCCTTGATCTTGCAATCAATGGTAGGTACTCCTAGATCATCTAGCTTAGCGAGGTATTGTGATAGAAGGAGTTGATCATACCCTAAATCAATAGTGCTAATTATCTGAGTCTTCTCTTGGTTGTTGAGCTTTACTCTTCCTCCTTCTATTGTTGATGTTCTTCTTTCTTGTACCAACAGTTGTATCCTCGTAGATGTATGGCCTCTTAGGATGAGTAAGAGCCTTGAGTGTATGCTTCATGAAAGTAAATCTCTCCTTTTCATCCTTGATAGTGAAACAGATCTTGGCGCTATCCGTGTAGACGATGGCATTATCTGTTCTTACGAATGAACATCCCAAGATAATGAGTGCTTACGCATCTCCGCTTGTTTCTTCAATCACAAGGTTTTACCCGTACGAACGAGTGTCCAACTCGTATGCTGACATATTAAGGAATTCCTTGGGGTAGCATAGTGTCTGATCTGCAAGCTTCACATGATGTTGACACTTGCTCCAAGGTTATAGACAGCTTCTTCAAGAACTCCCTTGGGATAGCATAGTGTCTGATCTGCAAGTTGGCATGATGTTGACACTTGCTCCAAGGCCACATACCACTTCTTCAAAAGTGTAAGCTCCAATGGAGATTGGGATGATAGGTCTCCCTGCATACCCTTTATTATTGGTAGGGTGTCTTCCACCCATGCTCTTGATGGCATGGTGAAGAAGTGTCCTGCTCATAGAAACAAGGCAGAGATCAAGTGCATGGGCTCTGCTGGTGGAAAAAACACCAACAGAACCAAAAGTTTATTCATTCATCTCTAACCTAAATATATTTGAGCAAGATTGAGTTGTATTTTATTTAACCATATGACATGAGTGATCAGTCCAGAGGATGAGCATAAATGTAGCATTTCATAAACACTTGGCATATTAGATTGAACACATGGAAAGATTATCTAATTTATTTTTACATGATTGAGATTATCATCTTCCAAGGTTGGATGTGGAACATTTTAGATGATTAAAACTATGAGATTAAGAAGTGGTACTATGATCAAGCTTTAAAGAACTAACATGTTGAGATAATCAGGTTGGATCAAGTAAAGTTGCAGCTCAAACCTGTTTAGATCTTTATTTATGTGAATTACCAGTATCAAAGAAAGGCTTTTAGAGTGATGCTTACTTACCTTTACCTTTGTCATTAGAGAATGATGGCATCATACCTTCATGGAAGCTTCCCTTGATCAACCGGTTGTGCATTAATGACTTGTCTTCTTGTTCCACTCCTCTCTCATCCTTGTTCTTCCGATCTTGAAATTTTTTTTGATCTTGTCTTGAAGTTTTGTTCACCCTCTTCCATGGAATTGAGCGGTTGTAGATTTTGTTCTTTGTCTTCTCCTTGGTCCATGGAATTCATCTATGATGAATTAGTTGCGTTTCTCTTGTGAAGGTTGTTGAAGTTTGTGTGTCTCTCTTCATCTTAGTATGAGTTCATCTCAGGACTTTCCAATTTGATATTGAAGGTTTTCCTGCAGGGGTTAGTCCAGCAAAATATCCAATATCTACTCTAGTAGACTATCAGTTCAAAAATCAACCTAGACACCACGTCTAATTTGATTTAGGTGGACATTTAAAACTAAGAACTACACTTAAATTAAAAAGCCTTTAGAAGTAATATCCAAATACCTTTAAACTAAGCACCATGCATAATTTAAAAGGTGTATGAATATACTTCAAAACCTAAACATATACTATAGCAGACAAAGGTAGCATGAAAGTATTATGGAGATTTAATCAAGTGAAGATAAAAGAGATTTGATGATGATTTTTTTTATATATAGCTGAGCATGCCTTAAAGGTAGGTACAATTAAGATGATGTAGCAACATGGCAAAAGGTGTTTTTATGATGGGTTATCCCCCAAGCTTGAATTTTGCAAAAATCAAGATTGGATGAATGAAATTCAATGTTGCATAATAATTGGTTGGACATACCTTATGCTTGTCATTCCTTCATTCTTTCTGCTCTATACCTGAAAAGGTTAGTAACAAAAATACCCGAAGGAATATAATCATATAATTCTATGCTCAATATACAAGGGTAGGCAACATAAAGGTGAACATTTATGTTAGGATATCAGAGGTGCTAGTTTTAGGACACTTAGCTTGTCCTTGGGAACCCTTTTAAGATGTGTTTTTGGCGACATGGTTTCCCTACTATTTCCTATCTCAAGATTTATACAACGAGATCTACAAAATTTATGATAAATATATGCATCAACAACTACCCTTTTGAAGTATTTGTAAACAAAAAGTGTGAGGGTGTTGAAGATGTCATGTGTGGTAATAAAGAGACCAATGGTTATGGGGGATGTCTCATATGAACATGGATTTAATGATATGGGTATGGAGTAGACTCCATGCTCATAGATGTCATCTTCCTCTCAATCTCTATGGTTGATTCTAAATGGGTGTTCAAAATTCCACTTGGATTGGTAACTCTCAATCTGGTCTTGTTTGGGGCCTCCTCTATACTTGGATGATTCATATTTTAAAATGGATTTAAAAGTAAACCAAGGCTAAAGAAAGATTGCTCCCAAACCATGGCTATACAAGCAGGGCGAAGCTCATAACCATTTATAAGAATGAGGGGTCAAGAAGGTGGAGTCTCCAACAAGTCGCCCTTTGGAGTAGAGTATTTATAGTTTTGGTAAGATGAATATGGTAAGGTGAGAAAGATGGTAAAAAGAAAAAAAGGAAAAAGGTAGATGGATGACCTCGGTTCAAAACTAGAACAACTACCATTCCCCAGCAACGGCGTCAGAAAGCTTGTTGGTATTTCTTAACGCACACAGATAAATCCGCAAGCGCACAGATACCGTTGTAGCTTTCACCCGTGAGTATTCCAAGGGTATCGATTTCCACGGGGAACGCGAAGTGTACTAGAGAAGAACTAAGAACGTCTAAGGATAGATAAGATAAATGGGTAGAGAGATGTTAGAGTTTTCTAAGGGTTTCTAATCAAAGGTCCACTATACTCTACTTACTTTGGAGCAACAGTACCTTCCCGACTCTCGACAAAGACTGGGAAAAAGGTAGTCGGGGGGAGGCTGCCAAAAGCTCTACGAAAACACCGACCCGAACGTGGTGGACTACAAAGGCCTTACAGAGGTGTCACCCCTGGGGCTACCACAACTATCTGTAGGATTGGGCGCAAACTCAGGTAAACTCTAGTCTAGACACCACGTCTACACTATCGTTTACTACTCTAATCCGAATTCAAGACTAGAGCACTCAATACGAGCGGAGATCCTGTAAATAGAATAAAGTAAGAACTAAAATAAGATACTTAAAAATAATAAATGAAGAACCTGGAGATTGCTCCGAACCAAATGCTACAAATGTACAATGTTGAGGAAGATCTGACAGATCCAGCTCCTCCTAGCTCTCTCCTCCTCTCTCACCTCTAATTACAACTAGGTGAACTAGAACTAGAAGAACTAGATCTAGACAACTAGAGGGACCTCTCTCCTTCTCTACATCTAATTGAAACCCTAGCTTTTGCTCTAGAGAATAATAATGAGACGAGATGATCCTCAGGGGGGTCAGGGGCCTTGCTTATATAGCCTCCTCGAATGAACGTCGGCCGTCGGATCAAACCGACCTTAGGCGAAGGGTTTAGATTGATCCTCAAAGGCGGTGGAGCATGATCCGCGAAGTTGGCCCTCATTGGCCAGAATAGTAGGGCGAGCGCCATAGGGGCTAGGGCGGGTGCCCTGGTCCCGGGCCCGTTCCGCCTCCCGTTCATTCTGGTGTCTCCTGGAACCTTCTAGAGTACAGAAAATTGTGCGGTTGATAAATATCTCTATGTAACATTGACATGTGGGCCTTTCCTTGGTATTTCCTGATAACCCCCTCCAGAAGCAGACATTCACCAAAACTCATGGAATTCTGTCAGTATAAACCCTAATTCTATCTAGTGGTTTCATTTAGATCCTTTTCCTTGTTTAGTTGACGGTTAAAATTGGTGAATGAGATCTTTAAATGAAGGTTGATTACTATAAGAATTGTAATTATTGTAATTGATATTATCTCCATTACCTTCGTAGAAGAGGTGCGAATTCCACCCTCCTTGTTGTTGGGGTCGGTATCCGTTGTTGCTGTTGTTGTTGTTGATGAAGTTCACGTCCTCCTTCGATGTCTCGTGGCAATTGTTGCCCGAGTGATCATTTCCTCCGCACACCTTGCACCATGGATCAGCTTCAATAGCTTGTGCGGCGGGGATGGGGTAGATGGCCTCTCGTTCCTTCTTGGAACCTTCTTCTATCGTCTTCATCAGGAGGTACATCTTGGCAGAGAGCATGTCCACCTCATTGATGGTGTACATACCTCTCCTCTTTGGCTGGAGACGTTCTTCACCCCATCCTTGGTTGATCACCATTTTCTCGATGAGGTCCTTGGCATTTCTCACTATGTGTTGGAGGAATGCCCCTGCAGCGGCAGCATCAAGGTGACTACAGGCCATACTGGAAAGCCCGTGGTAGAATCCTTGAATCAAGAGCCAATCGTCTATCCCATGATGAGGACAGTCACGAATGTACTCTTGGAGACACTCCCATGCTTCGGGAATCGTCTCATCAGACTGTTGTTGGAAGCTCGAAATGCTTCGGGAAGAACTTCTTGAGGAATGCGTTAGCACACTTCTCCCATGTAGTGACTTCTTCTTTGTGGGCATAGAACCACTGCTTCACCTTCCCCAATAACGAGAATGGGAAAAGGCGAAGGCGAATGGCGTTAGATGCCACTCACTTGATAGTAAAAGTGCCACATAACTCCATGTAGTGTTGGAGATGAGCATTGGCATCCTCATGGGGCTTCCCACAAAATGGATTGGCCTGAACCATGTGGATCAAGGCGGGCTTCAGCTCGAAGGTGGCATCCCCGAAATTAACTTCGGGGCCCTGAGCTACGTGGGTAGCGGACGGAGCTGAGAACTCAGAGATCGCCTTCTGGGCCATAGCTTCCTTGAGTGGTGGTATAGAGCCTCCTTCCTCGAACGGATTCAGAGTCGAGATGAACCTCTGAGGGGGAACTTGACGACGTCTAGTCCTCCTCAACAGCTGCTCGGGATCTTCTAGGTAGTTTCCCGACAGTTGGAAACTACTCATAAACTGTTTGTCTTCACAAGAAGAGAAGACACAGACAGGGGTAAGCCCCTATGAATAATTGATAACTAAGTTAATGAGAATCTCTGGATTCAATCTAATTAAAATTTCTAGGCTATGCTTTCCCCAGCAACGGCGCCAGAAATGCTTGTTGGTATTTCTTATGACTATTGGATAAATCCACAAGTGCACAGATTATACCATTGTAGCACTTCACCTAGGAGTACTCCAAGGTATCGTAATTTATATTTTCCCAATGGAAAGCTAGGCTAGAAATGATAATTAGAGAGAGATCCTAAGAGCACATCAACTTAGTACCAACTAGTATAGGGGGGTAAACGATATAAGTGATAGGAAGGGTTGATGAATGAATAAGCCAAGGTAAATGATACTTAGAATAGACTAGATAGTATAGCTAGGTGGGAGGACAACGAGAGAGTAAAGGGACTATTGTGTAATTAACTCTACTTCAATATACTTAGCCAATTAACTAGCCTAAACACTATAGTTTGTCTCCTCAATACAAGTATGTTAGGCGAGGGGATAGATCAGTACGAGGACAAAACTCCTACCGGACCGCGCCCTTTTCTTACGAGGGCCTTAGCTTTTAAGAACTTGCCTAAAAACACGTGGTGGAATACAAAGGCTAGACAAGTCTGTCACTCTCTTGCTAGCTACCACAAACAATCTGTGCAACAAGCGGTAACCAAGGATAAGGTGATGTATAAGCACCATGCTTACACACAACTTATTACTTTGGCTACGATCTATAATCAAAGCACCCTATGACAGACAATGATCGCATACGGGAAAGGCCACAAGGATCACAAACTATTGATGTAAAGACTATTAAAGAGCGAAAGCATATAACAATACTATATCTAGTATAGTAATGCTCAAAGTAAATACTAAGTAAAGCAGAGAGCAAAGTAATATATTGATAAAGATAAAGTCTTACAAGGAAGGAAAGATACAAGAGCTATACCAGACTTTCCAGAAGACGACTTCGGAAATCCTGATCACAGCTCGACTCAACTCTAACTCCCACTCTAGACTAAACTACTAGAACAATATAAGGAATAGAGATTGTAGGCTTCTTCACCATGGTAGATATGGGGGTATGAGCCTCTATTTATAGTGGGAGGTGGAGTAGGGGCTACTCCATCGCCACTTCAGCGATCCAGGGGGCTTCAATCCTCCACCCTTGGATCCAACCAACCTTGAACCGCCTTTGGATGGATGGTTGTGATTTCCAACATGTGTGAGTGAGTATGACGGTTGGCAGGAGGTGAACCAACCTAGGCGGTGGTCGGCTAACCCCCCCCCTATGGCCTGTGGGCCACCCTCTGGTCTTCTAGATGCAGCCCCACTGGTCAGGGACCAAGTGGGGGGCTGGTGGGCCTAGGTGATGGTCGGCCAACCACCCTTGGGGGCTCTGGCCCACCTCAGCCTTCCAGGTGCTGGTCCCACTTGTCATTGGTGTTGGATGTTCGTCCTGAGATGGTTGTCAAGTTTATCTCCTTGGTGTGGGCCCATGGATCCATGTGCTTTCCTTGTGAGCTGTTGAGAGAAAGCACAGAGTGATCCAAGGGTTGGAATTCACTCTAAGGTGCTTCTCCTGGATCATAGCTAAGAGGGGAGAGCTGGTGGGCCCATAGGGTGGTCGGCCGACCCCCTATGTGGGTCCCACTGGCTCTTCTTTGCTCCATTTCTTCATTCCTGAAATCAAACACTCTATGGACATGTGGAACTTGTTATTTGATAAAGCATGCTCATGATGTGTTTTTTTTATCCTTGATCCCGAGGTTGTTGGCAGCATTTTGGTTAAGTAAAAGTATATAATTATTGGTGCCAGCAGAGGCATCATATGTGGAGGAGCTGTTGAACAAGCTCTTCCTCTAATTAATTGTTTATTTGTCTGACTTTCGTGTAGATATATTCGGATCTGGCTGTCTGTGAACATTGACTCTGCTCGGCAGAGTTTCATTTTGTTTCAAATGTTGCTCCTACATCACCAGGCCTTTTGATTTGCTTTGTCAAACTTTCATACTACTTTTTCATTTTTTTTTCTCTAAAGGTGATGCATATCGCATCTCCTATTGCCAACTCTTTGTTAGCTATTTTTACACTAAAGGCGATGTATATTACATCGGCTATTTTCTATTACACTCCTCAATTCAGATAAAGATAATAATAACCTAGCTACTCTTGTCTCTGACACATGGTGAAACCCTAGATACAAAAAGTTACTCGAACTGAGCAAGAATAAATAAAAAGAGGCAAGAGAGACATAAACTAACCTTTCTTAGCAACCTCCTAAGAATGAAGATCAAGACCTCTCCCATTGTATTTTGAGAAATCTAGACCTCCAAAATCGCCTCCAATGGAAGTTGGCTGCGAACTACAGTAGTTATCGATGAGGAAGAAGGGGTATTTATAGCAGAAACACCACTGGCGGTTCACTTATGCTAACTACCAGTGAAAAAGGGTTTACAGTGACTGTTGGCTTAAGTAAACCGCTTGTGTACGCGCAGTTCTGCTAAGTGAACCACATGTGGAAACGCACCATTTACACACCGCCAGTCTAAACCTATTTACACTGGTGGTTCTTAAATCTGATTGTACATTTCTTTTTTCACAGGCGCTAGATAACTGAAACCGCTAGTAAAAATAATACCCCACCGCAGGCGTAGAGCTTCTTTGTACTAGTGAGAGTTAGAATTGTTTTTTCTAGATCATCCAGCATAAACGCCTTGATTTTTGCATGGATATGATTTTCCCTTGTGTGATATTTTTTTTTTTAGAATTACACAGTACAACCCAGACGATCAATACGCACGCACAGTCATCCCTATGAATACACGTACGTAAACTGACAAGACCTGATATGGATCGGTAAGGGATTGGCCCAATCTTCACGAGAGTAGGATTCTAACAAAGGATAACTTGCTGCGAACAGCGGGGGATAACTAGCTTTATACCTGTCCAAGGTTGGATGCGACCAAGTGACGGGGAGAGAGGCACCGAAACCGCGAGGACTTCGACTCGATCTCCGAACGACCGCAGAACCACAATCTGGAACTAATCCACACAATACGGCGCAACCGAATGGAAGCCATAGAGCATGAAGTAGGGGATCCTAGAGGAATCTCTTCACAAGTCCAAGAAGAACAAGGAAGAACAAAGGTTTGAGTAAGACACTCAATAGCTCGGCTGCAATACCATATGGGTTCTCAAATGATCAAAAGTCCCTAATAGCTTAGATGCAGGGGATATTTATACTAGGAACAACCCTCGTAGATAGGTGTGAATATGAAACAAAGTTTCTAAAGGAAGGCTATGTGAAAGGTCTCCTCGAGATGACATTACAAAGTGGCTTCGTATGACTGTTGGCCTCCAGAGCAGTTTCCACTAAACTGATCATAACTCATTATTGGAAAGTCCAAATGATGAGCCGTTTGTTGGGTGTCAAAGTAGAGTCGAAGAGCTTTCCATACATGTATACCAATGCATCACGAAACATTATATAATGGTACAGTTTTGTAGAAGAAGTTAAAGCAACATTCTGTCCTCTCAAACTATTGGCCTTCTGAGAAGTCTTGACTAAACCGTGCATATCTCAAGATTGGCAGGTCCAAAAGGGGTGAGGTTTGTTGGATTGGAAAATAGACTTCATGAGCTTTCCAAAATATCCTCATTGGCCTCAAAAGCTTTTTGGAGTGGAGAGATATGGTCATTTCTTTAACTGTTCCGTTTTGGGACTGAACTGGTCCGATTCATCTTGAGAGATGGTCCATTCTGCACTGTACCGGTCCGATGCTTCCTCTCCTTTGAACCTAAGTATAATCAAGGTACAACACTTAGGTAGTATAACATTCTCATGTATATCAAACTTATGTTCAGCTAGGAATGAATTCACCTCTTCATATAGTTTAGTGGTACGACTACATGTAATTGGAACATGATTTCTATCATTTGAATAAGATGGTGAATCTTCATCATGTTGCACCACATGCTGAGCTAGAATGTCCTCATCATCCTCCCCCTCTTGAAAAGGAGTCGTCCTCGACTCTAATTCTTCTAATGCAAAGAATTGTGCTAGGACATCGTTTTGTAGTATTGTGATAACATCAAGATCTCCTTCTTCCATCACACCAAGGTATTTGAATCTATAGTCATATAAACCAAGTAGTAGCCGTATAGGTGGAAGCCAAAAGGAATTAGAATAAAGTATAGCTTTCACCTTGAATGGATACTTAGAACTAGTAACAAATGTTGATTGGCTTGGCACGGTCTCATCATCCTCCCTCCCTTTATGAAAAGTCGTCCACAACTTTTGTTTACCTGAAAACAACCTAGAAAAAGCATAGGATGGATGTACATGATAATTCCAATAATTATTTGTTTCATAATAGTTCATATTCACAATAGTTTCTTTTTTAGGTAAGAAACATTCTCTCAACTTTGGACAACCAGCAAAAAGCTTCAAAGACGGAAGCACAAAAATTTCTTTCAAGCCAAACATTTGATTCATGTTATCACGTTTCATCTTTGTAAGGTCACATATATCAAAAGATAAGAATGAAACATTCTTGAAATGCATATTGTAAAGCTCAGAAGAGTACCTGCCAAACTCTATGATTCTAAATGGTAATGAAAATTTTTTGGTGTAAGAATTGAACATGTTTGCTAGAGATTTGTTTCTCTAGATAGAAGATATGAATAAGGGAAAAATACTTTTGATTATTTATAGAAATTACTAGACAATCTTTTCATCTCAAATTCAGAAAAATATGGCTCAAAATAATTATTACAACGTTTATTTAACTTCGAATTAGCAAGCTTATCACAAGTTATGTAAATAGCACAAACAAAGAACATACTTTCAGCATGATGTCCAATCAAATTGAATGTAAACATGTAACTATAGGTAGTATTCAAAGATTTCAAAGATGATATATTAAAAAATATTCTCAAGGATTTTATTGATGTCATCATATTTATCAAACATGGCATAGCCCACACAAGAAGGATTAGATTTTTTTGTGAAGAATTCATCAAGAGCATATACTTTCACACTATCGAATCTATTTGCAAGCAATGTATCACATATATGAATGCACAACATCATGTGTATTAACCATATCAAAGCATAGAAATTATCATGTATGTTTGAACATTTGTTATCAACTTGCAAAACTTTAGCACATAGATGAGCATGTGAATCAATCAAATCAGTGCAAATATTTTGTGTATGGTCAATCCCATCTGAACCATCTGCTTTATCACAATTGTTATCTATTTTCATTTGCAAACTCAGATCTGAAATGTTTTCATTATCTTTTATAGTTTCAAATGGTGCAAGTATCATGGATTGTGCCTCTGAAATTTTACGATTTTTCTCATCATGGTTCAGGTTTGGAGCAGGACACAATTGGTTCAAATAGATGGATACTTTCTCACTTACCTCAACAAGTATGGTGATGTCAACAGTAGCCATCTCTTGCTTATTCTCGTTGCAAACCTGCACATTTGGAAATACAACACTAGAAGTAGAGATAAGAGTATTAGTTTCAAAAATGTCCTCACATGACCTGCATTCTAAAACTCCATTTTTTTGTGGTGTATCTCTCACACTCGCATTATAGATACTCTCAACCTTATAGTGTGTGGAATCACACAACTCACTTTTGGTTTTGCTGTCTCTCAAATTGGCAATATGGCTGTCATTCTCACATAGGTTTTGATGCACAATCACTTCAACATCTTGGGAGGCAACATATGCATATGTATCATTGTCCATGACCTTCACTTCATCCACCTCATCAAATATTGGGGGCTGGTCATAATTCACCACATCTTTTTCTTCATGAGCCTGCATCACACAATGAACAGGACTAGCAGAAGGTATTATCATGTTAGTAGTAAATAATTCCTCACATGATTCATCTTCTTTTTCGCTCGATTTTTGTGTATCTCTCTCACACTGAATGTTGTGGCTCTCCTCCTCACATATAGTGGAATATCTCATATTTTCAATTTGAACTCTCACACTCAATTTTGGTTGATGGCACTCTTTCTCACATGGGGTTTGTTGTCCAGTCACCACCTCCTCCAGCAGCGTGCTGTCACACACAATTTTAAGGATAAAATTGAATATGAATAACTCATGTGTGCCCAGAGATCAATCACACATATAAGCCAACAAATCTTTAAATAGTACCATCACTGAGTGCTTATTACATAACGAATAATATTTATTAAACATAACAGCGGAAAATAAAGATAACTCTCTCGACCAAGCTCCACTTCATAGGGAACGTCGACTGGTTGACCACTAGCCTAGTACTCCTCACGGTAGTCTTCATAGCCATCTGAAGGGGTTGAGAAAGCAAGAGTGAGCACTTAAAGTACTCAGCAAGAGTAACATAGGGTTATGAAGCTCAAAGGTTGACACTGTCTGAACTGCGGAAGCTTTTATCTTCGTCAAGTTTTACCAACACTTAGCTTTAATTATGCATACCCAGTTGATATCCACATGATATAAGTATAATAATCAACGTTAACCATTAAACAACATGTCCATCTACATTGTGAGTTTTCCAGGCCGCTCATAACCGTGAGCACGGCTATCATGATAGATTTACACTCTACAGAGGATATACACTTTACCCACAAGCCATGTTACCCTGATGCTCGGGATAGCTAATCCCATAACATTGCCGAGGTGAGTGGGCAAGGAACATTATGAAGTCTTTCAAAAGCTCTTCCTAACATGTAGCGGACCCTACGGACCCAATGCAAAGGGGAATATGGGACACCCCGATGGTACCACCCGCAGCGGTCCCCACACAAGCTATACCCCATAACCAGCTCGGCAAAGGTGCCTTTCACGAACCACAAGCATGCTAGTCCAAACTTTATACTTAACTAAAGACAGAGCCATATAGCACTCGTGGTTGTATTAGAAATCCCAGCTTTTGCCCTACAGTGGGGTCCTATTCCATGTTGCTAGAAAAGCCAGTTTTATCTCATTGTTGCATATATCATTAATCAAGATTCATCTCAAGATCCATTATTGTAAAGCATAGCAAAGCTACCCATATGCATGAAAACCCATGGTGAGGAGGTACAAGGATAACAAAGCTATGGTATAGATCTAATAGGAATCAAATTAGACACATGCAATAATGACTAGATGAATTAGGGTGAATAGGTAACAAGGATGATCCCATGTTAAACTTTCCTTGATCCCAAAGCTCTTGGTGATCCTGATCTGCTGCAAAGAACTCTTGCTCACCGAAGATCTCACCGACTGAACTCGATCAACATCACCACGCAATCATCCGAACAATCATACACGAAGCAATAAAGACATGATCAGAACATTACACCATAACAATAAAGATACTTTGAAAAGGTTATAAAACAGATCTATACTTTACTACGATCACAAAGACGCGAGAATCACGCTAATCGGATCTAAAACGAAGAAGTTATAGATTAAACAAGATTTTGAAAAGGGCAAGATTAAAGCATTAGCAAAATAATTTTATTTGATTTTCAAAAGTAATTAACATAGATGAAATCTATACTACTGGATAGAGCATAAAATTACAGATCTAACGCAACTTGAACGGGTCGATTTGGATTTAAAACGAAGAAAATATAAGCTTTGGAAAATCAGTGGCAAAACTGTAATTAGGGTTTTTATTTTAAAATCGAATTAAACAGATCTGATAAAGGGAATACGTTTTCCCGAGGGGAAAGCGCAAAGCTGGAACCCGCCTTCTAGACCGCGGGTTGAGAGGATGAAAAGAGCAGGGGCTCTTTAATAAAAGTCCAGAACGAAGGGGTACGAGGCGTTCTGGTTCGTTGAATCTGAGATGAACGGTGGAGATTAGAAGGGGGAGGGAACAGAGCGGCGCAGAGGCCGGAGCTGGGCGCGGCACGGCGGAGCGCCATGGCCGGCGGCCGGTGCACGGTGGTGCGAGGTCGATTGGGCGCTGTAGTGCCCGGTTTCCAAATCCGAGCACATCGGGAGATCGAGGATGCAAAGGCGAACTCGCCTAGGGCAATGGTGAGGCTCGGGGACAGACGGGAATTGCCGCCGACGTAGCACAGCAGCGGCGGACGCTCTGCGCACGGCGGTTAGGGCTCGGATGCCCTAATCTGACCGGGAAACAGCTCGAGAAGCGAGAGGATGACACGGTGGACCTATCCAAGGCCATTGCAGGGCTTGATCAAGGGCGGAAAAATAGTCGTCGACGGTGAATCGCGGTGGCGGCTCTCGGCAGAATGGCGGCGAGGCCCATCCGAGCGCGAAAAAGAGGGAAAGGAGGGGGAGGAGATGTTCCGCAAGCTTGCGAAGGTGATGCGCGTGTCGGGGCGACTTACCGTAGTCGGAGAAGCTTGGAACGGCGGCGACTCGCTGGCGGGTCGTGGCGGCATCGGCTGCTGCGAAGCGAGGCGAGCAGAGGTGAGGCGATGGAGGAAAACGGCGTGGGGACGTGCTATATATTGCGGCCGAGGGGTAGAGTCCCCCACGGACACGAGCGCGGGCGCGGAACGTGCGGGGGAGCGGTTGCGGGTTCGGTGGACGCGGCGTCGGCGCGGCGGCAGTGTCCGACGCGGACACGAGAGGAAGAAGAGATGGCGCTGACAGGTGGGGCAGCGGTGTCAGTGAGAGGGAGAGAGGGAGACCGCAGCCTGCGGGGCACTGGGCCGTGATGCGGGAGCAGGCCGGCCCATGCGGATAGAGAGGAGGGGGGAGGGGAGAGCAGGCCGGGCTGGGCTCCTCAGTCTGAAAGAGTGAGAGAGAGAGAAAAAGAGGTTTTCCATTTTCTCTTTATTTGATTTTGCAAATGAATTTTCAAAATTGGATTTGAAAACATTTTCTAGGGTTTTGCAAAGTTACTCAACACAAGAAAAATGCAGGGCATGCAATGCTCAAACATGTTAACCCTAACATGAGATTAATTTTAATTTTATTTCTTTAATTCTATGCTTCACAAAAATACTTGAATTAAATCAGGTTAAACTCAAATTAAATTTAAATTCAAACTAATTTGCTAATTCAAATTTTAGGGTGTTACACATGCTCAAACCATCATCTACTAAATGAGGAGAGTATCCTCCAAAAACAAAGGTATCAAGATTCCTCTTGTGCCTTGGAGTTGAGATGGGTTTGCTTCCATATGATCTTCCATCTGCCGCTTGCTGAATTTTTCTTTGGGAGGACATACATTAATCTTCATCATCAATGAGCACACGGGGGCGAAAACTATGCCCACGAGCACTTCTCACATGCTGTCCACTATGGACAATGAGACCACAATAAGAGTTGGACCAACTATGTTGTTGTGGAGTCCGCTCGCCCACAGCAGGAAGATGTTTATCGAACATCATATCCATGGCATCGACTAGAGAGTGTTGTAGTTGATGAAACTCAGTCCGTGTGACTCATGATTCTTTTTCTCCATATCGACCACCACGAATACTCGAATTGGATCCTGTCATATTGGCACTTATGCAAGAAAAGTGGATAGGTAAATTTGTGGAATCACACAATATCACCTCTTACATACTAATGTTCTTACTCGTTCTCAAGGACTCTGAGTGTGCTAGTGCAGTAGCTCAACGGATGTGATCAAGAGGTCACAAGGATTACGAATCGAACGTCCCGATTTCAGATTTTTGTGGAGCTATAGGTGGCTGTTCAATGAAGGCTAAGGTTTTGCAACAAAGTGAGACAAACCGTTCAAATAAGATATGAATGTTGTTGTCTAGTACACCACAAACTTGAAATTTCAGATATGAAACTTGGATTTATAAAACCCGCAACACAACCCCTTTTACTTTCCTTCTCTCTTTTTTCTTCTCTCTTTTTTATCACTTCTTTGTTTTTTTTCTTCTGTCTTTTTTATCACATCTTTTCTTTTTTTTAGTAAACACAAGATAACATATGAGGAGTGTGGATAAATATTAAACAAGAGTACAGCGGAAGAACAACTATGGTGACTAGCAACAAGATGAACGGGATGAACACAAAGTAACAATACCACAAAATGTCTATAGGATTTTTTTTGTGGCTTTTTAGTGGACCGTAGGATATAACAAAACACAAGTATATGTAATAGACAAAAACAATAATAGATGGTAACAAAAAGAATATATAAGTGGGTGATAAAAAAACCTACCGTGACAACGATAGCTCTAATTACCATATGACAAGACCCGATATGGATCGGCAAGGGATTGGCCCGATCTTCACGACAGTAGGTTTCTAACAAAGGATAACATGCTGTGAACAACGGGGATAACTAGGTTTATACCTGTCCAAGGTTGGATGTGACCAAGCGACGGGGAGAGAGGCACCGAAACCGTGAGGACTTTGACTCGATCTCCGAACGACCGTAGAACCACAATCCAGAACTAATCCACACAATACGACGTAGCCGAATGGAAGCCGTAGAGCACGAAGTAGGGGATCCCAGAGGAATCCCTTCATAAGTCCAAGAAGAACAAGAAAGAAGAAAGGTTTGAGTAAGACACTCAACAACTTGGCTGCAATACCATATAGGTTCTCAAATGATCAAAAGTCCCCTAATAGCTTAGATGCATGGGATATTTATACTAGAAACAACCCTCCTAGATAGTTGTGAAAATGAAACAATGTTTTTGAAGGAAGGCTATGTGAAAGGTCTCCTCGAGATGACATTTCAAAGTGGCTTCGCGTGACTGTTGGCCTCCAGAGCAGTTTCCACACTATTACAAAAACGACTTTTGTCCCCGGTCCGTAAGGGCCTTTGGCCCTGGTTTCTGAACCGGGACTAAGGATTCGAGACTAAATGTCCCCACTTTAGTCCCGGTTCGGAGGCTCGGGACTAAAGCCCGACCTTTAGCCCCGGTTGGTAATACCAACCGAGACTAAAGGGTGCACCAGGTGGCGCAGGCGGGCCACGCGGGGCAACACCCTTTAGTCCCGGTTGGTATTAACAACTGGGACTAAAGGTCCATTTTTTTCTGATTTTGGTATTTCTTATTTTAGTTTTCCAATTAGATTAGGTATTCAAATGTGTGTATTCTTCCCTTCTAATACATGTATTCGCTGCTAATACATGTATTCACGCACTTATAAGTTAGTTTCAAGCATTAAACACAAATAAACTATGAAACTCTATATATAAATATATTATGGAGTTATATATACATAAGTATAATATATATATGCACATAAAATTTACATCATTATCCATTCATATTTGACTTACGACACAACCGCTCTCGCCACTTAAATATCATACAGATATTCGTCTTGATTTGGCTTCAGTTGTTCGGTCGGGTCGAAATAGTACTCGCCTTTAGGTTTGAGCACTTTTTCAAGAAAAAATCTAGCAATGGTCTCTTGAATTCCCTTGAGGCGTACATCTTGCAACACTTGGTTCTTCAACCATAGAGACTTCAATTTGCATTATAAACAAACAAGTGTTAATATACATAAGAGTTAGTTACTAGTAACAACTAAATAAAATGGATGTATTATATATACATATGACATACTTTTAGTGTCTCATTAATAGTTTGTCTTGCATACACCATGAGGAACTCGCAAATGTAGTATCCACATAGATTATTGCCTGGTGGCTGCCTTAGAACCCACTGTAAGATATGAAAATATTACTATCGTCATCATATTCATATGTTAAAGCATGCTAAGATAACAGATTATGAGCTAGTAGAACTTACATTTAGCCGGACGGGACCCTTTAGTGGCGCTTCCAGATCCGGATGGTGTTTCTCAACAAACCAAGCCCAAACCCTGTTCAATAATTAGATCATTAATTAATTAACTATTGTAGTGTAGTTAAATAGCATCCATCCATATTTAAAGATCAAAGTTACCCCTTGATAATGTCTATCATGTCTTGGTAATCTCCCAGTGGTTTTCTCAATGAGTTATATATTACCAATTGACTTCTAGTCATATCGAAGACTATGAGTATCTAGTGAAAACTGTATTTGTTTATAGAGTCAACATATATATCTTTATGCTGAATTGAAGTAAGATTAATTGTGCAAACGATAACAACACTTACCCAAAGTTGTAGGGGAAGAGTATGTATTTTCTGGTCTTTTGGTTCACCAAAAACCTCCGAAGATTCCTCTCCGTTTGAGGTATCCATTGATCACGGGGAGTGTTTGGATCCGAGAATACGATTGATGGATCAATGAAACCAATATCCGTGTCTCCCTTCCGTTTGAGCAATAACATCAAGAATATGCATATATATGTTTGAGGATAGTTAGTTACTATATATACATATGTTGTAGTCAGATTACTAAAAGGAATAATGGAAGGTCAATATTTCTCTAACAAATACATCTATCAAATCATATATATATATACATCTATCAATATTTCTCTAACAAATACATCTATCAAATCATATATATACATGTTTACTAGCAATAATGGAAGGTCAATATTTCTCTAACAATTCACCTTTTTTCCTCTTCTTCTTCTTCTTTTTCTTCTTCTTCTTCTTCTTCTTCTCCTCGATCTCCTCTCCGCCTAGAAAAACATGTATAAAATGTTAGTGTGTGTGAAAACAAGCAACTAATAACATATATATAGTTATAAATTTTCCTTTTTTCTAACAAATGCATTTAGAAATTTCCTTTTTCTTTTTCTTTTTCCTTTTCATTTGAGAAATCCATTAATAAACTAGAAAATCATTTAACCTTTTTCGTTTTTTCCTCTCCTTTTCTTCTTCCTTTCTTTTCCTCTCTTCTCTCTTCTCCTTCTTTCTTTCCTTTTCCATCATCGTTCCTTCTTCCTTCTTTCTTTTTCTGATCTTTCTTTGTTCTTTCTTTCTTCTTTTTCGTCTCTTCAAATGGCGGCAGCTGGCGGCGGACTCGGGAGCGGTGGTGGGCTTGAGCACGGCGGCGGACGTAAAGGGCGCGCGGGCGCGACGGAGGCGGGCCGACGGCGAACTCGGGCAGCGGTGGCCGGAGACGTACGGCGCGCGTGCGAGGCCGGCGGCGGCGCGAGCCGAGGCGTCGCGAGGCGGCGAGGAGACGGTCGTGCGGGGCTGGAGCGGAGGTCGGTGCGGAGGCGGATTGAGGTGGCGGCCGGCGGTGGCGCAGAGGTTGGCGGCGGCGATGGAGGAGCTCGATCGACGTCTCGGGCGCGCGCAGTTGAAGGAACACAGTGCTATGAGGGAGGAAGAGGGGTCCGAGGCTTATATAGGAAGCCACCTTTAGTCCCGGTTGGTAATACTACCAACCGGGGCTAAAGGATCTTTAGCCGCGGTTGGTATTACCAACCGGGACTAAAGGTTATCCTTTAGCCCAGGTTGGTAATACCAACCGCGGCTAAAGGTGGACCTTTAACCCCGGTTGGTATTACCAACCGGGTCTAAAGGCATGTTTAGGCGCCAAACCAAATTTTAGTTTCTAGATTTTAGGGTTTTGGTATTGTATATAGTTTTTTATCTTTATAAATTGCTTTAGCTCTTGTTAAAATCTGTATAAATTAAATACATGGCACAAAATGTTTTAAAAATAACCACTGCATTTCCTTCTACTTTATTATACACTAGAAAAATGTATAACATAAAATCTTTTACCTTTTGTATAATATTAAATATAAATGTAACTAACCATTACTATTTGGTTAATGCAAAAGTATATTGTTGAATTAAAAAAACTAAAATTATTGGTTACCAATAGAAAATTAGTTTCTTCATTATTTTAACGTTAATCTTTTTGTTCTTCACCATTAATTGTCCAATTATGCGACAAATAAGTTTACCCTTAAATAGGAAATTATTAATGAGACACTAAATGACCTCATATGAAAAACTTTTGAATACAAAGGTTTTATAAACTTTATGAGAGACTTGTCATTTTAGAACTAAACTTTTTCACTGACAAATGTAGATCTTCATTAGTCACTAAATGACTACAAAAGAAGTATTAGTAAACATTAGTCACTAAATGTAAAATTGAACAAATACAAATGTAGATCTTCATTAAATCAACTAAAAGTGGCATTTGATGATTCTAGAGAAATAAAAATGACTAATACACATGTCACTTGACATCACTACTAAGCTAGCTACATCAAGCGGGCACAGTAGTGAACTTTTTCTTGACATATGTCCCTTGGGTATGATCATGTCGTAACCATGGAGTGTCCTCGGCATTTAGAAGGATTCTTGGGTCTTTGGTCACACTGAATGGCACAATTCGGTCATCCCTTTCGTAAAGTTCTGACATGTCTGAGTTGTCCTCAATTCCCAAAATGTTTCTTTTCCCTGAAAGAACTATGTGACGCTTGGGCTCATTGATACTTGATTTGTCATCGTTTTTTCCTTTCTTTGGCTTTGTAGACATGTCTTTTACATAGAACACCTGATTCACATCAGCATCCAGGATGAATGGTTCGTCTTTGTACCCAATAGTGTCGAGGTCCACTGTTGTCATCTCATAATTCTTGTCAATTGTTACCCCGGCTCCGGTCATCTTCACCCATTGGCACTTAAACAAAGGGACTTTAAATTAGATGCATAGTATAGTTCCCAAATCTCAACTATGCGATCATAATATGTTTGCCTATTTCCATTTGGGTCGATGACATCTATGCGGACAACACTGTTTTGGTTGGTGCTCCATTTATCTTGGTCTACCGTGTAAAATGTATTTCCATTTATCTCGTAGGCTTTGTACGTGAGGATGTTCCACGATGGTTGTCTAGCCAACAAATATAGTTGGTCATCAATGCTGTCATCACCAAGACATTTTTTTTGCAACCAATCGCCAAAAGTTTTCATGTGTTCACGCATAATCCAAGCTTCATTCTTCCCTGAAAACTAGGATCGTAGGAACTTCTTGTGTACCTCGACATACAGCTCCACCACAGAGGAGTTTTGAAGAACTGTGTAGTGTGCTTTGTTGAAATAATCATCACCCATACTGATATATGTTTTCTTCCCTAGTGTTCCTTTCCCACCAAGTCTTCCCTCGTGTCTTGATTTAGGAACACCAATCGGGTCAAGGTCGGGAATATAGTCAACACAGAACTCAATCACCTCCTCTGTCCCGTAGCCCTTGGCGATGCTTCCTTCTGGGCGAGCATGTTGGTTAACATATTTTTTCAGAACTCCCATGAACCTTTCAAAGGGGAACATGGTGTGCAAGAACACCGGACCGAGGATACTAATCTCCTTGACCAGGTGAACTAGGAGGTGTTCCGTGATATTAAAGAAGGATGGAGGGAAGACCAACTCAAACCTGACAAGGCATTGAACCACATCATTCTGCAGAGCAGCTAGTTCCATTGGATCGATTGCCTTCTGAGAAATTGCATTGAGGAATGCACATAGCTTCATAGTGGCTAGACGTATATGTGGAGGTAGAATTCCTCTTAACGCAACCGGAAGCAATTGCTTCATTAGCACGTGGTAGTCATGAGACTTTAAGTTTAGGAATTTCTTCTCTAACACATTTATTATATTCTTTATATTGGAGGAAAATCCAGATGGGACCTTGATACTGCTTAGACATTCAAACATGCTTTCCTTCTCTTCTTTGCTAAGAGTGTAGCTAGCATTCTTTAAATAATGGCGTCCATCTTCTGTCTTCTTTGGATGTAGGTTGTCTCATTCTTTCATGTCTTGCAAGTCCTGCCGTGCTTCAAGTGTATTGTATCCTTGGCTTTTCCATACACACCCATGAATCCTAGCAGGTTCACACAAAGATTCTTTGTCAAGTGCACGTCGATCGTGTGGCGGACCTCTAGGACATGCCAATAGGGTAGCTCCCAAAATATGGACTTCTTCTTCCACATGGGTGCGTGTCCATCAACATCTTTTGGAACTGGTAGGGCCCCTTCTCCCTTTCCAAAGACTACGTGCACATCCTTGACCATATCAAGTACATCCTCTCCAGTTCGGTTGTGAGGCTTGGTTCGTTTCACTTCTTCTTTATAATGCTTGCCTTTCTTTCTAGCTTGGTGATTCTTAGGAAGAAAACGACGATGGCCAAGGTACACGACCTTTCGACATTTTTTCAGATATACACAGTCAAGGTCATCAAAACAGTGTGTGCATGCATTATATCCCTTGTTTGTCTGTCCTGAAAGATTACTTAGGGTAGGCCAATCAATGATTGTTACGTACAACAATGCTTGCAGGTCGAAGTGTTCCTGTTTGTACTCATCCCACACATGTACACCTGGTTTGCTCTATAAAAGTAGGAGTTCCTCAACTAAGGGCCTCAGGAAGACATCGATGTCGTTGCCATGTTGCCTCAGGCCTTGGATCAGCATCGGCATCATAATGAACTTCTGCTTCATGCATAACCATGGAGGAAGGTTGTAGATACATAAAGTAACAGGTCAAGTGCTATGACTACTGCTCTGCTCCCCAAAAGGATTCATACCATCCGTGCTCAAACCGAACCTTAAGATTCTTGCGTCTTCTACAAACTCCGCGAATTCTCTGTCAATTCCTCTCCACTGGGACCCATCAGCAGGGTGTCTCAACATGTTGTCTGCCTTACGGTCTTCTTTGTGCCATCACAACAACTTTGCATGGTCCTTGTTTCTGAACAGATGTTTCAGGCGTGGTATTATAGGAGCATACCACATAACTTTGGCAGAGATTTTCTTCATAGGACGCTTTTCGCCCTCAACATCACCAGGGTCATCTTGCCTGATCTTATACCGCGGCGCTTTACATACAGGGCATTCATCCAAATTCTCCTAGTCCTTGCCATGGTATAGGATGCAGTCATTAGGACATGCATGTATCTTCAGGATTTCTAATCCCAGAGGGCACACGAGTTGTTTTGCTTCGTACATAGTGGTAGGCAATTCGTTAGGCTTCGGAAGTATCTTTTTTTGGATCTTGAGTAATTGCCCAAATGTTTTGTCGGATATGCCATTTTTTGCCATCCATTGTAGCAACTCCAGTGTTGTACCCAACTTATTTTGCCCATCTTCGGCGCTTGGGTATAGTAGTTTTTTGTGATCCTCTAGCATGCGGTCCAACTTAGCTTTCTCTTTTTCATTTTCACAATCTCTTTGTGCAGCAGAATGACATCACCAAGAGCATCATCTTCAAAGAGTGTGTCCTCTGCCCTAGTCTCTTCTTCTGCTTCCACCATTGTCGTATCATTGATGTCATCATATTGAGCAATAATGTATGCAGGGTCTAATTGCTCTTCTTCATCTTCTTCCATCATAATTCCGGTTTCTCCATGCTTGGTTCAACAAATATAGTTTGACATGAAATCCGACTTCAACAAGTGTGAGTGAAGAGTCCTTGAGCTACAATATTCCTTCAAATTCTTGCACAACGCGCATGGACAACACATGAAATTACCATCCTGCTTTTTTGCCTCAGCCACTCTTAAGAAATAATGCACGCCATCAATGAACTCTTTGGAGTGGCGATCTACATTGTACATCCAATGGCGTGTCATCGTCTGCATTATATGACCCAAAACATAATTAAATTTCTCATTCTGGTCAAAAAATAATATTATAAAATACCAAACGAAAGGTCGTCTGCATTAAAATAACATAAGATGGAACACCATCATGTGTCATTTCCGAGTCACACAAATACTAATCTATGCTTTATGAAAGCCTCCACATAGTGTATACTAAGACCACTAGCACTATACACAGAAAATCTAAAATGCACTGCAGTAGCATAATGATCTCCCGATCAATCCCAACTAAAGTAGATGGATCATCATTCGTCTGCTCAACATCGACAGACTTCTTGAGCTGACTCACTGCCTCATCAGCCTTCGTAGCCTTCGCGACGTGTTTAACATACTCTTCCTCCTAGTACCAGCCGCGACATCCAGTGCTGTCCCACTGAAAATAGAATACAAAATAAACATTTTAAGCAAAACAATCACGTATAATAGGTACAAATTAACAATAACCATTAAATATGACCAAATATATAACTCACATTACGATCAGGACACTTGTAGAAGATCCAACCATTGTTGACACCCGCCTTCCACACTCGGTACTCTTTCACAGTCTTTTGCATACACTCGCCACAGGTAATGAGAGGGAGGTCTGGCCTTAGTCGCTTTGGAACCCGATCAGAGGCCGAGTACCCCGAAGCAGTTGTCATCTACTCTCTATACTCATTTTTTCAAACTAGAAATTATAATTTCCTCATTTTCTAAACAAAGAAATTAAAACAACTAAAATTTACATTTCTCTAAAATCATCAAACGTGTCATGTATACAACTAAACGTATTCTAGGTAGCTACCTTTTTCATCTAAATATGGAATATATTTTGAGCTCAAGTGGCATATAAATCAAGAACAATCCACAATAAAATCTCTATTAGAAAAAATAAATCTAGTTGTTCAACTAATTAAATTAAATAATACACTAAAATCTATATTTTTAACTAATTAAACCATAAAATGTGGTAGACATAGTAGAAATGAAAGGTGTATACTTAGAATACTAGTTTTAGTTGCCTTCTTCAAAATATTCAAACAATGTCAAGTGAATGAAGCTTAAAATGACAAAAGAGATAAAATCAAAAAGAAAAAACACATATAGACCAAGAAACAACATATGGTGCCGCTAAAACATGAGAGGTTGAAGATAGTAACCTTTCAACGAGTCGATGGAGGCGTACAAGTGATCAAATGAAGCAATGGCCGAAGAGGAGATGAAGAACAGTGAAGAACACACCAAGAACAAGCAAGCAAGAACAAAGAGGAAGAAAATGGAGCTCTCGGGCTCGGACAGGGGAGGAAGAGAGTTCAAATAGGGGGCGACTTTTAGTCCCGGTCCATAGAACTAGCCGTGACTAAAGGCCTAGAAATAACCTCGGTTTGTGCCTTAAACCGGGACTAAAGGTTTAGTCCCGGTTGGTAACACCAACCGGGACTAAAAGCCCCCCTGACAATGTCTGACGCGCGTAGCCGTTGGGAAGGGGCTTTTAGTCCCGGTTGATGTTAACAACCAGGACTAAAGACCTCTTTAGTCCTGGACACAATTTTAACTGGGACTAGAGCTGTTTTGGGCAATCGACGAAAGGTTATTTCTCTACTAGTGTCACTAAACTGATCATAACTCATTATTGGGAAGTCCAAATGACGAGCCGTTTGTTGGGTGTGAAAGTAGACTCGAAGAGCTTTCTAGACATGTATACCATGCATCAAGAAACATTATATAATGGTACAGTTTTGCAGAAGAAGTTAAACCAACATTCTGTCCTCTCAAACTGTTGGCCTTCGGAGCAGTCTTGACTAAATCGTGTATATCTCAAGATCGGCACGTCCAAAAGTGGTGAAGTTTGTTGCATTGGAAAATAGACTTGAGGAGCTTTCCCAAATGTCTGCATTGGCCTCAAAATCTTCTCAGAGTGGAGATATATGGGCATTTTTTTAACTGGTCGGTTTTGAGACTAAACTGGTCCGTTTTGGACTGGTCTGATTCATCCTGAGAGATGGTTTATTCTGCACTATACCGGTCCGTTGCTTCCTCCTCTTTAAACCTAAGCATAATCAAGGTAGAACACTTAGGTAGTATAACATTTTCATATATATCAAACTTAAGTTCAGCTAGGAATAAATACACCTCTTCATATAGTTTAGTGGTACGACTACATGTAATTGGAACATGATTTCTATTATTGTTATAAGATGGTGAATCTTCCTCATGTTGCACCACATGCTGAGCTAGCATGTCCTCATCATAAACCTTACCCCTATAAGCACCTCTAAAGAACTGAGCCGGCAGATCGAGTTATAATTGTTTTTTCTGGATCATCCAACATAAACGTCTTGATTTTTGCATGCATATGATTTTCCCCTTGCATGATATTTCTTTTTTTTAAATACACAGCACAATGCAGACGCTCAATACGCATGCACGGTTACCACTATGAATACACGTAGGTAAACCTTACCCCCTATGAGTACCTCTGAAGGACTAAGCCAGCAATTCTCGAGCTTAACGAAGTCACCACAGGCGCCTCGCTGTCGACGGGGACGTCGCCTACCACTGAATGGATAGCGCCGGTAAATTATGAAATGAATCCAGGAAACCGCAGTCTGAAATTTGCTACAACCACTACGTCAAAATCGAGCTTCCGCAGCATTGCCTAAAATCCCTTCGTGGCGGACACCAATTTTGCCCGCTGTAGTAAATCACATGATTTACTGCGGCGGACATTTTTTATTTACCGTGGCGGACAGTTTACCTCAACGGGCCTCTTAAGACGTCCATCACGGTAAATACCTATTTATCGTGACGGATTACTTAAGAGGCCCGCTACGGTAAGTCGATTTACCGCAGCGGGCAACCTTAAAGGTCCGTCACGGTTAATGCCACGGCCTAACAGGCCCAGTCGAAGCCCGTGTACCATCTTTAATATAAAAGCAAACAGTTAGGGTTTGATCCACTCATTCACTTCCTCAACTCTCCTCTCCACTCCACTCGGCCGCCGCTCTCCTCTCTCCTCACCTCTCCACCTCTCTCCACCTCCACACATCCCCAACTCTGAGCCGCACAGGTCCCCGGTGGCCGGCGCGGGCCACGGCACGGAGCGGCGCCGCGAGGGTCCCCGGCGAGGAGCTCGCGGGCGGCCACGGCGCGTGGGTCCCCAACACGGGGCTCGCGGGCGGCGGTGCGGGCCACGGCGCAGAGCGGCGCCGCGCGGGTCCCCGGCGCGGGCCTCGCGGGAGGCCACGGCGCGCGGGTCCCCAGCGCGTGGCTCGCGAACGGCGGCGCGGGCTACGGCGCCGCGCGGGACCCCGGCGCGGGCCACGGCGCAGGGCTCGCAGGCAGCCACGGCCGGCGGCGGGGCGCGGGTCCCCTGCGCGGAGGTCGCGGGCGGCGACATGCGTGTCCCCGGTGCGCGGCTCGCGGCCGGCGGCGCGCTAGTCGCACGGGCGACGACGGGTGGGGCTACTGCGCGGGTCGCTGCTGGGCTCTAGAATGGGCTTGCGGGCTCGATTTTGTTTTATTTTTGTTTTTTTCAATGTTTAACCGCAGAGGGTAAAGTGACCCACTGCGGGAATGCCACGATTAACCGTGGCCTTGCCACCGCAGCGGACCGCTTTGCCCGCTGCGGGAAACCAAAAATGGCCGCTTCGGATAATTGTTTTTAACGTAGTGAACGGGGAATCGAAAACATGACCTGTTGCCGCTCGAGTGACTTAACCAACCAAACTAAGCACCCTTTAGCCTTGCGTGATATTTTTATGGGAAGGCCCAAACATACGCACTGCTTATAGAATAATGTATTCCGTTTCAATCACGCGGTATCTAAGATTCTTCTCACGGTACTATATGACCGAGGCCGACATAATGGAGGTGGTTGCCTTCTTGTCAATATTGTGGCTAGTCGGGCAGTGCGGCCTACCGGCAACGTGGCATGGCAAGTACGCACGCTTGCATACCCCTGGCTTGAGGTAAAGACAGATCAATCTTGGACCGCATGATGATACACACGGTACTCCCATCTCTGTGTGAATGTCCTTCAATCGTCGCTTCCGCGCGGCCCTGCCACACGTCGCTTCGTCTGCCCCTTGCGCCTTGGATCACATCATCCAGCCGCCGACGCATCGATCGCACTACCGTCCGCATGATTCATGAACCGACAGCTCGCTCTCTGTGCATTATACGGTGCGAGACTCCATGCCCATGCGTTTGCACAGGGTTGTTTCGTTGTCGACCTGTAGGTAGGTAGGGGTGCTCTTCCTTTCCTTAGTGCATCCATCCATCCATCGGTGGCGCCTCGATGGCGAGAACAGTTGGATGCGCGCCGCCACCCACAAATGCCACTCCAAACTTAGGCCGGGTGGCCGCGCACAGGAAAGCATCCCCCTTCTGGCCTTCTCCATCCAGGAGTATAAAATATACACGTGGAGAGGAGAGGAGCAAGTGGAGGATGGGGAGCGGCGCATGTGCGTGCAGCTTGAGAGAGAGCATGGCTTTTCAGCGAACAGTCCATGTTGCACGTATTGCGTCGATCCGAGTGCCGAATGGAAGATCCCAACCCAAGCATGACCGGCAGGCAGATCAATCAGACATTCATATCCATGCATGGTCCGGCAGGCAGTTGTGGAGTTGGGTCGGACTGCTGGGCGTATCGTGGTTGATGCATGAGGTCCTGCTGTTTGGAGCTCACAGGCTTGTTAATCAAGTACGGCAGCAACCAAGGTACTTTGATCATGTGCATATATATGGCAGATTGCCGCATGGATGATGATTAGGACTAATGCGACTATTATTTTCATCGAAAGATGTTGTTAGGTCATGCCTGTTCGGTCAGAGATTTGCAGCTCGTTAGTACGGTTAGTTAGACAAGCACCTGTATGTTAATAACATGGGTATGCATATTTAAAATAGGCAATCTCTTAGTTTTTTTTACTTTGGCCCTTGTTTAAAAAATAATCATAAATAGACCCCTAGAGGTTTCCTTTGGTTTTTAAACCCTGAGCTCGGCGCCATTGTCATTGTCGCCGAGCTAACACGTCTTGATCACTACTGGAAACAACACAGTTGTCGAGTGCCCAGAGGTTTGCCGAGAGATTTTTGTCGGGCGCTCGGCAAAAGAATTATTTGCCAAGAGCCGCACTCGGTAAAGTCAGGAACTCGACAGAAAACTCTTTGAGGCTTGTACTCAGCAAATTACATACTTTGCCGACCCTCGACAAAGCCTTACTCTTGGCAAGAAGACAACGGCCACATCCATTGGTCTTTGTCGAGAGCAGACCGTTAGGATCTCGGCAAAGGCTATCTATTTAATTTCCTTTTTTCACGTAAATCTTTGCCGAGAGCCACTTCACCGGGCTCTCGGCAAAGCCTCTTTCGTAAAGAGCAGCCTCACTCTCGTCAAAGAATTTCTATTTTTTCTTTTTTGAACACAATTTTTTTTGCAGCCTTACAACATTGCTAGTAACCCAATTTTCTAATTTGCTATTAGTAGTTTTGCGATATTTATTTAGTATTTTAATTAAATTATTTTTTTTGAAAAAAGTAACTTTGAACTAGGGGTGCATCGAATAATTGAATTTGATGATTAAAAAAAATGATATTCATGTTTTCTAGCGCACTGAGTTCGTCCAAGCATAGGCGCGAAATTTCAAACATCTACAGCAGAGCTTCGCTAAAGCTACTGGAGAGTGGTTTCCTCTAATATATCATGAATGAGAGTGAAGGCTTATGGTGGTATTTATAGCCCAAGATGGAGTAGGGGCTACTCTAGAGCCACGTCATCGATCCAGGTGATCTCCATCTTGCACCGTATGATCAAAACCGACCTCAAACCACCATAGATCAATATCCCAAATAATGTTAATGCATGGAGGCATGCAAAGAGGCGATGTGAGCTTCGGGGAACCTTGGAAGGTACATAGGGGGGTCGGCCGACCCCCCCCCTATGTTACCTTGGAGCTGCCTCATCCTTCTAGAAGGCTGGCCCATGTGTCATAGTGGTTGATAGTCACTTTTGTTACGTTTATCCACTGGTGTGGGCCCATAGATCCATGTGCTATGGTTCTGGAGCATTGATCTTGATAACCACTTGACCCAAGGGTTAGAAATGTCTTAGAAGGCTCTCACTTGGATGTGTTTGACTTGGCAAGCCAAGAAGCCTCCAAACCCAGGTCGGCTGACCTATGTTCGGGAGGTTTGGCACCTGCCTTCTGGTGTGGTACCTCCTCGACATTTGTGGAGTGTATTGGTGTAAGGGCAGTGGCTGTTGGGCTCATAAGTAGGTCGGCCGACATGCATATGGAGCTTCCAACACACCATTTTGTCTGTTCTGCACACCTAGCTAACAGCAAATACTGAAATGTACATGTGGATGTTGATGGTACAAATGACCTACTTTTACACCATCGAAACACCGTCAACAGGCTTGGTTTGGAAGAAAGAATAACATATCATGAGCGTATTTTTATCAAATAACTAGTTCCACATATAGCTTGGAACTCTTCACCTTTGCGGTGCCCTCATATGTATCTTCTAATCTCTTCCACACTTTACTTGATCTATCCAGTTTTTTGATTTGTTCCATGGTATTGCATTATTTGTTCTCTTGCTCTCTAGGTGTCATCAATTAATGACAAAATCATTTTCGGTGACATCCCACACATTCTCATGAATCAAGCCTAAATGCATCTTCATTTTTCTCTTCCAATAATCAAAGGATGTGCCATCAAACATTGGTGGTTTGCTCCCCACATGGTTAAATGATATTTGAGCCATCACTAACATCAAAGATTGTTAATCCTTGATAATAGAGGTAACCACGGCTCCGATACCACTTGAATGGTCCTAAATGGCTAGAGGGGGGTCAATAGCCTATTAAAAATTCTACAAAGCACTAGAACAAATGGTTAGATGACAACTAAGCAAAGGTTTTTGCTCTAGCACTACAAGGGGTTGCAAGCCACCTATCCAAGCAATTATAGTTAATTGAGTATCTATCAATCAATAGCAACAACATAATATACTCAACTCAAGCTATCAAGAACAACTAACAAGATAAGCTAGCTAAACAAACTACAAACTACACAAGCAAGAATGTAAGAATGTAAATGCAAATAGAGTAGAGGTGATTATACCAATGCCTTGTGATGAGATGATATCAAAATGAAGCCAATCACAATGAATACCGAAGAGTAGCCGGGAGACAAGTGGACACAAGATTTTTCTCCCGATGTTCACTTTGTTGCCACCAAGCTAGTCTTTGTTGTGTTGACCACTCATTTGGTGATAGGTGGCTAATAGGCAATCACAAACATAGCCCGCAACTCGGGCGCCACAAGAATCGACCCACAAATGAGGGTAACTCAGAGACACGAACAATCCACTAGAGTTACCCTTTGGCGGTCCGCCGAGGTGGGTACAAGCCCTCTCACAATTGTCGAAGTCTGCCGCAAACAATCACCAACACACGCCGAAGCTTCCTCAACCGCA
This sequence comes from Microstegium vimineum, assembly GCA_022036555.1. Classification (NCBI taxonomy): domain Eukaryota; kingdom Viridiplantae; phylum Streptophyta; class Magnoliopsida; order Poales; family Poaceae; genus Microstegium; species Microstegium vimineum. The sequence continues at coordinate 12,377,694 of CM039121.1, forward strand.
AGAGTCGTCTAGTTGTTGGCAAACAACAAGAATAACAAGAAATCCCGTGGTGATGACGATGTCCAAGTGCCACTAAGATGCAATGCAATGATCAAAGCACTTGGATCACTCAAACTCTCATGAATATGCAAGTCAAGAAAAGAAAGATGAGTTGGGGGCTATCTCAAGCAAGCACAGAGTGTGAGAATGAATGGGAGGTGCTAGAGATTGCCCCTTGGACTGGACAAAACATATATATAGCAACCCAAGCCAAACTAGCCGTTTCCCCCCTATCCACGCTTTCTTGAGTCACTCTGGACGCTGCGAGTGCATGGGGTCCGGACCATAACGCATGCGTCTGGACCCTTGCTCAGTTTGAATTTGCCTGTTGGCACGCTGTGTCTTACGCTGATCTGCACGTCCAGACGCAAGGAATAGTCCGACTCCGAACCATTGAGCACCCGTCCGGACTCTATGTAGAGATGATTACTGACCGTGCGTCTAGACAACAGCTACCGTCCAGACTCAACAGCTAGAGACAACAGAGAGCTTCGAGACTCCGGACACTTGTTCGGAGCTCACCTCCGGACTATAACCACCGTCCGAACTCACTGTGTCAGCATAGGAACAGTTAGGGTTAGCTTCCACACGCAAACGCATTGGTCTGGACTCAGTTACCCTAGCGTCCGGACTAGCGTCCAGACCTCGTTCTTTTGCCAAACCGAGCTGAGTCTTTTACACCAAGTTCATATGTGCTAACGCTAAGTGTTTCAACACTTGTGCACGTGTGTTAGCTTTTATAACATATTTTCTTAGATTTAAATTCATTTGTTGTCACTTAGGTTCATTTTAGATATGCAAATGCAAATGACCTAGTGGGACATGATAACAGCAATCAACATGAATTTTCCCTTCTTGATAGTATTGCTATCTATCCTAAATGTGATTACACTCTCTATAGTGTCTTGATCACCAAACCAAAAATAGCTCCTATATTATACCATTAACTTGAGCCTATTTTTGTTTTTCTCTTTCTTCTTTTTCCTGTCCATGGCGCACTTCATCCATCCTCTATGATCATGCACATTGCTCCATATGTAGAGTTGGATCACCCTAGCTAGATCACACAGATAGCACTAGGGTTAGTCCATAGGTTTTGTCAATTCACCAAAACCAAACTTGGGCTTTCACTTAGTTTGTTCATCTCTTTTCCTTTCTTTTGCGTGTTGAGCATCTCCAACAGTTTGTCAAAATTCAGTTGACAAATCTTATGATTTAGCAACTTGCTAAAACATATGATAAGTTAAAACATAGACTCCCTCCAAGGGTTTTCCATTTAGACTTGGTAAAATTAAAAAATAGGCCTACAAACTCCTATTGGACCCTCTAATAAATTAACAGTGATCTCTCTTTCCTCATGTTTGCCCCTTGAACAGCACCTCGCGTCGCCATGTTTGTTATGAATGACAGTGGATAAACGACAAAGAACGAGAGATCAATCACAGCGAGACACAAGATTTAACGTGGAAAACCCCTCCAATGTGAAGGGGAAAAACCACGAGCACCAGCTAGCAAACACTCTTCACTATTATCAAGAGTCGGGTTACAATGCCTGCGTCGGCTTACAAGATAATGAATGAATGAATGACCATGGAACCCTAGTGACGGGCAAGCCTCCCAGCGACGGGCCTCCGCTTCGCTCCATCAGAAGTCAACCTTTGTCTTGGGCAATGAATTTGGAACATCTTCAACAAACTCCACCTTAAGACAAATTCACCTTGTAGCATAAATCAACACCTTCATCCTGAACATAACAAAGAAAATACCACTGGTGCCAAATAGCCTCTTCGGCTCATCCACTAAACCAACTAAGCTTGAGAACAGCTCAAACTTGCAACTGGAACAGGTTTAGTCATCATATCAGCAGGATTATCATGAGTAGTGATCTTGCATACCATTGACTTACCATCTTCGATGATATCACGAACAAAATGTTACTTGATGTCAATATGTTTAGTCCTCTCATGGAACATCTGATCTTTGTTATGGTAAATGACACTTTCATTGTCACAAAATTAAATTAGTGCAGGAATCAACTCCACACAGCTTAGCGTAAAAACCTTTCAGCCAAATTAATTCCTTGCACGCCTCAGAAACTGTCATGTACTCTGATTCAGTAGTAGACAAAGCAACAACAGACAGCATTGTAGCCCTCCAACTCACAGCACAACTGCCAACTATAAACACATAACCAGTGCGAGACCTGCGCCTGTCTAGATCAACCGCATAATCTGAATCCACATAAACAATAAGTCCCTTCTAAGTTCTACCAAATTTCAAACAAAAATCTGTTGTGCCTCTGAGATATCTAAAAACCCACTGAATTGCCTTCCAATGTTCTTTACCAAGATTAGACATATATCTACTAACGAAACTCATAACATATGACAAATTTAGACGAGAGTAAACCATGGCATACATCAAAGACCCAACAACACTAGAATAAGCAACTCTTGACATGCATTCAATATTTGCATCTATACTAAGAGTACTAACAGGCTTTGCAATATACATGTTGAAATGTTGAAGAACTTTCTTACTATAATTTTGCTGACTAAGAAATAACAAGCCAGAATTTCTGTCTCTAGTAATTTCCATATTGAGAATTTCCTTAGCAACACCAAGATCTTTCATGTCAAACTCACTACTCAACAATTTCTTCAATTTAGTGATTTCAACCTTAGTCTTGGCAGCAATCAGCATATCATCAACATACAACAGCAAGTATATAGGTGATCCATTAACATGCTTGATGTAAACACAACTATCATATTTAGACCTCTTAAAGCCATGCAACAGCATAAATGAATCAAACCTCTTGTTCCACTGATGAGAGGACTGCTTCAAACCATACAAGGATCTCTTCAACTTGCAAATAAATTTCTCCTTGACAGGCACTATGAACCCTTCCGGTTGGTCCATGTATAAATTCTCCTCAAGCTCTTAATGCAAAAACGCAGTCTTCACATCTAACTGCTCAAGCTCAAGATCATGTGAAGCAACAATACTAAAAAATGTACGAATAGAACTGTGCTTTACAAATTGAGAGAACACATCATTGTAGTCAATACCGGGAATCTGAATGTAGCCTTTTGTTACTAACCTTGCCTTAAACTTTGGAGGCTCACTTGGAGTTAATCCATCCTTTCTCTTGAAGATCCATTTGCAGCGGATGGTCTTCTTCTTGTTAGGCAAAGGAACAACCTCCCATGTGCAATTCTCAAGAGACTGCATCTCCTCATGCATAGCTGAAATCAACTTCTCATGGTCACCACATCCAATGGCTTCAGTATAAGTTGTTGGCTCATGAGTATTCTACACCTGTTCAGCACAACTCAAAGCATAATAAGTTAAATTACATTCTTCAATAAGACGGGCTGGAGGTCCACATCCCCTCTTTGATCTGCGATGAGCAATAGGTAAATCCTCCTCTGACTGCAAAATAGGAGGTGAGTGCTGCTGAACATCATTATGAGTATCATAATCAGCAACTTCATCATCATGACTATCAACTGGCTCCACTTGCACACCTGCCTCCTCATCCACATGCTCCACCTGCATGTTGATATATTGCAGCTCCTTTTCAGAACTCTAGAACATTATCTGAGGACAAACTATCATTAAACCTCATAGATTCATTAAAAACAACACTCCTACTCATGAAAGTATTTCCTATTTGGGGATTCCACAATTTATATCCTTTAACCCCTGAACCATAACAAGAAAAGGACATTTAACAGCTCTAGGCTCAAAATTTCCATTATCAACATGAGCATAAGCAGCGCAGCCAAAAACTTTCAACTGTGAATAATCTAGGTGTACCAGACCATACCTTAATCGGAGTTTTCTTATTAAGTGGAATAGAAGGCGACATGTTTATCAAGTAACATACTGTGCTAGCTGCTTCAGCCCAAAAACACTTCCTCATCCTTGCATTGGACAGCATGCAACGAGCCTTTCAAATGATGGTTTTGTTCATACGCTTGGCCACACCACTCTGCTACGAAGTGTGAGGTATGGTGTGATGCCTAACAATGCCTTATTTTCTACAATAATCATCCAAAGCATTCAAACAAAACTCTCCACCATTATTAGTACAAAGCAATTTTACTTTCCTTCTAGTTGCCTTACTATCATAACTTTCCAATCTTCGAATGCAGCAAAGGTATCATCTTTATGTTTTAGAAAATAAGGTCATACTTTTCTAGATTAATCATCAATAATAGTAAGCATGTAACAAGCACCACCAAGAGAAGGCTTATGGGAAGGACCCCATAAATCGGCATGTACATAATCAAGAGTCCCTTTGGTGGTATGAACTGAGGTATTGAATTCTACCCTTTTATGCTTCCCAAAAATACAATGCTCACAGAACTTCATGTTACTCGAAGTGCAGCCATACAACAAGTTTCTCTTCATCAATTCTATCATACCAAGTTTACTCATATGTCTCAAATGCATATGCCAAAGGTTAGCCTTACTAGGTTCAGCATTAGTAACGGTAGCAGCGGTGGAAACAGAACCATGTAAAGTACTTTCAAACAAATGAGAGAACCTTTTGATACCTTTAGGACGCCATTTGAACCAGAGTAATGGAACCCTTCTGCATTGACTATGTTGAGCGAGATGAGATTTCCGGACATCCCTGGTATGTACCTCACATTCTTCAACATGCGAGTCATGCCATCATGTGCCTTGATCTGAACAGAGCCTATTCCCACAATGTCACATGGGTTATCATCTCCCATGCGCACAACCTCTCCTTTCTACACAGGCTTATAGGAACTAAACCAATTTCTGTTGGTGCAGATATGAAATGAACACGTGGAATCAAGTATCCATTCACCATGAGCAGAAACACAACCAGCAAAAACTACCCGACAAACTCCAGAATTAGAATTTTCAGCACCTGGAATAATAGAAGCCTTACCATCGGGATTGTTCTTCCTTTTCTCCTTACTCTGAAGTTTCTTACAATCCTCAATAAAATGGTTAGTCTTCTTGCAATACTTACAAAACTTTTTAGGAGGTTTGGAGTTTGAACGACCTCTACCGTTGTGGCTCTTGTCACGATTGTCGCTATCATTTGAGGATCTATGCTCAGACCTTCCTCTCACATGTAATGCCTCGCCCTTGGAGGATGACGACCCATCAAACTGCACCATATCTTTCATCTTCTTCCTAGACTGGAGTGCCTCATAAACTTCCCCAAGGTTTAGTTCATCATAGCTCAAAAGTATGGTGTCACGGAAATTAGCATACAAATTTGGCAGTGAACATAGCAGTAAAAGACCTAAGTCCTCATCATCATACTTCACCTCCATCGACACTAGGTCAGCAACAATCTCCTTGAACACGGATATGTGACTCATCATCGAATCACCCTCATCTTGAGAGTGAACATCTTCATCTTCATATGCATCTTACTGGTTAGATCCTTTGACATACAGATCGATTCTAATTTAAACTAGAGTTCTGCAGCACTCTTTTCCTACAACACCTCTTGCAAAATATCATTAGGGATAGAGCCTTACGATTCTTTCGAATTTACTTAGGAGTCCAATAAGCCTTGGACTTCTTCCTGAAACCTTCCAGCGCCTCATCATAGTCATCTTTCTATGCCAGAATTGCCCGCATCTTGACTTGCCATAGCGAGAACCTCGTCTTGTAATCCAGCAGTGGTAGATCGAACTTCATCGACGTCGTCATGGAACCTTGATCTAGAACCAGCTCTGGTCCCACTTGTTATGAATGATGGTGGATAAACAACAAAGAACAAGAGATCAATCACAGCAAGACACAAGATTTAACGTGGAAAACCTCTCCAATGTGAAGGGCAAAATCCACGAGCGTCGGCCAAATAACACTCCACACTTTTATCAAGTGTCGGGTTACAACGCATGCGGTGGCTTACAAGATAATGAATGAATCAATCACTGTGGAACCCTAGCAACGGGTATATGTACCGTACCGACGATGGGCCCAATCCTCCCGGCAATGGGCCTTTGCTACGCTCTTTCAAAAGTCAGCCTTTGTCCTGGGCAATGAATTTGGAACATCTTCATCAGCGTTCCATCACAAGAACATTTAAATAATCTGTCCCATCCATCAGCAGTATCTCTCGAGCCGTCGCTGGCTAGAGAGAAGCTGTGCTTCGTGTAGGGGTTGGTGACCGCGGTCATCTTCCCGTCCCTCTCGAGCAGATTGAGGTGGAACTAGACCTTGACATCAGGAGCATCCCGATCCCATCTGTAGTAGCACAGTAAGGCCTAGACGTCGCCGAGCAGCCCGCCGTGGCACCGTTTGGGTAGAATCGAAAGGCCCAGTCGCGACCAGCGACGGAGAAGATGCGGGAGCTGACGTACCTGTCGAACCCCATGCCCTCCAGTAGTGAGTAGTTCGTCACCCTGAAGTCGTGCGCCGCCGTGAAGGACTTGGTCAGGCTGGTCGATGAGGTCTTGGGAAGGCAGAAGCAGCTGACGAGGAGGGGTAGCAGCGGGGTCGGCGGTTGTGGAGTCCCCGTGATCATCCTGGAGTCCATGAGGGTGTCCATGTCAGGGCCACGATTTCCCATCTGGCCACACTTGATGGATGGAGGGACCGCAAATTGGCCCTTGGCGCGGCAGATGGCGACGGAGCGCAAGGCGGCGGTTGGCTAAGGCGCCGATGACGGAAGCGGAACAAGATGGAAATTTCCAGCAGCGCGAGGATGACTAGCGGATGTGATGGCAAGTGTGATCCACGCGCGTAAAGATACGCGTGCAGACGGGAGAAATAATAATTTGATAAAAATTAGCAACTTCATTTGGCAAACTATTAGAGATGGATTTTTGTTATTTTGGCAAATTTTTAAGGATGCTATCGACGAAGATGCTAAGCTCTTGTTGATGTCAAAAATGGGTTCTGACGTGAGCACGGCGCAAGGCCTGCAGAGACCATGCAACAGCAGAGTCTTGATCTCCTAATCCTCCTAAGTGGCTTGGGCCACTTCGGGTGATCGATCTCAGGCGTGCCAGTCAATTTGACCTGCAATTGACAAGGAGATGAAATATCAAATTATGGAACCTGCCAGTTGTTGCCAGCCAATTCCATGAATATACGGCTCTCACATAGCTGATTGTTTAAGAAAATTAACTAAAAAGTCAACTCCTAACAGTGTGAAATATGATAACGGGATATAAATAGCTATTCAAGATACTTTATTGATAAAGCATATGATCAGTTGATCATATTGATGTATGAAGTAAGGATGTGATACATATGACATTTACCAACCCAAACTATCAAATCTATTAAGCATATAGGATAAAGATTAACCATCAACATACGTGTGTTCCCATGCAGCCATGATGACAATTAACCCAATAACTTAACTCATTTACTAGCATTGGGGTGTTTCCATGCAGCCATAAAAGTAAACAAGCTAAGCCATGTCCAGTACATTTAATATATCTAACATGTCAAGGTAATAAAAGTACATGCATCATATGACTGAAGCACAACCAGATCGGCTACGTTGGCCAATATGGGATCCATGAAGCTTGAACAAGATCCATAAGCTCAGCCCCAGACGGATCTAAGACTAGACAGATGTAACTCAACAAGTCTTATAGATCATTCGGCTAAAACAAACATAAATTACGTAAAGCATTAATTGCCGAACATGCATGCATGAGAAAAGTACGTTTGGACGAATCATAATTAACTATGAGTTAAAGCGTAACCAAGCTCAGCAATCCAACCGAGTTGGGATCCATGATGAAGGAACATGTAAGCAAACACGATCAAACTAATCTAAAGCTTGTATCTGCCGCACGATACCTAACCTTACCAAAGCTTAAACATGGTTAACATGCATGAACCCGCAACACGTAGCAATCTAGATTAGACTAATTCGGCTGTTATGAACGTAAGATCTATTTGTAGAGACAACATGAAAGCAATAACTGTTAAAGCATAAATAGATCTACAAGAAAGAATAGAGTCGGACCGTATCAATCTAGATTGGGCAAAAGAGTGTTACAAATATATGAAATATCTAAAACATGCAACACGTGATAACTTAATGAATCTACTAGATCTTGCCAAATCCAATAAAGCCAATAACTATCTTGCTTTTGGTAACCATATCGAGGAAACGCCTGCCGCATGGTATCTACTCGTAAACGAAACATAAGCGAAGACTTCTTGATTGTCAAGCAAGGATCCGCCGCACGATCATTGAAAACAAACAAGACTACTTGCATCAACGTCTAAATCCACCGCATGATACTAGACATGATAACAAGGTTGTCGGGACTTACGGAGTTCGACGGATCGATGACTCCTCTCGAAGAACTCGACGACATGAAAAAAGACTCGAAGATGGCACAGGGCCGGTTGTATTGATTTGGTCGTGAACCCTTTTTACAATGGCCAAGGGTTTATATTTATACCCTGGTCATGACATGAGTCCTAAAAGGACACAGTTACAAAATACAAAAGGAAAAACATGACATCCCTGACTTTAATTTCCTTCAGAGTCTTTATTGCCTTAATTGTCGCGATCTTCGTTGCCGGATCGGTTCTTGCTTGTCGCTTTTGTCGCTTCTTCAACGGAAAACTGCCCTTCCTCAGAATAGCCGACCGCACAATCATTTGCCGAACCTTTGGAAATTAGCCGACTGCACGGACACTTGCCGAATGCTTCGAACACCTGTCTCTGCAAATTTACTGCGCACTGGCCCACCTGTCATCTTCCTAAGCATGCCAAAATCCAGTGTTAACACATGCCCCCTCAATTTTGGGATAGAAATCGTTTTATTCTGAAATTGACCACAAACACCACAACCGTCGCTCAAAAAATCCATGCCCCAGCACATTCGCGAATTCACCTCGAATCCCCAATGGCGACTCAGGATGAAATTCCAGAAGTAAGTCTCATTCACCTCCACACATTCGGCAATTCTTGATTGGTTTTCTTGCTTCTTTCCCGATTCATTCTTTTTCTTGATTTCTTTGAAGGAATGCAAGAACCAGATTTTGATCCCCTATGCTTCAAACCTTGATTCCTACCTTCTTAGTCCAATGGGAGATCCTCACCCAATTGAGATTATTGCGAAAGAAACCTCGAGAATCCCCTTCAAGTCTAGAGTCACCCCGCCAAACCAATGGCCAAACACCTTCAAGACCTGGCCGTTTCCCCCAATCGCCGGATGGCGAAACTGGTACCGGAGGATGTTGGATAAGAGCAGTAGCCACTGGGATGATCAAGACATCAACCACTGTCTGGAATTGTCTCTGTCAGAAATGCTCAGAAATGAATCCCTTCTAATAGCAGCCTCTCACTTTTGGTCTGATGCTATCAATGCCTTTGTTTTCGACCATGGCATGATGACTTTCACTTTGGCCGATGTATTCGTGATGACTAGCCTAAATGTGTCACAGCTAGTATACCCCTTCAAGTATAAGAGCAAAAGTAGCCAGAAAGCTGTCAAATCTGAAGGTGGATGGGTTAAGTACATTCAGACCTACATGGAGACATCTGGTGTTGTTCTTGACAAGAAATGCAGGGCTTTCATGAACATGTGGCTCTGCAGATTCATCTTCTATGGAAAATCCAATGAGCCAACCTTAAATCACATGATGATGGCTGAGGACTTAGCGGTAGGCACTCTGATCCCCCTGGGTAAATATCTTTTAGGATTTGTTTATCACATGATGCATCAGATCACTGCCCAGATGCACCAAGGTGGGGAGATCTCTTGTGTAAGTGAACCTTGGTGGTTTGTCCAGATGTGGCTGCAACTATACATGCATCAAATAATCTCTGTGCCCCTCCATAACTTGAGCTTCCCTTCAGTCAATTATGCTGAAGGCAGCATGGCAGGAGTTAAGGGCTGTCAAACCTATGGAGAAGCAACATCTTCCATCAGTATTGACATGGACGTTGGTCACCTCTTCAAGCTGTTCTTTAAGTGTTCGGACAATGTGCTTTGGCTTCCTTACAGAGAAAATGATAATTTAACTCTCCCTTGCAAATTCAGCTATGAATCTGGCAGTTCTGACAAGGTGTCCATAGAGGTTTTCAACTCCTTCATCAAACCCTGCATCTTGCCAGCCGAATACCATCATGGGAGATTAGTCCAATCTACCTATGAATTTTACTATCCAAACATGGCAGCCAGGCAATTAGGATGTGGACAGTTGCCCCCAAGACCTTTCTTTTCAACGACCATAAGATTCAGGGAGTTGATCAGAAATGAAATAGAAGCCAAAAAAGTCTTTGAGCTTGGATGGGAACTGCCAATATATGAACCCTCTCCATTCGGGCTAGTAGATGTTGCTCATCCTCTTTCTGCTTCCTGGTGGCAAGAATGACACAATCACATCTTCAACACACCAGTACACTCTTTATGCCAAGATCTGCAATCCCAATTTGCTTCTGACAGTGAGGTGATTTCATTGTATTTATCATTCTTTGCTTTTGAATTTACTTCTCACTTTAACATTTGGTTATGCACAGGATCTTGAGCCCATCCCTCCTGCCAAAGCAATCCAGTACTACTTAGCTGGGCCCAACCCTGTCATGGGTTTTGATGCTCCAATTTTAGCAACCTTCATGAAGACCCTTGCAGTTTCAGCCACTGCATCTTCAGGAGGAGAAGGCAAAAGGAAAACATTTGAGAATATTAACGTGGCCAGAAAGACAAGGTCCAAAAACGTCAAGCCGTCTCCCAAGGTATGAATCTTTTATTCGGCAATAAATCCCATTTGGCAACAACTCTAACTGTCTTCATATCAATCATCTCTACTGCAACCACATGTTGAAATTCCAGGATTAGACAATGTTTCAACAACGATGGATATTCCTCCTCAAGCTTCTACTGAAAATGTAGAGGTTCAGGAAACTAAAGATACAGAAACTCATGAAGTTGAAGGCACAGATGCTCATGACACTGCCGAACACATTGGTAACATCATTCGGCTAATCACTTCTTTCTCTTTATATGACATCTACTTCCTGTTCTTATACTTCATCATCTGCATTATTTGAAATAGATAAAATTATAGAAAATTTAGTAGAAGAACCTTCCTCTGGTCCAGCTCCAGGTTCACCATCTCTGGTTATCCAATCAAGTCCTCAACCAGACCAGGACACAACCCATCTTGATGATCAATCAACACAGCGGGTAACATCTTGCCTTAAGCTATTATTTTAGCAGACTCATCCAGTCGGCTAACACTTCCCCCTTTTTCAAGAATACCATCAAACCGACTACTAGTTACTCTTTCACTGTTGAGGATTACATCAGTGAGAAGGGTGAAGAAGCTACCTCTTAGCAAACTCTGTCAATAGAGAATCAAGCTCGGCTAAAAGATATAGCTAATCTGCTGAACAAGGATATCAACACTCTGGTCGAAGCCTCAAATCAGATAAGAGATCTTCTCGAGCTTATCAACCAAGACCTCCCATCTGATCTCAAAGCTCCTTTGGAATCTGCAGCCCACCTTGATGATCATTTTGCTGTGGTGAAGAGAGCAAATAAAAATATAGCCTCCAGAGGTGTTCTGTAGAATAATAGATCCTTGAAGAAACAAGAAGCTAGAGTCTTGCATTCCCAAATTCAAGCTACCAAGAATTCATTGGCAACTTTGGAGCCCGAGCTGAAAGTCATGGAGGATGAGAAAATCAGGTTGGAGGCTCAGTTAACCGAACTGAATGCCAGAATTTAGTTTCACGAAGCCAAGATGATGAATTTGCCAAATTCCATAGAGGCAACTTCATCAAAGATATCAACTGTACTCAAAGAAGACCAACAACTCAAAGCAAAGTTGTTCAGTATCCAAAGCTCTGAAGATGAAGACCAGAAAGTGTTGAACAATGTCAGGTGAATCAGAGCCGAGGCCTTAGATGCCATCAACCAGCTTCTGAGCTAGTAGAATCATGGGCTTGTAATAGATTAACCATGACACATTCTATCTCTGAATAATCGGATGTCTTTACTCTTCATCTTTATACACTTCTATTTGTATGAGAATATAATTAGCTCTTTTATTTTCCTGATTAGAACATAGCCGATTGCCTTTAGCTTTCTGATCAGAGACATAGCCTATTGTTCTTGTCTTTCCGGTTCAGAGATATAGCCGAACGACTCTTGACTTATCCGAGCCGGGCCCAGTCCAGTAACGGCCCATCCGAGAGGAGAAAACCCTAGCTCGTCATTTGGCATTCTCATCTCACTACTCCGAGATATACGTCACTACCTTTCATTCGGCTTATAAATAAACCCTCTATCTTAGCCACTATCAATAGCTCTAGTTAAGCATTCTCATCTCCGTCTCCTCACCTTCTCCGCTTAAACCAATCCAGAGGGAAAACCTAACCTCCACAGTAGCAATGGCAGGAGGCGACGATCGTGGCAAGCGCCCCGCCGAGGGAGAAGCCGAAGGAAGCCGAGCGTGGCGTTGTCGACAATGTGGGTGAGAATCGACTCTTTGCCCCCTTGCTGTTCTACTTCTTGTTTATCTTTCTAGCTCTGATTTCTGTTCTTACTTATCAGGATAAGGGTTATCTCCACCAGCTAGAGCATTCCTTTTCCTCCGGCGATAGCAACTCAAACGGGGACTCCGTCATCCAGCTCCTCCGGCTCTTCAAGCTCCTACCACTCCAATCCTTGGGATTTGGATTCGGGTGTCATGGATCCCCCTTAAAATCATGGAGAGGCGGTCATATTTATCAAGGAAAGGAACGAGGCCCGAGGAGAACTGGAGAAGATCTCCAAACAATACGGCATCGACCAACTTGAATGGGAGGACCAGCGGAAGTAGCTCTGCGACACCATTACCAGTTAGTAAAAAATAAATCTCACTCGATTTCCCCCTTTTTGATTCCATCTGTTCACCCGATTCATATTCTTTTGTTCGGTGCTCTCTGCAGAGGTTGAACGCTTGAAGATTGCGGCGAACAAGATCGCCGACAAGATGAACGCCCAAGGAGAAACCACCGAGGCACGGCTTGATGATGCGGACGGCCATATCGACCAAGTCGCCATTCACGACATACATCACGGCGTAGCTCTCGGGTTGGCGGCAATGTCCACCTAGACTCGTGAAGATCTCTCCTTCATGCCGGCCGGCTTCCTCGGTGGTGGACCTTCGGAAGACGTCGAGAACATCGACGAGCTCCTGGAGAGCTATGAGGACAATGCAACCGTCCTCGCCCAGGCCATAGACGCCCAGTCTGTCCTCAACAAGTTGTTTGAGGAGTAGTTTGTACCTAGGAATTTCATGTAAAAACTTCTTATCTTGTGAAATATCATCATGTGATTTCTACCTGTCTTTCCTTTTTGAATCTTTTTTAGAACAACAACTCTGAAGAATGCTTTCTGAACTGTATGACGTTGTTCTTAGCCGATTGTGTTTATATTTTTTGCTCCAAAGGCGACACATACAACGTTGGCTATTCTCCAAGTTTCTCAGAGTATTTTTTCGGCTAAAGGCAATGCTTCTACATCGGCTATTTGTGCACAAAGCTCCTTAAGTCCGTTTATGCACCAACCTTAACACTGGGATGAAATCTCTTAAGAAATTTTCCATTAATAGCTCTAGTAAACTCTTCTCCCAGTAAAGTTTTCAAAACATACGCATTACCAGGCGCACACCTTACTATCCGAAAAGGTCCTTCCCAATTTGGAGACCATTTGCCGAATGCTTTATCTTTTGTCCCCAATCAGCAATATAGCCTTCTAGACCTAATCTCCTTCTACAAACTGCTTTTCTCTGACCTTTTTTAAAATATTTGGCAACATGTAATTTGTTTTTCTCAATATTTTCCAATGCTCTGAGACGAACTAAATGCAAATCCTCTAATTCATCCATCATTAGGTCCTTATAATCTTATTTCTTCAAATCATTTTGCAATGTAACTCGTCTCGAACCCGATTGCAACTCCCACGGTAGCACAGCATGATGCCCATAAACCAACTCGTAGGGAGACGCTTGAGTAGACCCATGACAAGCCATTCGGTAAGCCCATAAAGCTTCATTAAGAACTGAATGCCACTTCTTCGGCTTCTCATCAATCTTCTTCTGAATAATATGGATCATGATCTTATTCGATGCTTCGGCCTGGCCATTAGCTTGTGCATAATAAGGAGAAGAATTGTACAACTTGATTCCCATTTCTTCGGCAAATCACAAAATTCGGATGAAGTGAACTGAGTTCCTTGATCTGTTGTTATAGTTTGAGGAATTCCAAATCTGTGAATTATATGCTTCTTAACAAAATTGACCATATTTTCTGATGTAACCTTCTTCAAAGGGATAGCTTCAACGCACTTTGTAAAATAATCTATATCTAATAGCACAAACTTATGTTCTTTGCTAGAAGGAGGATGAATCTGACCAATCAAATCTATGCCCCATCCTCTAAACGGCGAAGGTTTGATAATCGGGTTCATAGCCGATGCTAGAGCTCTTTGAATATTGCCGAATCTCTGACAATCTTGACACCCCTTGTAATATTCAAAGCAATCTTCAAGCATGGTTGGCCCAAAATAACCGGTTCTCCTAATTATCCACTTCATTCGGTAAGCCGATTGATGTGCACCACACATCCCTTCATGCACTTCATACATTAACTTTCTGGCCTCTTCCTGACTCAAACAGTTGAGGAGTACCCCATCTATGGATTTATAGTACAACTGGCCATCAAGGAGCACGAACTTGAGAGCTTTGTATCTGAGCTTTCGGGAAACCTTTTGTGCTGGATTCCTTAAGTAATCGGCAATTTCATTTCTCCAGTCATCAACTACCCGATTCTCATCCAAAGCATGAATCTCTTGATCCTCTCAGTATCCCGAAGGAGCTTGAGCTAGCTTATTCGCTTCTTCATTATGCCCCCTAGGGATATGATGCAAGGTTGCTACCTAGAAACTCTTCAAAAGCTCTTGGCATTCTTCATAATATTCTCTTAATATATCACTCTTGCATTCATATTGGCCGATCAGTTGGTTAATTACCAGCTCAGAATCTCCGAAGATCTCAACAACAATAGCCTTTATTTCAACAAGAAGCCAAAGTCCTCTAAGCAGTGTTTCATACTCCGCTTGATTGTTAGTAACATAGAATTCAATAGGGATGGCATACTTAAAAATCACCCCTCATGGAGAGATCAAGAGAATACCAGCACCACCACCTTTGCTACAAGATGAATCATCAAAAAACAAAGTCCAAGGTGAAATACTTGTCATGTTAGCAGAAGGATCACGATGTTGGGTAACAAAATCGGCAATAATGTGACCTTTTACTGCTTTTGCCGATTCATACCTTAAATAAAATTCCGACAAAGCTAAAATCCACTTGTCAATCCTTCCATTTAAAATTGGCATTAATAACATATGTTTTATTACATCAAACTCAGAAACTACCACGCATTCGGCATTCAACAAGCAGTGCCGAAACTTGGTACATGAGTAATACACGCACAAGCAAAGCCTTTCCGTAGCCGAATACCTTGTCTCTGGATCTAGCAGCTTTCGGCTAAGGTAAGCTATTACACTTTCTTTTCCCTCAAACACCTGCATGAAGGCCGATCCTATTGTCAGGTTATCGGCCGCCACGTACAACTTAAAAGGCTTATCAAGCTGTGGAGGTACCAACACAGGTGGCGCCTTCATGTACTCTTTGATCTCATCAAAAGCCTTCTGTTGTACGTCACCCCATACAAACTCTTGATCCTTTTTAAGTTTTAACAGCGGAGAGAAAGGCAAAACTCTTTCTGACAAATTAGATATGAATCTTCTTACAAAATTAATCTTGCTGAGCAATGATTGCAACTCTGTGAGATTAGTTGGAGGGATAACTTAGTCTATCGCTTTCATGCTCTTCTTACCAACTTCTATCCCTTCTTATGGAGTAGAAATCCTAAAAACTCACCAGCCGAGATCCCAAAGGCACACTTGATCGGGTTCATTTTCAAACCATGCTTCCTAGTGCACTCCAAAGTCTTCCTTAAATTAGCTAAATGTCCCTTGTGATTTCTAGACTTGACAACCACATCATCAATATAGATCTCCATGATTTTGCCAATCAACTCATGGAAAATATGGTTCATGGCCCTTTGATAAGTTGCACCGGCATTCTTTAAACCAAAAGTCATGACGACCCACTCAGACAAACCAATATGACCAGGGCATCTGAAGGCTGTCTTTGAAATATCTTCTATTGCCATAAAGATTTGGTTATAGCTAGTATTACCATCCATAAAGCTGATGACTTCATAACCAGCCGCTGCATCGACAAGCAAATCAGCAACTGACATTGGGTAACCATCCATTGGAGTGGATTTATTGAGATTTCTAAAGTCAATGCAGACCCTCATCTTTCCATTCTTCTTGTACACCGGAACTATGCTTGAAATCCACTATGCATACCTGCATGGCCGAATGAAATTCACTTCTAATAATCTTTCAACTTCCTTTTTCACATCGGCCAGTACCTCCTTTTTGAAAATTTTCCGAGGAGGTTGTTTGTAAGGACGATACCCGGGCTTAATCGGCAATCGATGCTCAACAATAGAACGATCCAGTCCGAGCATCTCCGTGTAATCCCAAGCAAAACAATCCTTGAATTCTTTTAGAAGGTCTATCAACTTTAATCTATACTCTGGGTTACATCGGCCTTGGCTTGACATAAAGCCACGTCCCAACTTTCCTTCGTTGCCATCGATCGGATTCCCCATCAAAAATTGCTTTGAGAGCCGACTACATGGATCGGCTGTTGGTCCCTGTTGAAGACGTTCACAGGACCTTCCTCCCATACTTTTCCAGAGAAACAATCGACGCCATCATATTCCCAGTAGGTAGGCTCCGTAGCAGCAACACTTACCGAATCATCAGCATGAACAACTTCAACATTGTCTCCAATCCACTGAATGAGAATCTGATGCATGGTTGAAGGTATGCAGCAGTTAGCATGGATCCAATCTCTTCCTAAGAGCAGACTATATGCCCCCTTGCCATAAATTACAAAGAAGGTAGTAATCAAAGTTTTTGATCCAATCATCAACTCGTCGTGTACAGCCCCTCGGGTGTTAGAAGGATTGCCAGCAAAGTCCCTAAGCACCAAGTAAGTCTTCAACAATTCCTCATTAGTCATCCCGAGCTTCCTAAAGGTGGTATAAGACATAATATTGATGGCAGCCCCTCCATCAACAAACATCTTGGTCAGAGGCTTGCCATTGATGTATCCCTTCATGTAAAGTGGCTTCAAATGTCAATGCTTGGCCGGCTTATCAAAAACTGCCCGCTGAGTCAGGACAAGCTGGGCCATTAGAGTTGGAGCTATGAACTCTGATGGAAGGAAGAAAGCCATGCATGCATCAGTCGAATGGTCGTGCTCGTCGGTTTTTTCTTAGGATGACATATTTGTTTCTTTTCGGCAACTGTTTGTGCCAGCTCCATGCTCCTCAAGCGTTGTACTCTCCTCTTCTGGCTCTTCCTCAGCCCCTGTGGGCACTATTGTCCCTTCTGCCACACATATTCACGGTACTCTTCCTCCTCAGCGCCTTCCTCATAATGGACCCACTCCTGATCGGGAAATCTCTTGCCTCGCCGATTCTCAGAGCTGCCTATTTTTAAACGCCGATCGTCCTCAAGAAATTATGCTCCAAGTCTTTCATGGACCAGATGGTGGTTGACCCAGGATTGCGTGTACCCTAAATATTGATCACTGCATTTGGGGCAATTGTTCCTAGCAGGAAGCTTCAGGCCTTCATTCCAACAATGCTTGAAGAACGAGCATCCCGAATAAGACTACTCCTGCTCTCTCATGTACTCTTGCTCTCTCCGGTACATCACTTCCTTGTACCTCTGATGTTCCTCCATGAACTCCTTTTCCTCGTAATACGTCTGCACCTAATACTGCTCTCGCTCTCGTCGCCATTTGTTTAACAGAATTCGTGTCCTAACCCTGGGCCTGGAGGCTTCCTTTCTCTCGGTTCAGTTATTCTGGAACTGAGCCCGTCGCCGAAACTCCTCATTCGTAATCTGCCGATTAGGGTCAACAACACCAGCTCTTCTTGCTCTGTCTGAGGTCAACACCTTCATTTTGCCCTTGCCTTTGGGATCTTCTATGGAAACCATGTTCATAGAGAAAGACACCGTGTTCTGTGCAAAAGGATTAGCATCAATTTTCATCCTTCCATCAAACTTCAGATGCCCCTCCTAAATAGCCTTCTGGATTCGCACTCTGAACACTTGGCAATCATTGATGGAATGGGAATTAGTATTGTGGTAGCCGCAAAATTTCTTGTCTTTTACCCCTTCAGGGCGCGGCATGGGGTGCCCTTATGGCAATTTGATGTGTCCCTCTATTAACAACAACTCGAACAGTTTATCTGACTTAGAGACATCAAAGTCGTAAGTACCCTTCTGCTGCCTCAACCATCATTGACTAACCTGAGTCGGCTCTTTTGCCCAAACCAATTCGGCTGCGGCTATCTCATCTTCATTGCCATACTCTGCTGCTTCTTCTAGGAAACTTTGATACATCTCATTAGCCACATTGCCCTTCTGGAAGCGGTTATCTCTCCTGAACCCTTGAGCCTGATTATTCATCATTGCCAACCGCTGCGACAACTGACCAAGGTCATCAAAGGCCATGCCGAACAGCTTCTCCCTGACATTCGGCTGCTGCCCGCTATTGCTATCCCTGACAATTGGTCATCTGGCAGATTCAAGGAATAGCTGAGGTTTTTGGTCTCTCTGAACCTGCGGAGATACTCCTGGGGTGTTTCATTAGCCCTCTGCCTCAAGCTCAGAAGGTCAACTAGCTTCTTCTCATTAGTGCCCATAAAGAAATACGCATGGAACCTTTGCTCTAATTTTGCCCATGTACCAATGGAATTTCCCGACAGAGATGTGAACCACGTGAAAGCTGGCCCTGTCAGAGACAACGGAAAATACCAAATCCTCCAAGCTTCATCTACAGACGCCTCTCCAAGCTGCATCAAGTATCGGCTGATGTGTTCTATGGTGCTAGTATCATCCTGACCAGAAAACTTGGTCAAATTTGTGGGAGGCTTCACTCTTGGGGGAGTGCCACTCGGTTATACCACTCTGGGTAAGGGGACTTATATGCATAGGACTAGTTCTTTGGCTTCGAGCCAAACTAATTCTGCATCATGTCTGCCATCCTGTGCATGATAAGGTCAATATTTGAATTTGGAGCTCCATGAGCTTGCCCTTCAAAAGGCCACCGTGCTGAATTCTTATACCCTGGATTCAGGAGAGCATCAATAGCAGTATAATCGGCAAACTCTTGATATCCGCTTCCATACATATTCTTCTGCAACCTGTTCGCTGCTGGAGACACCTTGAAAGCCGATTGTGGGATGTTTCCCGATGTGTTGAACGCAAGCTGGCCATAAGTCATGGGAGGAACCACTCCACCTTGGTTCATGCCAGGTGCTCCGCTATCCTCAGCAGTCTTCTACTGGTGCTTTGGCACATGGAATAATGTTGGTCCTTGTATTGGACCAGCAACTTCTTCAAAGTACTTATCAGCAGATAGACCGAAAGTACTGACCATGATCGTGCGAAAGGTATTCAAGAAAGCCGTATGATGATTTCTCATAGTATCACTCCTGGCCTTGTAAACCACTTCAGTCCGCTTCCGAGCATCTTCCTCTTCGGTCTAATCAGTCTGATGTGGAAGGAGAGTCTTTGTTGCTGAAAAACCTTATTGCTTTTATTCTTTGAAAAGGACATCAAACACTTGTGTTGAAACTCATCACATGCTTGCTGGATCGTATTCCTCAGGTCTTCTGGCAACTCATCCATAGTCATGTCCAGAACCTGGTTATTGTCGAATTCAGGCATCTTGAAATGTGTTGTCCCACTGGGCGTGCCAAAAAGTGTGTTGACACAAAATGTGACACACTGTGCCTCACACACAGCAAGCTAGAAAGCGTGGCTTCAATCGGGTGCCCGGGTATTTCGAATCCGGAAATGTGCCAGTCAGTTTGACCTGAAACTAACAAGGGATGAAAATTATTAGATACAAAACTAGAACATGCTGGGTGAGACCAGACAGTTGCATATATACGGCCCTGAAGCCACTTACGACGACATACAACTATAGAAGTTGTCTTCCAACAAGTCTTATAGATCATTCCGCTAAAACAAACATAAAGTACGTAAAGCGTTAATTGCCGAGCATGCATGCATGAGAAAAGTACGTTTGGACGAATCATAATTAACTATGAGTTAAAGCATAACCAAGTTTAGCAATCCAACCGAGTTGGGATCCATGATGAAGGAACATGTAAGCAAACACGATCAAACTAATCTAAAGCTTGTATCTGCCGCACGATACCTAACCTTACCAAAGTTTAAACGTGGTTAACATGCACGAACCCGCAACACGTAGCAATCTAGATTAGACTAATTCGGCTTTTATGAATGTAAGATCTATTTGTAGAGACAACATGAGAGCAATAACTGTTAAAGCATAAATAGATCTACAAGAAAGAATAGAGCCGAACCAAATCAATCTAGATTGGGCAAAATAGTATTACAAATATATGAAATATCTAAAACATGCAACACGTGATAACTTAATGAATCTACTAGATCTTGCCAAATCCAATAAAGCTGATAACTATCTTGCTTTTGCTAAGCATATCGAGCAAACGCCTGCCGCAAGGTATCTACTCATAAACAAAACATAAGAGAAGACTTCTTGATTGTCAAGCAAGGATCCACCGCACGATCATTGAAAACAAACAAGACTACTTGCATCAACGTCTAAATCCACCGCATGATACTAGACATGATAACAAGGTTGTCGGGACTTATGGAGGTCGATGGATCGATGACTCCTCTCGAAGAAATCGACGACACAACAAAAGACTCGAAGTTGGCACAGGGCCGATTGTATTGATTTGATTGTGAACCCTTTTTACAATGGCCAAGGGTTTATATTTATACCCTGGTCATGACATGAGTCCTAAAAGGACACGGTTACAAAATACCAAAGGAAAAACATGACATCCCTGACTTTAATTTCCTTCGGAGTCTTTATTACCTTAATTGTCGCGGTCTTTGTTGCCTGATCGGTTCTTGCTTCCCGCTTTTGTCGCTTCTTCAATAGAAAACCGCCCTTCCTCAGAATAGCCGACTGCACAATCATTTGTCGAACCTTTGGAAATTAGCCGACTGCACAGACACTTGTTGAATGCTCCGAACACCTGTCTCTGCAAATTTACTGCGCACTGGACCACCTGTCGTCTTCCTAAACGTGCCAAAATCCAGTGTTAACAGAGGGATCAGACCTACTCCACACTGGAGCACTGTGAGCTGACACTTGCTCGCATCGTGATAGAGAGGAATGCTGCTTGGAATGAAGAGAACAACTTGAGGGCCCAACTAAACAATGCCTATGCCTAGAACGACGAGCTGCACGAGCAGGTGCACAAGTTGTACTACCAGCTTCACCCTCTTCCAGGAGCAGCTGAGATGGACAACGCCATGACGTCTGAGGTGGACAGTGATCATGAGTCCCACGCTTAGATGTCTATAGGTTAGTGATAGTCAGTCTTCTATCACTTTTGTACCATGGTTGCCTGTAACCATGTGTTGATGGTTGGGATGTGTCGGTGTCAAAAATGGTGGGGTCTAGACAGCCAATGAGTAAATTTCTAAGCGTGTCAGAGTTTGGATGGTTACGCTCGGAGAACACAGAGTTTATACTGGTTCAGGCACGAATGCCCTACGTCTAGTTTGCAGCGGAGTCGTGTTACTGAGTGTGGGGAGCTCGTAAAGGGGAGCTACAAGCTGTGGAGAGAGGGAAGCTGGTTCCCAGGTCTCATGCGTATAGGTTCTTGGTTCTGGTGAGAGCTCGCGTGAGTGCGAGTATATGTGTGAATGAGTTGAAAGAGTTCAGAGAGAGAGATTAGAGGTCCATTCTCCCCTTTATACGTAGGGAGAGACAGAGGATCACAGTAGAGAGAGAGAGAAGCGTGGGCCTGGCTTGGGCTCAAGTCTTGGGAGTGCTTCGACTTCTGTCCGCCTTCCTTCCCGGAAAGATTATGCCTGTAGACATGTGTCCGGGTCCTGTTCGTCCTTGATGGAGCTATAGCCATGCGCCTTGAGACCAGGAACATCGCTGTTCCCTTACCTGGGCATGGGCGGAGGTTGGCCGCACAGGGCCAGGCACCCCCGCGTTCCGTCGTACAGGGCTGATGATGCCCTAATCCCTGTTCAAGTGTCCGTCAGTGGTATGGCGCAGGGATGGTGAACGTCAGTCATTGGTTAGGTCGCATAGGACCTTGTACTGTAGGAAGGACAGGGGCAGGTATGGCGGTTCACGCCTTGGAGCCCCATCCCTAAGGACGATGGGTATTGTGGACCTTTTGACCATAGGCCAAGACGCCACGGGCCGGTTGTGGCATCGACTCCTCTGAGGGCAGGTTGCATCACGGATGACGTCGCGCTAGCTCGGACGAGGCGGAAGTGTCCTTGAGGGTAAAGGGCATCATGGCTAATGTCGTCCTGGCTCGGGCGAGGCGGGAGAGCCTCCGAGGGTGGATGACATCTCAGTGACGTCACCCGAGCTCGGGCGAGGCGGAAGATCCTCTAAGGGAGCAGCGTCTGTCTTGGTTGGTCAGAGGCGTGGAGCCCTTGAGGGTGGATGACGTCACCCCTACTCGGACGAGGCGGAGAGCCCATGAGGGTGATTTTGTTTTTGCGAAGTGCAGTGTTTAGGGTACCCTATTCTCAGGTATCCGACAGTAGCCCCCGAGCCTGCGATGTAGTGAAGGACTACACCAGAGGTTTCCGAGAGTGCTCATGGTGTTTCGGTTGAGTTTTTGGATTCCAGTGGGTTTGCGCGTGAGCGCACCTGCCAGGTGTAGCCCCCGAGGCCTTAGGGGGGTGAATTTTCCGCCTAAGGGCTTATTCGGTTGAGTTGTGCACTGGTTGGCCCTCTGCTCTCCCCGCGAGGCAGGGTCAACAGGCGATACCTGCTCCGTGCACGTGACACCAGGCCCTGGCTTGCACGCCAGCCCTACTGCGAGGTGCACTATTGGGCTTGGGCTGTCGTGTTCGGAGGTGACAAGTCGAGACTTCGTCGTGCCGTCTTTCGGCCGGTACGACTGCCTGACTGGTCGAAGCTGCTTGGCCAAGATTAAGGTCTGATTGTGCCTCCTATGGTCCAAAAGTGGGCGTGCCGTGTTTTTCGCACCTGAGGAGTGATGCCAGGGCGCCGCTCGCCCAGTGGTCAAAACTCGGAACGGTGCACCCCGAACCTACCGACGGCTTGGCCATTTATAGCCCCGCCGTGCCCTCTTAAAAAGGATACTGACGTGCAGTGCGGTTCGACCGGGATGCGAATGCTGTAGCTTCACGGGCTGGTTGCCGCATGAGTGCCCTGGCGGGCTATAAATAGGGGTGGCCGTCCCGCGAGGAAATACAATCTCATAGCATGGTCTGCCCCATCTTCTTCTTCGAGGGCTCATCGGAGGGACCCTTGAGCCACCATGGTGAGCGGCTTTTTGAGAGCGCAACCGGGATCAGGGGAAGTTCTGCGAAGGAAACGCCATCGCCTCGTGTTGCCGGGTGGAAGAGGTTGGAGAGGGCCTTGCGATATGCGCGGCCCTTTCCCTTCATCCCGTCCCACGAGGTGGTGGCGCCTCCTTGCCGTCTCCCTTCGCGAGGGGCCAAGGATGCGCCTACTGGAAAGACTGTGCGGTCCGCCCACGTAGTCCCGTAAGCTAGACGTTCCTTGGCCCTGCTGGTGGTGACGCCACTGTTTGGAGACCGTGGACCTGTAGGACAACGCGTTTGGTCGCGTCGGACCAAGGACACGATGGCGCCGTCCTCCGAGGCTCCGAAAGCCAGGCGGGCTTCACCCGCTTACAAGCGCGGGATTGCCTTGATCATGTAGCACCTGTGTAAACACAGATGCTGAGCGCCTGGTTGAGCTTCGTGGCGGCGGTGCTAAACGCCCTTCGGTGCTAGTGAAGGCCCTCCCGGAGTTGGAGCTGGCGGGTCATTACCGCATTGGTGGGTAGTCCGCGGTGCGGCGCTCGAAGCGCAGTTGGAAAAATGCTTAACCAACTCGTCATGCCCTTGTCCGGCGGCGCAGTCGACCGCGCAGGACTTGGAGGTGGTGGTGCTGCCACCATTTGGTCTTAGGAGACGAAACAGCGGCAGTTGGCCCATTGGGCGTTCGCTTGACAGGCAACCCTCGGAGCGGTGCTATCGGTGCGTGCAGGGCATTAGACGCTTGGCCTGTTTTTCTTCCCTTCGGCCCTTCGCCAAGATCCCGGTACAGTCCACCTTGTGATTGTTTTGGTGTTTGATAATTTGGTTCGGCCATCGTGGCACCTGAAAAAATATGTAACCTTCGCAAGGATTAGTGTATAAAAATGTAATGTTCATCTGGCATTTTACCTGTGCGGATCTCTGACGTGTGAGGTTTATGCGTCCGCCCTTTCTCACCTGGTTGCGAAAACCATGATGATGTGCAATGATAGCCCCCGAGTCTCTGCCCGGAGCCAAGAAATCGTCTCGGGACCATATTGTCTTTTATGCGTTCCCCACGCATCTCTCCGCGAGAAGGAGGAATGTGAGCCGAACCATGCTATCCTCGAGGCAGACGAACCATGGATGCTCGTCGAGCTTATATCGGGAAAATCTGAGGGGGTGCTGGTTCCCGTTTGATAGGGTTCCGACTAGTGGCCTATGTCGTGGCTCAGCCCAGATCGGTTTCATCTAGTAGCCGGGTCCATTCGATAGGTCCCAGGGGCCTGTTGCCTTCCTTCGGAGGAATACCATGAACCAATTGTCCACAAAGTCGGACTCAAATACGAAATCTGGGAATGACCTTAGCATCCGATTGCCAGGCTGATGACCGCTAGCGTGTCCATTCCCTATTCGCCCCTCACTCTGATGTCCTGATTCGGCCGTTTTGAACCCCGTTGGGTCGGCCTTCGTATCTATGGACCGTAGTGGGCCGTCGGGGTGTCTATAGCCCTTATCCCTTTGTCTTACCTGGGCCCATAGGCCGCCCGTTGGTGGCAGTGCGTAGGCGTCCATCTGATCTTCTGCACACGTCGGCCGAGCTAGGTCGGAGGCCGGACTGAGCCCTGCTGCGCGCCGGGTAATTTTCGTCGGCTGCTCTCTGTCACTCCTGCGAACCTCGGAGAGAAGAGGAAAACAATCCTATGGTGCAGGGGAAGTACTTAGGGATAGAAGCGACGCAGCTTTTCGATGTTCCAGGCGTTGGAGAAGACCTGGCTGTCAAGCCCTATGGTGGCGATCTTGTAACTTCTAGGACGGAGGACCTCCACCACGATGTATGGCCCCTCCCATGGCGGCGTGAGCTTGTGCTTATCCTTGTTGCTCTGCTTGAGCTGGAGTACCAGGTCACCGATGTTGAACTCGTGCTTTCGGACGCGACGGTCATGGTATCTCCTCAGGGCCTGCTGGTACTTTGCCGCATGTAGGAGGGCGATATCCCTTGCTTCGTCTAGCTGGTCCACAGCGTCCTCCATGTTTGCCTGGTTGCCTTCTTCGTCGTAGGCCTTTACCCATGGCGAACCGTATTCTAGGTCAGTAGGGAGCACGACCTCCACCCCGTAGAGTGTGAAGAAGGGGGAAAAACTGGTGGCTTTGCTTCGGGTCGTCCTGAGGCTCCAGAGGATGGCTGGAAGCTCCTCGACCCAACGGCCTCCGAACTTTTTTAGCCGATCGAAGATTCTTGGTTTTAGCCCGTGTAAGATCATCCCGTTAGCGTGCTCGACCTGCCCGTTTGTTTGGGGGTGCGCGACAGCTGCCCAGTCTACACCGATCTGGCTTCTGTCGTAGAAGTCCAGGAACCTTTTTCCTATAAACTAGGTGCCATTATCGGTGATGATCATGTTAGGGACTCCGAACCGATATATTATGTCCGTGAAGAAAAGGACAGCCTGCTCCGACTTGATCTGGGCGAGGGGTATCCCTCGATCCATTTTGAAAATTTGTCGATGGCAACGAGCAAGTGGTCGAAGCCCCCGGGTGCCCTGGGTAGGGGTCCCACCAGGTCCAAACCCCAGACCGGGAAAGGTCACGTGAGGGGGCTGGTATGTAACGCTTGCGCGGGCAGGTGAGTCTTCTTGGCGTAGAACTGGCACCCTTCGCAGGCGCGCACTACTTCCGTGGCATTAGCTACCTCCGTTGGCCTATTGAAACCTTGACGAAAAGCCTTACTGATGATCGTGCGGGGGGCTGCGTGGTGCCCGCAGTCTCCCGCATGTATGTCCACCAGCAGGCTCACACCCTGCTCGGTAGGGACGCAACGTTGCAAAATCTCGGTAGGGCTGCGCCTGTAGATTTCTTGGTCAATAATGACAAATGACTTAGCACGCCGAGCAATCCGGCATGCCTTGTTCCTATCGTCTGGGAGACGCCCCCAAATTTACCAGTCTAGGATGGGAATCCTCCAATCGAGAAGGGGATCGTCGTCGCCGGTCGGTGGGTCGTCCGCGCCGCCTTGTGTTCCTTCGACGTCCATGACCTCCGCCACTGGTGCCCCCAGGGCCCTGGCCTCGAGGTCCGTGGGCCAGGCAACGGACCGTTTATGGAGTTCGTCCGCCGCCTCGTTGTACTTTCTGGCGACGTGGTTGATTTCCAGGCCGTCGAATTTTTCTTCCAAACAGCGGACCGCTTGGCAGTACGCCGTCATCTTGGGGTCATTGCAATTTGACTCCTTCATGACCTGTTCGACTATGAGCTGAGAGTCGCCTCGCGCGTCGAGTCTCTTGATGCCCAGCTCCGTGGCTATGTGTAGCCCGTTTACCAAGGCCTCGTATTCCATGACATTATTAGATGCCGGGAAGAATATACGAATCATGTACTTGAGCTGGACCCCGAGTGGGGAGACGAAAACCAGGCCGGCGCCGGCGCCGGTCTTCATCAGTGACCCGTCGAAGTACATGACCCAGAACTCCTGGTTCTCCGCCGTCGGTGGTAGTTGGATTTCGGTCCACTCAGCAACGAAATCTGCGAGGACCTGGGATTTGATGGTCGTTCATGGTGCGTAGGAGATGAACTCCCCCATGAGCTCGAGCCCCCACTTTGCCACCCGCCCCGTTGCCTCGCGGCTCTGTTTCACCTCCCCGAGAGGGTAGGATGATACAACGGTGACGTGATGGCCGTCGAAGTAATGGGCCAGCTTTCTTTGAGTGATGAGGACCGCGTAAAGGAGCTTCTGAATTTGGGGGTGCCTGGTCTTAGTCTCGGATAATACTTCACTGATGAAGTACACCAGCCGCTGGACCTTTAGCGCGTGACCCTCCTCCTCCCTCTCGACGACGATGACGGTGCTCACCACCTGGGTGGTGGCGACAATGTACAGGAGGAGAGGCTCGCGTGTCATCGGTGGGATGAGTACGGGCTCTCTCGTGAGGACCGCCTTGAGCTTGTCCAGGGCCTCCTGCGCTTAGGAGGTCCAGGTGAAGTGTTCGGTCTTCTTGAGAAGTCAGTAAAGAGGGAGGCCTCGTTCACTGAGCCATGGGATGAAGCGGCTCAGGGACGCGATGCACCCCATGACCCGCTGTACCCCCTTCACGTTACGAATTGCTCCCATACTTGCGATGGCTGAGATTTTATCGGGGTTGACCTCGATGCCACGCCGAGAGACAATGAAACCGAGGAGCATGCTGCGCGGCACCCCGAACAAGCACTTCTTAGGGTTGAGCTTGACGCGGTTGAGTCTCATGGCCCCGAACGCTGTCTCGAGATCAGTGATCATGGTTTCCATTCGTTTGGATTTTACCACGATGTCGTCCACATATGCCTCGATGGTCCTCCCGATGAGTTCCCCAAAAACCGAGCGCATGCACCGCTGGTACGTGGCTCCCGCGTTTCTGAGGCTGAATGGCATAGTGACATAGTAGAAAGAGTCAAACGGCGTGATGAAGGATGTCGCGAGCTGGTCGGACTCCATCTAGATTTGATGATAACCGGAGTGCGCATCAAGGAAAGAAAGCGTCTCGCACCCCGAGGTGGAATCAAAGATCTAGTCGATGCGTGGTAGGGGATATGGATCCTTGTCGCATGCCTTGTTCAGGCTGGTGTAATCTACACACATTCTCCATTTCTAGCTCTTCTTCTTAACCAATTCTGGATTAGATAGCCATTCGGGATGGAATACCTCTTTGCTGAAACCGGCCGCCGAAAGCCTGTGGAGCTCTTCGCCGATAGCTCACCGCTTCTCTTTGTTGAAACAACGTAGGCACTATTTCACCGGTCTGGCTTCGGGTCGGATCATCAACGCATGCTCGGCCATGTCCCTTGGTATGCCCGGAACATCCGTAGGGCTCCACGCAAACATGTCATCGTTTGCGCGGAGAAAGTCGGCGAGTGCCGACTCCTACTGCGGAGCCAAGGAGGCGCTGATGCGCAGTACTCGGCCCTCCGTCTTGGACGGGTCGAGGGGGATTTCCTTTACCCCCTCGAGGGGGGTGAAGTTCCCCATGCCCCTGGAGTCGACCCTCTCGTCACTTGCGGCTTCGGCCGCCGCCGCCAACTCCGAGCATCGTACCTCGGACATGGAGTTCTCACAACTATCCACGTCGCATTGGTACGCTTCCGCAGGCTCGGAGGTGACCATGATGACTCCATGTGGTCCCGGCATCTTGAGCTTGAGGTAGGTGTAGTTGGGGATGGCCATGAACTTCGCGTAACACGGCCTCCCCAATACCGCACCTCGAAAGTGAGAAACTCGCTTTGGAAGTTATTTGACTCCACAAACGTCACAAGCAAGTCGATCTACCCTATGGGCAGGGCTGGTTTTCCGGGGACGATTCCTAGGAAGGGAACCCCCTCCGGTTGGAGTTTCTTCCTGGGTACCTTCAGGGCTTCAAAGGCGTTGTAAAACATGATGTTGAGGTCGATCCCCCCGTCCATCAGTACCTTAGTGAAGCGCACGTTCCCTATGATTGGGTCCACGACAAGAGGGTAGCGACCCGAGTGGGGAATGTGGCTCGGGTGATCGTCTCACCCGAACGTGATGTC
This sequence comes from Microstegium vimineum, assembly GCA_022036555.1. Taxonomy (NCBI): domain Eukaryota; kingdom Viridiplantae; phylum Streptophyta; class Magnoliopsida; order Poales; family Poaceae; genus Microstegium; species Microstegium vimineum. Next base: position 12,406,775 of record CM039121.1, read on the forward strand.
GGACTCCGACCAGTCGAGGAAGGCCGGAGTTGCCGGGGCGGCCGCGAAGACTTCGCGCTGCTCCCACTTCTGCCGGTGCTTGCAACCGTAGGCCTTCGAGCCCCCGAAGATCATGAGGCACTTGTTGATGTGGGGGTAGGAGTCTTCGCGACCACCGCCCCGTCTTGACCGTCCGGCTGCTTCGACTAGTCGTCTTTGTTGGGTACGGCCTTGAAGTATCTCGCCATCATCTCACACTCCTGCATGTCATCGAACTTTCCCCCCTTTTTTCCGCCCTGGGGACGGTAAGTATTGCGATCCGCCGCCGCGACCACGTTGTCGCCGCCGCCATGCTGCGGCCTACCCCTCTTCTTGTTCCTGTTCTGGGCGCGGTTCGAGCCGCCTTCACCGGCGGTCTCTACTTCCTTGCCCTTCCCCTTGTCGGGGTGGAAGATTGCACCGACTACCTCTTCGTCAGACGCGTAGCTCGTGGCGATGTTGAGGAGTTGCTCAGTCGTGCAGGGGTTGCTGCATCCCAGCTCATGGACCAGCTGCTTACAGGTGGTGCCTGCGAGAAACGCCCCAACCACGTCTACGTCGGCTGCAGTCGGGAGCCTTGTGCACTGCTGGGGAAGCGACGGAAGTAATCTCAGAGGGACTCGTCTGTCTTCTGCCTGCAGCTGCGGAGGTCCCAGGGGTTGCCTGGGTGTGTGTAGGTGCCCTGGAAATTCCCGACGAAGGCCTATCGCAGGGAACTCCACCCATCGATGGTGTTGGGGGGTAGGTGCTCGAGCCACGTGTGGGTCGAGTCTGAGAGGTGGAGAGGCAAGTTGCAGACGATGAACTCGTCGTCGTCCACGCCACTGGCCTGGCAGGCGAGGCGATAGTCGTCAAGCCAGAGTCCGGGGTTCGTCTCCCCAGAGTACCGGACGATGTTGGTTGGCTACCGAAAATGTTGCGGGAATGGGGCACAGCGGATGCAGTGGATATAGGCCAGTGGGCTTGATGGCTCTGGAGAGAGGGACCGATCCTCCCCGCTGTCGTATCGACCGCCACGGCAGATGTGGTAGCCCCTGCTCGTGTCGTCCTGCTTAGCGTGCTTGCGCGCGTTGAGCGTGTCATGCACGTCGCGTTTGTCGCCTATGCGGGCGTGAACCATCGAACGTCGACGCTCGCCCGTCGCGGTATCCTAGTGAATTGGGCCCTCACGGTCGTTGGGTGCCGGGTCAACATGATGGCTGGGGTTAAGCCGTGCCTTCGCGACGTGGAGCTCTCGGCCTGCTGATCTGCGGCCGCCCCAGGAGAGACTTCAGCTGTTCATGAGCGAGATTCTCGGGAGTGTCTGGGACCGGGAGGTTGCGGAGCAGCATCGCCGCTGTCGCGATGTTCTGACTTGCCCGCGCAAACTGCGGCGGGTCATGCTCGTCGTTGATGATGCGCTGGTGCCCAGCTCGGGCCTCCCTGCGAGCGCGGGGCGTTCCGGGGGCCCTGGTAGTTTCACGCTCGAGCTGCTCACGCTCGAACATTACTCGTTGCTGCCCTTCCGTGAGCTTCTGCTCCATGTTGCGGAGTTCTTCCAGGTAGCGTCGTTGAGCGTCCGACGATTGGGGTCGCCCCGCGGGGCGGGAGCCGGCGATCTTGCCCTACCGACGGGAGTGTGGACGCCGTCGCCTTCGTCGTACCCGTCCTCGATGAGGGTGGGGTCGACAGAGGCTCCGGGTGGAGGTGTGTCGCACATGAAGCACTCGCGGCCATAGCCCGCGCTGTGGTCGCTCGAGCCGGAGTCAAGCAAGTATTCGTTGGCATGAAGGAAACCGTAAAAGGCCTCCTTATCCCCTAGACCCTCGAAGTCCAGGGACTCCCAGGGGTCAACGCTGTCGCGGCTGGAGCCGACGTAGGAAGTGACCTCCGAACTTGTGAGGAGGTCGGAGGCGGACCGGAGACGATGGGACGCAAGCCCGATGAACGTGCCCTCCGCGGGATCGGCACAGAAACCCGCGGCCACTGCCTCGGAGTACGATGCGGCGGCATTCCGCATGCCGTGCGGTAGCACCCTTGCGACGGGCGCATTGATGAGCCTAGGGGAGAACGGTTGTACTCCCACGAGCTGCGTCGTCACGTTGGCGAACGTGAAGCGGAGGTTGTGCAGGGATCTCTAGGTCGGCTGGGGACCAATCAGGGTGTTGAGCTGGCGCTTGAACTCGTGCTAGTCATCTCGTGGGACGGCTGTCCCTGTAGTGGTTCGCCCCCCGGAGGGCGGCAGGCCAAGGTGGGCCATGGATGCCAAGATGGTGTCCATGGCTACCTCGAAGGAGGCCGTGGGGCGACGGAGGACCAGGTCGGCCCCCTGCCCGTGGCACTGGAAGTCCAGGCTGCCAAATCGAATGATGGAGCCTGGCGAGAAATCAACGTGGCGACTAGCCATCCAAAACACAAAAATATGGGTGACACGCAAAGTCCCATACCTGGCGCGCCAACTGTGGGTGTCTAAAATGGCGGGGTCTAGACAGCCAACGAGTAAATTTCTAAGCATGTCGGAGTTCGGATGGTTACGCTCGGAGAACACACAGTTTATACTAGTTCAGGCACGAACGCCCTACGTCCAGTTTACGGTGGAGTCGTGTTACCGAGCGTGGGGAGCTCATAGAGGGGAGCTACAAGTTGTGGAGAGAGGGAAGCTGGTTCCCAGGTCTCATGCGTATAGGTTCTTGGTTCTGGTGAGAGCTCGCATGAGTGCGATTATGTGTGTGAATGAGTTGAAAGAGTTCAGAGAGAGAGAGATTGGAGGTCCATTCTCCCCCTTTATACGTAGGGAGAGACGGAGGATTACAGTAGAGAGAGAGAGAGAGAAGCGTGGGCTCGGCTTGGGCTGTAGTCTTGGGAGTGCTTCGGCTTCTATGCCAAGATGGTGTCCATGCCTAGCTCGAAGGAGGCCGTGGGGTGACGGAGGACCAGGTCGGCCCCCTGCCCGTGGCACTGGAAGTCCAGGCTGCCAAATCGAACGATGGAGCCTGGCGAGAAATCAACGTGGCGACTAGCCATCCAAAACTCAAAAATATGGGTGACACGCAAAGTCCCATACCTGGCGCGCCAACTGTCGGTGTCGAAAATGGCGCGGGTCTAGACAGCCAACGAGTAAATTTCTAAGCATGTCGGAGTTCGGATGGTTACGCTCGGAGAACACACGGTTTATACTGGTTCAGGCACGAACGCCCTATGTCTAGTTTACGGCGGAGTCGTGTTACCGAGCGTGGGGAGCTCATAGAGGGGAGCTACAAGCCGTGGAGAGAGGGAAGCTGGTTCCCAGGTCTCATGCGTATAGGTTCTTGGTTCTGGTGAGAGCTCGCATGAGTGCGAGTATGTGTGTGAATGAGTTGAAAGAGTTCAGAGAGCGAGAGATTGGAGGTCCATTCTCCCCCTTTATACGTAGGGAGAGACGGAGGATTACAGTAGAGAGAGAGAGAAGCGTGGGCTCGGCTTGGGCTGTAGTCTTGGGAGTGCTTCGGCTTCTATCTGCCTTCCTTCCCGAGAAAGATTACGCCCATAGACATGTGTTCGGGTCCTGTTCATCCTTGATGGAGCTGTAGTCATGTGCCTTGAGATCGGGAACATCGCTGTTCCCTTACCTGGCCATGGGCGGAGGTTGGCCGCACAGGGCCAGGCACCCCCGTGTTCCGTCGTACAGGGCTGATGACGCCCTAATCCCTGTTCAAGTGTCTGTCAGTGGTATGGCGCAGGGATGGTGAACGTCAGTCGTTGGTTAGGTCACACAGGACCTTCTACCATACCATAGGGAGGACAGGGGCAGGCATGGCGATTCACGCCTCGAAGCCCCATCCTTAAGGACGAGGGGTACTGTAGACCTTTTGACCATAGGCCAGGACGCCACGGGCCGGTTGTGGCATTGACTCCTCTAAGGACAGGTTGCATCATGGATGACGCCGCGCTAGCTCGGATGAGGCGGAAGTGACCCCAAGGGTAGAGGGCGTCATGGCTGACGTCGCCTTGGCTCAGGAAAGGTGGGAGAACCTCCGAGGGTGGATGACTTCTCGGGGACGTCACCCGTGCTCGGCCGAGGCGGAAGATCCTCTGTGGGAGCGGCGTCTGTCTTGGTTGGTCGGAGGCGTGGAGCCCCTAGGGGTGGATGACGTCACCCCTGCTTGAACGAGGCGGAGAACCCACGAGGGTGATTTTGTTTTTACGAAGTGTGGTGTTTAGGGTACCCTATTCTCAGGTATCCGATAGGATGTAAGCGTAACTTGTTAACGCTCAGTACTAAACTCCATTGTATGTATGCTGGCAAACTTGACATGCATTTGTGCGCTATGCATAGTTATTATGTGGTTTAACGTAATGTGGTGATTGTGGTTGAATTATTGTGCCTCTACTTTATTGAGTGGACTGTGTGTTTCACCATTTAATTTAGTATGGCATAATTATGCGTCACCTACAACTCCTACCCCGTTCCGGTCTACTAACTTGATACTATCATATGCAGATGCTGGAAACACGCCGATCCGCAGCCAGTGGTTCCCGGAATGGTGGTGCGGATCCACCGCTGCCACCACCTCCACCTCGCAACATGACTGCGGATGAGTTCTTTGCCGAGTTCTTGGGAAGTCAGCGCAACATCGAGAACCTACAACTCAATATGGAGGTAGTGTTGCGCAAAATAGCGGATAACACACGTAGAGGTCAAGGAGATGGGGCTCCTGAGGGTAACCAGTACAGTACCTTCAAGGAATTTATGGACACCAAACCGCCAGTGTTCAAGGATGCAACTGAGCCATTGGAAGCAGATGAGTGGATCAACACGATGGAACAAAAGTTTCATCTCCTGCGTTTGTTAGAGACCCTGAAGGCAGAATACACAGCCCACCAATTGGAAGGTCTCGCTGGTATCTGGTGGACTCATCACTGTGCTACCTACCGTGATGGAGAACAGATTACTTCGGCGTGCTTCACCACTGCTTTTCGTGGTAACTATATACCACCAGAGCTTATGGCAATGAGAGTGGGAGAGTTCATGAAGCTATCCCAAGGGACAAAGACTCTGACTGAGTACCTATATGCTTTCAACAACCTCTCGCTCTATGCCACTAAGTTTGTTGACACGGAGAGCAAGAAGTTTGCTAGCTTCAAGAGGGGTCTTAACCCGAAGATGCTCAAGACAGTGGGCACTTCCTCTAGGACTGTGTTCAATGACTTTGTGAGCAACTGCTTAACTCAAGAAAATCATAACAACCAGTACACAGCATCCAAAAGCAGGAAGAGAGCCTTTAAAGCAGGTGCTTCTCAAGCCCGAACCTAGTTTGTGAACCGCCCGCAGTATCGTCCCCCTGTACCTGAAGCTAGGTTCACGCCACCTCAGCACAAGCAACAAAACGCTCCAGGACCTCAGAGGAATGTTAAGCCGCACAAAGTGGTTACTCCCAATGCCAAAATAGCTCAGACTCCGCAGACAGGAGCTAACACCATGGTGAGAGGACCGTGCTACAAATGCGGTCAAATGGGACACTTCACTAAGGGTTGCAACAATCCTCCCAAGCCACAGACAAACTACAATGCCCGTGTACACTTCACCAACCTTGATGAGATCCCCGACGGAGAGCCAGTTACTGCCGGTATGTTCTCTGTTAATCAGTTCCCTGTAGTTATTTTGTTTGACTATGGATCATCGCATTCGTTCATCAGACAATCTTTTATTAGAAAGCATGAGTTAAAAGTTAAAGAATTAGAGTATGGTTATCGGATAAGTTCAGTCGGGGCTGACTTGTTCACCAACTAGATAGTACGAGTAATCCTCACCATAGCCAGCTGAGAGTTTCAGATGAACTTAATAATCATGCTAGGTTTAGCCTTGGATGTCATACTAGGGATGGAATGGATGAAAGAGTGGGAAGTGGTGTTGGACACTAAAAGTAGAAACATATCTCTTAAGGATCCCATGGGTAAGGGTACTTTTCAAGTGCTTTTGCCAAGGAGATTGGAGGTAGCTAGCACTTCTAGTGCACTATATACCGCTTCTCTAACCGAAATCTCGGTAGTATGTGAGTTTCCAGACGTCTTTCCTGAGGAACTACCTGGTCTTCCCCTGGATAGAGAAGTTGAGTTTGCTATAGACCTTATGCTGGGAATAGCCCCAATCTCACGGAAACTCAGATGCTGCCCAATGAGTTAGCCGAGTTAAAAACATAGTTAAAGGGTTTGCTAGGTAAGGGCCTAATTCAGCCAAGCAAGTCAGAATGTGGATGCCTTGCCTTGTTCATGAAGCAGAAGAAGGATAATTCCTTGGAGATGTGTGTGGATTATAGGCCACTGAATGCAGTAACCATCAAGAATAAATATCCACTACCTCACATCGACATTCTGTTCGACCAGTTGTCTAAAGCATGTGTCTTTTCCAAGATAGACTTAAGGTCGGGATATCACCAAAGAAAAATTAGACCACAAGACGTACCTAAGACCGCCTTTTCCAGTAGGTACGGATTGTACGAGTATCTCGTCATGTCTTTTGGCTTGACAAATGCTCCTATATATTTCATGTATCTAATGAACTTGGTGTTCATGCCAGAGTTAGACAAATTTGTGATCATGTTCATCGATGACATTTTGGTATAATCAGAGAACAAGAAAGATCATGAGGAACATTTGAGGATAGTTTTAACCCGACTTCGGGAACACAAGTTGTATGCCAAGTTCAGCAAATGCGAATTTTGGATCATGAAGGTAGCATTCCTTGGGTACATTTTGTCAGAGAATGGAATCTCGGTTGACCCCAGCAAGATTCAGGAAGTAATGGATTGGAAAGTGCCTACCTCGGTGCACGAGATAAGAAGTTTTCTCGGTTTGGTAGGCTACTATCGTCGCTTCATACCCGACTTTTCAAAAATCGCCAAACCAATGACCACCCTGCTACAGAAGGATCAAAACTTCGCTTGGACAGATAAATGTGAAGCAACTTTCCACACCTTGCGAACGTTGTTGACCACGACACCCGTTCGAGCCCAACCGGACATCAAGAAACCTTTGATGTGTTTTGCGACGCGTCAAAGACTAGTTTGGGTTGTGTTTTTAATGCAAGAGGGCCGAGTCACTGCTTATGCCTCGCATCGACTTAAGAAGCATGAAGTCAACTACCCTACACATGATTTAGAGCTTGCAGCAGTAGTGCACGCCCTAAAGACATGGAGGCAATACCTGCTGGGTAATGTATGCAACATCTTTACAGATCATAAGAGACTCAAATATATTTTCATGCAGTCTGAATTAAACATGTGTCAACGAAGGTGGTTGGAATTGATTAAGGATTACAATTTGAATGTGCAATACCACCCTGGTAAGGCCAACGTAGTGGCTGACGCCTTGAGCAGAAAGGCGCATTACTAGAAGGTACAACCTTTGTTTGAAGACGGCTTCAACTTAATGCACTCTGAAGTTTTGTTCAACATTCAGCTCAGTTGTACTTTAGAAAGTGATGTTATCAAACAACAAGCCTTAGATAAAGGAATTTCCCATATCAAAGTAAATGTACGAGAAGGCTTAGCCATGCAATTCCGTATTGATGAGAGAGACGTGTTATGGTTCAATGATCGTTTTGTCATACCAAAGGATCGAGAGCTCAGAAATAGAATTATGGATGAAGCTCACCTCTCTAAACTATCAGTTCATTCTGGTAGCAATAAGATGTACCATGATTTAAGGCCAAGATTTTGGTGGACCAAAATGAAAAAGGAAATAGCGGCTTATGTCACCAGATGTGATGTATGTTGTAGAGTAAAAGCCGTTCATCTCAGACCTGCCGGACTCTTACAACCCTTGCCAATCCCAGTCTGGAAATGGGATGATATTAGTATGAATTTCATCACAGGACTTCCAACCACCCGTAAGGGAAATTACTCAATTTGGGTGATTGTGGATCGATTCACTAAGTCGGCTCACTTTTTGCCAGTCAAGACCACAGATAGACCACCGCAATATGCTGACAAGTATTTCACCGAGATAGTCAGATTACATGGGGTACCAAAGACAATAGTATCGGACTGAGGTCCTCGGTTCACCGCTCACTTATGGGAATGGTTACATAAGTGTTTGGGTACTAGTCTAGTACGCAATTTGGCTTACCACCCTCAAACTTCAGGCTAGACAGAAAGGTTAAACCATGTTCTAGAAGATATGCTTCGTGCTTGTGTGATATCTTCTGGAGGTTCATGGGAATCCTGGTTACCTTTGGTAGAGTTCTCTTACAATAATAGCTATCAAGAGAGTATCAAGATGGCTCCCTTCGAAGCTCTATATGGATGCAAGTGTAGAACCCCTACAAATTGGGTTGAACCTGGAGAAAGAAGATTCTATGGTATTGATTTCATAGATGAAGCCGAAGAGAAAGTTCGTACCATTCATCAAAATATGAAGGCAGCTCCATCACGCCAAAAGAGCTACTCAGATAAAAGAAGAAGGCCTTTGACTTTTGAAGTAGGCGACCACGTGTACTTGAAAGTATCACCCATGAAGGGGGTAAAGAGATTTGGAGTCAAGGGGGAAGCTCGCACCGAGATATGTGGGACCCTATGAGATCCTAGGAAAGAAGGGACTAGATATGAAGGATCGCGTGACTCATAACCGAGTTACTCAAGCTTACAAAGTACAGTGGAGTTATCATGACGAAGGAGATGTAACTTGGGAGACTGAAGAGTATCTAAGAGAAGTCTACCCCAACTTTTGTGAGCAGTGGTTAGTACCTAAATCTCGGGACGAGATTTTCTTAAGGGGAAAGGATGGAACACCCTAGTGTTAAGAATTGCATAATCCACATGATCATTTGCAAAGCATTAATTGACGAAGCATAATTATGAGGTATCATGGCATCTCATGATTTAAAAATGAATTGAAGTTGATTTTTGCTTGAATTTGTTGAAGTGAATTAGTTGTCAAAATGCTTGGTGTTTGGGTTAAGTCTTAAAAACACTAAGCATATTTAATCTTGATCTTACCCTAGGTTCTTATACTAGAAATAAAGAATTAAAAGTCATTTTTGAAAATGATCCATTTATTAAAAGAAAAGCTCCAATTTAGGTTTTAAATCATAACTACAAATCTATGAAGAATTTGACCTGGACCTTTTAAACAAAAAGGTAGTCCAATATATTTTGAACCACTTTGCTATTCACACCAAAGCCTGGTTTGGAATTTTTAAACCTGTTTGAAAAATAAAAAAAATCAAAACAAGCAATTAAATAAGAAAAAGGAAAACACACCTTAGTGGGCGGCCAACGAAGCGGTCCAGCCAAGCAAGCCAGCCCGGCCTGCCTCCACCCGCGCCCGCGCTGTTTCCCGCCCATGCCTCACTGCGCCGCGCGTGCGCCGACCGCGCACAGACGCCCTGCGCCACGTGGTGGGTGCATGCCGGCGATGAGCCATGCATGGCCGCGCTCGTCTGTCGCGCCTCTGCCTATCCCGCAAAGGGGACGCGCCCCCGCTCTCCACTCCCTCCATTCTGTCCCCTGCTCGAACGCTCTCCTCCTCTCTCTGTCTCGCTCTCGCTTGCGCACACGCCAGTGCGCAATGCCATGGCGCCGCCGTGTGGCATTGTCGTCGTTCCGGCCGCCTCACCGCACCGCCACGTTCTCCATCTCCCTTGCAGCTTCGCCTCACCTCCCCGAGCTTGCAACGACGACCGGTAAGCCTCGGTTAGGCCCTTTCTCGCTGGTCCACGCGAGCTCGAACTCCACGCCGGCTCCGCCGCGCGCCTCGCCAAGAACCACCACACTCTGGCCACCCTTGACCCTCGTTAGCGCGAGCGCCGCACTCCCCTTGACCTCGCGAAACCCTAGCGCCGCTTGGTTGAAGCCGTAGCGCACCGCACCGGCTAGCCGCCGTGCGCCCGCACCGCCATGCCACCATTGGCGCCGGCGAGCTCCCTCCGGTCCACCCTAGCCCGTGATTTGGGATGTGCTGGGTTCGCCTTGCGAAGCCGAGCACACCGGCACTCACCGCACTGCCGGAGACCTCGCCGACGGCAAGATATCGTCGGCGAAAGGTCCGTCCCCGCCGCACTCACTACCGCATGGGGTCGCCCTCCCGCGGGCCCCACTTGTCAGCGCGCCGGTTCCCTTTGGGAGTGGGCCGTATCGGCTGAATGGGCCTGTTGGGCCAAAAGGCCTAAAGCCCTTTTTGTTTTATCTTTTTTAGAATACATTTAAATGCTTGTCAAAATTGTAACTCGAAGAAAAATGATTTATAAATCCTGAAAATAATTGTGAGTGTAGTTGGTTAATAGATCTACCCTGGAAAAATAGTGCATGTATTTTTAGTGGTACTTTTCTGTGTAGGATTAAATAAATGCTGAAAATGGTTGAAACTGCATTAATCAATTAAGCTATTTTAGGCTTGTGCTAAAAATGTGATTCCTGTTCCAGTAGGTCTCTAATAGTTGGTAGATGCTAGGAAAAATATATCTTGGGCAATTTCTGTGGAAAAATAAATTATGAGCAATTAAAATGCGTTTTGGCTAATAACTTGTGGGATTTTTAATAAATAGGTTACTGGATTATAGAGTTGTAACTTTTTGTGTAGCTTTGCAGTAAGGTTTATTGACTAGGAAAAATGATAATCTAGTCAGTTCACCACTTTCACTGTACAAAGTATTTTTAAGTATTGATTAGCTTTAAACTTGTTATTTTTGTGCAGGTAGAGTATTGTTCCTTTTAACTTGGAAAAAATTAAGAATGCTAGGTTGTCCATGTTTAAGCTACTGTAATTTTTGTAGAATTTTATGAACTGTTTTCGTAGGTGGTGTAGTATTGTGCTATTTTCTAGTTGTAACTAAATTGCTTTTAGGAAGGCTAATTAATTTAATAGGCTTTGGTGTATCTTTAAAGCACTAATTAACTCAGCTAGGTTAGTAATATGAAACTCTACCCTGCTGTTAGTATTGAGTTATTTGTGTGATAAATTGATTTGCTCAATAACACTTATAATATTTAACTACTAGTGAAGAGATATGCACCTACTATAAAGCCTTAAAGAAAGGAACATCATGAGCATTTCGCATCTCATCATATTCATCGTCTTGCACAGGTTGATGACATACCTTGTCTTATACCATTTGCACATACTCATCATACAGGATCGTAGGAGGAAGCACAGTACGACCCCACCCAGGAGCAGGACGAAGCCAGTCCGCACGGAGTCAGCAAAGGGCCAGTGTACGAGGAACCAGGAGAGGAACTCCAAGAGTGCCCCGATCACCAGCGTAGCTCTTTCGAGAAAGGCAAACCCCGGAGCATCCTAACTCCCTATTTTATGATAACAATTTACTACGTTATACTATGTTGTTGCATTAAGTAAAGGAGTTGTGTGAACCTATTTGATGCATATCACCCTCCTTGCTATTGCTATCTATATATCCTTGTTAACCTGATAGTATAGCAAAAGATAGATGCTTAGCCCTGCTAAATTAATATTGCTCTCCGTTGAACACAAGTCACGTATTGCTCTACGCGGCAAGCCGGTGGTATGGATGATATCATGAATTGGAAAGGCAACCGGGAAGGTTGGTAAATTGTCCGGACGTCTGATACTGGCAACATTTAGGAGAGTTGTGCGCCCTAGGATGGTATTTTGCGTACGTGTCTGCTTGCTGGCAGATCGGGTGGTGTCCCTCTTGTCATGTTGAACGCATGCCTCAACCCTTAGCTGGCAAGATAACTCGTTCGAGCCACGAAACCTACCTACTGGCCGAACCAAGGACGAACCTAACCGCAATTCGGTGCGGGGTGAGGAGGACATGGAGAGTATGTCCAATGGTCGGCTAGCTGATCCCTAGCCGGAGCGCCCTAGGTGTTGGGCGGTCCTCGGTTTTGTTTAGGGGTTAGGGTCGATCTTGGTTTGAAAGGTTTGCTAGGCGACTGCCGCGCCGCCATTAAAGGGCTGCGAGGTTTGGGTGAGGAATAAACCCTCCAGCTGGATAGGAATTCGATTTGAATCGCGGTCTTCCCCATTAGTAAGAACTCGACAATTGCTACACTGGCGTGGGAACAATTAATTACTTGAATGGTTACGGTGAAATGATATAATGAGACCAGAAGGGAAAACTGGTTATTCTCTGCTTAATCAAGTGTATTGTTTAGTGCAGGTGCTCACTTAGAAGACAGGTAATACTATTAAAACTTGGCTCCATAATTTCAAGTATCAATCTATATATGCTTTTCCGCAAAAGAGAGTTCGACCCTCTACTACCACAAAAGTCTGCATTATCCTTGGTGTCATTATTTTTAGTTTAATACGGGTAAGTCTAGCTGAGTAGATTCGAGTACTCAGGGTTTCGTTCCCAATGTTGTTGCAGATGGACAGATGTACTACGGGTACTGCATCAACTGTCTCTACCCTATTATGGGCGACAACTAGGACCATGGGCTATGGTCGCTTCTGAAGTCTCACCTATGCTTTTGCGAGAAACGACTTATTACTGGCACTGTAATGAATTAAGTGTGTGTGAGTTGGTTTCAAAACTATTTCCACTGCAAGAGATTTGGTTATGTAATAACTTTTAAATTCATACTTTGATGTATTCGTATTCGAACTTTATGTAACGTATGAATGGTCTGTTGAACTGAAGCGATTCTCGGCTAATGATGAGCAAGGTATGAAATCCGTCGGGGTTTCACAAACTACTGAGGTTATGAAAGCCTAAGGACGAAAATTTATCGCACCGGCAATGGGTTTTTGGACTTAAGTTTTTGTAATTTGGGCGGTTCTATTACAACAGTCATATGCATAATCCTCCAAATCACAATAAGAAGGGTCAACGGCTGCTATGGAAATCGAGTCATCGACCGGAATGACCTCCAGTTCGTCATTATCCAGCCACTGCACTACGAGCTGATGCATTGTAGATGGGATGTAACAGTTGGCATGAATCCAGTCTCTTCCCAAGAGAAGACTGTATGAACTATCTCCATCAATGACGAAGAAAGTGGTCAGTAGAGTCTTGCTGCCAACCGTCAGCTCCACTTGCAGAACTCCTCGAGTTTCTGATGTTCTTCCCCCAAAGTCCCCGAGTATCAGATGTGTCTTAAGGAGCTCTTTGGATTCCAGCCCCAGCTTCGGGATGATATGGGCTGGCATCAGGTTGATGGTGGCACTGTCATCGATCAGTATCCTTCTGACGAATCTTTCGTTGACGTATCCTTGGATGTACAGTGCCTTCAAATGTCTGTGTCTCTCAGGCTTGCCGAAGACAGCCTGAAATCCATGCGCGAGCACTCCGGTCTGTTCCTCAAACTCTGACTCATCAAAGTTAGAATAGACTTCGGTATCCATCGGCGTTCTGAACTCCACAAGCAGGAAGAAGCTTGTAGTGCGGTTTGCTGCTTCAGGACGCCGCCTGTCAGCTCTATGACATCAGACCCTTCTCTTCTAGGTCTTATTCAGTCTTCTAGGACTCCGGGACGACCGGTGCTCATTGCGCTGGCCTTCTTGACATGGGGTACGATCCACGTTGACGATCTCGGTATTGGGCCAACTACCAACACCACCTTGGATGCGCCGATTCCCACTCTTATATTCCACTTGTCCATGAGTGAATCAGCCATCAGCTTGGAGCCTTCTATATTTTTCAAACCGCTTGCTACACCCAGGGCAATTGTCCTTAGTGGGTAACTCTAGACCCTTGATATGGTAGTACATAAAGAACGGGTAGTTCTCATGCACGTCGATTTGTTCTCCAGTCCCAGAGTATTCCACCAGCAGTTTCTTTCTCTAAGCCTTCTCATTCTAGCGTCGCAACCTGTCTTGAGACGTAGGCAGGTAGTCGGCGTTAGGCTGATCGACTATCCCGGTCAAGACGAACAAAGCTCTCTGCCTCTCCATCCTTCGCAGGATCTCTTGGAATTCTTCCTCGGTCACTCGGGAATCTGGACCGAGGGCTCTTAGCCTTTCGTCTTGAGTTGGGTTAGAACTTTGGCTTTGCCTTTGTCCATGGTTGACGATTGTGGTCCCACTAGGCATGCCAAAATATGTTGACGTCAAAAATGGGTTATGACGTCAGCACCGCGCAAGGCCTGCGGAGACCGTACAACAACAAAGTCTTGATCTCCTAAACCTCTTAAGCGGCTTGGATGTCCTCTACCATTCTCTAGGCCTTCCTATTTATAAACCATAGCACATAACCTAACCGGCCGTAACACAAGTCCTAAAAATAAAGAGGTAAAAGTGACTTGCGCTTCAATCTTATTTCGTGCCAAAACCGACGTGCAAGTTATGTTGTAACCGGCCGAAAAATCTTCTTGTGATCTCATGTTTCCGTAGTTGATCTTTCGGGTCCATCCAAATGACACATTCAAATGCCTGTTTCGGAGGCCCATATGTACGTATCTGGCCGCGCCAAAATATGGTGTCAACAGCTGTTTAAATCTAGTAGAAGGTTGAACCGTAATATTGAATTGATTGAGTACAAATTTTTTACAGAGGTCGGAATTGATTGAGTGCAAAAATTGTTAAGAAAAGTTACCTACTGAAGACACGTGCGAAATTAGACTGGGATAAACAGATGGAGTAGAGAAAGTGCGTAGAGATAAATATTTTTTTGTTAGTTGCTGCCGGGCTCATGAGATTCTGTGCGTGAGTGTTGGTAGAGCTAGGAAGAAAACTTTGCTTAATATATAAGAACAAAGGGAAACAAAACAGAAATGAAAAAAACAAAGGGAGAAAGAACAGATTACGGAAATGTGATTGGACCCGGCTGGCCGCCTGGGCTGCTAGGTGGCTCCATTTTAATTCCCAGAGATGGGTCCTCCTTGTTAGACCCACCGAGAGAGTGTATGTACACCGAAAAACGGACACGCTTGAGTGGGAGAGAACAGATAACAGGTAGCTGCATAGGGAGAGGGAGTCAGATAGAGGTGGTGGCGAGGGTGGGCCGTGTTGTCCGCGCCAGATCAGGGCCATCTCCTCTATTTAAGCAGTAGCCCCCCCCCCCCTCTCCTTCACTCGCTCAGCACTCACCAAGGACCCATAGAGCTGCATCAGCTCAGTCCATTCAATTCAATTCTCATCTTTGGTCTCCGGCCTCTGTTTCCTAATTGAGTTGCGTCACACCTATATCTCTATCTTCTTCGTCGTAGAAGAGAAGAGAGTTAGTCATTCTCTACAGTTGTTGAGCTAGTGCCGGCCGCCATCAGCTTCAAGGAAGCCAGCGGCGACCATGATCTCCCCGGACACCATCCGCACGGCCATCGGCGTCATCGGTGAGTAGTGACCGCGGGACAGCTTCGTACTTGCATGGACGCATATATGCACACAGAGCATCAGCGAGAAGGCCTGCTGCAGCCTGGTTGCTGCTGCCTTTGCTCGTGATGGAACTAGCCGGTCAAATGGGTTGTCAGGCTCTTTTCATACTCTATCTTTCCTTCCTTCCTACGTGCACGCCCATTCCCTCCTTTAGTTTCCATCCACCTGTTTTTTTTTTCCAATGTTTTTATGCTGCCAAGCTTTACACATATCTAGAATTCCAGATGTCCTCATCACACATCACATCTTGATCCCTGTCAATGCAAGCCTTAGCTTATTGCCTGGACTTCCAGGAGCACTCTCTATGCATTTTGTTTCTCATGCTTGATCATAATTTTTACCTGTAATAATAAGATTTAATTCAAGACTTATTGTGACAAGATCATATATATTCACATCTGGCTCTCTGTTTCTGTCTACTATGTTGCAGGCAATGGGACTGCCCTGGTGCTGTTCCTGTCCCCAGTGTAAGGATCAATCGTCAATTCACTCCCAGTGAATAAAAAACTCTAAATTAAGAATAACCATTAACACACCCATCATGAAATTAAATAAATGTGCATATAGGAATAATAATTACGTATACAGCTTCAGAACTATGAACTAGTAGTAATAAACATGTTCCAGAACACAAATGCTCAGAAAACATATACATGTACATAGTAGCATCTATCTACTAACTGAAGAAGCACGTATATACATACAGGCCTACGTTTATCCGCATCTGGAAGAAAGGGTCGGTGGAGCAGTACTCGCCGATCCCGTACGTGGCGACGCTGCTCAACTGCATGATGTGGGTGCTGTACGGTCTCCCGGCGGTGCACCCGCACAGCATGCTGGTGATCACCATCAACGGCACCGGCATGGCCATCCAGCTCACCTACGTCACGCTCTTCCTCCTCTACTCTGCGGGGGCGGTGCGCCGCAAGGTGGTCCTCCTGCTCGCAGCCGAGGTCACCTTCGTCGGCGCCGTCGCCGCGCTGGTGCTGACCCTGGCGCACACGCACGAGCGGAGGTCCATGGTGGTCGGCATCCTCTGCGTCCTCTTCGGCACCGGCATGTACGCAGCGCCGCTCTCCGTCATGGTACGTATACTATACGACTCACCTGTCGGCGGCTCTGGCATTTTTTCTGTAACTACTAGTACTACTGCCCTGCCATACTTTGTTGGAGAATATGAAAAGCAGGGCTGATTAGACTGTATTAGTAGCTTTTGTTTTGTCAACTTTATTAGAGAATATTATAATACATGTCCACAAACTATTGCTTGATCCTGTCGTTTATTCCTTCACCGTACCAGCGAGCGAGGTGCTTTTTTGTTTGTGTAAAAAAATCGTTTTCCTCACGCTAATTAATGTTTCTTCTTTCTGTTTTGTCTTCTCTTGTGTCATCAGAAAATGGTGATCCAGACGAAGAGCGTGGAGTACATGCCCCTGTTCCTGTCGCTGGCATCCCTCGTCAATGGCATCTGCTGGACTGCTTACGCACTCATCCGCTTCGATCTCTACATTACTGTAAGCAACTGTGTTGATCGATCGTGTTCTGTACTATATAATACTCGTACTCCACTGCTACACTACAGTCGCGCGCAGCAGAGATGGACTAATATAAGACTACGCTTACTTACAAATATTCACTGCAAGTGATCTCAGCGATCATGCAACTTGAGTTAACAGTTGCAGCGGAAACTAAGCAATAGTTTACTAATAAGGTTGTGAGGCAACTCCCGCCGCATCGTAAGATCAGGTGACCTCATCATCATGCATCTGACCAATCCCTCGTACGCGGCCGATATAATTGACGCGCCATGGGCACGACACGATCGACCAGCCGTGGACGGCGGTCCGCGTGCACGTACCAGGGACTGCCACCTAATCCTTGCTTGGCTTGGCTTGGGGTCCCTGTCCAAGCTATTATCGTTGTTGGTTGTTTCGCGTCCCCTGACCAAGCCAGAGCGAGTTGTCCTTACAGTCCGTTGCTGTGGGTTGATGGCAACGTAGAGTAGTTTCTTGTCCCCATCAGAATTCAGAATTACCCAACGATATGATAATCCATCTAGTGTCATGAAGTAGCCGAACGAACTGATTTTTTTACTGAATCGGAGTGGATTGGAATTGGATTTTAATTAATTGTGTATCGTCGTGCGTGCAGATCCCCAACGGGCTGGGCGTGCTATTTGCGGTGGCGCAGCTGGTGCTGTACGCCATCTACTACAAATCCACCCAGGAGATCATCGAGGCTCGGAAGCGAAAGGCCGACCAGGTCGCCATGACGGAGGTGGTCGTCGACGGCGGCAAGACAAACAACAGTGGCTCCGGCGTCGGCCGCTAGTGACGACGACGATGATCAAGTGATGACACCAATTGCTTAAGGAAGCCGCAAATTAATTAATTAAATGGCCTCTGGGTTTTATGTATCTTGTGGTTCTATCTACCTTCCCAATGCAAAAAAAAAAAAGAATGGTAAAGGTCTGTCCTCTTGTCGTTTTATGTCCTCGCCAAATAACTGGTGCTGCTGGGGCCTTAATTATTAGGTGCAAAAGTTAGAGGTGGAGGGTTTTAGCTAATTCCACCTTCCAAGGCGGTAACGTTTTTTATTTTATCTGTCGGCTAGGGTTTTGCTATAATTGAGCAATTAGGGCTACTTATTATTGGTGTTGGTGCCTCAATCAAATACTAAAATGTTTATGAAAACTCTTTCTATCGCATGGCACAAAACCATGTTGACGGGTTCCGATTTCTCTGGGTATATCACATGAAACTCTTTGTTCTTTTATATTTGCTGACTATGCGGTTAAGCCAGAAATGGATCGTATCCTCGGTTGATGGGAATTGCGCTTGCGTACCTTACTAGTATAACGAAAGTTTCGTAAGGGAACTGGAGCAGGCTAAGAAGCTCTATGCCGGTCCGACTCAAGAACCGTATGTATAAATCTATTTATACTGGTATATCACTAAGTCAATCGCCAATAGAATAGTGTATTTCTACTATCGGTTTACTTAAGCGAGCCTCCAGTATAATCAGATTTACACAACGGTTCAATTAGACAACCACCGCCTGTGTAAATGCATCATTTACTCGATCTAGTGGTTTCTTTAAGTCAATCACATGTGGTATTTCTGGCATAAATACCTCTTCTTTCTTCCTGAGCACTACTGTTTCTCTCAGGCACCTTCTATTCGAGGCCATTTCAAAAGGTCTAGAATTCTAAAAATATAAGGAAAGAGTTTTTTATCTTCATTTTATGGACCAACGTGAAGAATGTGAGAAGAAAATAGTGGACATGAAGAAGAAGTTTGATGCCAGATACGCCTTCTACCTAGGCTACGAAATGTTTTAGTTTCAACATAGGGAATGTGACAGAATCTCCTAAATTATTAAGCCCACTTGTACCTGCCATTGTCACTTCTGACAATTGTACATCTACACCTAATAACAATTTAAAAGACTCCTCGGGTGACTTCGGAAACCGAAATCACCACTTTCGAGCATAATCACTTTACAAGGATTGCAGTGTAACAGTTATTATACAAAATTTCATCAGAGTAAATGGCGAAAGACTTACATCACTTTATACTACAAAGCTTAGTTCAAACTTTCAAACATAAGTTATTACAAAACCAGGTTTTGTAGTAACTTCACATACATATTACAACTTTCAAAAGAAACTCCGCCCTAGGATTACACACATTACTCGTCTTCCACCAAGAAGATAGTCATACAACACGGACCAAAGAAATAATTTTCTCGAGCTTCACATGCAACAGGGGTTAAAGAACCCTGAGTATAAAAAGTACTCCGCAAGACTTCACCGACAAATAAAATGTGGTGAATAATAAGGAATGCGGTCTTTTAGGATTCAAGGTGAGTCTTTATGAAAGTCAAAGTCTTTTTGCGTAAATGAGCATTTAATACAAAATGTTTATAAATATCAATTCTTTTATAAACCAAAAATTTCAAGTCCATCCTTTCCATTATCATGTTAAAGTTTGATTAACTACGATGAGGAAGGAAGATGTGAGTCTCCATATCCAAGGAGCAATGATGATTCTAACTAATTATAACCCAGTTAGGGATTCCATACCACACGATATATTTAGCACTTAAGCTTGCATATATCTACCTTTCCTCGGATCCTCCAAACAAGATTGGCATCTCACCACTCGAGAGCACAGTTACTCCACAAATGCATCCCTTCGCCACATGGGTACACGCTACTATCGCCAGCTCTCCACTCCCAGTGCGTGGGTAACCGTTCTCATAATAGAATAGCCGAACTCAAGCTTCCCGACGTATGCAGATAGTACTGCAAAGTCTCATCTCAGCGTTCAATATATATTGGGTGCCTAACCGACATAGACAGAAAGAACCCGATCACAAGACATTCTCGTCTTATGGCTCACCGAGACCGTGTCCGCCCGATCTCGAGTTATTACTCCAAAAAATTCATCCTTTCATAACTCATAACCCATTTGCTTTTGCAAAGATGGTATTACCTATCTCTCGTAGATGAAAGGACATTATCTGACTTCTATCGGTCTAAGCACGATTAAGCATAGAAAAATAATACTCGTATTTTTAAAACTAGTATCAAGGCACAAAATTGTATAACAAGATTGGTAATGCATCAAGTTGGTGTTCAATTTAAGAGTGACCATTGTTGACACCATATTTTGGCACGGCCAGATACGGGCATATGGGCCTCCGAGAAGGGCCTTTGAAGGTGTCATTCAGATGGACCCGAAAGATCGACTAAGGAAAGATGAGATCACAAGAAGAATTTTTGGTCGATTGTAACAGAGCGTGCATGATGGTTTTGCACGAGGAAAGATTGAAGCCCAAGTCATGTTTGTTTCCTTATTTTAGTACTTGTGCGATGGCCAGTTAGGTTATGTGATCTATAAATAGCAAGGCCTATAGAGTTGTAGAAGACATCCAATCAATCAAAACAACACGCAACTTACTTTTTGGCCGTCGGCGAACCCTAGGAGTAGGATTAGATTTCGGTGAACCTTCGATGGACCGGGTTGCATCGACTAGAATCGACGTCATGTTTGCTTGTAGGTCTATCCTTCGTTCATATCTCATTTGTACGGCTGTATTGTGTAACTCATTGAAGGACTGAGAACGGCGACCAGAGGGGGGGGAGTGAATGGGAGCCTCAAATATCTCTCGAAATATTCGGGCCACTCTTCCCAAAAACAACCCAATGAACTTCCGATTTCACTCCGCCAAATCTTCCCAAAACTCAACCAAATGAACTCCAACTGCAACCAAACTTTGTAGGCATGATCCTTGTATAGTTGGGGATCTATCTCAAAGAAATCATCGCTCAATTTGGCTTAGAGTAACGGGGAGAGAAGAGATTTGGGGGAAAACTCAAGAACAAAGAACTCCGCAAACAAATCGCCCGATCTACGTACTCATGAGGTTTGAGGAGAAACCCTTCGGTGCAAAGATGCTCCTCACGATTACGAACAACTTGGTTCAAATGGATTTGCAAGAACTACTCCCTACAAAGAGATTTCATCTTGGGAACAATGTAGGGGAAAAGCAAAACGCGAAGAACACAAACAAAACGGGGACACGATCAAGAAATCAAAGGCACCATGGCCTACGGAGGTTACCGCCTCCGATTCCTCGCAACAATCTCAAGTTCTTACACCAGAGACACTGTGGATCTCAAGCAAGAAGAGCTAGGGGAAGGGAAAACCTAGGAAATTAGGTGGGAGGTGGAAATGCAAGAGATGAGATGAGGGATACCCCTTCATCCCCTATTTAACGGGCTTTGGCTATTTCCCAAAGACACCCCTAGATACATGAGTGAAATACCTAGCCTAAGCATTGCAGTCCAAGCTCCGGAAAATATCTTCCTCGATTTCAAAGGACGGCCCCACTTCTTGCCAGGAGTTGCCGTCACCTCGACGCAACCTCCAGGATTCCGCTACGTGCCATCCCCGCTTCCTCGAAAGCTCCGCCCGGGTTTTGAGGCCCAAACCCGCGAAACCCGCCACCGGTAGCATTGGGCTCAACTACCGAACCTCGAGTTTTGAGGCCCAAACTCGGAAACCATCCTCCGATGGTTTTGAGGCCCAAACCACCAAACCGCTCGACTCGAGCGACCTTGTCCTCGCCCGGTCGGACTCCGAGTCCCATGAGCCTCCGCTCGACCCGCTCGTCCGCCGTCTTGACTCGGTCAACTCGGTCTACCTCCATGTCTTCTCGCACTCCCCGGTGCCAAGCACTAGCCACCACAGCTAGTCCTCCGGCGCCCATGGTCCCTCAGTCCGAGCCCCGCTTCCGCCCTTCACCGCTCTCAGTCCATCGGCATGGCAAGCCCGACCTTCTCCACGCCATTGACCACTGTCTCTAGGCATAGCACCTGCACACCACAAGCCGATAGACAGGCACACACATACTTCCGCAATGGTTAGGGTAAAGCCACTCAAACTGAACCGCTCAAGTGTTGGCAATCACTCTTCATAAAACTGAACATCATGGGCACATATCAACCATGTGTTCGCATTCATACAAGCTCGATCTGAGCTAGTTATCGGTTTGAATCTATGTTCATGGGGTTGTATTGCTTCAATCTCACATGACTCATGGCTTCGAGCTAGTTATCAGCTCTATTAGATTGGCAATCTAATAGATTCATTAAGTTATCGATATTGTCTATTATGCATTGTTTATCTATTGCAACAATATCTTGCCCAATTTCAACCAATAGATTGGGCCGTGCTTTAATTCCATCTAGATCTATTGTCCTCAATGTTTTCATTCTTATACGCGTTGAGACAGTAGATCTAAGATCTTATCGGCTAATCCATTGGTCGTGATTGTTTTGAGAGTGGTACGATTTGACCCAACATATGTAGTATGACTACTTCTACCGGACCCCACGGCCGTGTGTGTTGGGTTACATCTGTCTAGTCTTAGATCTGTTTGGAGCTGAGTTTATGGATCTTGTTCAAGCCTCATGGATCCCATATGGCTAACATAGCCGATCTAGTTGTGCTTCAGTCATACGATGCATGTACTTTTATTGTCTTGACACGTTAGATCTATTAAATGTATTGGACGTGGCTCAACTTGTTTACTTTTATGGCTGCATGGAAACACCCCAATGCTAGTAAATGGGTTAAGTTATCAGGTTAATTGTCATCATGACTGCATGGCAACACACCTCTGTTGATGGTTAATCTTTATCCAATATGCTTAATAGATTTGACCGTTTGGGTCGGTAAATGTCATATGTATCGCATCCTTACTTCATACATCAACATGATCGGCTGATTATATGCTTTACCATTGACATACCTTGAATAGTCGTTTATATCCTGTTATCACGTTTCACACCATTGGGAGTTGACTGTTTAGTCAATATCCTTCAATCATCGGCTATGTGAGAGCCACATATTCATGGAACAGTCTGGCAACAACCGTCAGGTTCCATAATTTAACATTTAATCTACTTGTCAATTGCAAGTCAAATTGACTGGCACGCCTGAGCTTGATCGAACCGAAGTGGCCTAGCCGCTTTAGAGGTTTAGGAGATCAAGACTCTGCAGCTTTACGGTCTCCGCAGGCCTTGGGCGGTGTTGACATCAGAACCCATTTTTGGCATCAACAACCATATAATGTAATACTTAACCAAAATTGATTAAACAAAATTTTTCAATCATAAGAAAACGCCAATGCATCCGGGGCTTGTCTTGGGGTTCGGGGTAGTCGGTTCCGGATCTATCCCACAAATATGAAATCCAAGTTTCAAAGGTGGATACCCAACTTTAGATACTTGGTTTACAATCAAGTTGAAAGGATCAAGATGCCTAAGAGGGGGTGAATTGGGCTTATTTCAAATTTCTAAAGCAAATATGAAATCCTAAACAAATGCCAATCACCCCGTGCGTAACGATTGTGTGCCTTAGACTATGAAAGTGGTAGCAAGCCAAGGAAAACGAAAACACCCTACACACTTCTAGTATCAATTGAAGAACAAGTGCGGAATGTAATGCGGTATGAAAGAGCTAGGGAAAGAGATTCTTGACACGGCGATGTTTTGCCGAGGTATCGAGGAGTCGAAACACCCCCTAGTCCTCGTTGGAGCACCTCGCAAGGTATTGCCCCCCCCCTCAATCCCACGCAAGGGATGAGTGCTCTCTACGGGCTGGTTCTTCGCCACTCCGGCTCGGTGAACCACCCACAACCGATCACAAGTCGATGAAGAAGGGCCACCAACAATCCTCCCGGCGATCACCTTCCTCCAAGCACCACCGGACCGTCTAGGTGATGTCGATCACCAAGAGTATCAAGTCTTGATCTTCACTTGACTCAATCAAGACTCAAAACTAGAGTGGATGCACACTTGATCTCTTGGATGAACTAGAGGAGAGGATGGATGGATGAATGAATAGTGACAAAAGATAAATACTGATCAACATATATGTAGCCACATAAGATAATGATAAGCACCTCAACAGATATTCTAGCAAGTCATTAGCATGGAATTAGGATGAACTACAAAGATATTTCCTAAGTCATTCTTAACTATACAGTCTAGAATACTATGATTAGTGCAATTACACTTGGCAATCATGGTGAGATAAGAGATATTCATGTGTAGTGAGTATTACTAAGGAAGATGAGAAACATACCAACCAATCATTTCCCCATAATAGAACTGCTCTGCCTACCCTACAAACAGGAGGAGGACTACAAAGGACTCAACAGGACTGTCACTCCCGCGATCTACCTCTCGATCCGGAATGTAGGGTACAATCATAGATAAATACAGTCTAGGCACCACGCCTACACAATATCTATCATTTACCCATAGTACTGATGGATAAATGATATACGATCCTAAACATGGATATGATTCAAATCTAACTAAGCCAAGTATATAATCATAATAGACTAAGAACAATATAACTAAGAACATAAATGAATAGAGTAAAGTCATAAACAATATAATGAAGTAGAGCAAAGTCATATTCATAATATTGAAGAACAAATGATGAACAATGAAGAACTAGAGAGAGAATTACCAATAATCCTCTTGACATATCCGGAAACCAATCGAAGATTGACTCCTTCTAGTTCTAATCCTATATAGCTATGCTAAACTAGAGATCTAGTTGATGTGGTGACTCTAGGGCTTGATCAGGGGCTTCTCCTCTTGAGATGGATGATGAATAATGAATTAGGTCAGAGAGGCTCTCCTCCTTTGTGTCAGGGGGCCTTCCTTATATAGCCTCCTCAAATGAACGTCAATCGTCGGATCAAACCGACCTTAATGGAGGGCTTAGATGTGATCTCAAAGGCGGTGGAGATGTGGTCCCACAAGGCAGACCCTATTGGGCCTTGCCCTAGGGCAGCCACCCCGGGGGTAGGGCGGGCGCTCTGCCCGTGGGCCCGCTCGGCCTCTCGTTCCTTCCCGCGCCTTCTTGACTCTTCTAGAGTGTTCTTGTTTCTACGGATGATGTTTATCTCTATGTAATCATGACATGTGGGCCTTTCCTCCATATTTCCTGATATCGCCCTACAGAAATAGACATTCACCAAAACTCATGGAATTCTATCAGTATAAACCCTATTTCTATGTGTTGGTTTCATATAGATCCTTTTCCTTGTCTAGTTGACGGTTGGATTTGATACTTAAGGACCGTCAACAAGCTCCCCCAAGCTTACCTTTTGCTCGTCCCTGAGCAAAGATAGACTCAGTGATGGATCAGGAGTTTCTACAATGCCTTTACACCTTACAGGTACACATGCTTTCAAATAAGATCTCGTCTCTGGGTTAGATCAACTATTAAGATAAAAAACTTACTAATTTTACCTTCCACCATGGGGCTTGTAACCGTCACCTGTGTCTTGGGTAGTTGAAAGATAGAACGGTCTAGCCAAGCACCATGTACCGGCTCTTTGATCAACTATAGCTCCAGAGTTTTTGTAGATTTTCAAAATAAAACTCAAAGATTCCTTGTATGACTCTCTCAGTCGCTCCTTTGTGGTATTTCTAGATCCTTACCAAGGCATTGATGGTGTATGTCTTTCTCTCAAATATGTGGTATTTGTGGTATAAGGAATTGTGGTATTTCCTTCTCTCTCTCACCCTACTTCTAATGGGTTGATATCTGGAGCTAATAGGTGGGAGATAGTGTATACGTACTTACAAGACATATGTTGCATAGTCAAACCGCGGATCCAAAGGAATAGGTCAATAAGTCAAATCAAGATGTGCCTGTGTGGCGAATGAATGGTGTGTGATGATGGTGGTGATGGTGATGATGGTAATGGTAATGATGATGATAGCAGAGGTGAAAGTCTAATTCTACTTTTGCTCCCTTTTGATGGATATACCTTTCTTGCATTTGAAGCCTTTCGAAGGGAATGAGATGCTTGATAATATAAATATTTTTTTTCTTTTCTTTTTTTCTTTTTTTCGAAGTTGGCGAGCACTTGCCCATTTTTATTTCCTCGTCTCTTTTTTTAAGAGAACTTATCCTTACATAGTAATGAAGCGAACATGGTTTTTATTTCACAGGGAAAAATAGGAATAGGAGAATATTTATGTGTTTCTATTCTCTCCCGGATTAGGAGTAGAATGTTTGTTTGGTGGGTGGATCTAGAGATGGGAATGAGTGGATATATGTGGATGCGTACTTCTGGGATAGAAGGAGCTTATGTGGATAGAAGATATATGGATGCATACTTCCAGGATAGAAGTAGCGTATGTGGGTGTAGTGTAATTTAATGCGTACTTCTGAGGTAGAAGCAGCATGTATGGATGTGTGTGAATCTTGATTCAAACCACATGACTAGTTCCGGAGGGTCACACAGCTTGACCACACTCAATGCTCATAAACAGTATGTCAAAATGTGTGGTTTCCTAATCTAGTAAGCATGTATATATGGCTGTGGTAGGAATTTAAACTCTCGTCATACCGGAACTCATCATGTGGTATTTTTAAAGTTTTCAAAAGATAAAATTCTCCAGAATTCTAGTATCTCTAGGAACAGATAAATAGCAACTCAAACCTTTCCATATCATATCCATCAACGACTTAGACTTTAGATCAGGTACTCTTCCCACAAGTTTTAGGTTCAGAGCAAATTTCAAATCATAACAATTATACCTAAACTTGAGAGAGCGATCAAATTTGAAAACTAGGTACTTGAAAGGTATTACGACAGAGCGACTATTCATCATTTCTATATTAAGAGTTTATTACTGGGATTCATTTTAGCATAGCTATTTTATTTTATTCTCTCCTATTATTTATTTAGCAAACTCTTAACTAATCAAAAACACACATATATATAAGCGGGAAAATATTTATTGGGTTTCTATAATTATGCATATTTTTATTTTTATCAAAGTATAGATATAAAAACTGATAGGTAGTAATATTTAGCTGAGTATGGGGGTGCTCTCCCCCAAGCTGGATTTTGATGTAATTTCTTCTGATGTAGTGGAACGGTAGCAGAGGTGTCCTCTGGTTACTGTTCTCCGTTGATCCTTAAATTATGTGAAAGCTCAAATAGACAACAAAGCTTGTGGAACTGATTAAGTGTTAGTCATAAATCTATAGCTTTGATCTTGTCGAGTTTCCTCTAATGGATGTTATTATTTAGCAGGATCATAAACTTATTATTTTATATTTTTATTTTATAAGATAAAATATATTTATTTATTTTTATGCCACAAAAGCGAGTACACTTATGGGTTTTATGCTATGAGTCTATTCACATTCGGCTTAGGAGTTTTAAACATTTTTATTTTCTTTTTTAGATGGTGCAAATATGATTAACTAATTTGAAAAAGTAAATAATTAAGGGAAAAGATAATGTTGACACCGTTTTTTTGGCACGTGTCAATATAATCTAAGGATTGTGCCGATCGGCAAGAGGCTGGTTGCTGTTCCTTATCGGCATCGGGATACTATCGGTCAGACTGCCGATAGAGGCAAGAATGTTGCTGATGAGGACAGACTTGTTGCCGATGGAGGTAGAAGGACTTGATAAAGGCAAATCAGCTTGCCGATGAGAACTCAGTGCCGATGAAAGCTGAAGGCTATTGCCGATGGGTGATAGATGGTGCCGATGGAAGCAGAGTGACGTGGTTGGCAATTGCCGATGAGGAGATATTGCCGATTGCCGATGAGGGAATATTGCCGGTGCCGATTGCTGATAGGGATCGATTGGTGAAGACAAGTTACCAGTACAAGGTTGCCGATCGGGAGTATTGTTGATGCCCATGGGCATGGGGTGCCGATGATCACAGGGTGACTTGGCGTTTGATGTCAGCAGAGGATTACCGGTGGCCAAAAAAGGAAGCCGCGGATTGAAGGGATCTGCCGATGAAAAGTTTTCATCGAGAAGGAGACATAAGAAAACTGGTGATTTTATGCCAGTATTATTATAGAAGTTTGAGTCCGACTCTTGTGTGAGTCATTTTATTCCCTTAATAATAGTAGAATCTGTTTAGGAATAGATTATTTCTATTTGGGTCCGACTCCTGCGCGAGTCAGTTATTTCCTTAAAATTAGGAGTTTTTGTTTAGGAAAGGTACGAGTTGTATCTATCTACAACACCCTCTGCCGGAGTATAAATAGGTACCTAGGGGTGCTATAAACGAAGATATATCCAAGCATATCTACCAATCAATTACCTTTTCATCTACTTTACTAGTACTTTACCTTTACTGTATTAGATGTAGTTTACCTACGTGTTCTTTCAAGTTTTCGACGGGCTGCATCTCATCGACCTCCGTCAAATCTTCGTAAGTTCCGTGTTTTGAGCAATCAGAGCCCTGACTTCCGGGCGCATCGCTATCGTCTCGTTCTGCTATTGTTCTAGTTATCCTTGATCAATCTGAGCCTTGACGTCCGGGCGCATCGCTGTCGTCTCGTTCAGTTTGTTCTAGTTATCATCCTTGTCGATTGATTGGTCAAATCGACTGGCACGCCTCCGGAATACCGAGCTTTGGGTAATAGCCCGAGGTGTTCACAGATCCTGACGCTTTTTGTGTCAACACCTGTTTTGGCACGCTCGGTGGGACACGATTATACATCTACTATGGATGATCATACCGGCGTCAATCCGAAGAACGTCATCGGAGTCTCCG
Source organism: Microstegium vimineum (assembly GCA_022036555.1). Lineage (NCBI taxonomy): Eukaryota > Viridiplantae > Streptophyta > Magnoliopsida > Poales > Poaceae > Microstegium > Microstegium vimineum. The sequence goes on from CM039121.1 coordinate 12,435,177, forward strand.
AAGCCAATCTGAGAGATGATCAGAAGCAAGCTATGGAGGAGTACAAGCGGCTATATCTCAAATCCTTCAGCCTAAACAGAATCGGCAAAGTAGTCCAGAAGCAAGATCCGCCGTCGCCACGGCAGGTCACTTTCGACGCTGATCCTGATAAATTGCAAGAAATGGTTAATTCTGCATTTAATCGTGTATTAAGTGAGCAATCCAACATGTTGTCCGATACTGTATGCAATGCTAATAAGCAAACTTTCAAGGGAGGACAGGCACCATATTATGTTGGTCCGGAGTATCGTCAACTCGGGTCAACATCTGTTACGATCCCATCGGCAGTTCCAAGGGTGTCTTCGCCAATTATGAATCGATTTGCGAATGAGATCATTCCACCAAGATCAAGCCCAACAAGCATCACTCAGGTGAATACAAATCTGGTGGCGTCAGCAATATCTGGACCGATGACCCAGGGTCAGCCAACTTCTGCCAACTGGTGGGGATATGGTATGTCTCCAAGTCCATCTGCTGATTCCAGATTGGTCCAAGGTAACCATGCAGGGTGGAAGATTCCCATAGCATTGGCAACACCTGTATAGCCGATGGTTCCAGCGATGCATTATGCTACATCTTATCCAACGGTGCAGTTGTCAACAGGGAATCTTCAAATGGCAATGCCCGGAGTGCCTTATGTTCAACCATCGGCAAATCCTATGCCGATACATCAAGGCCCAGCAGCTGCAAGTCAACCTATGGCGGCAATGGCTCTTCAAACTGGAGTACCTACTAACCAAGGTAGTTACTCTGTCAATTACCCGGCGCCACAAGAACGACAGGCATCAGCAGGTTATCAGCCATCGGCAAATTCTTGGCCGATGCAACAAGGCATGCCGATTGTCAATCAGCCTGTATCGGCAATGGCTGCTCAACCTATGGTATCCGCAAATCAAGGCTATTATCCAAGGGTACAAGGGCTACAAGAGTCAGATGGTTATCAGCCATCGGTAAGTCATATGCCGATGCCACCTAATGTAAGTTGGATCGGTCAATTACCAATTCAGCAGCAAGTTGTGCAGCCTGGACACCAAGTGGCGAGAGCTCCACAGTGTCATCCGGCGAGTTTTCAGAGTGAAATATCGGTACATCAGCCGATAAGTACTACACCGCAATACTCGCGAGTAAATGCGCACAATGAGACATCGGTACAACAACTGATGAATATAATGCTACAACACAAGCCAGTGGACGTACAAAATTATCCATCGGCCAATCAGCCGATGCATAATATTCAATAGACTGGTGCCACAAATGTGCCAATTGCCCCAGCCTGTTTACCGCAAAGGTATGAAGAGGTGCATCGATCTGCTCGACCAGTCAATGTTCAGCCAGTGCATGTGCAGGATCAAGATGCATACTTAGCCGATAAGATTGCCGAAGTGGCGAAAGAGCAATTCGGTATCAAGCCTAAGGTTGATGCATATGCTTATCGGGCTCCGTACCCTCCAGCTTATAATTTAATCCCTTTCCCAGATCGGTACAAAGTGCCAGATTTCACCAAGTTTTCTGGTCAAGATGATATATCCACAATGGAGCACATTAACCGATTCGTTATCCAATGTGGGGAAGCAGCCAGCAGGGATGAGTTGAGGGTAAGATTGTTCTCATCGTCATTGTCTGGATCGGCATTCAAATGGTTTATTTCATTGTCTCCGAACTCTATAATCACATGGGCCGATCTGGAGGAGCAATTTCATAAATACTTCTTCACTGGAGCAAATGAAAAGAAGCTTACCGATTTGGTTAATCTGAGGCAGCGTAATGATGAATTGGTAGAAAGCTTCGTCCAAAGGCTTTGAGATGTGAAGAACAAGTGCTATAGCTTGGTGCTTGACGATCGGCAATTGGTGGATTTAGCTCTCCAAGGATTGTTACCGCACATCAGAGACAAGTATGCGTATCAAGAGTTCGAAAGCTTGCACAATCTTGTGCAGAGGGTTGCCGATCAAGACACCAAGGTGTTTGAACCCAGAGAGGATCGGGATGAAGAAGTGTCCTTGAATAAGGAAAGAGAAGATTCCGAGTCGGATGAAGAGCCAAGTGTCGTTGTTGCTGAATTGATTAAGGACAAGAAGCCGGTATCTTGTTTGTTCGACCAGGAAAAATCTGGAAGGGTCACTTTAGATATCACCAAGGCCGATAGGATGTTTGACCTATTTCTTCAAGAAGGGAAAATTAAGCTGACACCTAATCAGGTAATTCCATCAGCCAAAGAGCTCAAGAAAATCAGGTATTGCAAGTGGAACAATGCAACTTCGCACAATACCAATGACTGCAAAGTCTTTAGGCAGCAGTTACAGTCAGGAATTGAGTCTGGGGGGTTAAGTTTGAAAATTACAAAGCCCAGAAGCCGATGAAGATCAATCAGCACCCGTTTCCCAATAATATGGTGGAAACCAGAGAAAAAGTTAAAGTGCTGACATCGGAAGCTGCCAGAAAGAATGCATCGGTGGATCTTGACCATCAAATAGCTGAATGTGATGTGAAGAGGTTTGCCGATGAAAGAAAGGATAGGAGGGTTGCCGATGAAAACGATAGCAAGAAACCTCATCGGCACGCACCATATGGCGTTGTAATCACGCATAGGCGACCAAGGCAAGAGTATCAGCAGTCACGAGAGGAGCAATGTCGGTTGCAAGAGGATGAAAGGCGCCAAGAGTGGCATCGGCATCAAGATCATTGGAGGTGCCCCTTCTTTATTCATTGCTGGGAAGAAGGCATCAAGTTACCCACTGCCGATGATTGCCTTAAATGCAATAGGTACTATTCTACCGATCGGTCAGAAAAGAAGCCTCGTTTGGCGATCAGGCATCAGGCTGCCGCACGCCGATCAAAGGGACGAAGTCAGCGCATGATCGGCTGGGGGGCAAGCTCCGTGCACACGATAGGCTTGGCAAACGTATTTGTCAAGAAGAGCTTGAGGAGACAGCAGATGCCAAGATGCCCGAAGAAGAATTTTTTTCCAGGGATCCAGACACAAGAGGTGGTGCAGATACAAGCAGTGAGAAGCAGTACCAGCCTATCTGGAAGACTAGGCTACCTCGATGGTGTCCCAAGGGTCTGACGAAGACTCAGAAGAGGAGGATTCAGCGCAAACGCCGATAAGATTTGTATCACGATGATAATCCGTCAAGAGGGAAATCTTCAGGCAAGCGATGAACGCCAAAGCGTGAAGGTGGGGATCCATCGGTAGATGTCAATATGTTGCCGATGACATGACCAGAGTCGATGACTTTGGGTGTTTTGGCTTGAGGGTAGTATTTGATAAACCGTGGTATATCAATTGTTACACTTGGGGGGCATCGGCAGATATCTTGAAAGAAGAGATAGCAGCAGAAGGAATTTCGGCGCATAAGACATCTTATAGTCCGAAACTGGGGGGCATGTGTTGACACCGTTTTTTGGCACGTGTCAATATAATCTAAGGATTGTGCCGATCGGCAAGAGGCTGGTTGCTGTTCCTTATCGGCATTGGGATATTTACGGTCAGACTGCCGATAGAGGCAAGAATGTTGCTAATGAGGACAGACTTGTTGCCGATGGAGGCAGAAGGACTTGATAAAGGCAAATCAGCTTGCCGATGAGAACTCAGTGCCGATGAAAGCTAAAGTCTATTGCCGATGGGTGATAGATGCTGCCGATGGAAGCAGAGTGACGTGGTTGGCAATTGCCGATGAGGAGATATTATTGATTGCCAATGAGGGAGTATTGCCGGTGCCGATTGCTAATAGGGATCGATTGGTGAAGACAAGTTACCAGTACAAGGTTGCCGATCGGGAGTATTGCTGATGCCGATGGGCATGGGGTGCCGATGATCACAGGGTGACTTGGTGTTTGATGTCAGCAGAGGATTACCGGTGGCCAAAAAAGGAAGCCGCGGATTGAAGGGATCTGCCGATGGAAAGTTTTCATCGAGAAGGAGACATAAGGAAACTGGTGATTTTATGCCAGTATTATTATAGAAGTTTGAGTCCGACTCTTGCGTGAGTCATTTTATTCCCTTAATAATAGTAGAATCTGTTTAGGAATAGATTGTTTCTATTTGGGTCCGACTCCTGCGCGAGTCAGTTATTTCCTGAAAATTAGGAGTTTTTGTTTAGGAAAGGTACGAGTCGTACTATCTACAACTCCCTCTGCCGGAGTATAAATAGGTACCTAGGGGTGCTGTAAACGAAGATATATCCAAGCATATCAACCAATCAATTACCTTTTCATCTACTTTACTAGTACTTTACCTTTACTGTATTAGATGTAGTTTACCTACGTGTTCTTTCAAGTTTTCGACGGGCTGCATCTCATCGACCTCCGTCAAATCTTCGTAAGTTCCGTGTTTTGAGCAATCAGAGCCTTGACGTTCGGGCGCATCGCTGTCGTCTCGTTCTGCTATTGTTCTAGTTATCCTTGATCAATCTGAGCCTTGACGTCCGGGCACATCGCTCTCATCTCGTTCAGTTTGTTCTAGTTATCATCCTTGTCGATTGATTGGTCAAATTGACTGGCACGCCTCCGGAATACCAAGCTTTGGGTAATAGCCCGAGGTGTTCACAGATCCTGACGCTTTTTGTGTCAACACCTCTTTTGGCACGCTCGGTGGGACACGATTATACATCTACTATGGATGATCATACCGGCGTCAATCCGAAGAACGTCATTGGAGTCTCCGAAGCCAATCTGAGAGATGATCAGAAGCAGGCTATGGAGCAGGCTATGGAGGAGTACAAGCGGCTATATCTCAAATCCTTCAGCCTAAACAGAATCGGCATTCCGTTCATGGCCCAAGCACACTAAGGGATGGAAGAACTGGTACCTGAGAATAGTCAGATCACAACAAGTGTACTGGCAGGAGCGTAACCTAGATCAGTGCATTAGGCTTTCAATTGCCGATATGGAAAAGAATGAAAACTTGATGATGGCAGCCTCATACTTCTGGTCCGATAGCATGAACGCTTTTCTCTTCAGGCATGGACCAGCTACCCCAACCCTTGCCGATGTCTACATGCTGACTGGCTTGGACATCACCTATGGCGATACCTTCACCCTCTTCAACAGAAAATCAGAGTACAAGGTGAACACTCGGAATATCGGCGGTTGGACAGGCTACATCAAAGAGAACCAGAAAACCGGATCGGTAACCCAATGGGAGCACGCCATCTTCTTAAACATGTGGTTGGAAAAGTTCATATTCTGCGGCAAAACCATCGGTCCGACCACCATGCACCTCCCAGCGCCTGAATTACTTGCCGATGGAACGAGGCTCCCTTTAGGCAGGTATCTTCTTGGATCAGTTTACCGATTGCTGCATCAAGTGTCCCATAAGCTACTGCTAGGAGAGCCCATCGGCAATCTCGGAGGCCCCTGGTGGTTTGTCAATCTATGGCTGAACGCACACATGCACAAGGCCCTCCAGTTTGATTTATTTGCCCAACAATTCCCGAGGGACATATCGGAAGATTACCGATACGGGGATGATGAATCGGCAACTCGCGCTCCACTTAACTTTGGAGAGGCCCTCATTATTTCCAGAAGTTCTACAACGGACTCCCCTCCTCAGAACGGACCTGGTGGCCATATCTTGATGAACACAACCAGTTTCCGCTGCTGTTCAACTTGACTGATGTGAGCCTACCCAAGAACCAAGCAATCATGAGGGCCAACATTACTCCTCGAGCTATTCCAGTAAATATCTTCGGATCTGGGAAGAATGCCCCACCATCCTACGAGTTCTACTATCCATCGGCGGCAGCAAGACAACTGGCATTTGGCCAACTGCCGATCAAACTCTGCTACTCTAAGGTAGTGAGACCTAGGCAGGCAATCTTCAGTAATCTGGACTAGAATAAAGTCATCAGCCTTCCTGCCAATGCCGATCTGTTAGACCTTGACTTGTCCTCCTGGTCGCCAACCTCCTTCATCACCAACGAGTTCAAGTCTTGGTGACAAGAGTGGAAGTGCCAGCTACTCGCCAAGTCTTCACACTATTATCGGCACTTGATTGACGCCGATTACATCATCCCCGATGACGCAGTAAGTCTGCTATCTGATGTACTTCTATTACTTTATTTTTGTCATCGGTATCAGCACTTAACTCTTTTGCGCCTGACAGGCTGATGATCCGGTTCCCACAATGAGTAACAGTGGTAGGCCCTTTAATCTTTGGATAATGGGCCCCATATCGATCATCGGCACCAAAGCTCCGACGCTGGCCGCCTTCACGCCTCAACACGTACCTGCGCCGACACCCACAAAACCCAGGCTACATCGGCCGCTGCCGTTGCCCTGACACGGGTTTATGCAGTAAACTCGCTTTTACCTGTACCAATTACATACTGTTTTATCGGCAACATTTATCTTGTATAACTTGCTTTGTATTTTCAGGCACTATGGTCATCAGCATCTGCTTCCAGCAGGCAAACACCTTCCAGCCCGGCTGTCGATGCCCCCCAGTCTTCGTCCAAGCGGGTCGGCTCCCCTGCTGCTGCGCCGACGAAGAAGAGGCGCCTGGGGCTAGCTTCTCCTCCACCATTGGCTCCAGCTGCGCCATCAGCTGCCGATGCGCCGCCAGCAGGACTGCCTCCGGTCCCAATCGCCCTAACTGCCGGCGGGTCATCGGCAGATCCTCCATCGGCTTCTGTTGCGCCAACCACGGGCGGGTCATCGGCAGAGCCTCCATCGGTGAGTGTGCCTGATCAACCAATGGACGATGTCCCGGCTCAAGAGATAACTCCACTCGCCACGATAGTGGAGGCGTCGTCATCGGCACAGTCGGCCAGACTACCCGGCGAAGAAACAACCCAACCTTCCGCAGCAGCAGCGACGTCGGCATCGGCACCGTCGACCCAGGTTCCCGATGACAGAGTGGAACTGCCACCACAAGAAACTGTCACCACATCGGAGGCTACGCCGGCAACAACTATACCAGCACTAGCGGCGTTGGCTGCTTCTCCAACAAGGGTCCAGTCATCGGCATCCGCTGCCGATGTCCAGGATGAAGCTGGACCATCCAGTATGCCAGGCCCTAGGCAGGAGATCCGCTTCAAGACGGTAAGTCGATTACCTTAAAGCTCAAAGTATAATTTTACAATCGGCATATTTTAACTCCTCTGTTTTCAGGCTCAGGACTCTCCGGACAGCCTCTTCTCCTACAGCTTAAACCTTCAGAATGAAGATGGACGTCAAGGCCGCATTCAAGCGGATAGCCTATTTTCCTTTGCCGTTGACGTCCCCGATGACGATGAGGAGGAGAGCTCCGTCCCAACCTTGTCGGCATAGGTCAAATCTAAGCCGGAAGAGTTGCTTTCCTTGCAGCTACAAGACACGTCTCAACTCATCCAGGATTCATCGGCAGCAAGGATTGCATTCAAGGACATCCAGAGCCATCTTTCCACCGACGTAGCAGAAGTCCTTCTCCAGGCAACTTTCCTCGACATTAAGCAGATCCAATACCAGAAGCTTACCCGTCGCATTGCCGATAGGGCCGCTCAAGCCAAGAGCGAGGAAGAGAAGCTCAAATTCAAACATATTGCCGATGAGAAGCACAAAGGCATCGGCCAAGCAGAAGTCTCCATCGGCAACCTTGATCAAGAAATTTCCCGACTGTCGGCAAAGAAGGAGGAGCTGCTTGCGGAGTTACAGAAGGTTGAGGGGCATCTGACTGCAGCCAACCAGCAGAGAACCCAACTATCCGACTCCATCAAGGTCCTGCGGCAAGAAAGGGACCAGAATGCACGACAGGCTATACTATGGAAGAAGAAAATCAAGCCGGTCGAGGGCTCTGCCGATACCGACGCCAAGGAGATGGACGACATAGAGCAAATTTGCCTGCGTGCGATATCATTTATCCACTCCTTGTTGTAATGTCTGTTGTATCGGCAAAAATTGTAACCTGATACTTGACTTTAACTTTTAATATGACGCCAGTTTGTTTTTACCGATGTTTATATAACTTTCGTGCATCGGCATTCAACGGGGCACTACGCATCTACCCATATGCTAGGGTAATATCTCTTTAAGTATTTGCCATTGATCGCTCTAGAAAATGCAACTCCTTCGAGAGTTTCCAAAATGTAAGCATTACCAGGAGCAGACTGTTTTACCTGATAAGGACCCTCCCAGTTAGGGGACCACTTTCCAAATTTAGAGCTCTTAGTCCCTATCGGTAAAATCAACTTCCAAACCAAATCGCCATCGGCAAATTCCTTCATTTTTACTTTCTTGTCATACCATCGGGCAACTCTCTTCTTATTCTCTTCAATGCTAATCAATGCCCTCAACCGATGACCTGCCAAATCTTCTAACTCATCTTTCATCAGAGTAATATAATCATCGATCGTCAATTGATCCTGAAAAGATAATCGCCTAGAACCAGTTTTGATTTCCCAAGGTAGGACAACATCGTGCCCACAAACCAACTGATACGGCGAGACCTTAGTTGCACCATGACAAGCCATCCGATATGACCACAAAGCTTCGTTTAATACCATGTGCCACCTTCTAGGGTTTTCCTCAATCTTGCGCTTTATAAGCTTAATGACTCCTTCATTAGTCGCTTCAGCTTGACCATTAGCTTGAGCATAATAAGGAGAAGAATTTAACACCTTGAAACCCATGCTAGCAGCAAAGTCATCAAACTCTCCCGATGTGAACATGGTCCCTTGATCGGTAGTAATGGTCTGAGGAATACCAAATCGGTAAACGATGTGCTCCTTAACGAAATCCACCATGTTCGCCGATGTCACCTTCTTCAAGGGGATTGCCTCAACCCATTTGGTGAAGTAATCGGTAGCAACAAGTATGAACTTGTGCCCCTTGCTCGACGGCGGATAAATTTGGCCGATGAGATCAATAGCCCATCCTTTGAACGGCCAAGGCTTGATTATAGGATTCATTGCCGATGCAGGTGCCCTTTGCACATTACCAAACCTTTGACAGTCCTGGCACCCTTTGAAATAATTGAAGCAATCTTCAAGGATTGTCGGCCAATAATATCCATTCCGCCTAATCATCCACTTCATCTTGAATGCCGATTGATGCGCTCCACATACACCTTCATGGATTTCACCCATCAATTCTTTCGCCTCCTCTTTGCCGAGACATCTAAGCAAGACTCCATCAATCGTCCGATAATACAACTCGTTATCCAGAAGCACATACTTAGTAGCTTGGAACCTTAGACGCCTTTCAACTTTCCTGGATGGATCCCTTAAGTAATCGGCAATCTCCTTTTTCCAGTCATCGGCAACTGTTACCGATGTCGTGATTTCTTGAATCGGCTGATATCCCGAAGCATTCTGTGCTAGCCGATTGGCCTCTTCATTATGCAACCTTGGAATGTGCTCAAGGCGGTATTCTCTGAACTCTTTCAACAACCGCAAACACTGCTCATGGGCTGCAATTAACACTTCGCTTCGGCATTCATATGTCCCGATCAATTGATTAATCACCAACATGGAATCACCGAAGACTTCAACAGCATCGGCACGCACCTCCCTGAGTAGTTCTAACCCCTTAAGCAAAGCTTGGTACTCAGCCTGATTGTTTGTCGAAGTAGCAACAATCGGCAACGAAATCTCATACCTCTGTCCTCGGGGTGAAATCAAGAGAATACCGATACCTACTCCATCCTTGCACGTAGACCCATCAAAGAATAAAGCCCAAGGAGCAATCTCAACAAAGCTCACCATATTGCAGTGTTGAGTAACAAAATCGGCCATCACCTGACCCTTAATAGCCTTAGCCGATTCATACCTTAGGTCAAATTCTGACAGTGCCAAAATCCACTTACCGATTCGTCCACTCAAAATCGGCATTGACAGCATATACTTGACCACATCATCTTTGCAGACAACAGTGCATTCGGCCGACAGCAAATAATGCCTCAATTTAATGCAAGAGAAATACAAACATAAGCACAATCTTTCTATGGCCGAATACCTGATTTCAGCATCCACCAATCTTCCGCTCAAGTAATATATTACACGTTCCTTCCCTTCAAACTCTTGAATTAAGGCTGATCCGATAACACCGTCATCGGCAGACAAATATAACCTGAAAGGCTTCCCGTGTTGAGGTGGAACCAAGACTGGAGGATTCACCAAGTATTTCATAATCTCCTCTAAGGCTAACTGCTGCTCTTCTTTCCATGTAAACTCTTGATCGGCTTTCAACTTTAACAGAGGACTAAAAGATTTAATCTTACCAGACAGATTGGATATAAATCTTCTAATGAAATTAATCTTGCCGATCAGAGACTGCAACTCAGTCTTGTTGGTGGGAGCAACCACCTTGTTAATTGCATCAATAGACTTTCTGCCTATTTCAATGCCTCTCTGATGCACCATGAAACCCAGAAACTGCCCTGCTGATACACCAAATGCACACTTGTTAGGATTCATCTTTAACCCATGCTCCCTGGTACACTCCAATATTTTCCGCAAATCGGCAAGATGCTTTCTGAAGTCTCCAGACTTAACCACCACGTCATCAATGTAGATTTCAACTATTGTACCGATGTACTTATGAAAGATAAAATTCATCGCCCTCTGATAAGTAGCACCGGCATTTTTCAAGCCAAAAGTCATGACCACCCACTCAAACAAGCCAACGTGACCTGGACATCGGAAAGCAGTCTTGGATATGTCTTCTTCATTCATGAATATTTGATTATACCCAGCATCACCATCCATGAAGCTAATAATCTGATGTCCAGCAGCAGCATCGATCAGCAGATCGGCAACGGGCATCGGGTAGCCATCCATCGGCGTAGCCTTGTTAAGGTTCCTGAAATCAATGCACACACGAAGTTTTCCATTCTTTTTATACATAGGAACCACATTAGAAATCCAATCGGCATATCGGCATTGCCGAATAAATCCAGCTTCGATCAACTTGGTAATCTCAGCCTTAATATCAGGTAAGATAGTAGGATTGCATCGGCGTGCTGGCTGCCGATGTGGCTGGAAACCAGACCTGATGGGTAACCGATGTTCAACTATCGATCGGTCTAAACCAGGCATCTCTGTATAATCCCAAGCAAAACAATCTTTATTCTCTTTCAATAAATCGGTTAACTGCTACTTACATTGGGAATCTAACTTAGCACTAATAAAAGTAGGCCTAGGTTTACTACCATCGCCGATGTCGATCTCGAGCAAGTCATCGGCAGACGTAAAGCCCTGCCCCAATTTTCCGTCATCGGCGAACTGATCCATTAAGACTCCTCCTCAGGACCGACTGCTTGGATCAGCTTGATGCGGTAATCGGCAACTTTGAGGAACTTTTTATCCCAGGCTTCGCCAGATATACACCTGGTCTGCTCATAAGTGTCCAACTCTGCCGATGCAACATTAGATGAGGCTTCACCGCGGATGACTTCAATTCTATCCCCGATCCACTGTACCAGGCTCTGATGCATAGTAGAAGGGATACAACAATTAGCATGGATCCAATCCCTTTCGAGGAGCAAGTTGTAAGTGCCTTTGCCGCTGATTACAAAGAACGTTGTCGGCAAAGTCTTACTGCCGATGGTTAAGTCAACACATACGGCTCCCATGGCAGTCGACACATTGCCTTCAAAGTCCTTGAGCTTCATGTCGGTCTCGACTAAGTCCTGGTCACCTTTGCCAAGCTTTCTGAACACGACATAGGGCATTATATTGATCGACGCGCCGCCATCCACCAGCATCTTGGTCATCGGCTGACCGTCCACTTTGCCCTTAACAAACAGAGCCCTTAAGTGCTGCCTCTCATCTTCGGCAGGGTTTTCAAAGATAGCCGCCATCGGATCCAACACCAATTGTGCCATATCGGCAGCCTCATCATCATCGCTAACGGGCACAATGAACTCCATCGGCAACATGACCACCATGTTTATATCTGCCGATGGGCCCCTGTCCTTACGCTTCGGCCTCCATTGCTTCTCTCCCGAGGGTTCTGCACTATCATACAGGTCGTCGCGGCGCTGGCGCTGAATCCTCCTCTTCTGGGTCTTAGTCAAACCCTTAGGGCACCATGGAGGAAGCTTGGTCTTCCAGACGGGTTGGTGCTGCTTCTCACCACTTACATCGGCACTTCTTCCGATGTTGGGATCTCTGGAGAATATCTCTTCGTCGGGCACTCTAGCATTGGCCATCTCCTCCAGCTCCCCCTGATCAACACGCCTGCCAAGCCGATCATGGGCACTGAGCTTGCCCCCCAGTCGGTCATGTGCCGATCTGTTCTCTCTGAGCGGCCTGGCGTACCTGGGTGCCTGATCATCAAAACAAGGTCTCTTACCTGACCGATCGGCTGTGTAGTACCCATTGCATTCTGGACAGTTATCGGCAGTGGGCAGCTTGATGCCTTCCTCCCAGCAATGAACGAAGAAGGGACACCTCCAGTGGTCCTTATGTCGAAGCCATTCTCGATGCTCTTCTTCTTCTTGCCGATACCATTCCTCACGTGATTGCTGATGATATCGCCTTGACTGTTTGTGAGCGATCACCATCCCAGGAGCCCTGTTGGCGCTGTTACCCTCATCGACAACCTCCTTGCCCTTTCTGCCATCGGCAAACCTCTTTGCGTCGTGCTCAGGCACTTGATAGTTAGGGCCTACCGATGAGTTCTCTCTGGCAGCTTCCGATGTCAGCACTCTGGTTTTTTCACTCATCTCTACCATATTGCTTGGGAACGGGTGCTGATCTATCTTCATCGGTTTCTGGACTTTAGAGTTTTCAAACTTGATACGCCCAGACTCGATCTCCGACTGCAACTGCTGCCTGAATACTTTGCAGTCATTGGTACTGTGTGAGGTTGCATTATGCCACTTGCAGTACCTAATCTTCTTGAGCTCTTCAGCCGATGGGATTACTTGATTGGGCGCCAACTTGATTCGCCCCTATTGCAGCAATAAATCAAACATCCTATCGGCCTTGGTGATGTCGAAGGTGAACCTCTCAGTTTCCTTTTGGCCGAACGGACAAGACACAGGCTTCTTATCCTTCACCCATTCGGCCGCATCGACATTCAGCTCTTCATCCGATCCGGAATCTTCTTCTTTCCCGATGAAGGTCACCTTCTTGTTCCACGTCTTCCTGGGCTCAAAGGCTTTGATATCCTGATCAACAATCCTCTACACCAGGTGACTTAGGCTCTCAAACTCTTGGGACGCGTACTTGTCCTTGATGTGCGGCAGTAACCCTTGGAAGGCCAAATCTGCCAGTTGCCGATCATCAAGCACCAGACTGTAGCACTTGTTCTTCACATCCCGCAGTCTTTGCACAAAACTCTCTACCGATTCGTCGTTGCGTTGCCTCATTTTGACCAAATCGGTAAGCTTCTTCTCATGTATGCCAGCAAAGTACTTATGAAATTGCCTCTCCAGATCGGCCCATGTAATTATAGAATTTTGAGGCAACGATATGAACCATGTGAATGCCGATCCGGACAATGATGAAGAGAACAATCTCACCCTTAATTCCTCCCTGCTGGCAGCTTCTCCGCACTAGATAATGAAGCGGTTGATGTGCTCCATTGTTGATGTGTCGTCTTGGCCGGAGAACTTGGTAAAATTGGGCACCTTGTACCGATTTGGAAGAGGAATCAAGTCATATGCAGGCGGGTACGTAGTCCGATAGGAGTATGTGTTGACCTTGGGTCTGATGCCGAATTGCTCTTTCATGACTTCGGCTATCTTACCGACCCAGTACGCGTCCTGCTCTTGCCGACTCATTGCGCCCGGACGTCAAGGCTCAGATTGATCAAGTATAACTAGACCAGAGCTGAACGAGGCAAACAGCGATGCGCCCGGATTGCCAAAGCTCAGAGGTACTCCCACGCGGAACTAGCAAGGATTTGACGAAGATCAAGATGATGCAGCCTGTCGAAAGCTTGAAGAACTCGTTGATAGCTATAACTAATGCATAAAAAAGGGTAAATTGCGATAAAAGGTAGAATAAGATAAAATTGGTTTTTTTTTGAATTGGATTGTATATTTTTTTCCATAGCCCTCGGGCACATATTTATACTCCCGCATGGAGAGTTGTACAAAGACACGACACATATCCTTCCTAAAACAAACTCCTACTTTAAAGGAAACTGACTCGCGCAGGAGCCGGATAACAATATTTATTTCCTAAACAAACACACCTATTTTAAAGGAAAATAAACGACTCATGCAAGAGTCGGATTCAAACTACTATAATAATACTGGTACAAAACACCAGTTTCCTTATTCTCCTCCTCGATGAAAACTTTCCATCGGCAAACCCCCTTAATCCACGCCTTCCTTCTTTTGACCACCGGTAACCTTCTGCTGCCCATCGACATCGGCAACACTTTCCCGATCGGCAATCGGCAACATTTCCGATTAGCGACCTTGTGCTGGTAACTCACCAATCATCCCCCCTCGGCAATCGTCAATGACCCCTCATCGGCAATCGACAATAGCAACTCATCGGCAATCAGCAATGACTCTTCATCGGCCATCGGCAATGACTTTTTACTGGCAATCAGCTTCAGCAAGACTTCACCTTCGTCGGCCAAGATCATCCAGCCTCCATCGGCAAAACACTTGGTCTTCCGTAGCACTCTCCCATCGGCCATATTGGCTCATACTTTACCGATGCCGATGGAGAACGACCACTGACCAGTCAAGCTTTGGCCCATTTGACACGTGTCGAAAAACGGTGTCAACAGATCCTAAACATGGATATGATTCAGATCTAACTAAGGCAAGTATATAATCATAATAGACTAAGAACAATATAACTAAGAACATAAACGAATAGAGTAAAGTCATAAACAATATAATGAAGTAGAGCAAAGTCATATTCATAATACTGAAGAACAAATGATGAACAATGAAGAACTAGAGAGAGAATTACCAATAATCCTCTTGACATATCTGGAAACCAATCGAAGATTGACTCCTTCTAGTTCTAATCCTATATAGCTATGCTAAAGTAGATATCTAGTTGATGTGGTGGCTCTAGGGCTTGATCAGGGGCTTCTCCTCTTGAGATGGATGATGAATAATGAATTAGGTCAGAGAGGCTCTCCTCCTCTAGGTCAGGGGGCCTTCCTTATATAGCCTCCTCAAATGAACGTCAACCGTCGGATCAAACGAACCTTAATGGAGGGCTTAGATGTGATCTCAAAGGTGGTGGAGAGGTGGTCCCACAAGGCAGACCCTATTGGGACTTGCCCTAGGGTGGCCACCCCAGGGGTAGGGCGGGCGCCCTGCCCCTGGGCCCGCTCGGCCTCTGGTTCCTTACCGCGCCTTCTTGACTCTTCTAGAGTGTTCTTGTTTCTACGGATGACGTTTATCTCTATGTAATCATGACATGTCGGCATTTCCTCCATATTTCCTGATATCCCCCTGTAGAAATAGACATTCACCAAAACTCGTGGAATTCTGTCAGTATAAACCCTATTTCTAAGTGTTGGTTTCATATAGATCATTTTCCTTGTCTAGTTGATGGTTGGATTTGATACTTAAGGACCGTCAATAGAGGGTCACCACCACTACTGGGAACAGGGCCTGCATTCTTCATGCATGCCATTGCCAGACACGATAAGAACCACTGACACTGAGAGACCAACTGCCACTGAAACAATCCCCAAGGAAACCACTGATCAAATGCACTGCTCCCTGCCACTAACAATTCACTAACTAGAGCTGCAAGAGTGGCATGACGGCTCTGGACTGTCCTCTCAAGGCTTTACCTCGTTCCGTACTCACGGGCTTTGCCCCGAGTTCACTGACACAATCACTGATCCACTGCACGATAGATATCGAAAGGATATATAACATGTAAGCAAGTAACTAGGGGTGAGTGAATTCTACTAAGAAGCATGAATTCAGGTAAGATTAGAATCGAAACTATCAAACCAATACCTTTGACCAAGTGATGAAAACAAAAACAGAAGAAGGTGAGAGCTCCTTGATCACTTCAAGTCAATCTGTAAGCCTAAGCAAAAGAATAGCAGAAGAATTATGGAGACAAACTTGAAAGGTGATAACTTGCTGGAAAAATCACCAACCCTAACACAGTCAGGATCAATGATCAGAGGAGGAAGAAATAGGATCACCTCTACTGAACTGAGAGTGAAGGAAAGTTCCTCAGCAGGAGAGAAAACTCCTTCCAAGGAGGAGGAAAAATCCTCGGAACAGGTCACGCCGGCAGCTCTTACTGCGACGCGAGGAGTCCTCTGTGTGGCTAGGAGGGCACACGCAGAAGGGAGGAGAAACCAGATGACACAGGCAGGCTCAGGGGAGAACTGCGGTGGAGCTGGAGAGGGGCCACCGGCGGAGAGAACCTCCGGCGAGGGTGGCACAGCAAGAACGAGCGCAGCCAGTGGTTAGGGCAAGGAGCAGCGGTGGCGGCGTACGGAACCAACTGAACCGATCAAGGAAGAAAGCGGTTTTCAAAAACGATATACGCCCTGTAAGTCGATGACGGACGCTCCGGATCCGAGCGACGAACACTCCATCGGAAGGCGACGGACGCTGGGCAGTGTCCAACAGCCATCGTCCGTCGGGCTTACAGAGAGGGTGCAGAAGGGTCACAACATATCATCGCGTTGGACGCTTCGCGACGGACGCTCCCTAGCATCCGTCGCCCTCAGATGGGCGACTTTTCTGTGCGGATGATCGCGACAGACGCTGAGGCATAGAGGGCCAAGCGTCCGACGCAGCGTCTGACGCCGTTTTTCAAAGTATTTTTCAAATCTGATTTTTGCGTCTATCTCCCAACCAGGTCCCAATCCTAATAAGAATCAAATAACACCTTATTGGATTTGATATGAGAACCATCTCTCAAACTCTCATTTGCAATTAGTTTGCCATAGGCTTAGATTTAGTTTTTAGTTCAAAATATTCGAATGGAAGCTTCAAGGAGACATCATAGGGCCACAAGAGGGGTATAGAAACATCTTGAGCTTGGAATGCTCCCCATAAGTGGCAAACCTAGCGGATGCTAAAAACATAACCGAAAAGAAATGACAAGCAACACATGCATATGCTATGCAATACTTGGAATTTGAATCTAGGTTGCTTGCAAGTTTAAACCGCGGTTAAGCTTAGTTACACGCTTTGAGGGCGGTTATCTTAATCGTGTTAGCTAAGCCTATGTGCATTTCTAAATTAAACATGTTATATTACATATGAATGCATGGTTGGTTCACTTAAGATAATTTTTTAGTGAAGTTAGAGTGATCAAGCACATTTAACTCGCTTCGCAACCTACAAAAGGTTGTTTCATCGAGTAGTTTTGTAAAGATATCCGCCAATTTCTCTTTGCTTCTAACTCCAACTAGTGTGATATCCTTCTTAGCCACATGATCTCTAAGAAAGTGATGGCGAATATATATGTGCTTGGTGCGAGAGTGTTGAACCGGGTTGTTTGCAAGCTTTACGGCGCTTTCATTATCACACAAGAGTGGAACATTTTTTAAGGTAATGCCGTAATCAAGGAGTGTTTGGGTCATGTATAAGTTTTGTGCACAACAAGCTCCTACGGCAATGTATTCCGCCTCGGCGGTAGACAATGCCACAATATTTTGCTTCTTAGAGGACCAAGAAACAAGAGATCTTCATAGCATATGGCACCCTTCGGAGGTACTCTTCCTATCAACCTTACACCTGACATAATCCGAATCGGAATAGCCCACTAGTTGGAAGGGAGCTCCTTTGGAATACCAAAGGCCAATGCTAGGGGTGTGACTTATGTACCTAAGGATTCTTTTAACCACACAAAGATGCGACTCCTTAGGGTTTGCGTGAAACCTAGCACACATACACACACTAAACATGATATCCGGCCTAGATGCGGTGAGGTAAAGTAAACTACCAATCATAGAGTGATAGAGAGTTTGGTCAATCAGTTTACCTACCTCATCAAGGTCGAGATGTCCATTGGTAGGCATGGGGGCCTTGATTGGCTTGCAATCCTCCATCTTGAATTTCTTGAGCACATCATGAGTGTACTTCTCTTGAGATATGAAGGTGCCCTCCCTCAATTGCTTCACTTGGAAGCCAAGGAAGAAGGTTAGCTCGCCAATCTTCGACATCTCGAACTCCCTGGACATCAATTCACCAAACTCCTTGCAATGATCTTGGTTTGTTGACCCAAATATAATGTCATTGACATATACTTGGCAAACAAAGATCGCTCCATCTAGCACCTTGGTGAATAGTGTGGCATCAGCTTTCTCGATCTTGAAGCCCTTCTTGAGTAGGAAGTCCCTTAACCTCTCATACCAAGCTCTTGGAGCTTGCTTCAATCCATAGAGTGCCTTGGACAACCTATACACATGATTAGGACAATTTGGGTCTTCAAACCTAGGAGGTTGTGAGACAAAGACAAGTTCATTAATGAAACCATTTAAGAAGGCACTCTTCACATCCATTTGAAAAAGTTTCATTTTGTGATGTGAAGCATATGCCAAAAGGATACGAATGGCTTCTAGTCTTGCCACCGGTGCTAAGGTCTCCCAAAATCCAAGCCTTCAACTTGGGAGAACCCCTTTGCCACCAATCTTGCCTTGTTCCTCACAACCACGCCTTGATCATCTTGCTTGTTCTGAAACACCCACTTGGTGCCAATGATTCTTGCTCCTTTGGGATTCTCTACGAGTGTCCACACTTCGTTCTGGGTGAAGTTGTTGAGCTCTTCATGCATGGCATTCACCCAATCCGGATCCGCAAGTGCATCCTCCACACTATTAGGCTCAACAAAGGAAACAAAAGAGCGATGCTCAACATAAGAAGCAAGTCTAGATCGAGTTGTTACCCTCCTTGATGGACTGCCTATGATAAGGTCTTGTGGATGAGCTTGAAACATAGGCGTAGATCTTCTATTTGTCTCTTGAGCAGGGGGATGTGGTGCATCAACATTTTGAGTTTCCGCCTCAGCTTGATCTTGAGGGATGAAGGTATCTTCTTGAGCTTCCCTCACTTGTTCTTCATCAACTTCAGGCGTGCGAGGTGGAGAAGGCTCTTGATTTGCATCAACTTCATTTTCTTCCACCTCTTGTGGGTTGATAGCACCAACGGGCATATTCTTCATAGCCTCCCTCAAGGGTTCATCACCTACATCATCAAGATTCTCAAGCGCTCTTTGGGAGCCATTAGTTTCATCAAACTCCAAGTCACACGTTTCTTCAACTAAGCTGGTGGCTTTGTTAAATACACGGTATGCCTTGGATTTAAGCGAATAACCAACAAGGAAACCAGTGTCACAACGCCTTTGAAACTTCCCCAAGTGTTAGCGCTTCTTGTAGATGTAGACTTTGCATCCAAACAACCAGAAGAATGAGATATCCGGTTTCTTCCCATTCACAAGCTCATAGGGGGTCTTCTTGAGAAGCCTTTGGATAAATAGCCGGTTGGCCGCATAGCATGCGGTGTTGATTGCTTCGGCCGAAAACTTCTCAGTTGGCTATAAATTTTGTGGTGCTTGATCATGTGCTGCACTGGAAGTTGATCTCGAGAGTTCTCCTTTTCTTCTTCAATGCTTGTACTGTTGAGTGAAACTGAGCAGCCCCCGGGCTTATGTTTGTCTTCTGATAGTTGGGTGGGTAAAAGAATTCTTGTGAAAGAAGTTAGAGGTAGACTAACTCCTCGGTTAGATTTTCATAGGAAATTTGGTATGGTAGGTAGAAGAAGTCTTGTGACCTCACTTCCATGCTTTCTCTATCTGTTTACTGAGTTCCGGGTTGTAACCGTTGCCACTCCTAAATTGATTGATGTGGTACACTCCATCTTCCTGGCCGTGCATACTTGCACCGATCTCCTATTGGAAAGGTTGGAGTTGGAGCTGTCCAATCTCATTTATTTGGAGTGGCTTTCTGCCAGCACTTCTTTACGCTCTATGGGTGTTCTTTTGTAGTCTTTTGTATTTAAAAATGTTGTAGCCGAGTTGTTTTTTCCAGCTTGCTCCCTTTGCTGTTGGGTTGTTTGTAGGTGTCGTGTGTTGTGTGATTGTCCTTGGAATATTCCCTTGGATATCCTTTATGGTGCAGTGATGTACATCCTTTACTGTATCCGTTTGTGTCTCATCAATGCAGTCCTTGCAGAAACTTTTGCCTTTACTACTTACTTTATGTACTATTACTGCTGTTATCCTTTCTTCATGGACTTGGTGTATGTGCGCCCACTATTCTTCTATAAATAGTTGTAGTATAGTTCCTTTGTCGCATATCCTCTGTTTTCCCTTATAAAGTCCTTGTTCTTGATCTTATTCTATCATGGATGTTGTAGTTGGCGAGCTTGATGAGCCCCCGGGTGTCTTTTTTCTTTCTTCTTGTTGTAACCTGGTGAATGATGTAAGTCTTATGATGAGAGTGGTGCATGCTGTGCTGCCTGTTGACGGTCCTTAAGTACCAATTTTAACTGTCAACTAAACAAGGAAAAGGATCTAAATGAAACCCATAGCTAGAACTAGGGTTTATAGTGACAGAATTCCACGATTTTTGGTGAATGTCTGTTTCTACAGGGGGTTATCAGCAAATACCAAGGAAAGGCCCCCATGTCATGTTTACATAGAGATAATTATCAACCGTATAATTTTCTATACTCAGGAAGGCTCTAGAAGGAACTGGACCAAGCCGGAAGCCAGTCGGGCCCACACCCAGGGCGCCCGCCCTAGGGTTTAGGGTGCCCGTCCTAGTTTTTCCACCAATCAGGTTCAACTTGAGGATCGTGCTCCACCGCCTCTGAGGATCAATCTAAACCCCTCGCCTAAGGTCGGTTTGATCCGACGGCCGACGTTCATTTGAGGAGGCTATATAATCAAGGCCCCTGACCCCCGTGAGGATCATCTCATCTCATTATTCTTCTCTAGAGCAAAAGCTAGGGTTTCAATTAGAAGTAGAGAAGGAGAGAGGTCCCTCTAGTTGTCTAGATCTAGTTCTTCTAGTTCTAGCTCATCTAGTTGTAATTAGAGGTGAGAGAGAGGAGGAGAGAGCTAGGAGGAGCCGGATCTTCCTGAACATTGTACCTTTGCAGCATCTGGTTCGGAGCAATCTCGAGGTTCTTCATTTATTATTTCTAAGTATCTTATTTCAGTTCTTGCTTTATTCTATTTATGGGATCTCCGCTCCTATTGAGTGCTCTAGTTTTGATATCGGATTAGAGTAGTAACCGATAGTGTAGACGTGGTGTCTAGACTAGAGTTTACCTGAGTTTGCGCCCAATCCTACGGATAGTTGTGGTAGCCCCAAAGGTGACAGCTCTATAAGACCTTTGTAGTCCATCACATTCGGGTTGGTGTTTTCGTAGAGCTTTTGGCAGCCTCCCCCCGACTACCTTTTCCCAGTCTTTGTCGAGAGTCGGGAAGGTACTGTTGCTCCAAAGTAAGTAGAGTATCATGGGTCTTTGATTAGATAACTCCCTTAGAAAACTCTAAAATCTCTCTACCCAGTTATCTTATCTATCCTTGGATGCTCTTAGTTCTTAACAAGTTCACTTCACGTTCCCCGTGGAAATCGATACCCTTGGAATACTCACGGGTGAAAGCTACATCGGTATCCATGCCCTTGCGGATTTATCTGTGTGCGTTAAGAAATACCAACAAGCTTTCTGGCGCTGTTGCCGGGGAACGATAGTTGTGCTAGTTTCGAACCAAGTCATCCGTTTACCTTTTCTTATTTCTTTTTTACCACCTTTCTCCCCTTACCATTTTCATCTTACCACATGAATTTCACTCCTATCTATAAATACTCTGCTCGAAAGGGCGACATGTTGGAGCCTCCACCATCTTGAAATCCCATTCTTATAGATGGCTATGAGCTTCGCCCGGCTTTCATAGCCATGGTTCGAGAGCAACCTTTCTCTGGGCTAGAAAACGAAAATCCTTACACCCACCTTAGAGAATTTGAGCAATTGTGTTCCTGCTTCATCATTGCTGGCATGACACAAGAGACCTTAAAATGTAAATTGTTTCCATTCTCACTTTTGGGAAGAGCGAAACAGTGGTATGCTCATTATGTAGGAGGCATAAATGGGAATTGGGATGAACTTCGAGACAAATTTTGTCTTGCTTTCTTCCCTCTTTCTAAAATTTCAGCCCTTAGAATTGAAGTTCTTCAATTCAAACAAAAAGAGAAAGAGACAATAGGAGCAGCTTGGGCTAGGTTCATAAGCCTTATCAATTCCGGTCCAAACCTTTCCTTGCCAGACAATGTCTTACTCTATCACTTCCATCTTGGTCTTAACAAGGAAGCTGCTCTCCACCTTGACCTATATTCAGGAGGCTCGTTCTCGCACAAAACCATTAGTGAAGGAGAAGCCATTCTAAATAAAATTCTTGAAAATACCCCTTACACTAGAGTTTTTGATGAATTCTCCGAAGAAGAAGTCGAGCCAACCCCCGAACAATACGAGGAGGAACAAACAACCGAATCCAAAATTCCTTCAAATTATTTGAATGATTTGGTTGCAATAGAACCATCTCCTGTGGGAACACAACACTCTTTAGAGAGTGATGAACCTCATCCTTCTATGTTCCTCTCAGAATTCGAGGTAGATCTTTTTGAAGATTTTGGCAACACCTCGAGTTTTCCAGTTCAAGTGAAGCCTCTGGTACACTCTGCATCGTTTGAGAATAAGAGTCTACACAATGATGCTTTCCTTTTAGAGCATATTAAAGGACTCTCAGCCATCATGAGCCGTGAGTGGTCGGTAGAATTAGAGTTATCCACTGAGGTAGCCCGAATCACTACTCCCTCAGATTTTATACTTTGAAAACTTATGGGAATCACCATAAAGGCTCACTATAGTCCTATTGTTAGGATAAATAAATTTCAAGGGCTTTAGCCCAACATCTTTGCCCCAACGAATCTTTGATCCCATCACATAAGCTTCTAAGAATTCCGTCTAGAGTTATTCTTGAAAGTTATGGGGTCATAAGGTCCATTCCTTTACGCATAAGAGGGTTCGAGTATCTCTTAGATTTTTACATCTATGACATCTCGGACATGTCTCTCTTGATTGGCGTACCGTTTGGAACACTCTTTCAAGAGCAACCAAACAAGGATCACCTAAAGCTCAAGCTAGGCAATTCTTCTATTGTTGTTAATCTTTTAAGATCAAATAATGCAATAGTAGAACCCAAGCCTAAACAAGACCCTTTTGAGGAAGTCTTAGTGGCATTTCTAGAAGACTGGTCTCAACCAACTCTTTATGATGAACACTTCACTCAAGAAGAGGTAGAGCTAGCAGAACCTATCAAAGTAAATCCTTTGGAAGTGCCATCACGACCCTCAATCGAGTTAAAACCTCTTCCTTCTGGCTTGAAATATGTCTTTCTCAATAATAACAAAGAAACTCCTACAATTATAAGTGATAAGCTTTCCCAAGAGGAAACCAATAGACTTGTCACTATCCTAGAAAGAAATAAATCGGCCTTTGGCTACTCACTCCATGACCTCATTGGAATTAGTCCAACTCTTTGTACTCATAGAATTCCCATCGATCCTGATTCGTCACCTTCGAGGGAACCACAATAGAGACTTAACAATGCTATGCGCGAGGTTGTTAAGAAAGAGGTCTTGAAACTTTTGCACGCTGGGATTATCTATCCTGTGCCGCATAGTGAGTGGGTTAGCCCTGTCCAAGTTGTGCCAAAGAAAGGAGGGATGACGGTTGTAAGAAATGAGAAAAATGAACTCATCCCTCAACACACTGTCACTGGGTGGCGCGTGTGCATTGACTACCGGAAACTTAACAAGGCTACAAAGAAAGATCACTTCCCGTTATCCTTCATTGATGAAATGTTGGAACGGCTTGCAAAAAACTCTTTCTTTTGTTTCCTTGATGGTTATTCCGGATATCATCAAATCCCGATCCACCCTGATGACCAACGTAAGACCACTTTTACATTCCCTTATGGAACTTATGCTTATCGACGAATGTCGTTTGGATTGTGCAATGCTCCAGCTTCGTTCCAAGGGTGCATGATGTCTATTTTCTCTGACATGATCGAGAAAATCGTGGAGGTGTTCATGGATGATTTTACCGTCTATGGCAAAACCTTTAATGATTGTTTAGAGAATTTGGACAAAGTCTTACAACGGTGTAAAGAAAAGCACTTAGTCCTGAACTGGGAGAAATGTCATTTCATGGTTCAGGAAGGAATAGTGCTAGGACACAAGGTTTTCGAACGTGGGATAGAAGTGGATAGAGCAAAGATTGAAGTTATTGGGCAACTTCCACCTCCCACAAATGTGAAAGGAATCCGAAGCTTTCTAGGCCACACAGTGTTCTATAGGCGTTTTATTAAAAACTTCTCCCAAATCGCTAGACCCCTGACTAGCCTTTTAGCCAAAGATGTACCTTTCGTTTTCACTAATGAGTGTTATGAAGCTTTTTAAATCCTCATGAAAGCACTCATTTCAGCTCCAATCATCCAACCTCTAGATTGGACGCTACCCTTCGAGATCATGTGTGATGCTAGTGACTTCACAGTAGGTGCTGTCTTAGGCCAAACCAAGGATAAAAAGCATTATGCTATTTCCTATGCTAGCAAAACCTTGTCTGGGACACAACTCAATTATGCTACCACTGAAAAAGAGTTGTTGGCTGTAGTCTTTGCGATAGACAAGTTTAGATCTTACTTAGTAGGAGCTAGGTAATCATTTATTCAGACCATGCTGCTCTTAAATACTTGCTCACTAAGAAAGATGCTAAACCTTGGCTTATAAGATGGATTCTTTTACTCCAAGAATTTGACATAGAAATAAGAGACAAGAAAGGAGTAGAAAATTCAGTAGCTGATCACTTGTCTAGGCTTCAATATAAAAATGAACATGAATTGCCTATTAATGCCTATTTAAGGGACGAGACACTCCTCAAGGTAACACACTCGGACCCTTGGTATGCGGATATTGTGAATTATATGGTTTCAGGATATGTTCCACAAGGAGGTGACAAGAGGAAGCTTCAGTATGACTCTCGTTGCCACTTGTGGGATGATCCGTATCTCTATCGGGTTTGTGCTGATGGACTGCTACGGAAATGTGTCCCAATGGTTGAAGCCATGAAGATCATAGACAGATTGCATGCATCACCTTATGGAGGACACTATGGAGTGTACCGTACACATGCAAAGATCTAGCAAAGCAGATTTTATTGGCCAACAATGTATGAAGATAGAAAACAGTTCATTAGAAGATGTGTCAGATGCCAGAAGCATGGAAACATTAATGCTAGGAATGAAATGCCACTCACTAACAACCTTCAATTAGAGTTGTTTGATGTCTGGAGAATTGACTACATGGGACCATTCCCATGGTCTGGAGATGCTGAATACATCTTGGTGGCAGTTGACTACGTATCCAAGTGGGTAGAAGCACTACCTTGTCGAGCTGCCGACTCCAAGCATGCTAAGAAGATGTTCCATGAAGTGATATTCCCAAGATTCGGAATGCCTCGAATGGTCATAAGTGATGGAGGATCGCATTTCATCGACAAAACATTTCGGATGTTCCTAGCAGAATATGGAGTCAAGCACAATATTGCAACTCCATACCATCCTCAAACTAGCGGTCAAGTTGAAACATCAAATAAGCAAATCAAGAACATTTTGCAGAAGACCGTGGATGAGATGGGAAAGAAATGGAATTACAAGCTTCATGATGCACTATGGGCATATAGAACTGCATACAAAACACCCATAGGCATGACACCTTATCAGCTTGTATATGGAAAAACATATCACCTACCTGTTGAATTGGAATTCAGAGCTCATTGGGCCATCAAGAAATGGAACATGGATCTCCACTCGGCCGAGAAGAAACGTCAGATGCAAATATCTGAGCTAGAGGAATGGAGAGAAAAAGCTTATCACAATTCCAAGATCTACAAAGAGAGGACAAAAAGGTGGCATGATAAGAGAATCAAACACAAGGAGTTTACACCTGGTGATAAAGTTCTGCTGTTCAACTCAAGAGTAAAGCTCTTTGGTCATGGAAAACTTCGAAGCAAATGGGAAGGACCATTCAAAGTGATTGAAGTTGCACCACACAGTGCTGTCACACTTCAAGATGATACAGGTAACATATTCAAGTTAAATGGTCAAAATTTGAAAGTTTTTCTTGAACTTGAGAATTTACAAGAAATTGACTTGATTGAATTTTTGCAATTTACTGATCCAATCTAGAAATCAATCATGTCTTAGACAACTAAGGTTTAAATAGCGAACCACTAATGATTAATCAATTCCACGAGCTTTGTTGTCTATTTGAGGTTAGCGGGATTTAGAAGACTAGACAAGGTTAGATAACTTAATCTACTTTGAGAAGAAGACTCAGAGAAGCGAAGTAAGTCTACACTGTCTAAATGAATGACTATGTCAACATCCAGATTGGGGGAGAGTACCCCCATGTATCTAGGTAAGTATCTTTATTCACTCAGATTTACTTAGATATTAATTATATAGATTAATAAAAAAATGTGAGCACATGAAGGTTCACACTTAAATAATTATGAATCATAAGAGTTACAACTTAGACACTCACTATATCTATGGAATTTTCTTTATCCGTGATGGAGTTTTATTTAGTAATAATGATAAGTGTGTTTAGAAGTTGCTAATAATAAAATGAAGAACTCTGAAGATAACTCTATGGAAATGATGAATAGTTGCCCTGCCGTAATTCCTTTCAAGTACCTAGTTTTCAGCCTTGAATTCTCCCGAGTTTTAAATATAACTGTTTTGACATGAAGATTTGCTCTGAACCTGAAACTTGTGGGTTGCGAATGTTTGAGCTAAGTCTAGGTAGTTGATAGGTAAGATATGAGAAAGTTGAGCTACTTTTCATCTTGTTCCTAGCAATACTAGAGTTCTGGAGAATTTATCTTTTGAAAATTAAAAATATTACATGATGAGTCTCGGTATGATGAGAGCTTGAATTCCTACCACAGCCACACATACATGCCTGGTAGATTAGGAAAACATTCACTATCATATTTACTGCTTGTATTTGCATTGAGTTTTGTCAATCTTTGTTGACCCTTAGAGAGTTGCCATGCTTTTAAAATCAAGATCACGTACACTCCACTCATATATGCTACTTCTATCCTGGAAGTACGCATCCACATATATGCCATTCAGATCCACCAGAAAATGCTCTACTCCTACCCTGGGAGTAAGTAACCAAAAATATCCCAGTTCTCCACCTATCCATATATTCCATTACCACAGATATAACTGCTCCAAAGATTTCCTCGTTATCATCTCTCAAAAGTTTTATTATAGAAAGAGACTTGGGGTTGTGAAAAAAATATAATAAAAAAATATATAAAGAGAGTAAAACATGGACAAGTGTCCTATCAAAATAATGGGTACTTAGATGCCCGCCTCTCTAAAAAAATAAAAATGAAGCAAACCCAAGTTCTCTCAAAAGTTCCAAGTTTTGAAAGAGAGATGTATATTCATGGAGTAGAATAGAATTAGGTCTCCATCATACACCCTCATATACCCGCCATATATCCCATACACATGCACATCTTGATTTGATTGTATGACCTGTTTCTCTGGATCCATTGTTTGACTTTACAATATATGCTTTGCATGTATGTATGCGCTGTTCTAGGGTGAGAGAGAGAAGGAACATTGTTACTTTGCCTATTCCAAATAATATTCTGAGAGAAGGCATAACACCATTGTTGCCTTGGTGAGGATCCACAAATACCACATATAGAGAGACTTGAGAGGGTCATACAAAAGAGACTTTGAGTTTTATTTTAAAAACTTTGCAAAACTCCAGGATGAAGGTAAAGTGAAGAGCTTGAGACGTAGTGCTTGACTTGATCATTCTACTTTTCAATTACTCAAGACCCAAGTGATGGCTTTAAGCCCCATGGTTGAGGGTAATATGGGTAAGTTTGAAAGTCAGAATAGTTACTCTAATCCAGAGGAGAATTCTTGTTTGAACGCATGTGTACCTTTAAGGCGTGAAAGCATTGTAGCAACTCCTGATCCATCATTGAGTTCATCTTTGCTTAGGGACGAGCAAAAGGTAAGCTTGGGGGAGTTGTTGACGATCCTTAAGTACCAATTTTAACCGTCAACTAAACAAGGAAAAGGATCTAAAGGAAACCCATAGCTAGAACTTGGGTTTATACTGACAGAATTCCACGAGTTTTGGTGAATGTCTGTTTCTACAGGGGGTTATCAGGAAATACCAAGGAAAGGCCCCCATGTCATGTTTACATATAGATAATTATCAACTGTATAATTTTCTATACTCAGGAAGGCTCTAGAAGGAACTGGACCAAGCCGGAAGCCAGTCGGGCCCACACCCAGGGCGCCCGCCCTCCTACTTTTTCCACCAATCAGGTTCAACTTTGCGGATCGTGCTCCACCGCCCATGAGGATCAATCTAAACCCTTCGCCTAAGGTCGGTTTGATCCGACGGGCGACGTTCATTTGAGGAGGCTATATAAGCAAGGCCCCTGACCTCCCTGAGGATCATCTCATCTAATTATTCTTCTCTAAAGCAAAAGCTAGGGTTTCAATTATAAGTAGAGAAGGAGAGAGGTCCCTCTAGTTGTCTAGATCTAGTTCTTCTAGTTCTAGTTTTTCTAGTTGTAATTAGAGGTGAGAGAGAGGAGGAGAGAGCTAGGAGGAGCCGGATCTTCCTCAACATTGTACCTTTGCAGCATCTGGTTCGGAGCAATCTCGAGGTTCTTCATTTATTATTTCTAAGTATCTTATTTCAGTTCTTGCTTTATTCTATTTACGGGATCTCCGCTTGTATTGAGTGCTCTAGTTTTGATATCGGATTAGAGTAGTAACCGATAGTGTAGACGTGGTGTCTAGACTAGAGTTTACCTGAGTTTGCGCACAATCCTACGGATAGTTGTGGTATCCCCAAAGGTGACAGCTCTGTAAGGCCTTTGTAGTCCACCACGTTCGGGTTGGTGTTTTCGTAGAGCTTTTGGCAGCCTCCCCCTGACTACCTTTTTCCCAGTCTTTGTCGAGAGTCGGGAAGGTACTGTTGCTCCAAAGTAAGTAGAGTATCGTGGGCCTTTGATTAGATAACTCCCTTAGAAAACTCTAAAATCTCTCTACCCAGTTATCTTATCTATCCTTGGATGCTCTTAGTTCTTAACAAGTTCACTTCACGTTCCCCGTGGAAATCGATACCCTTGGAATACTCACGGATGAAAGCTACAGCGGTATCCATGCGCTTGCGGATTTATCTGTGTGGCTTAAGAAATACCAAGACTGCCTCATCTTGCAGTACCCTAGTTCCATGCCTCTGGCTAGTCTTGCGGTCTTGGTTGAAGCATGTTTGGAGTTGTTTTGTTGCTGTTAGCTGCAAAGTGTTCCTTGTTCTGTCTTGTGCCATGTCATTTTGGTACGTGCTAATGCTGATCCGCATGCCTTCGGTGGAGACTCGGCTAGACTGCCAATATTGAATGGCTTCCGGGTTCTTCTTCTACTACCTTTGACAACCAGGGTGTGCATTGCTTCGCTGGACGTCGAACAGGTCTGAGTTATTTGGCTCTGTTTGTTAATATTGAATCTTGGTTCTAATGAGTGTAACCTCGAATTCGACTACTTTCCTTGTTGTCTAACATGATGAGCTTTGACTTGAGCAGTAGTTGTGTTGCTTCATATCCTTATGTCTATGTGGCTCAA
Source organism: Microstegium vimineum (assembly GCA_022036555.1). NCBI lineage: Eukaryota > Viridiplantae > Streptophyta > Magnoliopsida > Poales > Poaceae > Microstegium > Microstegium vimineum. The sequence continues at coordinate 12,464,843 of CM039121.1, forward strand.
TATGTGGTAACTAGATCTTATTCTGAATAAATGATCAGAAAACTTTTGTCTTGTTGTTCCGAGTTCTTTGTATTGTCAATTCTGTATTCTCCTTTATGGCGTTTGTACTGGTTGTAACGTCCGAGTTGTTTTCTACGCGAGATGTTTGTTGGGGTGTGATCCGAGTATTTGTTTTACTTAGGCGTCCGTTCCATAATTACAGGCGGTCTTTTGGCAACCGTTGTATTTTCTTTTCGTTGAAGCCAAAAAACTTGCGGTTTTGACCCCCTTATAAGTCTGCTTTTCTCTTTTCCTTTCCTCTTTACCTTGCGGTAAAAAATCTTAGCCTTGCTTGCAAACCCTAGTTGCCGCCGCTGCTTTGTCTGTCTTCGATCTGCTTCGGATGGTGAAGAAAAACAAGAACAAAGGCTGAATTTGTGGACAAGGACTCCATTTTGGATTCAATTGACAAACCCGAATATGTTGAGATGTCGCGCCAGATGAAGCTATCCCCCAAGCCTGTGACACAGGAGGCGGATTTAGATCTGCTTGTTGCCCATGGGTTACTTCAGTCACGAATTCTCTCTGGATACTCACTTCCTGGTGAGCATGTGATTCCAAGCCCTTCCCCTGATCAATCTATCCTCTTAGTTTCTTTTGTTCGTGCTGGACTTTGCTTCCCTCCATTTGACTTCTTGATGGAATTCCTTTATTTCTTTACTATCCAGCTTCATCATCGATCTCCTAATGGGGTACTTTTTCTTGCTTCGTTTGCTCATTTGTGCGAGGCATTTATTGGCATCCCACCTTGTCTTCTCCTTCTCTAGCATTTCTTTCGCCTCCGCTTTCACGAAAAAAGTCCCGCCCGTTCTTTTGGCTGTTGTGCTCTTCAATTTCGTCAGGGGGTGAAGAACAGTTACTTTTCGTTCACCCTTTATGATTCTGTTAAGGATTAGGTGGATAAGTGGTTCTATATCTCGAAACCTGATGCTTATTTTACTTCTTACCTTGCTGCCAAACCGACTTCTTATGAATCCTTGGTTATTAAGCCTTTGCTGACTCGGATAAGTTATTTGAAACAATCTGGGTTGACTGGCAATGGGTTGGTTGCTAGTTACTTTTGTTGCCGAGTTCCCCTCTTATGCAGAGGGATCACTTTGGCTTCGAGTATACTGGTTCTTCTGATCCTTCTCAGATTACTCCTCATTCCGAGTTGTCTGAAGAAGAGATTTTTTGAACGCTTAGGGAGAGTTCTGAGTGGTGTATCTGCTATGCCTCATTGTGTTCCTGGATATGATGCTGATCATCCTCCTCCTCAGGTTAGTGGTTTTTGGTTTGACTGAATTCTTTTCTTTTGGTATTCTTTTTACTGATATCCTTCTTGTGCCTTGTTAGGAATATGGTCGCTCTTTCAAGCTTGTTGTGCCTGTTGAGCCTACTGCTTCTATACCTGCTGGGGTTGCTGCTGAGATTACCTTAGCCTCGAGTTCTTCTTCCAGGTTAATTCCTAGACTTTGTGATACTGATGGGTATGTACCGTATACCCCTGATCCTCGGATTGCTCAAGTACTATTGAATTCTAGGAAAAGGAAAGCTGAGTCTTCCGCTCAACCTGCTCAAGCTCTTTCTACCACCCGTCGTCATTCTCCTCGTCCGTTCACTCCCACGGGTAACATTATTATAGGTGAGCATTTTGTTTCTTGTTGAGTTGTTTTGTTTGCTATCTTTCTTTAATCTTGTTTCTTTTCTTGTCAAGTGGTCAATCTATTCTTCTAGATGCAGGGCATTCTGACGATGATCCTCCCCTTGTTCGTCCATTGTGAGTTTCTTTTCGCTGGCTTTTTTAATTTCTTTCTAGAGCTTTTTCCTTACTGTAGAACTGTTCTAGTCGTAGGTCATCTGTTGACCAGTCTTCTGATGATTGTTGATGGTCCTTAAGTATCAATTTTAACCATCAACTAAACATGAAAAGGATCCATATGCAATTCACATCTAGCTATAGGAGGGTTTACTAATGAAATTCCACAAGTTTTGGTGAATGACTGTTTCTGCAGGGGGTTATCAGGAAATACCAAGGAAAGGACCACATGTCATGTTTACATAGAGATAATTATCAACCGCACACTTTTCTATACTCTAGAGGGTTCCAGAAGACGCAGGAAGAAACGAGAAGGCGAGCGGGCCCACGGGCAGGGCGCCCGCCCTACCCTTAGGGCACTCGCCCTGACCAAAGAGCCAATCACAGTCCACCTCGCGGATTAGGGTTCCACCGCCTTTGAGGTTAAATCTAACCCCTCCATTAAGGTTGGTTTGATCCGACGGCTGACGTTCATTTGAGGGCGCTATATAAGGAGGACCCCTGCCCCCTGGCTAAAGGCAATCCATTATTCATTTACATATTTTCCAGAGAGGATTCGCCAGAGAGGATCCCTTATGGATCTATTCTCTAGGGCTTAGCATTGAAGAGAAACTATCCTTAGTTTCTATGTGAGATTAGAGTTTACTCTTCTAGATTGAGAGAGTTAGAGTGGAGGTGTGGATTGAAGGAAGCCCGGCCTATCGGTGTCTCCTCTCCAGTTTGTATCTTCGGGATCAAGACTCCTAACCCGAGGCTTGCTCCTAGGATTTCTTCGGTATTTCGACTTCTAATTCTAGTAAGTTCTCTATTTTGTTATTCTTTGGTCTGTGAGTTTACTTTATTCTCTTTGCATTGAGAGTAGGGTAATCGTCTTTAGCGTAAACGTGGTGTTTGGGCTAGGATCCTCATAGATATCCCCTGTCTAGCCGGATTTGTGGTAGTAGCTCGGAACGTGACAATTCCGTAGATACCTTTGGAACCCACAATCCCGTTAGAAGGACTGGTAGGGTTTATAGGCCGCGTGGTAAGCATTCTCTAAGGTGTCTCTTATCACGACGGTTCTCCCCAATAGAATAATAGTTCATATCTTATATAGACTAGAATGAGACTACAGTCGCAATCTTCTCTACTCACTCATATCAAAATCATCTTGTTTGTAGCCTAAGGGTTAATAGCATAGATTTGGTTAGTCAGATGCACCATTTCTCCCTGTGGATAAATAAATACGATACTCTAGATAATCTCCCGGGTGAAGTGCTCACCGGTATTCGTGCGCTTGTGGATTACTTCCTAGTGATTTCTCTGTTTGCGTTAACAAATATCAACATGCATTTCTGGCGCCGTTCCGGGGAGAAAGATGGCTTGCTGAGATAACCTTGAATCCTGCTATTTTCTTATACCTATACTTTTATCTTTTCTTATCCTTTTCAATTTCTTTATTTCTTACCTTTTCTATCCTTATGGAATGTTATCCTAGTTTTGAACTATGGTGATCCATTTACCTTTTGTTGACACAAAAAACGTCAGGATCTGTGAACACCTCAGGCTTATACCCGAAACTCGGTTGTCCGAAGGCGTGCCAGTCGATTGGACCAGTTAATCGACAAGGACGATAACTAGAACAAAACTAAACGAGACAACGGCGATGCGCCCAGATGTCAAAGCTCAGATTGATCAAGGATAACTAGAACAATAGCAGAACGAGACGACAGCGATGCGCCCGGATGTCAAGGCTCTGATTGCTCAAAACACGGAACTTACGAAGATTTGACGGAGGTCGATGAGATGCAGCCCGTCGAAAACTTGAAAGAACACGTAGGTAAACTACATCTAATACAGTAAAGGTAAACTACTAGTAAAGTAGATGAAAAGGTAATTGATTGGTTGATATGCTTGGATATATCTTCGTTTACAGCACCCCTAGGTACCTATTTATACTCCAGCAGAGGGAGTTGTAGATAGATATGACTCGTACCTTTCCTAAACAAAAACTCTTAATTTTAAGGAAATAACTGACTCGCACAGGAGTCGGACCCAAATAGAAACAATCTATTCCTAAACAGATTCTACTATCATTAAGGGAATAAAATGACTCACGCTAGAGTTGGACTCAAACTTCTATAATAATACTGGCATAAAATCACCAGTTTCCTTATGTCTCCTTCTCGATGAAAACTTTCCATCGGCAGATCCCTTCAATCCGCGGCTTCCTTTTTTGGCCACCGGTAATCCTCTGCTGACATCAAACGGCAAGTCACCCTGTGATCATCGGCACCCCATGCCCATCAGCATCAGCAATACTCCCGATCGGCAAGCTTGTACTGGTAACTTGTCTTCACCAATCGATCCCTATCAGCAATCGGCACCGGCAATATTCCCTCATCGGCAATCGGCAATATCTCCTCATCGGCAATTACCAACCACGTCACTCTGCTTCCATCGGCAGCATCTATCACCCATCGGCAACAGCCTTCAGCTTTCATCGGCACTGAGTTCTCATCGGCAAGCTGATTTGCCTCTATCAAGTCCTTCTGCCTCCATCGGCAACAAGTCTGTCCTCATCAGCAACATTCTTGCCTCTATCAGCAGTCTGACCGATAATATCCCGATGCCGATAAGGAACAGCAACCAGCCTCTTGCCAATCGGCACAATCCTTAGATTATATTGACATGTGCCATAAAACGGTGTCAACACATGCCCCCCAGTTTCGGAGTATAAGATGTCTTATGCGCCGAAATTCCTTCTGCTGCTATCTCTTCTTTCAAGATATCTGCCGATGCCCCCCAAGTGTAACAATTGATATACCAGGGTTTATCAAATACTACCTTCAAGCCAAAACGCCCAAAGTCATCGACTCTGGTCATGTCATCGGCAACATATTAACATCTACCGATGGATCCCCACCTTCACGCTTTGGCCTTCATCGCTTGCCTGAAGATTTCCCTCTTGAAGGATTATCATCGTGATACAAATCTTCTCGGCGTTCACGCTGAATCCTCCTCTTCTGAGTCTTCGTCAGACCCTTGGGACACCATCGAGGTAGCCTAGTCTTCCAGACAGGCTGGTACTGGTTCTCACTGCTTGTATCTGCACCACCTCTTGTGTCTGGATCCCTGGAAAAAATTTCTTCTTCGGGCATCCTGGCATCTGCTGTCTCCTCAAGCTCTTCTTGACAAATACGTTTGCCAAGCCTGTCGTGTGCACGGAGCTTGCCCCCCAGCCGATCATGCGCTGACTTCGTCCCTTTGATCGGCGTGCGGCAGCCTGATGCCCGATCGCCAAAACGAGGCTTCTTTTCTGACCGATCGGTAGAATAGTACCTATTGCATCCAGGGCAATCATCGGCAGTGGGTAACTTGATGCCTTCTTCCCAGCAATGAATAAAGAAGGGGCACCTCCAATGATCTTGATGTCGATGCCACTCTTGGCGCCTTTCATCCTCTTGCAACCGATATTGCTCCTCTCGTGACTGCCGATACTCTTGCCTTGGTCGCCTATGCGTGATTACAACGCCATATGGTGCGTGCCGATGATGCCGATGAGGTTTCTTGCTATCGTTTTCATCGGCAACCCTCCTGTCCTTTCTGTCATCAGCAAACCTCTTCACATCACGTTCAGCTATTTGATGGTCAAGATCCACCGATGCATTCTTTCTGGCAGCTTCCGATGTGAGCACTTTAACTTTTTCAGTGGTTTCCACCATATTATTGGGAAACTGGTGCTGATTGATCTTCATCGGCTTCTGGGCTTTGTAATTTTCAAACTTAACCCCCCCAGACTCAATTCCTGACTGTAACTGCTGCCTAAAGACTTTGCAGTCATTGGTATTGTGCGAAGTTGCATTGTGCCACATGCAATACCTCATTTTCTTGAGCTCTTTGGCCGATGGAATTACCTGATTAGGTGCCAGCTTAATTTTCCCTTCTTGAAGCAATAGGTCAAACATCCTATCGGCCTTGGTGATATCTAAAATGACCCTTCCAGATTTTTCCTGGTCGAACAAACAAGATACCGACTTCTTGTCCTTAATCAATTTAGCAACGCCGACACTTGGCTCTTCATCCGATTCGGAATCTTCTCTTTCCTTATTCAAGGACACTTCTTCATCCCGATCCTCTCTGGATTCGAACACCTTGGTGTCTTGATCGGCAACCCTCTGCACAAGATGATGCAAGCTTTCGAACTCTGGATACGCATACTTGTCTCTGATGTGCGGTAACAATCCTTGGAGAGCTAAATCCACCAATTGCCGATCGTCAAGCACCAAGCTATAGCACTTGTTCTTCACATCTCGAAGCCTTTGGACGAAGCTTTCTACCAATTCATCATTACGCTGCCTCAGATTAACCAAATCGGTAAGCTTCTTTTCATTTGCTCCAGTGAAGAAGTATTTATGAAATTGCTCCTCCAGATCGGCCCATGTGATTATAGAGTTCGGAGGCAATGAAATAAACCATTTCAATGCCGATCTAGACAATGACGATGAGAACAATCTTACCCTCAACTCATCCCTGCTGGCTGCTTCCCCACATTGGATAACGAATCGGTTAATGTGCTCCATTGTGGATATATCATCTTGACCAGAAAACTTGGTGAAATCTGGCACTTTGTACCGATCTGGGAAAGGGATTAAATTATAAGCTAGAGGGTATGGAGCCCGATAAGAATATGCATCAACCTTAGGCTTGATACCGAATTGCTCTTTCGCCACTTCGGCAATCCTATCGGCTAAGTATGCATCTTGATCCTGCACATGCACTGGCTGAACATTGACTGGTCGAGCAGATCGATGCACCTCTTCATACCTTTGCGGTAAACAGGCTGGGGCAATTGGCACATTTGTGGCACTAGTCTGTTGAATATTATGCATCGGCTCATTGGCCGATGGACAATTTTGTACGTCCACTGGCTTGTGTTGTAGCATTATATTAATAGGTTGTTGTACCGATGTCTCATTGTGCGCATTTACTCGCGAGTATTGCGGTGTAGTACTTATCGGCTGATGTACCGATATTTCACTCTGAAAACTCGCCGGATGACACTGTGGAGCTCTCGCCACTTGGTGTCCAGGCTGCACAACTTGCTGCTGAATCGGTAATTGACCGATCCAACTTACATTAGGTGGCATCGGCATATGACTTACCGATGGCTGATAACCATCTGACTCTTGTAGCCCTTGTACCCTTGGATAATAGCCTTGATTTGTGGATACCATAGGTTGAGCAGCCATTGCCGATACAGGCTGATTGACAATCGGCATGCCTTGTTGCATCGGCCAAGAATTTGCCGATGGCTGATAACCAGCTGATGCCTGTCGTTCTTGTGGCACCGGGTAATTGACAGAGTAACTACCTTGGTTAGTAGGTACTCCAATTTGAAGAGCCATTGCCGCCATAGGTTGACTTGCAGCTGCTGGGCCTTGATGTATCGGCACAGGATTTGCCGATGGTTGAACATAAGGCACTCCGGGCATTGCCATTTGAAGATTCCCTGTTGACAACTGCACCGTTGGATAAGATGTAGCATAATGCATCGCTGGAACCATCGGCTGTACAGGTGTTGCCGATGCTATGGGAATCTTCCACCCTACATTGTTACCTTGGACCAATCTGGAATCAGCAGATGGACTTGGAGACATACCATATCCCCACCAGTTGGCAGAAGTTGGTTGACCCTGGGTCATCGGTCCAGATATTGCTGACGCCACCAGATTTGTATTCACCTGAGTGATGCTTGCTGGGCTTGATCTTGGTGGCATGATCTCATGGGCAAATCGATTCATAATTGGCGAAGACACCCTTGGAACTGCCGATGGTATCGTAACAGATGTTGACCCGAGTTGACGATACTCCGGACCAACATAATATGGTGCCTATCCTCCCTTGAAAGTTTGCTTAATAGCATTGCATACAGTATCGGACAACACGTTGGATTGGTCACTTAATACACGATTAAATGCAGAATTAACCATTTCTTGCAATTTATCAGGATCGGCGTCGAAAGTGACCTGCCGTGGCGACGGCGGATCTTGCTTCTGGACTGCTTCGCCGATTCTGTTTAGGCTGAAGGATTTGAGATATAGCCGCTTGTACTCCTCCATAGCCTGCTCCATAGCCTGCTTCTGATCATCTCTCAGATTGGCTTCGGAGACTCCGATGACGTTCTTCGGATTGACGCCGGTATGATCATCCATAGTAGATGTATAATCGTGTCCCACTAGGCGTGCCAAAAGAGGTGTTGACACAAAAAACGTCAGGATCTGTGAACACCTCAGGCTTATACCCGAAACTCGGTTGTCCGAAGGCGTGCCAGTCGATTTGACCAGTTAATCGACAAGGACGATAACTAGAACAAAACTGAACGAGACAACGGCGATGTGCCCAGATGTCAAAGCTTAGATTGATCAAGGATAACTAGAACAATAGCAGAATGAGACGACAGCGATGCGCCCGGACGTCAAGGCTCTGATTGCTCAAAACACGGAACTTACGAAGATTTGACGGAGGTCGATGAGATGCAGCCCGTCGAAAACTTGAAAGAACACGTAGGTAAACTACATCTAATACAGTAAAGGTAAAGTACTAGTAAAGTAGATGAAAAGGTAATTGATTGGTTGATATGCTTGGATATATCTTCGTTTACAGCACCCCTAGGTACCTATTTATACTCCGACAGAGGGAGTTGTAGATAGATACGACTCGTACCTTTCCTAAACAAAAACTCCTAATTTTAAGGAAATAACTGACTCGCGCAGGAGTCGGACCCAAATAGAAACAATCTATTCCTAAACAGATTCTACTATCATTAAGGGAATAAAATGACTCACGCAAGAGTCGTACTCAAACTTCTATAATAATACTGGCATAAAATCACCAGTTTCCTTATGTCTCCTTCTCGATGAAAACTTTCCATCGGCAGATCCCTTCAATCCGTGGCTTCCTTTTTTGGCCACCGGTAATCCTCTGCTGACATCAAACGCCAAGTCACCCTGTGATCATCGGCACCCCATGCCCATCGGCATCAGCAATACTCCCGATCGGCAACCTTTTACTGGTAACTTGTCTTCACCAATCGATCCCTATCAGCAATCGGCACCGGCAATATTCCCTCATCGGCAATCGGCAATATCTCCTCATCGGCAATTGCCAACCACGTCACTCTGCTTCCATCGGCAGCATCTATCACCCATCGGCAACAGCCTTCAGCTTTCATCGGCACTGAGTTCTCATCGGCAAGCTGATTTGCCTTTATCAAGTCCTTCTGCATCCATTGGCAACAAGTCTGTCCTCATCAGCAACATTCTTGCCTCTATCGGCAGTCTCACCGATAATATCCCGATGCCGATAAGGAACAGCAACCAGCCTCTTGCCGATCGGCACAATCCTTAGATTATATTGACACGTGCCAAAAAACGGTGTCAACACCTTTTTCCTTTTTTCCTTTTTACCATGTTTCTCACCTTACCATTTTCTTTTTACCACATATATAAATATTCTACTCCAAAGGACGACTTGTTGGAGACTCCACCATCTTCACACCTTATTCTTATAAATGGTTATGAGCTTCGCCCTGCTTGTATAGCCATGGTTTGGGAGAAATCTTTCTCTAGTCTTGGTTTAGTTTTAACTTCATTTCAAAATATGAATTATCCAAGTATAGAGGAGGCTCCAAATAAGACCAATTTGAGAGTTACCAATCCAAGTGGAATTTTGAACATACATGAAGAATCAACCATAGAGATTGGAGAGGAAGATGATATCAATGAGCATGGAATCTATTCCATAACTATATCTTTAAATACATGCTCATATGATACATCTCTCATACCCATTGGTCTCTTTACCATTACCATTTATGACATCTTCAACACCCTCACTCTTTCTATTTACAAAAACTTTAAAAGGGTTGTTTTCGATGCATACGTCTATCATAAATATTGTAGATCTCATTGTGTAAATCTTGAGATAGGTAATGAAAGGGAAACCATTTTTCTAAAAGCACATCTTGAAAGGTTTCCCTAGGACAAGCTTAGTGTCCTGAAAAAAGCATCTCTCAGAGCTTAACATGAGTATTCACCCTTTTTGTTGCCTACCTTGTGAAACGAGAATAAAAATATATGATTATATTCCCTCAGGTATCTTTGTCACTAACCTTTCCAGGTATAGAACAAAAAGAATGAAGGAATAACAAGCATAAGGTATGTCCAACCAATCATCATGCAATTGAATTACATTCATCCAATCTTGATTTTTGCAAAATTCAAGCTTGGGGGATAACCCATCATACAAACATTTTTTTTCCATGTTGCTGCATCATCTGAGTTGTACCTATCTTTAAGGCATGCTCAACTACTAAAAAAAACATCCTACTCTTTCATCATCACATGAGTAAATCTCCATAATACTTTCATGCTACCTTTGTTTGCTATAGTATATGTTTAGGTTTTGAAGAATTTTCATATATCTTTTAAATTATGCATGGTGCTTAGTTTAAATCAAAGGTATTTGGATATTACTTCGAAAGGCTTTTAAATTAAGCATGGTGCTTAGGTTAAAATGTCTTCCTAAGTCAAATTAGACATGGTGTCTCGGTTGATTTTTGAACTGATAGTGTGCTGTAGTAGATATTGGATATTTTGGACTAACCCATATAGGAAAACTTTCAATATCAAATTGGGAAAGTCCTGAGAGAAACTCACATTGGAGATGAAGAGAGACACATGGACTTCAACAACTTTCACAAGAGAGACACAACTACTTCATCAATAGATGAATTCCATGGAGCAAGGCAAGTGACAAAGGACAAAATCTACATCCGCCCAATCCATGGAAGAGGGTGAACAAACTTCAAGACAGGACAATAAAAAGACCAACAAGATCAGAGGAACAAGGATGAGGAGTGGAACAAAGGAGACAAGCTATTAATGCTCAACCAGTCAATCAAAGGAAGCTTCCATGAGCTATTACAGGGCCATCATTCTTCAAAATTAAAGGTAAGTAATCATCACTCTAAAAGCATTTCTTTGATTCTGGTATTCACATAAATAAATATCTAAAACATGTTGAGCTACAACATTATTTGATCCAACCTCATAAACTCAACATATTAGTTCTTTAAAGCTTGTTCCTAGTACCACATTCTTGTTCTATCAAATTTAACCATATGGGCTGAAATGTTGCACATCCAACTTTGGAAGATGATAATCTCAATCATATAAAATTTATTCATAGACAAATCCTTCTATATGCTCAAGAAATTTTAATTTTCTAAGTGTTGTTGAAGTGCTACACTCATACTTATCTTTGATTTTTGCACCCATGTTATGGTTAAACAAAATACTCAATTTTGCTCGATGTGTTTAGGCTAGAGAAGAATTAATAAAACTTTGGTTATGTTGGTGTTTTCCCACCAACAGAGCCCATGCACTTGATCTCTACCTTGTTTATTTGAGCAGGACACTTCTTCACCATGCCATCAAGAGCATGGGTGGATGACACCCAACCAATGGAGATAGGAAATTCAAGACCTATCATCCCAATCTCCATTAGAGCTTACACTCTTGAAGAAGCTGTCTGTGACCTTGGAGCAAGTGTCAATATTATGTCAAGCTTGCAGATCAAACACTATGCTACCCCAAGGCAATTCCTTAATATATCAACATACGAGTTTGGCACTCGTTCGTACCAGTAAACCTTGTGATTGGAGAAACAGACAGAGATAAGAAGTCCTTCATTATCTTGGGCGCCCATTCTTAAGAACAACTAATACCATCATCTACACAGATAGCGCCAAGATTTGTTTCCCAATCAAGGATGAGCAGGAAAGGTTCACTTTCAAGAAACATACACTCAAGGCTCCTACTCATCCTTAGAGGTCGTACATCTACGAGGACACAGCTATTGCTACAAGGAAGTAGAACATTAACAATAGAAGGAGAAAGAGTAAAGCTCAACAACCAAGAGAAAACACTATTGATTGAGGGTATGGCCAACTCCTTCTATCAAATACCTCGCTAAGCTGGATGATCCAGGAGTACCTACCATTGATTGCAAGATCAAGGAAAGTACATCCCACAAGACATTCTGTAACATTGGATCAAGTGGCAACACAATGTCTGTGGTAGCCTATCAACATTTATATGACAGTAGACCACTATACCATACATATCTACAGCTTCAGCTAGCAGACCAATCATTTCAATTTCCGGAGGGAATAACAAAATACATCATAATCAAAGATCACTATGTGCCCTCCGACTTCATGGTTTCATGGGAGATAAAGATGGAGTCAACCTTATTCAAGGAAGATTTTTCCTCAACACCACCAGCACAATCATCTTCATATCAAAAGAGGACTACTTCCAATTTCCTAAAGAGAAGACATATTGCTACCTCAATAGCCACACCACTTATGAGAAGACAAGGAAGCATCGCGCTCAATGCCAAATGAAAGAAGCCACCAAGGATGGATGGACAGATTATCCAAGAGAAAGTCAAGATATGAAGACCAATCCAATAATGAACATAAAGATCTCCTGAGTAAGAAAGTTGTTCCACCAACAGAGAATGTATCACAAGCTACAGAGAGCAAAGAAAAAGTAGAACCTCAAAACCCAGGAAATGAAACCTCAGACTAAGAAAGGGTGGAAGAAGAGACTTCATCAAACACAAGGTGAACAAACATCCAAGTCCTCATCAGGATTGGATAACACTGCTGAAGATATTTTAACCAGAAGAGATGTCCGGATCAACGGACCTAAATCTCCGAACCTTAGCCGAAAGGTAAACTCAGTAAGTTATCCGCATATTTAATTCTGCATTCCACCACCATAATTAATTCTGGCGCTATTAACCAACATAAAATTAAATTTGCATATTTAATTTTCACACTGCATTAGTTTAGCTTACACACTCAAAATTTCTAGTGTTGTTTTGCTCTACTATCATCCATTGCATAATCACCTTCATAAACTGAAACTAATCCTTAGCGCCAATCTATTAAGATACTTAATTGTGTTCTAGCATATCACTTAAATATATTTCTAGCATTGTTCTCATTCCTCATATCCTCTATTGCATAATCATCTTTACCATGACATATCTACATTTCTACAATGAAAATAAATCTTTAAGCCCCATGTAAGAGAACTTATGGTAATACCATAAGGGAATTTATTGTGGTGGCACAAAAATAATTTTTATTTCTTCGCTTGCATCATAAAATAGAAAGATCTAAAAAAAGAGATGAGATATTCAATTCCTTCTAGACCATATTAAAGTTTAAATTAGCACATAAGAATATTCAATTACTCTTTTGGCTGACCGCTAACCCATTGTGATAATAGAGCCTCGAGTTTTATTTGTTCTTGTCGGAGTATAACCATGCAGGATTGAAAACAGTAAAGAGGAGTGAGCCAAACCAGGAGGCTACTTCCCAATAAGAAAACATCCAACTTGGGGGAGGGCATCCCCCAGTTATCAGGTAAGTATATGTATGCGATTATCGAGTCTATCTTATAGTCATAAAAATATCAAAAAAAATTGTGAACACATGAAGGTTCACCAAAGTATCATAAGAAAATCTAAAATTTCTAAAAACATATGGGCACATGAAGGTCCATGTCTGTCGAGTCTTAAGAGTCCTAAATAAAGATATATACATATATATATATATAGTTACGGTGTGTGTTTAATTTGTTTAGAGTCAATAAAATCCATGAACAATAATTTTGTCTTGGAAATGATGAATAGTTGCTCTGCCGTATTTCCTTTCAAGTACCTAGTTTTCAGCCTTCAATTCTCCGAGTTTTTGATATAATTGTTTTGACATAAGATTTACTCTAAACCTAAAACTGGTGGGTTGCGAATGCTTGAGCTAAGTCTAGGTAGTTGATAGGTATGATATGAAAAAGTCTGAGTTGCTATTTATCTTGTTCCTAGCAATAATAGAGTTCTGGAGAATTTATCTTTTGAAAATTGAAAATATTACATGATAAGTTTCTGTATGACGAGAGGTTGAATTCCTACCATAGCCATATATACATGCCTGGTAGATTAGGAAAACATTCACTCATATTTACTACTTGTATTTGCGTTGAGTTCTATCAAGCTTTGTTGACCCTTAGAGACTTGTCATGCTTTTAAAATCAAGATCACGTACACTCCACTCACATATGCTACTTCTATCCTAGAAGTACGCATCCACATATATGCCATTCAGATCCACCAGAAAAATGCTTTATTCCTACCTTGGGAGTAAGCAACCAAAAATATCACAGTTCTCCACCTATCCATATATTCCTTTACGACAGATGTAACTGCTCCAAAGATTTCCTTGTTATCATCTGTCAAAAGTGTTATTATAGAAAGAGACTTGGGGTTGTGAAAAAAAATAATAATAATAAAAAAAGAGACAGTAAAACATGGACAAGTATCCTATCAAAAAAAAGCAAGCAAGTCCAAGTTCTCTCAAAAGTTCTCTCAAAAGTTCCAAGTTCCAAGTTCCAAAAGAGAGATGTATATTTATATATATATATATATATATTCAAGGAGCAGAGTAGAATTAGGTTTCCATCATATATACACCCTCATATATCCAACATATACCCTCATATATCCACCACACATATATATTCATCCCCATACATCCACCATATATCCCATACACATGCACATCTTGATTTGATTGTATGCCCTGTTTCTCTCGATCCATTGTTTGACTTTACAATATATGCATTGCAAGTATGTATGCGCTATTTCTCCCTACCTATGAACTCCATATATTGCCTTAGTTATAGGGTGAGTGAGAGAAGGCATAACACCATTGTTTCCTTGGTGAGGATCCAAAAATACCACATATTGAGAGACTTGAGAGAGTCATACAAAAGAAACTTTGAGTTTTATTTTGAAAACTTTGCAAAACTCCAGGATGAAGGTAAAGTGAAGAGCTTGAGACATAGTGCTTGGCTTGATCATTCTACTTTTCAATTACTCAAGACCCAAGTAATGGCTATAAGCCCCATGGTTAAAGGTAATATGGGTAAGTTTGAAAGTCAGAATAGTTTACTCTAATCTAGAGGAGAATTCTTGTTTGAACACATGTGTACCTTTAAGGCATGAAAGCATTGTAGCAACTCCTGATCCATCTTTGAGTTCATCTTTGCTCAGGGACGAGCAAAAGGTAAGCTTGGGAGAGTTGTTGACGGTCCTTAAGTATCAATTTTAACCGTCAACTAAACATGAAAAGGATCCATATGCAATTCACATCTAGCTATAGGAGGGTTTACTAATGAAATTCCACAAGTTTTGGTGAATGACTGTTTCTGCAGGGGGTTATCAGGAAATACCAAGGAAAGGCCCACATGTCATGTTTACATAGAGATAATTATCAACTGCACACTTTTCTATAATCTAGAGGGTTCTAGAAGACGCAGGAAGAAACGAGAAGGCGAGTGGGCCCAGGGGCAGGGCGCCCGCCCTGGCCAAAGAGCCAATCACAGTCCACCTCGCGGATTTGGGTTCCACCGCCTTTGAGGTTAAATCTAACCCCTCCATTAAGGTCGGTTTGATCCGACGGCTGACGTTCAGTTTAGGGGGCTATATAAAGAGGACCCCTGCCCCCTGGCTAAAGGCAATCCATTATTCATTTACATATTTTCCAAAGAGGATTCGCCAGAGAGGATCCCTTATGGATCTATTCTCTAGGGCTTAGCATTGAAGAGAAACTATCCTTAGTTTCTATGTGAGATTAGAGTTTACTCTTCTAGATTGAGAGAGTTAGAGTGGAGGTGTGGATTGGAGGAAGCCCGGCCTGTCGGTGTCTCCTCTCCAGTTTGTATCTTCGGGATCAAGACTCCTAACCCGAGGCTTACTCCTAGGATGTCTTCGGTATTTCGATTTCTAATTCTAGTAAGTTCTCTATTTTATTATTCTTTGGTCTGTGAGTTTACTTTATTCTCTTTGCATTGAGAGTAGGGTAATCGTCTTTAGCGTAAACGTGGTGTTTGGGCTAGGATCCTCATAGATATCCCCTGTCTAGCCGGATTTGTGGTAGTAGCTCGGAACGTGACAATTCCGTAGATACCTTTGGAACCCACAATCCCGTTAGAAGGACTGGTAGGGTTTATAGGCCGCGTGGTAAGCATTCTCTGAGGTGTCTCTTATCACGACGGTTCTCCCCAATAGAATAATACCTCATATCTTATATAGACTAGAACGAGACTATAGTCGCAATCTTCTCTAATCGCTCATATCAAAATCACCTTGGTTGTAGCCTAAGGGTTAATAGCATAGATTTGGTTAGTCAGATGCACCCTTTCTCCCTATGGATAAATAAATACGATACTCTGGATAATCTCCCGGGTGAAGTGCTCACCGATATCTGTGCGCTTGCGGATTACTTCCTAGTGATTTCTCTGTTTGCGTTAACAAATATCAACAATGATGCTACACTAATTCCTTCGGCTATTGCAATTCCTTCTTCCGTATTGCTTGATAATGAATTTTCATTTGATATCCCTAAGCTTTCGTTTGCTCAAGTTGCTGCTTCTTACAGCAAATTAGTCAAGTGAGTCAAATTTTCTGCATAATGTTCTGGTCTTAGTTATCCTTATCTAATATCCTTGTTTTCATTTTTCTTAAGCCTTCTTCTGATGCTCCTGCTTCGTCCCATGGCGGTAGGGTTCTTTTTTCTTGCTGATGGTGATCTTTTGTCTTTTTGTTTTCTTCTATTTTTTTCTGTTTTGTCATTTGTGGGACTTTGTCCTCCTGAAGTTACAAGTGTTGCTGGTACCTCCGAGTTGGTTGGTGCCTCTCCTCCTGCTAGCGCACGTCTTCTCGAGATTCCTGAGTTGAATGTTTCAGGTAAAGCACTGATTTCTTCTCCGGTTGGTTCTTTGCTTCTTCAAGGGCCAGGTGATGAGTCTCATCTTAACCGAATTGAGCGAACCTAGAAGCTTGTTTCTTCTTGGGATGAGTTGTCCACCTCTTTTAGTGCTGAGTTGAGGGTAAATTCCTTTGCCTTTCGTCTACGTTTCTTTTCTTGTCTACACATTATTTTTAACTTTGATATTTTGTAGGATTTCTGTCAGAGTTTGGTTGCTTCGTCATCTTCTTCTGAAGGTCAATCGATTACCCTTCTCCAGTCTGACCATGATAAGGTTAAGCTTGAGTTGTCTCAAGCTCGTGTTGCTTTGGAGCAAGAAAAGGGTCTTCGTGAAGCTGCTGAGGCCTCTTCATCTGCTGTCATTGTTGACTTAAAAGCGAAACTAGCTCGTAGCTTTTTTCTTGTATATTCTCTTGTTCTAGTAATGATTTCTTTGCTATTTGTGCTAATCTTCTATTTCATTTGTAGATGCTGATCGTGCTTGGGTGGCTTGAAGTGAAGAGAAGGACTTGTCCTTCGTCTTGAATCTTCAGAAAGGAAGGCCGAAACTGTAAGTTTAGTAACTGTTGTTGCTCTTTAGTTTTCTGTAGTTTTTATTCTTTTCTTAGTCTTCTAAGTTCTTTGTCTTTTTCAGTCATGGAAGTCAGAACATGCTTTGCAGTCTCAGCTTCTGGATGTTCATGGCCGATATAAATATTTGTATGGTGCTATGAAGCCTGTTATCGCTGTTGTTTGCCGTGAATGGGATGATAGTGATGGCTTGAAGAGCTTAGTTCCCGTATTGCCTCTTCGGTTTCTAGAGTTTATAGAGAGCGGGTTTGAACGTTGTATTAATAATGTCGTCTCCTTTGCTCGTGCTCGTGCTCTTGCTCCTGAAGTGTCTCTATACCGAATTCTTGAAGATCCGATGGATGCCGAGCTTTTGGAGAAGTGGCAGCAATCAAAGCTCGAAGTCAAGGAACTTTGTAGTAGTATATTTGGTCAGATGAAAGTGTTGCCCCCCTCTCCCTGAGAAAGAAAAACATTTGATTGTCCTTTGATTGGTGTTGTAATATATACTCTGAATGATCTTTTGTTTTAATATATCATCAGGCTTCATCCTGATATGTTCATTGTGTGATCCTGAGATGATAGTAGTCATGTAGTTTTGCTTTCTGATCGACCTGTCTGTCCATCTTGTGATG